>CM046943.1:126060587-127260587 GCA_025698515.1 Gossypium sturtianum
TCGGATAAAGTCGGAGATACGCATCACACTATCCAGTTACCGATTGGTAGTTTTGAACTCATGGATATATGTAAATATTACATGTATAGGCTAGTTATAAAGATGATAGTTATGGTTAATTGAACTAGTGATTTTGGTACATGTTGTGGTATAAGACAAAACCATTTGATTTGGCTTAACTTAGTATAATGCTTTGGTTGCATATTAGTATTCAAATATGTGTATGAAATGTCATGGATTGGCTGCCTATTAAGTTACAAAATGTTGCAAATTATGCTTGTGCAGGTATGTAAAAATAGGGTGGCAAAATGGCTTTGAAAATAGCCTATTTTTGTCCACACGGGCGTTTGTCTCAGCTGTGTGTGACACACGGTTATGTTACACGGCCGTATGTCCCCTGGTGTTGAAATTAAAATAAAGTCAGTATGCTCCACACAGTCTCACACACGGGCATGTGATCGGCTGTGTGGCACAAGTCAGTATACCCCCTAATTGGCACATTGCCTAGCACACGGGCGTGTGACTTGGCCGTGTTGCATAAGTCAGTATACCCTACAGGTTTTGCAGGACCTAGCACATGGCTTGGCACACGGGCGTGTGTGGCCACTTCGAAGGGCACACGGGTTAGACACACGGGTGTGTGGTTGGCCATGTGACCCAAGTCAGTAACCTCACTTGTTTGGACACGGGCTGGGACACGGCCATGTGCTCCCATTTCTAATGTCCACACGGTCTGTGACACGGGCGTGTCTGGTGGCCGTGTGAGACACACGGCCTGGTCACACGGGCGTGTGTCCCCTGTTTTGGAGAAAAATTGGCTAAGTGTTGAAAATTTTTCTGAGTTTCCGGTTTAAACCTGAACTACTCCCAATGCATGTTTAGGGCCTCGTAGGCTTGTTTAAGGGACACTATGATTGATTATGATTGGATTGTATTTGAATTGATAAATGGTATATGAAATGTATGTTTAAAAGTGTTGAAAGTCTGGTAATCTCCTTAACCCTATTCCAGAGTCGAATACGGGTGAGGGGTGTTACACTTTTAGTGTCAAATGGTTAGATTTTAAGCTTGATTTTTTTAAAAAGGACTAATTCGTAAAGAGATTTTGTTATTTTTCCATGAAGGACCAAAGTGTAAAATTTGTAAATAGTGGAATGAAAATTCTATAATGTGTTCTTCTATTGATTTAGATAAGGATGGATTTGAGATTGATTTCAAAATTGAAGCTCAAATTTGTAAGTTATGACAATTTCGTTTTTAGGGACTAAATTGAATAAAATGTGAAACTTTAGGGAAATTTTTAAAATGAAAATTTAAATTTTATATGCATATAATTAGTTGTTATAATTCAGTTGGGAGTGATAAATTGGAATTAATTATCATATAGATCAAGATTTGAATCAAGTAGAGGATAACCAAGAAAAAAGGAAAATTACTGATTAATCCTTACAGTTCAACTTGTTTGTCGATTTTGTCAAGTAAGTTCATATGGTACAATCATATTTAAATTGTTATATAATTGAATTATGTATACTTTGAAATTCTTTACGATTTAGTACGAAAGCTGAGATATGGACTAATTTGTAATGTATTACAAATGTGATAATTTTAAACTTGTATGAAGTACTGAAGGGAGATGAAATGTGTTATAGCAGATGATATGTACATGATCATTCTATAGTGATATAAATGTTACGAATTCAGTATTAATGCTCGCGTGAACTTAGTAAACTATTAGGATACGATTAGCATGTCAATAGGGTTAGTTGCGCGCTTGTACAGATTTGCACTTCGGTGCCTCTGTACAGCACTATGGTGCTTTCTTGTGTGATGTAGTTACCCATGTATCTGAATTTATTTATTAGTGTTCATCGGGCTACTTGATTAATAGAAAAGGGAAATGATTATTAAATGTTATGAGACTATGTTTAAATAGTTATATGATGAATAAATTATATGAATGGTATTGAATTTGTATAATGTATGTGTATAGTAATATCTTGAATGATATATTACTTGCGATAACGCTATATAACTCGATTATTCGTAGAGCTCACCTTATTCCCGTGAAATGCTATGCCAGGTTTACTGTATTGATCCATTAATTCGAAATGTATAATTTGTATGTTAAGGCATGTTAGCATTTATTTCATTTGGAGTTACTAAGCATTCAAAATGCTTAGTTGTTTTTCCTTCTCTATAGATTTTGGTTTGTGAATTCGTCAATCAGATTACTATGAAGCCTACACTATTCCTCCATCAACTCGGTAGGTTATTTTCTCGTTTTAACTCGGTATTGTGGCATGTACATAGGTGTTATTATATGTGTCTACCTTGTTTGCATAGTTTTATTTGAACTTGGATAATGTTTGAATTATGGTATATGTTTATGTGGAATAGTTTGAAAGTATGAAAGTATAAACTAAGTTTGACTAAGTGTTATTGGTATGTTTTGGTGCCTATAGAGGCATGTTGGTTAGCTGATTGGAAAATGTTAAATGGTATGATTGAATGAGAACTTGAAATGGATTTATGGCATGGTCAAGTAGGTTGAATTAGTACTTGTTTTGATATGTTTTGAATTGGTAATGGCTAAATGCATTGATAGATATGTTGTTTTGGATGACTTGATAGTAAGAAACACCGGTTTTTGTGTTTTGACTAAGTGGTTGATTATGGTAGATACCTAAATAAGGTATGTTGTATGGTTGAATGGTGTTAATGAATGAATGATGAAATGGTAACATGTTTGGAATGAGTAGTGATGTATGTTTGAATGATTATGAATTCATAGGTTTAAATGACATGTTTAAGTGTCTAATTGGTGCATACTAGTTCGATGGCTATGAGATGGTAAAATGGATGTTTGTTATATGGTTTAAATTGGTTTTATGTAGGATATAAGTGTGCATTATGCATTAATTGTGCTAATGGTTTGACTTGACATGAAATAGGTACTAATGGTATAAAATGTACCAAAAAAAGAGTCCACACCGAGATGAGAAACTCTCCTCATCGCAACGTCAACAGACAATTTGTAACGTCCCAACGTCGAGTGGTCGGATGTCGCAACGTGACAAACTATTTGGCGACGTCACGACGTCGACCCTAGATTTTCAAAACTTTGCAAATTTGTCATAATTCATGGTCGGGTCAACAAAAGAGCTTTCTTAAGCTCGATTAAGGCTCGGATATGGTTGTGAATCGTATTATGAATGTGTTTAAATCTTATTATGAATGTGTTTAAGTTATAAATGTTTGTTTGATTGATATATTTACTATATTCTATCAGAAGTTACTCTGACAACAGATGTGGCATCTCATAACTTAGACTCGCCGATCGGGTCGAGTAAGGGGTGTTACATTTCTATTTAAAATGGGTATTTTAGTTCTTATACTATTAAAATGCAAGCAAATTGATAAAATTGTTAACATTTATCTCGGAAACCATCCAAACGGATGATGTTGTACATGACTTTCAGTGAATGATAATATACCATTGACTATGCTAACGTGGCATTTATTAAATATTAATATTTAAATATGATCTGAAATTTTAAAAATGACGTGGTATTTATCATTTTTCTTTTCTCACTATCCCTACGAAATGCTACTTTAAATACATTTTGAGATAAATATATTTATATGTTTGCAGTGTAATATAATATATGAATAACCTATCAACTATTCTATTATCAAATACCTTTTCAAGTCTTTAACAATTATGCTCCTTAAAAAGAAAAATGTTGTAGCGATGAGTTTGGTCCAAAAGAAGATCAAAAGATATAAAGATATAAAGATTGTAAGAAGCAGTAAGTATGAAATAGTGACGTCATGTCATCTGTATCCCTTTCCAATAATTTAATGACATGTCAGCTAATTTTTACATGTCATTCGCATTTCATTTAATTAATTTTTTTAACCATAAATCCCTAAAATCCCAATTATGTTGTTATTTTTTTAAAATCCCTAAAATCCTATTTCATTTACCGATTCATTCTTTGTATCCCCATTTCATCAATTTCTTCGTTGATTTCACATCACCATTCACAGAAATCTTAGTCGGTTTCATAACACCATTCACAAATCTCATCGTTCGATTCTCTATTGTTTACATCACTTTTTTGCTAATCATATGTATGAGTTGATTCAATTTTTAATTTCCTTTCGTTTTTTAGCAAGCATGATATTTGGTTACTTTTGGTACGATATTTCTTTATTTTTTAGGGGTTATATTATTCTTGATATTACTCATTCGCGAATTATAGGTATGGGTTCATTCAAATTTTAATGTTATTTCATTTTGGGGTATTCATTTGCCAATCATGAGTATGGGTTCATTCAATTTTTGGATTTAGGGTTCATGAATTTTCCAATCACAAATTTGTTGTATTGAAGTAAACATAAGTTCATTGGCCTTTTTTGGGATTTCTCCTTTCTCCATGGTTGATGTTTTTGTTGGAAGAAAAAAGCTGATAAACAAACAGAGAAGCAACCATTGCTGCAAACTAGCAAAAATGAATTCTTTGGTTGCTTTGATTATTATAACTCAAAAGCCTGAAACCAAACTGATTTTAATCTAAAAGTACCTTATAAAAGAAAAAAAATTCAATTGAATTTTGTTTGGTGGGTTTGGTTGTTGTTTCTATGCCATTGGTTCTGCCATTACAAAGGGTATGCATTGTAGGGGATTAGCATAATTGTATGGAGAAGAAGAAATCATTTCCTATGAAAGAAAATAGATTTAAAATTGAAGGTTGAGTGATTGTTTTTCAACAGCATGACAGTTGCGATCTTGTGATGTTATTGAAAAAGTAAAAGACTTCATGTATAGGTGATAATTATGATGTTGGCCTCCTTTTGAGAATATATGTTGTGATGCCACGGATCTTGCTTCAAGAGATGTTGTTTCAAGATCCATGACTATGGAAATCAGGGAAGGTCGTGTTGTAGGTATGATTATCACCTCATTTCATGCATTTTTATTATGCAATGTCATCTATGTTTGTCTTGCTTAAGGAGTGTATATGAGGTTGCAATATGTACTGAGAGGTATTGTATTATGGTGTTTATAGTTTAGAGTAAATGTGTGGTTGCTTTTATCTGGCATTTTGCTTGAACTTTAGTCTTAATCGCCTGAAGATTTAGGTATCATTTTTCACACTCCTATATGTTGTTACTTGTACCATAAGAAAGATCTGTTGATTTAGTGTGCTGTGTGATGTGGACATTTACTCCAATTACATGCAAATATAATATGAATATATTCACAACTTGGGGATTATTAACTGTGATATTTATATCTATAATACCTTTGTAGGATCATATCTATCTCCACTTGAATCACTTACCACCAAAGGTGCTCAAAGAGAGACTTCAAAGTATCTCTAACACTGCTATCATTTTTGCTGGTATGAATGTTAAAAAGGAGTCCATCCCTTTCTTTCCCACTATGCATTATAATATGGGTAGAACTCTTATAAAACACCATGGAGAGGTGTGGTATTCAGATGCATATATGTATATTATATGTGGTTGTTTTTAGTTTTTATTTTTTATGTACATGGGTATGTAATCGAGGAGGTTTAGTGGAATTTAATTGTTATTCATTTTAGAGATACACAAAACAAATGCGTATTATATATGAGTGCTTTTTTTTTAGAATTTACACAAAACAAATGTGCATTATATATGAGTGTTTTCTTTTTTAGAACTTCCCAAAACAATATACTTACAAAAATATTGATTGAACTTCTTCCATATTAAATAATAACTAAAAAAATACAATATAGCATTATAAAAACCATATAATACTATTATTCTCAAAACATTATATAATTACAAATAACAATAAAATTGAAGTCTTTCTCATAAATTATCATCAGTCTTTTTGAGATTCTAAACCATTTGAGAAATGTTCATGCATTAAAAGTATTATATTGTTAGATAAACCCTTAAATTATACATATAATAATTTCATCCAATATAAGTAAAAACATATTACTTAAGTCTTGAATAGCGATGGATCATTATTTTCCAACATTTTAGTATAACTCATGTTAGATGAAGAATTGAACCTCCAATTTGAAGAAAAATCCTACATAAAAATATTTTCACAGTAAATGTACTTAAGTATTTATGACTTTTGACATTTAAAAAGAATAATGCATTCAATCAATACCTGTAGAGGATGAAAAAAATGGTTATAGTAGTTTGGAGTCATTAACATTGAAATTTGATGATAAGAAGGATAAACAACAATTATTTGTTAAAATTAAATATGACAAGATGCAAATTAAAGTATAGTAAAGCAAAACTTAACTATTTCTTTATTTTTTTCGTTAAAATAAAGACATAAATTAATTAAATAACATAACAAATAGATGCAAATATAATACTAAAGGAAAGCATACTCACTTGATATTTTCTCCCTATCTTTTGAAACTTGAGAGTTCATTGCCTTCTTTGTTTTTTTCTTTTGATTTTGCTCGAATTGGCTTTTCATTTGAGAATTTCTTGAACACTTTGTTTTGACACATACAGGGTCAAACATTGATTTTTCACTTAATCTGCCATTGACATCATTGATAGCATCTTGAAAAGACGTATGCTTTGAAATTTTCGAATCTTTAGGTTCTTTCATAATTGCCATCTCCTTTTCAACTAACTGCAATGCCTCAAATAGTTTTTCTTTGACAACTTGAGTACACTTAGGAGTCAATGAACATTTTTCAAAAAGGTTGTAACCGATATGATTCAACTCATTGAGGCGCAATAAACAACTAGATTTTTCTTCATGTGCTAATGGGGCTCTAAAATCACTTGCCAATAACGACTTTGTTTTTTGTCCATCTCCTAAGTATATATTTTTCGAGTATCTCTTTAATGTTATTCATAAGATGAACTCGTAAAGCATGACAACAAAGTAATCCAAGACTTTCAAACATATTACAACTACATGAGACAATGTTATTTGAAACATCAAACTCCACACAGTAAATTCTTTCACGTCCATCTTCAGTCACATGATATAAAGAAAAATTTTCGATGTTACTAACTTCAATTCAATTCAAGCCTATGCAATCCATCAATTCTTCTTCAAACATTAAAAATAGCAAGAGTGTAAACATCGGATGCACACTTCAAAATCCCACATTCATTAACTTTTTTTTAGTGCCCCATTTTTACATCGAAAATCTTGATTTAACTCTATTTGGCGAAATTCTTTTGCCTTTTCCTCATAATGTTGTATAAACTGAATAAGAGACAAAGAGAAATTCATAATATGATGTAATATGTTGTTCATACTCTCACTTCTTTGAGTGGATCTAATCCGAGCCGAAAAAATATTTATGCTAAAGGCAGGCACCATTTTACGCGAAGCTCATAGTCTCTTAAGCCAAGCATGATCTTGAAGTTCAAAATTTTCAATCATGGTAGCCCAACTTGATTCAAATTTTTTTTCACTTTCACATTCACAAAAGCATTTATTAAATTGTGCTTTGAACTCAGCATTGGCAAAACGACTAGCAAGATGTTGTTTAGCATTATTTGAAATGTGCCACGTGCATTATCTATGAGAAGATTTTAGGAGCACAATCTCTATTGCTTTCATCATCGCTTGATCTTGATTAATAAAAGTAATCTTCGGTTGTCGGTGGCCCGTGACTTCTAAAAATGTTTCAAATAGCCAAGTAAATGACTCAGTGGTTTCATCTAATAAAAAAACACAATCGAACAAAACAGTATTCCAGTGATTGTTGATTCCGAGCACAAACCAAATTATACTTATTGGCTCTATATGTGGTATCAAACACAAGAACATCTCCAAGACAATTGTAATCCAATTTGATCTTTCATCTCTCCAAAAAAAATTAGATAGTCGATTATTCTGGTCTACTTGCATTGAATGAAAAAAACATAGGGTCTCAGCTTCCTTATATTTGAAAAAAATGATAATGCTTTGTGCATCCCCTGCCTCAATCATTTTCTCTTTTTCAATTCGCAAGAAATTATGACAATCTCATTTGGTAAATGTAATATTTTCAAACCCAATCTCCTTCTTGAGAAATGAATATGAACTTGTTTGTTTGATTCCTGCAGCAACCATTGAACGAATAACATTTGCATGTCCTTCCAAAATTTTTCTTCCTGATCTTATATTAATTCTTTCTTTTGAAGTTGCTAAGTGGTAATTATGATAATCATTAAAGTAAGAAACAATCCAAAGACCTTTTTCTATTGTAAAACGAATTTTAGCTTGAAAACCTGTCCTTGTCTCTAGACGATTAGATTTTTTTCACTTTGCCAACATCTTCGTATTTATGACACCCAGATTTCAAGCATAAAAATTCATGTTGTCTTATAGGTTCAGTCATACTTCGTCTGTTATTTCCTCTTCGAATACTAAACCCCTTACTCAGAGCAAACTGATTATAAAGATTATAAGCCTTTTATTCGAAATGCACTTTCAGTCCCACTTTTATTTCTTCAACGGAATTATCTTTTTTATTGACAAGATGAACTATTTTGTCTTGATGTGTCTCCATAAATGAAAATTATAAATTAACAAAACATGGGAAGAAATTTTAATATCTAATAGATAATAAAAGAAATCGCTAAAAAATTTTAAAATTCAATTAAAATCTAATAAAAACACAGGTTGAAAACCATATAGATTTTTTTTCACTAAGCTAAATCATTATTATTAAAAATCACAACTCTTTCAAAGATTCTAAATACAACTATATTTTAAACAAATAAAAACCAAGTGGAAATACTTAACATCCCAAACAAACACAGTTCCACACCAAACTAAAAAAAAAAAAAAAAAAACATCTCTAGAACATGCACACGATCACTAACCAGAAAATCTCCATGGTTTGCAATGGTGTAATGCATATTTAATTTAATCATATGTCTAATATAAAAAAAAAAAAATCAATCAATAACAGCAGCCAACAACTTTGAATTATTGTATCTTCTTCTCAATTTTCATGATTCAATGATCATTATCGTATTGTGAAAATAGAAACTATTAAAATTAAAACTTATCTTAAAACAACAACTGAATAGTAGCAGCCAACAATTGAATAGCAAAATAGCAGCAGGCAGCAGTTGCCGAAAAAACAACAAATGAATAGCAACAGCCAGCAGTTGCAGAGAAGTGCCAAGAAGAACAACAATTGAATAGTAGCAGCCAGCAATTGAATAGAAAAATAGCAGCAGTTGCTGGAAAAACAACAAATGAATTGTAGCATTCAGTAGTTGCAGTGAAGTGCCAAGAAAAATAGCAATTGAATAGCAAAATAGCAGCAACCAGCAGTTGCAAGAAAAACAACAAATGAATAGCAACAACCAACTATTGCAAAGAAGTGCAAAGAAATTCTTAATTAGGATTAAGTTGTGGCGGGAAATTTTTAATTGAGATTTTAGGGATTTATGGTTAAAAAATTAATTAAATGAGGTGTAAATGACATGTAAAAATTAACTGACATGTCATTAAATGGTTAAAAAGTGATACAAATGACGTGGCGTTATTGTTTCATACAATCATTTCCCTTACAATGTAATATAATATATGAATAACCTATCAACTATTTTATTATCAAATACCTTTTCAAGTCTTTTAACAATTATGCTCCTTGAAAAGCAAAATGTTGTGGCGATAACGATCAAAAGATACAAAGATTGTATGCACAAGTATGAAAACCATCTATTATGCCAATGTCATGTACATCAACTAAATCCAAAATGCTATAAAATTTTAATCCACAAGTTAGTTCAATGCAAAAAATTATTAACAACTACTTCGTCGTAAGGACATCTTTCTCCACTAAGTTATTTGATCTGGTTTCAACTGTCGTTTGAATTGAATACTTGGTTACTATCCAACTATATATTATATGGTTACTTTGATAACTTTAATTCATTTGCCTCTACTTCTTTTATAATTGCTCTTTTAATAACTTTTTCGGAGAGCTATAAATGAAGGCTTAAATATTTCATTTGGAATCTTTTAATTGTTTGCCAAGCTTAAACATATTCTAAGTTCTCTTTGCATCTTTCTCTAAACAATCACAGCCACCTCCACAGCTTTCAATTCTTTTAGCCACCAATTACTTCCATCACCAATGCACTTGTTTTTCAAGGTGCTTCGATCTTTCTCTCTTTTTCTCACTTGAGGACTTAATTAGATTTGTATCTAACTTACTCTAAAAGAAAGTTTCATGATTTCTAATATCGCATTTAAAAGAATTAATCGACACTTGCGAATGATTTAAATTTATAATTTATTCTAAATCATAATTATATTAGTATTATATTAGTCTTAAAGGTATAAGAAGCCCTTAAGAAAAAACAAATTAAAAAATAATTAATTAAACCTATCCAATTGAGCTCTTGTTAATAACTCACAAATCAATTAAGCTCCTCCATTAACGGTTTTCATTTTAGACCATGTTAATTATTAAATCAATTGGTAGACCAAATAGATGAGGATACGTGGCGGCCCTAGATTTAATGGTTCATTTTTGTAATACAAATTTATAAAACAAAAATCATAAAATTTGTGAAAAAAAAATTGTCATCAAAAATTGTAAAATATTATATAAACATATAAAAAAGGATAAAAATTACAAAAAAAAATAAAAATTATTATAAAATTATATAAACATGTAAAAATTATTTAAAAAGTTATAAAATATATTAATATATTAATATAAAAAGTATAATAAATCTCAACTTGGTTCAAAGTGCCATCACCATCCAAATCACCCTCACCCAACATGCAAACTACTTCATCATCCTCCATATTACTCAGCCGCAACATCACACTCCTTGTTTTCAAACTTTCTAATTGGTGTTAGCTAATTTTAACAATCAATGTAATAAAAAAAATCATTATTAGAGGTGCTTAATTAAAGTTTTATGTTAATAAAAAATTCAATTAAGTATAAATTAAATTGAAAATCTTAAATTTTTTTACTTAACATTTTATACCTTTAAGCCTAATATATTAAAATTTTGTTTCAAAACACAATTAATTGTTTAATTAAAATTTTCTAAACCCCAGGAATGCATAAAATAATTCTCGCACTATGCGAAAGAAACCTACCTTTTTTCTATCATTTTCCTCCATTTACGTTTATATCTTTCAAGTTTTTTATTTTTATATCTCTTAATTACATCCTCTTTTAATTACAAAAAATTATTATTCTCTAGAAATATTTGACTAAGAGGGTGTAATTATATTGTAATTTTTTTTATATCATGTTAAGTAGTATAAATTATAATTACACGGTTATATAATTTATTTATTTTTTAAAAATATCAATAATATTTTTAAGAAAAAATCTCTAAACAAGTAACGTATCAAAATCAAATAATTGTATGTGTAATGGGCCTATTTCGCCCGGGCCCAATTAACCATATTAATTAGTTTATTAACCAATATTAAAAAAAAAACAAAATCCAATAACATTTTATTATTACAAACCCAATACAATAAAATGGCCCAAATTACAAACCCGAGCCCAAATGCTAAACCTAAACTAACCACTACCCAATTACAGTAGGCCCAATTAGCCCAACAAACCTAAACCAAATCAGCAAAGCAAGGGAACCCTAGAACCTTCCAGCGCCGCTCCAGCCTCCGAGCACCACACGCGTGCCTCCAGCCACGTCACCACGACGATTTTACCTGCAAATAGAGTGACAAACAGTAGCAAAAATAGCACAGCAAAATGGAGCAAATGATAACAGAATCCAGAGTTTTCTTGTATTTTCTTTTTTCTTTTTATTCATAAATTCGGCTATAAAAAGGCCGAAGCAAAAACTTGTAAGGGTCTTACGATTTTTACGAATACAGAGAATATAAAAACAAAATCAGCAAGGTTCCAATATTCTTCTTTTTTTTACATTTTTAAAGTTTTTTTTTATATTATCGAAACTGTCATTGCATATATACATAAATATTTTATATTTTAAACTATATATATAAGTATTAAACTATAAAAAAAATACAAAAAATGGGAAGAAATTACTGTTTTTATTTTTCGGCCATGATGTATGCTGGATTATGGTGATCAGCGCCGGAGTTTTGCCGGACTCATCGCCGGAAATCGCCCAGCAAAGGGGAGAAGGGGAGAGTTTTTCTGTTTTTTTTTTAAGGAGATAAGAAGAATGATTCTTTTAAAAAAAATTTAGTATTTATAAGCGTACAAAATGGCGCCGCTTTAGGGCTGGCTTCAATAGCCCCAAAACGACGCCGTTTTGCCCATCCAGACCCGCGCGTTGACCCAACCGGGGAAGGATCCGAGTGTTTTTGAAACTTTTGGGCTATTTACCACTTTGGTCCTTCTTCTTTTTTTATTTCTTGGCAATTAAGTTTTCTTTTATTTTAATTTTGCCCTTAATTTTTACTTTTTTTTTAATTTGGTCCTGCGCAAAACGCTGCGTTTTGGAGGGTGGGGATATTTTCCCTTTTAGCCCTTCCTTGTTATTCGCGCGTTCAATAAGGTCCCTTTTTTATTTATTTTCAGATTTGCCCCAAATTTTTATTTTAAGTTTAATTTAGTCCTTTTTCTTGTTTTCTTTGATTATTTTTGCTATTATTGTCATTATTTTATTATTGTTATTATTTTTAATATTATTATTATTATTATTATTATTATTATTATTATTATTATTATTTATTTTTAAATCTTTTATTATTTCAAAATATATATCATTTATATTAAGTTTCCATATTGTCTACTTTAAATATTCTTATATATGTTATATAGTTTAAATTATTTCATATTTTTATTTATCATTTTAAAAATTGTTTTATGATTACTTATTTTAAGATTTTGTATATTATTTTCACACTTTTTATATATTATTCATTTCAAACCTCTTTTACATACATTAATAAACTCAAATCTTTGTATGTTTGATTAGGTTGCTTTCAAATTAATTATTTTTAATCATTTCACACATATATTTTATCTTTAAATAATTTTGCATTATATTGGTTTTAATTACTTTTCGTTTTACATTTGTTTTTGTATATTATTTTGCTCCATTTTCTTCAATAGTTAATGTTGAAATTGTGTTATGTGATTATTGCTATTGTATGGATTATAATTTTTAATTTGTAACCATTAATTATTTGTGATTCATCATTGTAATATTTGGTATATGTATTGCTACTTTGCCTTGTATATTATCATTCCATTGTGATTTATTTGTTAAAAAAAATCGAGTTTAATGTCGTTCAAGTTTTAAAATCATTCCATTCAAAGGTTTTTAAAATAAGGCAATGTTTCGTGTTTGGAAATCCGAGAGATCGTGCCCTAACGTGCTGGGTTTCGGTTTTTCGTTTGACTAAATAACCGAATATCCTTTTAAGATTTCATTCGTGTTTTCTTACTTAGCTTTAAAATAAGGCAATGTTTCGTGTTTGGAAATCCGAGAGATCGTGCCCTAACGTGCTGGGTTTCGGTTTTTTGTTTGACCAAATAACCGAATATCCTTTTAAGATTTCATTCGTGTTTTCTTAGCTTTAAAAATAAGGCAATATCTTGTGTTTGGAAGTCCGAGAAATCGTGCCCTAACGTGCTGGGTTTCAGTTTTTCCGTATGATCAGACCCTCGAGTATCCTTTTAAAATTTTTTTCAATGCACGAATTTTGGAAATTACGAGATGATCTTGATATCGCGGGTTTGAAATGTCATACCCTAACGTGTTGGGCGTGAGATTTCATTCCTTTCGAGTAAGAGAATTTCAATTTCCACTTCAATTTTTTTTAATAAATGGATCGTAATCTAGAATCTTTTCAAATTTTCGGCATTAAGACATTAAATAATCAATTAGGTACCAATTTTGGGCGCTACGAGGGTGCTAACCCTTCCTCGTACGTAACCGACTCCCGAACCCGTTTTCTCGAGTTTTTAGACCAAAATATGTTTTTAGTAAACCAAAGTTTTATTAAAGTTTTCAATTTCAAGGTGATCCGATCACACCTCGAAAAAAGGTCGGTGGCGACTCTATTTTCGTTTTTAAAGTTGACCCCCTTTTTTTTAAATAAAAAAATGGTTTCGACAGTATGTAATATGTTAGCCCAAGAAGTAGTAAAAAAAAATATGATTACCAATAAAAATAACAAGAAAATAAGCATCATATGCAATTTTATTTAATTGCTCTAGCATTCCATATTTGTTAGCCTATTCCCTGTGTAACATTTAACATATACTCTTTATCATCATCAGTTGATCTTTGACTAATTAGTTCATCATCTAAATTGGAATTTGACTATGTATCATTAGAATTAATAGGATCTTTTTCTTCCATATACTCTTCAAAGTATAGGTCATTTCACATATGAATGAAGTTAGGAAGTATGCAATATGGTAGCATAATTCAACATTGTCTTATCATACTATACTAAAGTGGACAATTTTTTTAGAACAAAAATTATCCTCTCAACCATGTAACACCCCAAAATTTTAATTTTTGAATTATTAAAATTATTAAATTGATTTAATCCGATTTAGTGGATAGGTGTTGTACTTGTGTGTGAGAGGTTCTGGATTTGACTCCTTTTCCCTTGAATTTTGTTATTTTTTGTCTAAACCCCTGTCTCTTAACTTTGGGCTTAAATATTATTTTCGTGCAACTAAGGATAAAATGAGTCTACTGGTTTAATAGTGAGGTGTTAGCTTACCCTTTAGTCTTGTGTTCAAATCCTTCTATGTGTAAAACAAAAATATTTTTGCAATGTTCTGCTTGTGCTGTCCATATGGTAGAATTAGGGTGAATTTGAACTCTAAAATCTGATAAGTGATTAGTAGTGGGATTATGTGGATATTGTTTTTAAATTATTTCCAAGAAAATCCCAAAAAAGTCTCTCCCACTTTCCCCACTCCCTTTGTCTTTTTTCCTTTTTGCCGTCTATACTATTACTTTCCCCAAAATTTCCCTTTTCAATTTTTGTTCCTTCTCATTCTAATCACCGAAACTGTTCTTTGCTCATAACTTTTGTTTTTCAATTCTTTCTCTATTGTTCCAAACTCTGTGCTAGTTGGCGTGGGTTCCTTTGTTTCAATCCTTTTCGGTTGTTCTAATTTTTGGGTGTTGGTTGTACGCATTTGTGGTATTCGATAAGACTATAATTCTTTTTGGTTGATGTGTAATATTTGGTTATTAGGTTTTTTACGAAGAAAGTGGTTTTAGTGTTCAATTTATGTGTTTTAGTGCAATTAGGAGAAGATCGTGAGATGGTTGATCCTCCGGCAAACTAAGTTTTTTTTTAGGTTATTGTTTCATTCAAGGTTAAGTGATTTCGCCGTTTGTAGGGGCTGTTTTGTTTTTGTAATTGGGTTCGATTGTTGATGGTTGTACCTGTAGCGACCTAAAATTTGTTCGGGCGCTAATTGAGAAAATTATTGAACATCAATTTTATTAAAAAAGGGAGTCGCCACCGATCTTTTTTTTAGGTGTGATCGGACACCTAATAAATCCTTTTTCATAAGAAAAATTATTTTTTTTAATTTTCTTAAAAAAAAGGCCAAGTTTAGGTCTACGTTAAAATTCCAGAGAAAAATAGGGTTCGGGAGTCGGTTACGCGCGAGGAAGGTATTAGCACCCTCGCGACGCCCAAAATTGGTATCTCGTTAAACGCGTGTTGTCTTAATTTTCAAAAATATGAGTTCAATTTAATACTTAATCGCGATCTGATTAAAAAACGAGAATTTTTGAAAACACGAAAAATTTTGAAAACGCGAATTTTTTGAAAACACGAGAATTTTTGAAAAACACGATAATTTTTTAAAACTCGAGAATTTTTTTTGAAACCCGAGAATTTTTGAAAAAAAACGAAAATTTTTGAAACACGGAAATTTTTTAAAACACGAGAATTTTTGAAACTCGAGAATTTTTTGAAACCCAAGAATTTTTGAAAACATGAAATTTTTTGAAACACGAAAATTTTGAAACACGAAATTTTTGATAAATTACATATTATCGTATTATATACATTTTAAAACGAAATTTTGATAATTTAAAAATAACCACAAAATAATCATTTTATTTTAAAACCCGATGATTTTTTTTTTATTTTTTTGATCTTTTAAAAGGACGTATCGTATTTAACACGAACCGATGATATTCACCCAACATAGCGATGAAATCAACGAGTTAGTGTCAAACCGATTCGTTGCCTTATTTATAAAAATTATTCGAATAATAATAAAATTAAATTTAAAATATAAATACAAATACAAAATAAAAATGTGCTTTAAAAATATCAATAATACTAAAAACGAAATATCATCAAAATACACGAATTAAACTAAAAGTGAGTAAAAAGGAAATTACCGAAAAATCCAAAATACGGGCTTGATCGAATGATTTACGCGTCTCGGTTTTTTTATTTTCCTTTTCTTCTTTTTTTCTTTTTCTTTTTTCTTTTTTTTTTTTTTTTTTTTTGCTGGTGGGCTGCTAGTGGGCTGCTGGATTGGGTGTTCAAAGTGGGCCTGCTGCTGGTAGCATGTTGGGCTGCTTTCTATTATTTGGGCTGCTTTTTCTTTGGGCCTGTTTTTTTTTTTTTTGATGGCCTATTTCTTTTTTCTTTCTTTTTTTAAGTTCTGATGGGCCTGCTGACACGGGTCGGGCCGGAGCGGGTCACGGGTTGCGAGGTCGTGTCGTGGGTCGGGTCGGATCAACCCGACTGATTTTGACTTGAGTTCTTTTTTTTTTCTTTTTTTTTCTTTTTTCTTTCTTCTTCTTCTTTCTTTCTTTTTTTTTTTTCTTTCTTTCTTCTTCCTTCTTCTTCTTCCCTCTTCTTCTTCTTCCTTCTTCTCCTAGCGCCGCCGTCGAAACCTCCGTCTCCTCCGGTGATGCGCCTTCTCTCTCCCTCTTCTCTTCTTCTTCTTCTCTCCTCTTTTCCTTCTCTTTTTTTGCTCTTTTTTTTTTGGATTGTTTTTTTTTTGAATGTTGGGGCCTTGATTTTTGGTTGATTTCCCCCTTTTATAGTGTATTTTTTGCAGGTATTAGGTGGCTAGGGGGAAGGGAGGCCATCCCTTAGGCGGTGGCGAAAAAAATCAGGGGTGGAGTCTGTGAAATCCGCCAGATTTTTGGAGATTTTCTGACGGAAGGATTGAATTGCAAACACAGCAAAACAGGCAGGGTCGAAGTGTAATTTCTAGAAAGATGAGGGGTCAAAATGTATTTTTGGAAGAGTTGAGGGGTTAAAATGTAATTTTGATTTTTTGGATTTTTTTATTTGATTTTTTTAATTTTTTTTTTAAAAAATTGAATATTAAACACATAGTTGGGCCGGACAAAATTTGGTGCTTACAGCTGCCCCTCTTTGCTCATCGTTGTGAAACAGGGATAGAGCAAAGACTTAAAAGCACTAAATTTTGTTCGATTGTCCAATCTTTATTCTTTATTGAAAAACAGAAATAAAAAATAGCTCGGCATGCGACCCGAAGCTCAACTCACCTCTCAGATTATGAGTTGATCTTTGAAAATTCAGAAATTGAAAATACATCAGCATGTGAATTGAGGATCAACTCACCTCTCGCAATATGAGTTGATTGATTTTTTTTTTTTTGAAAAACATAAATTGAAAAATACCTCAGGGTGTGACCTGAGGCTCAACTCACCTCTGTAATATGAGTTGATTTTTTTTTTTGAAAAATATAAATTGAAAAATACCTCAGGGTGTGACCTGAGGCTCAACTCACCTCTGTAATATGAGTTGATTTTTTTGAAAAACAGAAATGAAAAATACCTCAGGGTGTGACCTGAGGTTCAACTCACCTCTGTAATATGAGTTGATTTTTTTGAAAAACATAATTTGAAAAATACCTCGAGGGTGTGACACGAGGCTCAACTCACCTCTGTAATATGAGTTGATTTTTTTGAAAAACAGAAATTGAAAAATACCTCAGGGTGTGACCTAAGGTTCAACTCACCTCTGTAATATGAGTTAATTTTTTTGAAAAATATAAATAAAAAATACCTCAGTGTGTGACCTGAGGTTCAACTCACCTCTGTAATATGAGTTGATTTTTTTGAAAAACATAAATTGAAAAATACCTCATGGTGTGACCTGAGGCTCAACTCACCTCTGTAATATGAGTTGATTTTTTTGAAAAACAGAAATTGAAAAATACCTCAGGGTGTGACCTGAGGCTCAACTCACCTCTGTAATATGAGTTGATTTTTTTTTGAAAAACAGAAATTGAAAAATACCTCAGCGTGTGACCTGAGGCTCAACTCACCTCTCGCAATATGAGTTGATTTTTTGAAAAATAGAAATTGAAAATACCTCAGCGTGTGACCTGAGGCTCAACTCACCTCTCGCAATATGAGTTGATTTTTTTGAAAAACAAAAATTGAAAATACCTCAGCGTGTGACCCGAGGCTCAACTCACCTCTCGCAATATGAGTTGACTTTTTTGAAAAACAGAAATTAAAAAATACCTCAGCGTGTGACCCGAGGCTCAACTCACCTCTCGCATTATGAGTTGACTTTTTGGAAAAATTGCAATTGAAAATACCTCAGCTTGTGACCTGAGGCTCAACTCACTTCTCGCAATATGAGTTGATTTTTTGAAAAACTAAAATTGAAAAATACCTCGACGTGTGACCTGAGGCTCAACTCACCTCTTGCAATATGAGTTGATTTTTTTGAAAAACAGAAATTGAAAAATACCTCAGCATGTGACCTGAGGCTCAACTCACCTCTTGCAATATGAGTTGATTTTTTTTGAAAAACAGAAATTGAAAAATACCTCAGCATGTGACCCGAGGCTCAACTCACCTCTCGCAATATGATTCGATTTTTTTGAAAAAAAGAAATGAAATAATTTTAAAAAATATAAGAATTTCAAAACATATCATCTGGTGGAACTCGGATGTCTTCTTTTTCCTTGATTTAGTACAGCTATCATCAAAACCTCTTGCTCTACTGGAGTACCTGTATATGTCATGCATGATGTTATCATGATATGCACGTGTTTGTCTTAAATGTTTTTATGCCTACATGATTATGCCATGCGCCTTGGTCTTGTTTGCCATATCTCTCTTTTGTTACGATTTTCGTGATGACCTGCATTCATGCTTCGAATCTTGACTTTCCTTTCAGGTTTTGTACCCATCCTCAAGCTTTACGAGTAATCTGCGTTTCTTGTATATCACCCTTTTGCCCCCTGTTGAACTTTGTCCTTGCTTTGAGTCTCTTGTACTTACCAAATTCTCATCCTGGTAATGCTCAACATTCCTTTTGTTTAGAGTATGTCATTTCACTATTTATCATTTAAATGAACCAAACATGATATGCTTGACAATGACACAGTAGGTACGAAAGAAATACCTCACATTCATATTTATTTCAAATGCATTAAGCAAAGAAAATTGACAAGGAATAGTTCAATAAAGAAAACATTATAAAGAAAGGAAAGCAGATTCAATTGTCACAAATGCTCTAGATATCCAACGCATGAACTTCTCCACGTTTCTTCATCCTGGATCTTTTCGAGCAAAGCTTATTGTGTAGAAGATTTTGAGCTTCCGAGAATGCTTCAAATATTGTAATCTCGCCATTTGACTCCCTGTTCAAATCGCCTTGCTCCTTAAGCCCAAATTTGTTTCATTAGGACGCCCTTTCGGGTTTTCATCCTAATCTTTTTTGTTTATCAAGACGCCCTTTTTCGGGTTTTCATCTTGATCTCTCTTTCTTTTTCTTTTTTTTTTCTCTCTTTTTTTTTATCAAGACGCCCTTTTCAGGTTTTCATCTTGATCTCTCTTTTTTTTTATCAAGATGCCCTTTTCGGGTTTTCATCTTGATCTCTTTTTTTCTTTTTTCTTTTTTTTTTTTTTTATCAAGACGCCCTTTTCGGGTTTTCATCTTGATCTCTTTTTTTTTTAGGCATAATATTTCTTCACAGCATCTGAGTTCACCGGATTTGATACCTCCTTCCCATCCACCTCAGTGAGAATCAAAGCTCCACCCGAGAAGGCCTTCTTTATGACATATGGCCATTCCCAATTTGGTGCCCATTTCCCTCGAAAGTCTTTTTGTATTGGGAGAATCTTTTTCAGTACGAGCTCTCCCTCGCGGAATTCTCTTGGCTGCATCTTCTTGTCATGGGCCGTGATCATTCTCTTCTGGTACATCTGTCCATGACAGATTGCCTTCAAGCGTTTTTCTTCGATAAGATTTAGCTGGTCATATCGAGCTCGAACCCATTCTGATTCCTCTAGTTTCGACTCCATTAAGACTCGTAGAGAGGGGATCTCAACTTCGATGGGCAGCACAGCTTCCATTCCATAGACCAGAGAGAAAGGAGTTGCTCCCGTAGATGTCCGCACAAATGTGCGATATGCATACAAAGCGAATGGTAGCTTCTCGTGCCAGTCTTTATATGTCTCGGTCATTTTCCCAATAATCCTCTTAATATTTTTGTTAGTCGTTTCTACTGCTCCGTTCATTTTTGGGCGATAGGGCGAGGAATTATGATGCTTTATTTGAAATTGCTCACACACTTCCTTCATCATCTTGTTGTTGTTCAGATTCAAAGCATTATCTGAAATGATTCTCTCAGGAAAACCATATCGACATATGATTTCCTTTTTTAAGAACCTGCAAACTGCAGCCTTCGTCACATTAGCAAACGAAGCGGCTTCTATCCACTTTGTAAAGTAATCTATAACCACAAAAATGAATCGGTGCCCATTAGAAGCCTTTGGGGAAATTGGCCCTATAACATCCATGCCCCACATAGAAAAAGGCCACGGAGAAGTCATGACATGAAGGGGCGAAGGGGCTGCATGAATTTTATCACCGTAAACTTGACATTTGTGGCACTTTTGTGCGTAACTAATGCAGTCGTTTTCCATCGTCAGCCAGTAATAACCGAGTCTCATAATCTGCCTAGCCATAGTGAAACCATTGGCATGCGTCCCACAAATTCCTTCATGGACATCTTCAAGTATTTTTCTGGCTTCAACAGCATCCACGCATCTCAGGAGCACTTGATCTTTTCCTTTTTTGTACAGGATATCCCCATCAAGGACAAATCCCACCGCCATTCTTCTGATGGTTCTTTTGTCATTCTCATTTGCTTGTTCGGGATACCTTTGATTCTTGACATATTCTAAGATATCATGGAACCATGGCCGTCCATCTGTCTCTTTTTCAATGCTAAAACAATGTGCGGGGACCTCATATATGCTCATTTGGAGAGGCATTATTTCTGTTTCTCTGTTTGCTTTGAACATTGAAGCCAAAGTGGCTAAGGCATTAGCCAATTGGTTTTATTCTCGTGGGAAGTAGTTAAAAGTCACTTCTTTGAATTCTTTGACCAGCTCGGCCACGAGATCGCGATATTTGACCAATTTTGAATCTCTCACTTCCCAATCTCCACGGATTTGGTAGATCACCAATGCTGAGTCCCCGTACACCTCTAAGATTCTGATGTTTCGTTCTATAGCTGCACGAAGTCCCATGATGCAAGCCTCATATTCCGCTATGTTATTGGTACAGAAGAAATTTAATCTGGCAGTGAGCGGATAATGGTTCCCTTCTGGTGACACTAAGACTGCTCCAATCCCATGCCCCAATGCATTCGATGCACCATCAAAGCTCATCTTCCATGATTTCTCTTTTGACGACTCACATTCTTTTTTTGTAATGCACATCAAGTCTTTATCTGGGAAATCAAATCTCAATGGCTCATATTCCTCCGTTGTTCGAGTTGCTAAGAAGTCAGCTATTACGCTCCCCTTTATCGACTTTTGACTCACATAGACAATGTTGTACTCCGATAGTAGGATCTGCCATCGTGCCATTCTTCCTGAGAGTGCAGGTGACTCCATCATGTACTTTATTGGGTCCAGATTTGAAATTAACCATGTCGTATGATACAACATATATTGTCTGAGCCTTCGAACTACCCAGACCAAAGCACAACAGAATTTTTCAATTGACGGGTACTTTGCCTCATACTCTGTGAACTTTTTGCTGAGATAGTAAATCGCCTTTTCTCTTTTCACTGACTCATCATGTTGCCCCAGTACGCAACCCATTGAATTTTCGAACACAGTCAGATACAATATTAACGGTCTTCCGGGAGTTGGCGGTACTAGCACAGGGGGACTAGACAAATACTGTTTTATCTTGTCAAAAGCCACTTGGCACTCCTCGTTCCATTCTCCCGAATTATGTTTTCGAAGGAGTCAAAAAATTGGGTCACACTGGTTGGTAAGTTGAGCAATGAATCGAGCAATGTAGTTCAACCTTCCTAAAAAGCCTCTGACTTCTTTTTGTGTACGCGGAGGTGGTAGTTCTTGTATGGCTTTTATCTTATCTGGATCAACCTCAATACCTCTCTCGCTGACAATGAAGCCTAGTAATTTTCCCGAGGTAGCCCCAAACGTACACTTGGCTGGATTAAGCTTCAGCTAGAACTTTTTTAGTCTTTCGAACAATTTCCTGAGGTTCCCAACATGCTCTCTTTCCCCCCGAGATTTGGTGTAACACCCCTTACCCGAGGCCGTTACCGGAGTCGAGCACGAGGCATTACTAGACTTAACTACTAATTCAGCATAATAATTTAAAACTGTCCATCTGCGTGATAGTCACTAAATTATTTATATCTGGAGCTACAGAACTCCAAATTAAGATCAGTAAATTTTTCTTGAAACTAGACTCATATATCTTCTTACTATAATTTTTCCAGAATTTTTGGCTTAGCCAATTAGTACAGTTTATTTATTAAAGTTTCTCCTATTTTACTGTTCAACTATTCTGACCTCTCTTCACTACGAATAAAATTAATCTTCGTACAGAATTCATATGACCTTCCTATTTATTTCATTTGAAAATAGACTCATTCAGGATTCCATGCATATAAACTATATCCCTCAATTATTTTTATACAATTTCTAATGATTTTTCAAAGACAGAATAGGGGATCACGTAATCATTCTGAACTAGTCTCACAAAAATTCAAATATCTCCAAACATAAAAATAATTTGATTGTTATATTTCTTTTATGTGAAAATAGACTCAATAAGCTTCAATTATATATCTTATTCACTTCTTAATTCCATTTCTTCTATTTTTGGTGATTTTTCTTAATTACTGCTGTAATTCAAAAACTGTTTCATTGCAAAGTATTGTTAACCGATTTATAACATCTTTACTCCATCTCATTTAAACTCTATACATGCCATATAAATTTTTAAACATAAAACAAAAGCTACCGGAATTGATCTCGGATAGTGAGCTTTCTTTGTGATGATCCGATCTACCAACTTCTCTTTAATTCAATCTACATAAAAATATCAAGCAGACACAAGTAAGCTTTTAATGAAGCTTAGTAAGTTCATAGGTTTAAAGTAATGCTTACCACACATAATATTTCCAAACAATAACAAAACATTTACTAAAGTTCCCTGCCATTCACAACCATTGTTATAATATTTCACATAGTTGAGCTCAACATTAACAACTACTCAATCTCTTTCATTTGATTCACTTCTATTGTATTACTTATTATCAAATTAGGAAACGTCTTACGAATTTGAGTACGTCGTTGCTCAGTGCCACGTTTCACAACTCAGTATGGTTTTCCTCATTGAAATACCATACCTACATTTCACAACTCGGTATGGGAAATGCCATACCTACGTTACTTAACTCAGTATGGTTAATACCATACCTACATTTCACAACTCAGTATGGATGATACCATACTTACATTTCATGCTTTGCCATGGATCAACCATGGTCTTTTCCGTCAATTCATCACATGTCACGATGCGAACGTACTCAATCTTGCGTTTTTCCTAATTTGAATTACCACATTTATTCTTTTATTTTATCATAGTTTTCACAACCCAACAGCAAATTCATATTCAATAACACATTATATCATTCAACCATTCACAATAAAACATATAAATTCAACCATATGAACTTACCCGACTGATTTGTAGATGATATTGAAATTTAGGGACTATTCTGCAACTTTTTCTTTTCCTCATTCTTCTTTGGATTCTTGATCTATAATGTAAAATATTTTCAATCATTAGCATTTATTTCATTTCTATTTCACTTCATAATTTATGCTCTTCAATTTTCAAAATTGCACTTTTACCCCAAAATTTACTATTTTTACAATTTAGTCCCTGCTCAATTCACCAATCAATTGAACTGATTTTTCTCAATTAACACTTTATTTTATCATTCTAAACTATTTCACAACCTTTTATATTCTTAATTACAACACCAACCTCTAATTCATAACTTTTTCACAACTAGGTCCTAAATACCATTTTCTATCAAAATCACTTAATAAAACCACCTTAATATGAAATTAGAATTTAAATTTCACAATAATTTATCATAAATTTCCATTACCCAGCCAGGGTAACTTCTAATTTCACCCATCAAATCAAAAACTAATGAATTCTATAAGTGGATCTAGTTGTAAAAGTCATAAAAACATAAAAATTATCAAGAAAAAGCAAGAAATAAACTCACATGATGTGAAAATATGAAAAACCAGCTTTCTCCAGACCTCCTATGGCGTTTTGGCTGAGAAAATATGAAGATATCTTTAGATCTTTCAATTTTATCTTTATTATACATGTTAAAATTATTAAATTTCCAATTATGCCCTTATTTCCCTTATCTTACGATGATTTTCTTCCCCTTACCGTCCAACCTTTTCACCTTTAGGTTTAATTGTCCTTTAAACCCTCCTTCTTTTAACACTTGAGCTATTTAATTCTTGTAGCAATTTTGCATTTGTTACAATTTAGTCCTTTTATTTAATTGACTACCCAAACATTTAAATTTCTCAACCAAACTTTAATATTAACTTAATAACACTCCATAAATATTTATAAAAATATTTATGCCTCGGTTTTCAAATTCGAGATCTCGATACCTCGTTTTTGACCCATTTGACCTACTAAATTCTTTTAATTCACCAAATTTACCAATCCACAAATTCTTCTAAATTCTCACTTGACTCATAAATATTAAATTACTATCTTATTCAATCTTACCTCGCCGATTTAGTGATCTCATATCACTATTTTCGACAC
This sequence comes from Gossypium sturtianum, assembly GCA_025698515.1. Lineage (NCBI taxonomy): Eukaryota > Viridiplantae > Streptophyta > Magnoliopsida > Malvales > Malvaceae > Gossypium > Gossypium sturtianum. Next base: position 126,085,699 of record CM046943.1, read on the forward strand.
TCATGAAAATTAGGCCGTTACAACTCTCCCCCCCTTAAAAATTTCGTCCTCGAAATTTGTTACCTGAAAATAGATTTGGATACTGTGATCTCATTGACTCCTCTGTTTCCCAGGTTGCCTCCTCCATACCATGTCGATGCCATAATACTTTAACCAATGGTATTTTTTTTTCTCGCAACTCTTTAACTTCACGAGCCAAAATCTTCATTGGTTCTTTCCGAATAAGTCATATCTGGTTGAAGCTCAATTTTCATATAAGGAATTACGTGTGAAGGATCTGACCTATACCGTCTTAGCATAGACACATGAAATACATTGTGAATCTTTTCAAGTTCCGGAGGTAAAGCCAACCGATAAGCTACAGGACCAACCCTTTCCACAATTTCATATGGCCCTATAAATCTCGGACTCAATTTTCCTTTTCTGCCAAACCGTAACACCTTCTTCCACGGTGAAACTTTTAAAAACACTCGATCACCCATCTGCATATTCTATGTCTCTTCATTTCAAATCCGCATATGACTTCGACGGATGCAGGCGACTTTTAGACTATCTCGAATAACCGGACTTTCTCTTTGGTTTCCGAATCAAATCAACCCCAACTATTTTTGATTCACTCAATTCGGACCAACACAATGGAGTCTTGCATTTCCTACCATAAAGAGCCTCAAGCGGTGCCATTTTTATACTAGATCGATAACTATTATTGTAAGCAAACTCGGCTAAAGGTAAATATCTTTCCCAAGCTGTCACCAAACTCGAGTATACAACATCTTAACATATCTTCTAAAATTTGAATCACTCGCTCTGACTGTCCATCTGTTTGAGGATGAAATGCTGTACTAAAATTTAATCTGGTACCTAAAGCTTCTTACAGTTTGTTCCAAAATCTCGAAGTAAACCTTGGATCCCGGTCCGAAATGATAGATCTTTGGAACTCCATGTAGTCTCACAATCTCGACACATACAATTACGCTAACTTCTCAAGTGAAAAATGCATTTCATTGGAATAAAGTGTCTTGACTTTGTCAATCTATCAACAATCACCCATATTGAATCTTTCTTTCTTGGAGTCGTAGGCAACCACGACACAAAATCCATTGTAACATGCTCCCACTTCCATTCAGGAATCATAATGGGTTGTAATAAACCCGTTGGCACTTGATGCTCTACTTTAACTTGCTGACAAATCAAACATTTTGCAACAAATTCTGAAATTTCTCTTTTCATACTAGGCCACCAATATATCTTTTTCAAATCACCATACATTTTTTGTACTGCCCGGATGCATAGAATACATACTATTATGTGCTTCAGAAAGAATATTATTCTTCAAATCAGAATTATTTGGAACACAAATCCTGTTATGATAACGCAACATACCTTCATCATCAATGCTGAATTCTGAATCCAAATTATCTCGAACCATCTGTCGTTTAAGTACCAATTTTGGGTCTTCATCCTGCAGTTTCTGAATTTACTGAAGAAACATGGGTTTCACTTTCAATTCTACTGATACAGCACCTTCTTCATTAAGAGCCAAATGAGCATTCATTGCCCGAAGTGCAAACAAGGATGACTTTCGACTAAGTGCATCAGCAACTACATTAGCTTTCCCTGGATGATAGTCAATAACCAAATCATAATCTTTCAACAACTCTAACCACCATCTCTGTCTTAAATTCAGTTCCTTTTGAGTCATTAAGTATTTCAAACTTTTGTGATCTGTATAAATATAACACTTCTCACCATACAAATAGTGTCTCCAAATTTTTAAAGCAAAAACAATTGCAGCTAATTCAAGATCATGTGTAGGGTAATTCTTTTCATGTGGTTTTAACTGCCGTGAAGCATAAGCCACCACCTTTTCCGACTGCATTAACACACAACCCAAACCATTTAAAGATGCATCACTGTACACAACATACGGTATACCTGATTCTGGTTGAGTCAAAACTGGAGCTTCTGTTAACATTTTCTTTAATTGGTCAAAGCTCACGACATTCATCGAGACCACACAAACTCAACATTCTTTTGTAATAAACGAGTCATTGGTGAAGCAATCATGGAAAAATTCTTTACAAAACGGCGATAATACCCTGCTAGTCCCAGAAAACTTCGCACTTCAGTTACATTCTTCGGTGTTTTCCAATTCACCACTGCTGAAACTTTACTTGGATCCACACGAATTCCTTCAGCTGATACAATGTGACCCAAAAATCCAACTTCATGAAGCCAAAACTCACATTTACTAAATTTTGCATATAACTGCTTTTCCCTCAAAGTCTGTAATACAATTCTCAACATCTTGTGCATGTTCAGATTCTGTCTTTGAATAAACCAATATGTCATCAATAAATACCACCACAAATCTATCTAAGTAAGGCTGAAAAATTCGATTCATTAAATCCATAAATGCAGCAGGGGCATTTGTTAAACCAAAAGGCATTACCAGAAATTCATAGTGACCATACCGAGTTCGAAAAGCAGTCTTTGGCACATCACACTCTTTAACCTTCAGTTGATAATACCCAGATCTAAGGTCTATCTTTGAGAACACTGCAACACCTTTCAATTGATCAAATAAATCATCGATACGAGGTAATGGATACTTATTTTTAATTGTTACCTTGTTCAGCTGTCTGTAATCAATACACAATCGCAACGAGCCATCTTTCTTTTTCACAAATAAAACAGGTGCGCCCCAAGGTGATGTACTCGGTCTAATGAACCCTTTATCCAATAACTCTTGCAATTGTGTCTTCAACTCTTTTAACTCATTTGGTGCCGTGCATGCGGTGTTATTGATATCGGAGCTGTACCCGGGATTATATCAATTACAAATTCAACCTCACGATCTGGGGGTAAACCAGGTAATTCCTCAGGAAACACATCAGTAAATTCATTAACAACTGGCAATTGTTCCATATTCAATTCAGAACCCCGAGTATCAAGAATATAAGCTAAAAATGCTTCATTACCCTTTCGAATCAATTTTCGAGCTGTAAAGGCTGAAATAGTTCTGACATCATTCTTTTTATCTCCAAACTCAGCTGAAACTATTTCCCCTGTCTGACATTTTAAATCAACCCGTTTTTCTCTACAATTCACTATGGCATCGTGTTTAATCAACCAATCCATTCCAAGAATAACATCAAATTCTCGGAAAGGTAACAACATTAAATCACAGAGAATTCATGACCTTGTATTTTGGTGGACAATTCGACATATTAAATTAACTAACACACTTTGTCCTAACGGATTAGTGACTTGCATATCAAAGTCGGTGGACTCAATGATCATTTTCTTTTCTGACATTAATGCAGTGCAAATATATGAATGCGTAGATCCGGGATCAATTAAAGTATACACAGAATCATCAAAAAGATAGAAAATACCAGCTATCACATCTGGAGCAGAAGCTTCCTCCCTTGTCCGCATAGCATATGTACGTGCAGGTGCCCTTATTTCTGATCGAACTACAGTATCTCTCATTCCCGAACGAGAAGTGTCAGCAGCACTACTTTGACCCAAACGTCTACTTTTCTGAGGAGTATTTGTTTGTTTCTCGCCTTGTTCTTTATTTTCTTTTAATAATTGAGGACAATCCCGAATAAAATGATCAGTTCCACCACATCTATAACAAGCTCCGGTTCTTCCCCAACATTCACCAACATGAAATCTACCATAATTTTTGCATCTAGGTCTCGGAATATTTTGCACACTACTAGCACTAGCTGCTGGTTTCTTAGTTACTTCAACATCTCTTTGAGTTGTTTTACTTTTATTCGATCGTTAGGAATCGTAATGGATCGACTAGAATCATCTCTGAACTTTTTAGCTGGAAAAATCGAAGTTGGTCTAGAGAAACTTCTTTTGTATACTTCTTTACCTTTCCTTTCTCTTTGCATCTTTCTGTTATACACTTCTTCCATCTTTTGAGCTTGATCAGACAGAACCACAAATTCTCGAATCTCTGTGCCTCCAATCATCATTCTGATTTCATCATTAAGCCCTTTTTGAATCTAATACACATTTCTTCCTCTGTCGGTACAACATCCCGAGCATATCTCTTGAGATACACAAATTCTCTTTCATATTAAACCCTTTGTTTTATTCCCTTGTCGAAGATCAAGGAATTCCCTCTTCTTTTATCTAAATATCTCCTTCCCATATACTTTTTCTAAACTCATTTTGGAAGAATTCCCATGTAAGTTTATCTGCAGATACCACCGCCTCAATGGTTTCCCACCAATTATACGCTTCTTCTTTCAATAATGAAATCGCACACCTCAAATAGTCTTTCGGAGAACACATCATCTATTTAAAAACTCTTTCCAAGCTTTTTAACCAATACTCTGCTTTAACTGGATCATCGTCCGATCTTCCTCTAAATTCTTCAGCTCCGAACTTTCTGAGTTTCTCAATCGGTGTTCTTTTGCTAGATTCATCTATTAAAGGAGGAGCAACCGGGGTTATAACTGGTGGTACAGTAGGGGGAGGAGGAGGTTGTTGTGCCTGACTTCTTCCTTGTATTGTTTCACTAAACCACTGATTCATTACCCCGTAAATCAAATTTTTAAGTTCTTCCTCTCTCATCAAAGAAATCGGAACATTATTACTTGTTCCCTGCTCAGAAGTCTGTACTCTACTATTAACTTCCTCTTCATGATCAGCACCCTCGGGTCTATCAGACATCTTTACAATCTATAACAAAAATTAATAGTTAGATCGGATCATTCACATCTCACTATCACAGATTTATATGGCATGTATTTCTAGACATTTTATACATCACATTCGTTCCGAGAATCATCTAAACCAAAGCTCTGATACCAATAAATGTAACACCCCTTACCCGAGGCCGTTACCGGAGTCGAGCACGAGGCATTACTAGACTTAACTACTAATTCAGCATAATAATTTAAAACTGTCCATCTGCGTGATAGTCACTAAATTATTTATATCTGGAGCTACAGAACTCCAAATTAAGATCCGTAAATTTTGCTTGAAAATATACTCATATATCTTCTTACTTTAATTTTTCCAGAATTTTTGGCTGATCCAATTAGTACAGTTTATTCATTAAAGTTTCCCCTGTTTTACTGTTCAACTATTCTGACCTCTCTTCACTACGAATCAAATTACTCTTCTTAAAGAATTCATATGACCTTCCTATTTATTTCATTTGAAAATAGACTCATTCAGGATTCCATGCATATAAACTATATCCCTCAATTATTTTTATACAATTTCTAATGATTTTTCAAAGACAGAACAGGGGATCACGTAATCATTCTGAACTAGTCTCACAAAAATTCAAATATCTCCAAACATAAAAATAATTTGATTGTTATGTTTCTTTTATGTGAAAATAGACTCAATAATATTCAATTATATATCTTATTCACTTCTTAATTCCATTTCTTATATTTTTGGTGATTTTTCTTAATTACTGCTGTAATTCAAAAACTGTTTCATTGCAAAGTATTGTTAACTTGGTTTATAACATCTTTACTCCATCTCATTTAAACTCTATACATGCCATATAAATCTTTAAACATAAAACAAAAGCTACCGGAATTGATCTGGATAGTGAGCTTTCTTTGTGATGATCCGATCTACCAACTTCTCTTTAATTCAATCTACATAAAAATATCAAACAGACACAAGTAAGCTTAATGAAGCTTAGTAAGTTCATAGGTTTAAAGTAATGCTTACCACACATAATATTTCCAAACAATAACAAAACATTTACTAAAGTTCCCTGCCATTCACAACCATTGTTATAATATTTCACATAGTTGAGCTCAACATTAACAACTACTCAATCTCTTTCATTTGATTCACTTCTATTGTATTACTTATTATCAAATTAGGAAACGTCTTACGAATTTGAGTACGTCGTTGCTCAGTGCCACGTTTCACAACTCAGTATGGTTTTCCTCATTGAAATACCATACCTACATTTCACAACTCGGTATGGGAAATGCCATACCTACGTTACTTAACTCGATGTGGTTAATACCATACCTACATTTCACAACTCGGTATGGATGATGATACAACTCAGTATGGATGATACCATACCTACATTTCATGCTTTGCCATGGATCAACCATGGTCTTTTCCGTCAATTCATCACATGTCACGATGCTTAACGCATTACTCAATCTTGCGTTTTTCCTAATTTGAATTACCACATTTATTCTTTTATTTTATCATAGTTTTCACAACCCAACAGCAAATTCATATTCAATAACACATTATATCATTCAACCATTCACAATAAAACATATAAATTCAACCATATGAACTTACCCGATTGATTTGTAGATGATATTGAAATTTAGGGACTATTCTACAACTTTTTCTTTTCCTCGTTCTTCTTTGGATTCTTGATCTATAATGTAAAATATTTTCAATCATTAGCATTTATTTCATTTCTATTTCACTTCATAATTTATGCTCTTCAATTTTCAAAATTGCACTTTTACCCCAAAATTTACTATTTTTACAATTTAGTCCCCTGCTCAATTCACCAATCAATTGAACTGATTTTTCTCAATTAACACTTTATTTTATCATTCTAAACTATTTCACAACCTTTTATATTCTTAATTACAACACCAACCTCTAATTCATAACTTTTTCACAACTAGGTCCTAAATACCATTTTCTATCAAAATCACTTAATAAAACCACCTTAATATGAAATTAGAATTTAAATTTCACAATAATTTATCATAAACTTCCATTACCCAGCCAGGGTAACTTCTAATTTCACCCATCAAATCAAAAACTAATGAATTCTATAAGTGGATCTAGTTGTAAAAGTCATAAAAACATAAAAATTATCAAGAAAAAGCAAGAAATAAACTCACATGATGTGAAAATATGAAAAACCAGCTTTCTCCAGACCTCCTATGGCGTTTTGGCTGAGAAAATATGAAGATATCTCTAGATCTTTCAATTTTATCTTTATTATACATGTTAAAATTATTAAATTTCCAATTATGCCCTTATTTCCCTTATCTTTGATGATTTTCTTCCCCTTACCGTCCAACCTTTTCACCTTTAGGTTTAATTGTCCTTTAAACCCTCCTTCTTTTAACACTTGAGCTATTTAATTCTTGTAGCAATTTTGCATTTGTTACAATTTAGTCCTTTTATTTAATTGACTACCCAAACATTTAAATTTCTCAACCAAACATTAATATTAACTTAATAACACTCCATAAATATTTATAAAAATATTTATGCCTCGGTTTTCAAATTCGAGATCTCGATACCTCATTTTTGACCCATTTGACCTACTAAATTCTTTTAATTCACCAAATTTACCAATCCACAAATTCTTCTAAATTCTCACTTGACTCATAAATATTGAATTACTATCTTATTCAATCTTACCTGTCAGATTTAGTGATCTCATATCACTATTTTCGACACTACTGAAAATTAGGCCGTTACATTTGGCAATCATATCATCGACGTAGACTTCTATTTCTTTGTGCATCATGTCATGGAACAGCATCACCATGGCCCTTTGATATGTTGCCCCAGCATTCTTTAATCCGAACGGCATCACCTTATAGCAGAATGTCCTCCACATCGTTACAAAGGTAGTTTTCTCCATATCCTCGGGAGCCATCTTTATCTGATTATAACCCGAGAATCCATCCATGAAAGAAAATAATGAATGCTTTACTGTGTTATCCACCAACGTATCGATGTGTGGCAAGGGAAAATTATCTTTAGGACTTGCTCGATTCAGATCACGATAATCCACACACATTCGTACCTTGCCATCTTTCTTCGGTACTGGGACTATGTTAGCTACCCATTCTGGGTATTTAGAGACTTGTAGGAAGTCAGCATCAAATTGTTTCTTGACTTCTTCTTTTATCTTTAACAGCATTTCAGGTCTCATTCGTCTTAGCTTCTGTTGAATAGGTTTGCATTCTGGTTTCAGTGGGAGTCTATGGACCACTACATCCTCGTTCAACCCTGGCATGTCTTGATACGACCATGCAAATACATCTTTGTACTCACGAAGCAAGGCGATCAAATCATTTTTGGTGTTCTCTGAAATGGAGGTCCCAATCTTCACTTCTTGCCTCTTTTCTTCATTTCCCAAGTTTATTGTCTCAACATATTCTTGATGGGGTAGAATCTGTTTATCTTCTTGTTCTACCATTCTTAGCAAGTCAGGAGACGAGACATAATCTTCAGCATTCTCTTCAGCTTCGAATTCTCCTAACAAATAGCTTTCTCGAAATCGATTTCAGGACTTGTAACGAGATTGCTCATGTCGTTGATATCTGAGCACCTGAAAGGTGAATGGAAAAGAAAACTATAGAGGAGCATCAAGGTATGGGAATCAACAAACATAATGTTATGGCATGATATGAGATACATGTAAGGACAGGCTGTGAAAAGAGGGAATAATTATGAAGTTCATGAGAATGAAAAGACCATGGCAAAATGCATCTCCATTAATGTTCATTTAAATGATAAAGAGCAAACATAATCTCTTACAAAAGAATCCCACTATTACTTAGGGGCACACAAAAAGAGAGAGTTAACATTGAGCATTACTCTGGAGAGGACTTAGAAACTACAAGAAGATCCACAGCAGTCCAATTGTTCAAAACGAATCCAGGAGGACAAGGGCGTATCATTGAAACTTCTTTAATTGCATCATCTCCTTTGTCAATAACATTTATACTGACGTTCTGAAGACCCCTTTCAATCAATAACAGCGTGCTTCATGAATCATCTTGCCCTGGGTACATCATTCCTGCAGATGTAAATGTTTTTGACAAATGAGGATATGCTATGGGCTCACATTCCAATTCCCGACTTGAGGCTCTTGCAATCCTCATTTCTTGGTCTTTCTGCAATTGTTTTCTTCTTTGTCGTATATCCGGCTTGAACCCTAAACCGTATCGAGCCTTGTGGTGTACTGGTTTTAGTGCTCTAACTACCCCTTGCTGATATCTTCCTAAACCCTTCTTCACTCGGGCTCCCTTTCCCACAGTCAGCTTAATTCCCATCTTGGTATTCCTTGACAGCTTGGGTGCGGGAATCCTATTTCCTTCAGCAACAAATATAGCATTGATAAATTTGAAGGAATGGGAGGAACATTCTACTGCATCTTTGTTTACTTCGATGTAGGGTGCGTCAGTAGAGATAGATGCAACAATGTCTTTTTCACAAGCGACCGTGATCAAGCAGCTATCCATGATAAACTTTAGTTTTTGATGGAGAGATGAAGGAACTGCCCCAGCAGAATGGGTCCAAGGCCTCCATAAAAGCAATTATACGAAGGCGTGATGTCCATGACCTGGAACACGATATCATATATACAAGGACCCACTTCTAAAGGAATTTTAATCTTTTCCATGACCTCTCGTCGTGTCCCATCAAATGCCCTTACTGTGGATTGGCAAGGCCTTAGATAAGACATATCAACTGGCATCCTGGAAAGCGTGGACAAAGGCATGACATTGAGTGCAGACCCGTTGTCAATGAGCACATTTGGTATTATATAACCCTTGCAACTGGTTGTGATGTGCAATGCTTTTACGGAGCCCCTACCATTTGGCGGTATTTCGTCATCGCTGAAAGAGATGAAATTATCCGCATTCAGATTGTTCACCCACCTATCAAGCTTTTCAACAGATACATTGCTTGCCACATAAGCTTGATTTAACACTTTCAGCAAAGCATTCCGATGTGGTTCTAAATTCAACAGTAAGGATAATACCGAGATTCGCGCCGGTTGCTTGTTTAATTGTTCTACGACGTTATATTCACTGTGCTTAATGAACTTCAAGAATTCATGTGCTTCCTCCTCATTTACAGGCTTTTTAACTTCTTTTTCGGACAGAGTTTCAAACTCGACCTCAGCCTCATGCATCGGTGCCTTTCCTTTCTGGTTCGAGTCACCAGTCTTCTTCATTGGTTCAACCACCTCAGGAGGATAACATCTCTCGCTGCGGGTAAAGTGTCCTACTTCGCTAACACTTCCAGTTGCGGCTTTGGATTTTTCACCTTCGGGTATTATAATGTTGACATCATATTTCCATGGTACCGCCTTGTTGTCCTTGTAAGGGAAAGGAGATGGAACTTCAATTATCATCTTTGGCTTCACTTTTTCATTTTTTGCCTCGTAATAAATCACCAAAGGTTGATCGGCGCTATAAAGAGAAGCTAATGATTGATTATCAGAAGCACATACTTCTCCTTCATCGGTCGCTTCCATTCTGTCAAAGATCTCAACCTCCTTGTTGTCCATCATGTCTTGAAGTAATCTTCTGAATCCCTCGCAAGACTGGATGTCATGCCCTTCGATACCAAGGAAATCACAAAAACATTGAATTTTTGTGCTTTCTTCTTTGAAAATTTTGTTGGGATGACAGAACGGCCCCTTTTCAACCATTACCTCCCAAACTTTCCGCAAAGGTGTCTTTATTTCAGAAACACAACTTTTGGCTCGCCACCTGTCTTCCTTTGCACCGCGCTCACGTTCCCTTTAGTATGGTTAGGGAGTGGATTTCCAGCCATGTTACTAGCACCATTAAATCATAAAATGCCTGCATCAATAAGACCTTAAACCCTCTTTTTAAAGGCAAGACAATTTTCTGTGGAATGCCCCTGGTTTCCAGCGTGGTACATGCAACTAGCATTAGGATCGTACCATTTTGGGTATGGAGGCTTCAGGGGTGCCATATAATGTGGGGATATTAATTGTTCTTCCAATAGTTTTGGGTAAAGCTCTCCGTATGACACGGGAATAGGGGTGTATTGAGATTTTTCAGGATTGGGTCTTGCCGGTCTTTGTTCATTTTTGGGTTGGCTTGGAACAGGCATGGTATTTGGTGGGAACATGGCAAACGGTCTTTGGTTATTTGTGGCGTAGACGGGGTAAGAAGGAGATGCTTGATAGTAAGGGCTTTGAGGAGGAAAATAGAAGTTTGGAGGTGGGCGATATAGAGGTCGTGATTGGGTTGGGTATGGACTAGAAGTGTTTTGGTTCTCAGTTCCCACCATATGGGTTTCTGCCTCTTTTTTCTTTATGGGTACTGCCCTTTTCAAACTCCGGGGCCTTCCATCCTTCCACTCTTGATGGCATTCTCTATAAGTTCCCCGGATATTACAATATCAGCGAAGTCTTTCGTAGCGCTTCCTACCAATTTATCATAAAACGGCGCTTTCAAAGTGTTGATAAAGAGGACCGTTATCTCAATTTTAGTTAATGGGGGCTCTACTTGGGCTGAGATATCCCTCCATCTTTGCGCGTTTTGCCTAAAAGTCTCCGTCGGCTTTTTTTCCATCATCTGCAGAATTAGTTGATCAGGCACCATGTCGAATACATGCTTATATTGTTCACAAAATGCTGATGCTAAGTCTTTCCATGATCGGATCCTTTCTCTACTAAGTTGATTATACCATCGAAGAGTCGATCCGACCAAGCTGTCTTGGAAACAGTGTATTAGCAATTTATCATCATTCACGTAACCAGTCATCTTCCGACAAAACATGATAAGATGCACCTTTGGAAATCTTGTTCCATCATATTTTTCAAAATCTGGCGCTTTAAATTTCAGAGGCAGAACCAGATCGGGCACCAAACTGAGCTCTTTGGCACTCAGTGCAGAAAAAACTTCAGTACCTTCTATCGCCTTGAGTCTTTCTTCCAGGCTCATGTACTTATCCTGAGCATCATGATCATCCATTTTCAACCTGGCTATTTCTACTTGATCATCCAAATCTGGAACAATTGGATCAGCAGGATTAGCTCCGACTTTAGATACGAATATACCTTGCCTTAGATGAGCAGGTGGTACAGGTCGTTGCTCTAGGCCTGCAGGTTCCCCTTGAGGGTATCCTCTTTGCATTGCATGGGTGTGAGGTGGAGTGAATCCTGGGGGATAGAGCGGATCCTGATTAACTCTTGACTGGGGTTCTATGATATCGGGGCTCTGCATGGGTCCTTTTTCCTTGGCCAAAGCTGTCATCATCTCCATCATTTTGGCCATTTGATCCCTTTACTAGAGCGATTCCTCTCGGGATCTTACCGTTAGATCTCTTGCTTCCTGTTGTGACTTGGCCAACTGCTCTTGTAACTCTCTTTGGATCCTTTCCATCCTTTCAATTCTTTCGTTAAATTCAGCCTCCATAATTCTAGCTCTTAGACGCGTCCTATAAGAATGGCGTGATTCCAGACTTGTAGTGCTGCAACTTTGGATTGTACGATTTTAACCTTAGTGAATGATTAGGGTGATATGTACATACAAATAAATGGATGAATGAATAAATGACAAATGAATGTTAGTCATGAATAAATATGCAAGAATTTGGTGTTGATTTCAAGATAGCCCCATACTTAGGCATTTCATTAATCAAAAGAGTCTATTACAAAATGTTTTGCCATTTCTGATTTAGCAGTTACACAAATTTCCTAGCCACATCGCCTTGTTTCTTCACCCGTTCTAGGAACTCTGACAGGCTTGATCCTTGTCTCAGAGGGAATTGGTAACTGAGAGCTTCGGCTTCATCTGATAATTGCACGATTTGCACAGCCGCCTTGCAAATTTCATTAATCAAACTGCCGAGATACATATCCTTTTCTTGGAGAGCTCTTTCGTAGGCACGAATGTCTCTATCACGCTGGCCATTCTTTTCTTCTAGGGCTTTTAAGAGAGTATCCAAATGTTGCTGATGAGCTTGCAGCGTACTTTCTAAATCTCGTATTTTCCCTCTTAGCTCTTGACGCTCAGACTGACTAGTCATTAACTCTACGGATACAGTTTCGTATTCAACATTCTTCTTCCTTAACTCTATCTTAGCACGCGCAGCTTTTTCCTCTTCCTTCTTCGCTTTCCCTCTCCAAAATTCCATCCCACCTTTGATGTTGCTTAGTTCTTCCTTCCATTCTGCCGATGATTTGCCCAGCCTACTATTCCTTATAGTGCCTCTTAATTTCTTATTTTCCAAATGAAGATCCCTTATATCATTTCTCATGATCTCGGCTTCTTTCTGGACTTTCTCGGTTCTGGATTTTTCAATTTGAACATCGATCTTTAGCTGGTAATTTTCCTCTTGAAGAGAACTAATATCTCGTAATAGCTTGGCCTTTTCACGTTCAAATTCATGTCTTGCCATTTCCAGTTCAGACGGCATTTCTTCTGAGAAAGGATTCTGGAAAGTGTAATCCGTCGGCGATATTTGCTGACTATTCACCCGTCGTTGTCTCCATATGTCATAATCTTGAGTGATAGTGTCAGCATACAGAGCTAACTCCATTAGGTAAATTTCTTTCCAAGACTTTGCAGTATCTCGGACTTTTTTCATGTAACCTTCACCTGTAAATGCAAACTCATACTGTGCTAATCCCCCGGTAGCTGGTATGAACTGTCGTGAAGTAAACTACCTTTGAACCATTAACAGAGCATATCCAACTCCTCCCCATAATTTGAGTAAAGGCACCCAATCTTGGCTTCCACATTTGTATAACAGAACCGAAGGACGGATCCATGGTGCTCTCCAAGTTACATCTTCAGCGCGAAGGTTCTGAAAAACTGAAACCCAGTGCTGTTCGGTGACATCCTTTGGCCAATATTTTCCAAGGTAAGCTTCCAATGGAGAGAATGTTTTTGAAAACATGTGGAAAGGTGTGCGCTTCACTTTTTAGAAGTGGCTCAGAATCCAAACATTAAGTAACTGCGCGCATCCGATAAAACGCCCTTCCCCTTTCCTTCTACAACTACTTAGAGATCTGAAAGTCTCGGCCAAGATAGTTGGGACAGGGTTGATTCCTTGCCTCAACTTTTCGAAGAAATCCACTACTGCAACTTCTATATGCCCAAGAACCTTTGGGAAGACGATTAATCCATAAATGGCCAAAGCAAACAAATCTACTCTCTTCACAATATCTGGATGGTTTTGAACTAAGTCTCGTAGAGAAAACCATGGAACACAACTGACTTCGTTCTTTTTCTTTATCTGTTTTTCAGCCCATGTATCGGTCATTCCCGTCAACTTCATTAGCTTTTTCTTGAAGGTCATAGGTTTGGGTTCTTTCATATATATCTTGTTGAATTGTGCATTGTCAACGCGAAGCAAGGCAGCATACTCTTCTATGGTTGGAGTCATATCTTCCTGATTGAAAGTGAAACATTGGTAGGTTGGGTCCCAGAATCGAACCATGGCTTAAATCAACTATTCGTCTATGTTGACGGCGATCAAGTGAGCTATATCCCCGTACTTTTCAGTGAAGATACCCCTAGTGTCTGAGTCCCACTGTTTCCAGATCCTAGTTAAGTCTTCGAGGTTATTCTAATGAGCATTCGAAGTCACATGCTCGGGAAGATTGGAGATACATCCTTCCTTTAAACTGTCCCCTTTTGCTTTCTGGGTTTTCAGAGACCAGTCTCGAACCACGGCATTTTTCTCGGTTACTTGTGTAATTGACTCCTCCATCAGAAACCCGTTTTTGGCAACCAATCTCTAATCAACACCCTCCTAATAAGATGCCTATGATGCATGATGAAAAATAAAAATGAAGACAAATAACCTTGGTTAGTAATCACAACAAATATAAACGGAGAAAAACTATGGAAAATCTAACAAATTAAGCTATTTAATCGTGCATTTTGGTGAAATCGACCTATGTTTTTTTTCTTTTTTTTTTTTACCCCATCATACTTTACAAAATAAACTTACCCCACATGCTCATCAGATAATCTACCCGATCCAATTTTATTAAACAGACCTAATTCTCTTGCAAAAACAAATATAAATATAAAAGAAATAAAAAGTAAGAGGCGTTTCTCCCATGTACTTATTTTGGCAACTATTCGACGGACGAAGTTTCGGCATGGCTCTAATCGGGTGGCTCATATAGTTCACTATATGCGGTTTCGGTTCTAAAAAGGTACTCGAATTGTCCGTACTGTCGCCTACTAAGACTAGTACGGAGCCTCGGTCATCACCCATCACAGGCTCACGAGTTCAATTCGAGGGATTACATTTACTTATGCCTATGCGGAGGGGCAAGTTAACTCACGAAAGCATAAGTCATATGTAACCCGGAAGTATTCACTAGCCTGTGCGGAGGGACGAGTTAACTCACGAAGGCATAGCGTTTACTTCCACTTAAGCGGACGGAGCCCGGGTAGAGAGCTCATGTTATGATAAAATGCAAGTGCACAGTGTGTGGGGAGAAACTCACAAACCTTTCGTTTTTATTAAAACTCAAAAAAAAATTAAAACCGTAAAAACTTAGAGCTGAAAAACAAAAAGATAAAACAAGTTAGAAAAATATTTACAACATGATGCAAATGCATGACTTTTCAAAAAAAAAAACAAAATTTAAGGATCACGACTGAATATTAATTTGAACAATGAGTTTTGAAAATTTTGACAACACGCGTTTAATTCCAGACTCGACTCTCAAAAAAAGCTCCCCAGTGGAGTCGCCAGCTGTAGCGACCTAAAATTTGCTCGGGCGCTAATTGAGAAAATTATTGAACATCGATTTTATTAAAAAAAGGGAGTCGCCACCGATCTTTTTTCTAGGTGTGATCGGACACCTAATAAATCCTCTTTTCAAAAGAAAAATTATTTTTTTTAATTTTCTTAAAAAAAAGGCCAAGTTTAGGTCTACGTTAAAATTCCAGAGAAAAATAGGGTTCGAGAGTCGGTTACGCGCGAGGAAGGTATTAGCACCCTCGCGACGCCCAAAACTGGTATCTCGTTAAACGCGTGTTGTCTTAATTTTCAAAAATATGAGTTCAATTTAATACTTAATCGTGATCTGATTAAAAAACGAGAATTTTTGAAAACACGAAAATTTTTGAAAACGCGAATTTTTTGAAAACACGAGAATTTTTGAAAACTCAAGAAGTTATTTGAAAACACAAAAATTTTTGAAAACACAAAAATTTTGAAACACGAGAATTTTTGAAAACTCGAGAATTTTTTTTGAAACCCGAGAATTTTTGAAAAAAACGAAAATTTTTGAAACACGAAAATTTTTGAAAACACGAGAATTTTTGAAACTCTAGAATTTTTTGAAACCCAAGAATTTTTGAAAACATGAAATTTTTTGAAACACGAAATTTTTTGAAAGCACGAAATTTTTGAAACACGAAATTTTTGATAAATTACATATTATCGTATTATATACATTTTAAAACGAAATTTTGATAATTTAAAAATAACCACAAAATAATCATTTTATTTTAAAACCCGATGATTTTTTTTATTTTTTTGATCTTTTAAAAGGACGTATCGTATTTAACACGAACCGATGATATTCACCCAACATAGCGATGAAATCAACGAGTTAGTGTCAAACCGATTCGTTGCCTTATTTATAAAAATTATTCGAATAATAATAAAATTAAATTTAAAATATAAATACAAATACAAAATAAAAATGTGCTTTAAAAATATCAATAATACTAAAAACGAAATATCATCAAAATACACGAATTAGACTAAAAGTGAGTAAAAAGGAAATTACCAAAAAATCCAAAATACGGGCTTGATCGAATGATTTACGCGTCTCGGTTTTTTTATTTTCCTTTTCTTCTTTTTTTTCTTTTTCTTTTTTCTTTCTTCTTTTTTTTTTTTTTTTTTTGTTGGTGAAATTGCTTTGGTGGGTTGCTTTGGATTGGGTGTTCAAAGTGGGCTCTTCTTTGGTAGCATGTTGGGTCGCTTTCTATTATTTGATTTGCTTTTTCTTTGGGCTGTTTTTTTTTTTTTATGGCCTATTTCTTTTTCTTTTTTTTTAAAATTCTGATGGGCCTGCTTGACACGAGTCGGGCCGGAGCGGGTCACGGGTTGCGGGTCGTGTCGTGGGTCAGGTCGGATCGACCCGACTGATTTTGACTTGATTTCTTTTGTTTCTTTTTTCTTTTTTTTCTTTCTTCTTCTTCTTTCTTTCTTTCTTTTTTTTTTCTTTCTTTCTTCTTCCTTCTTCTTCTTCCCTCTTCTTCTTCTTCTTTCTTCTCCTAGCGCCGCCGTCGAAACCTTCGTCTCCTCGGTGATGCGCCTTCTCTCTCCCTCTTCTCTTCTTCTTCTTCTCTCCTCGTTTCCTTCTCTTTTTTTGCTCTTTTTTTTTCGGATTGTTTTTTTTTTGAATGTTGGGGCCTTGATTTTTGGTTGATTTCCCCCTTTTATAGTGTATTTTTTGCAGGTATTAGGTGGCTAGGGGGAAGGGAGGCCATCCCTTAGGCCGGTGGCCAGAAAATCAGGGGGTGGGTGCGCGAAATCCGCCGGATTTTTGGAGATTTTCTGACAGAAGAACTGAATTGCAAACACAGCAAAACAGGCGGGGTCGAAGTGTAATTTTGAGAAAGATGAGGGGTCAAAATGTATTTTTGGAATAGTTGAGGGGTTAAAATGTAATTTTGATTTTTTGGATTTTTTTATTTGATTTTTTTAAATTTTTTTAAATTGAATATTAAACACATAGTTGGACCGGAGAAAATTTGGTGCTTACAGTACCGAATTGGTGCATCGGGTTGGTAAAAGGCGTGCTAATTAATTTGTGTGAACTGTACTTGTTCTTGAATCTACATCGGAAACTAATTAGGTGTACGACTTGATCTCGTAAAAACAGCGAACGACAGAACGCCAAAAAACCCATTATCGGCATCACACGACTGTATGTTAGACCGTGTGGACCACACGAGCTGGGCTATTTGGGCCAGTTGGCCTGTGTTGGCCACACGGGCGTGTGGGCCCATTTTTTTGGAAAATTTCACCTAAGGCCGTATTGACCTGTGATGCGTATTTAGCCGCTCAGTAGGGTCTATACTGTATAAATAGGGCTTAAAAACATGATATCTAATAGTATGCTACTGTATGAATTGTTGTTATGATTTGTGAAATATATGTGAATAATTTGTATTATGATAATTCTGATAGCATGTCTTATGTAAAAAGCATGCATGACATATATGCATGTGATATTTGTTAGTATCTGCATGAGCATTGGGGTGGAAATATGGATTGATGGAAGAAGTGTTGGCAGTTTAATAATCTGCCTTATCTGGTGGTTTAAACCACATATATTTGTTCTAGTGGCTTGACCACGTATCTGTTTTGGTAGCATGATTGCATTTTTCTGAAAAGTGACATACGCTCACTTATTGGTGTGTGGCAGCTTGATTGCATTTTTAATCCACGTTTTGTTGCATTTTTCTAGGGTTGGAGGGGTATTTAATACCCTATTTGGTGTGTAGGAATGGACGGAGATGGTGTGCAGCGGATGGGGGTAGGATTTGAATATGCATCTGACTAAATATCTGAATATGTTTTTGTATCTGAATTGAAAACACATCTGATTCTATATCTGATCATGCATCTGAAATGTATCTGTTAATTTTTGCAAATCTGATTGTTGCTTGGGATGTGTTACACACTGAGCTGATAAGCTCACTTTTTATAGGTTTTCCTCTCAGGTAACCAGCAAACTTAGGACAGATCGGCGTAGCATGAGCTCGATTTAAATTATTATTTTTAAATTCTGTTGAGTTTAAGTATTATTTTCAATTGGACTATTTTGGGGACTGTTATTTGTTTTGGATTTTATTCTTCACTTTGAACTACTTTATCTTTTTTTTTAAATATTTTATTTCAAACTACAATGCAATGGATCTCAAAATCAAACTACGGTTTTCAAAACTCTGTTTAATTTAATATTTTTGCTGCAAAATTAAGTAATCTTAAAAGTGTTTTTTTTTGCAATTTAAATGAATTAACCGAATAAGTTGTTTTCCCTAAAAACTGGAAATATCATTACCAAGTTTTGTTTTACGTTACGTTTTCAAATTTTAAATATCTAGTTTTAAAACAAACGTATGTAATCTGTCGAAACCATTTTAAATTTTTAGGAAACGGGGATCGACTTAAAAAAACGAAAACGGGAGTCGCCACCAATCCTTTTTTACTTAGGTGTGATTGGATCACCTTATAAGACATTTTATTTCAAAATATTGATTTTTGGTCCACAAAATACCAGAAAACGTGTTCGAGAGTCGGTTACGTACGAGGAAGGGTTAGCACCCTCGTAACGCCCAAAATTTGGTACCTAATTGATAATTCCATGTCCTAATATCGAAATTTTGAAAAAGAAAATTAAAATATAATCCTTTTATTTGAAGGAAAGCTAAGACTTACCTATCTCAAAGAAATAAAATACTGTACCCAGTAAGTTAGGATATAGCATCTCATGACTTCAAAACTAGGTACGCCTTTATTTTAGAAAATTCCTACCTCGAGACACAAAACATCATATCCAGTAAGTTAGGATACAATGTTTTGAATTCCCAAGAATAAGTTTTTTTGATTTGAAATTTGTAAGTTTCAGTTTTAAAAGAGAAGGGATATTTAATACCTTAAGTTCCACGAGAAAAATCGAAACCCAGTAAGTTAGGGCACAATTCTTCTCGAAGTCCCCAAATATCACATATCACCATATTTTTTTAAAATTTTGAATAAAATATGACAATTTCGCGAAAATGTGTTTTTGTAAAAATGATATGAATTCGATTTTGTATTGATACATTACAAAATATAGAATATTGATTCATTATAATCACAAGTTATACTAACAATTAATGCTAATATAGTCAATTAACAAAAGAATATAGCAACTAATATATGAAATGAAAATAAATATGCTAAGCAATAATAAACAATTAAAGGAACATAAATAAACATATACAATAAGCAGCAATAATTAAAAATTCATATGGAATATAAAAATTCAAGAAATGAATATTAAACTTTATCGACAAGATCAAATGTAGAAATAAATAAAGGAATGATATACTTAAGCATTGAATAAACAGTATAATAAGAAAAAGAATATGACAATTTCTAAAACTATTTAATATATATAAACAATATTTTAAATAAATAAAAAAGTATATAAAAAGAAAAATTTATAACAGATACATAATTTAATAATTTAATACATATATAAATGATTATATATAATAAAAATAATTAGTAAATAATATATAATAATTTAAATAAAAACATATATATAATATACTAATCATATAAAATTACATATGTAATAAATAATATAAATAAAATATGTTATATAAAATAGATTTTATACAAATTAGAATTTTAAAAATAATATATGATATAATATAATACTATATAATGTACAAAATTTTAAAATGTATATTACAATAAATAATATATAAATCCTAAAATAATATGTAATAAAATAATTAAACCAAATAAAATAATAAATAATAATAGTTTAATATATATAAGGATAATTCATATAAAAATATATATACGAATTTTATACTAATAACAAATTAATATACAAATAAAAAAAGTAATATAGAATATTTAATATGACAAAATAATTTAATACAATGTTAAAATAATTTAAAATGAAATAAAATAAAACGGTTTTAAAAAAGACAGGGATTAAATAGCAATTAAAAAATATATAGAAGGACTAATTTAAAACGCGCGTCATACTGTAGGGACTCATTAGGCAATTATGCATTCTTTCCAAAACGACGCCGTTCTTTTCTTGTCCTTTAAGCAGCCCGAGGATTTAATTGAAACAAAATATACAGTTTGGGGTTAATTTAATAAATAATAAAAGTTAAAATTGGACTGAATTAAAATTAGTAAAATTGCGGAAGGACTGAAAAGGCAATTAGCCCTTTTAACAAAAACGCACGGATCCTCCCCGGGTTTTGGGTCAACGCACGGATCTGGCTTTAAAATGACGCCGTTTTGGTCATTAACCGCCTACACCAAAACGACATCGTATGAATGTATTATAAAAGCTAAAAATCAGCCCCAAAATCATTTTGAACGCCCATTTAAAAAAAAATAAGCAGAGACCCCCCAAAAAATGCTCTGCCTTCATCGGTCGTCTGACCTCCGGCCATCATCGCACGCGCCCCACGCGTGTCACGCGCCGTCGTTCACAGCGGCTCTAGGGCTTAAAAACTTCGTTTTTTTAAAAGCTGATCGAAAAGGTAAACTCCCTTCTATTTTTTCGTTATTCGTAAATAAAAAAGAAAAAATATTCGTATGAATAAAAAAAATTAGACAAGATATAACATAGGAAAATCACCTCTGTTCTTTGTTTTCTTTTTTATTTCTCTGTATTTTTTTTTGCCTGTGTCTCTGTATCTTTTTACAAGTTATTATAGGGTTTTTATAACCCTCGAAATGAAAAATAAAAAGGAAAAAATCTTGTCCATATTTTGCTGCTGTTTTTCCTTGTTCGTGCAAGTCAAAGGCGAAGATCTCGCGACGGAGATGAGGCGCGCTAACTGTGGCGCGAATAGTGGCGGCGTGACTGAAGGGCTGCTGGGACATTTGCGGCGCGAAGGCTGGAGCGCTTGCGGCGCAGTGAAAACCTAGGGTTTCCTGCATCCGCAACCCAATTGGGCCTCTTGGGCTTAGGTTTAGATTGGGTCTGGGTCAGGGTTTAGTTTTAGGGTCTGTTTAGGTAATTGGGCCTTCTTTAACCCATTTGAAGATACTCGAGTTTGAATATTAAGATTCTCTTGTTCCGGAGGAATAAAATATCACATCCAGCACGATAGGATACGATGTTTCAAACCCTCGATGCCAAGATCCTCTCATGATTTCCATAGTTCATGCATTGAGATTTTTATAAGGATATTCGATTACTTGGACAAACGAACAACCAAAACCCAGCACGATAGGGTACGATTTCTCGGATTTCCAAACACGAAACATTGCCTTATTTTTTAGAAAACATGGACCCAAAATTTTAAAAGGATATTTGGTTATTTGGTCAAACGGAAATCCGAAACCCAGCACGATAGGGCACGATTTCTCGAATTTCCAAACACGAAATATTGCCTTGTTTTTTAGAAAACATGGACAAAATTTTAAAAGGATATTTGGTTATTTGGTCAAACAGAAAACCGAAACCCAGCACGATAGGACACGATTTCTCGAATTTCTAAACACGAAATATTGCCTTATTTTTTGAAATTTTAAATGGGCGATTTTAAAATCGACTTATAAAGTATTTATTTGGTTCGTTTGGATAAAAAAACATTTGAACGAGTAAGTTGGAAATCTTGATTACAATGCGATGATGAAAATATGAAATATGAAAGAATATACTAAAATATGTACAGTAACGATGGTCTTGCATCCATAACATGCAAATATTAACGATAATATTCAAAATCTTATGAATTAAAAACAATTCCAAAAGAAATTCAAAGCAAATTACAAACAAACATAATACTACATGAATGAGTTCAAAAAATATATATATATTTTGCAACAGGAAATTTAAATACATGATATACAAAAATAACTTAAAATGAAATATATCGATCTAAGATAAATAATATACATAAAATAAAATAGCTTAATATAAATAATGTATATATAAAAATAATAATATATAATGGTGTTTAAAATGAACATCATATAAAACTTTAATACAAAGAATATACATAAAAGAGACTTTTAAAAAAAATTACATAAATAAAACGATTCAAAAAAAAAAAAGCAAAGAAAATATAAAAAATACAATTGATACCACATAAAGCCAATAATGTATATAAAATAATTCAATAGGATGTTTACTAAAACAATTGAAAAAAAGATTATGTATAATATAAAATAATTTAAAATGATGAATAATATAAAAATGAATAATGAATTCCATATAAAATAATTTAAAACGAATAATATATAAAATAGTTTTTTTTAAAAAAACTGAAATTAAATAGAAAAGGGCTCAATTGAAATCTAAACAAAAACCAAAGGATAATTTACAAACAAATAAAACTATTAAAACAACATTGAGGACTAAAATATAACGCGCGTCAACGAATGGGGATAAAAAATGAAAATATACCAAGCTTTGGAACGCAGCACTTAGACTAAAACGAAGTAACGAGTAAATTTGAGGGAAACATTAAAAAGCAGAGAAAAATATAAGCAAGGTCTGTTCAAATGATAGTGCAAAAGGGGAGGGACCAATCATGAAAATAACCCCTCCATTTATAAAAACAATATTCCCCTTAAAAAGAAAAAGAAGCAGTCGGTCATTTAAAAAAAAGAAAAAAAACCCTAGCCCTTTCTTTGTCTTTCACTCAGCCACCCTTTCTTTTTTTTAAAAAAAAAAAACATTTACTCTGAACATTAGAGAAAAAAACTGAAAGGGCTTGCTTATTTCTCTGCTGGGGCACAAAGAGGCAGCCCTCAACCATTTCCGATTGTCCATGCGCTCGCCAAGGGCGGCGGCGGAATCGTCATACCAGTGTACTCGACTTCTCTTCAACCCCCTTTTTTAAAAAAACTCTCAGATATATTATTTAGAACAGAGACCTCGGCCCCTCGTGCGAACCTCTTCCTTTTCGAGTCGGACGTTCATCGGCGACCACTACACGACTCAGGTATACATTCTTTACCCCTTTTATTTTTAAAAACACAGTAACTCAACACTTAAAACAAAAAAATCAAATAGAAGCAAGAGAGGAAAATCAAAATCCATACCACTTTTCTCTGCTAAAATTTTTTATTATTCTATTCAAATGTTCGTAACCCTTCTACACTCATCGATATTGGCTTTTATAGCGGAAAATAAATAAATAAATAAAAACAAAGCTTTTCCTTTTTCTTCATTTTTCGGTTGTGTTCTCTCGATTATTTGTGTCAATTGGCTATTTTCGTTGTGGTTTGTCGCTTGTTAATTTTGCAGGTACAAGGGCCGGTGGAGAGGCCGACGTGGCACTGTGGTGATGCTCATGAAGGGGAGGCGGTGGCATCAACTCATGCAACCCCTAAGGTTAGGGTATGGCCAAGTATTTTGGAGTCATTAGGGCCATTGGGCCTTGTAATTTTGGGTCTATAAATGGGCTAAGTTAACGGACTTTATTTATTGTGTTTTTTTTAATTTAATCTGACAGGCCCGGGCGAAATGGGCTTTCTACAGCTGTCCCTCTTTGCTCATTGTCGTGTAACGAGAATGGAGCAAAGACTTCAAAAAAAAAGGCCAATTTTGCCCGGTCTTGCCAAATCTTGACCTCTTTCAGTGCTTTTCTTCTTCGAGTAGCTTCGTTCCATCTCGCTGCATCTTCAGGGGCATGAGAACTAGCGCTTCGATTCAATTCAAGGAAATTAGCCTTGTAGCTTCAATCTGCTCCGCCGCAACTTCAGGGAGACAAGATCTGATGTCTTCGATTTTCTCCTGCAACTTCAGGAATGCCAGATCTGCTATTTTTAATCTGCTCCACTGCAAACTCAGGGAGACAAGATTTGATGTCTTCGATCTGCTCCTGCAACCGTGAATGCGATCGATGTCTTCGATCCGCTTCCGCAACTTCGGGAATGCCGGATCGATGTCTTCGACCGCTCGCGCACTTCGGGAATGCCGATCGATGTCTTCGATCCGATCCCGCAACTTCGAATGCCGGATCGCTATCTTCGATCCGCTCTCGCACAGCGGGAATGCGGATCCGATGTCTTCGACCGCTCTCAGTAACTTCAAGAATGCCGATCCGCTATCTTCGACCGCTCCCCGCAACTTCAGGAATGCGGATCGATGTCTTCGATCTACTCCCGCAACCGGGAATGCGGATCGATATCTTCGACCGCTCTGCGCAACTTCGGGAATGCCGATCGATGTCTTCGATAAGCTCCTCGCAACTTCGGGAATGCCATACCGCTATCTTCGACCGCTCCCGCAACTTCGGGAATGCCAATCGCTATCTTCAATCAACTACGCAACTTCGGGAATGCCGATGGTTTCTTGATGCCGCTCCCGCAACTTCAGAATGCCGGATCGCTATTTTCAATCTGCTCACCGCAAACTCGGGAGACAAGATCGATGTTTTCGATCTACTCTCGCAACTTCGGGAATGCCGGATCGCTATCTTCAATCGCTCCATCGCAAACTCGGGGAGACAGATGGTATCTTCAATCTACCTTACTACACTGTCCTCTTGAGGACATAACCTGTAGAATGGGTACATGCTTATGCCTAATAATTAGGATGCCGTGATCGAAATGAGTTAAATGCACCTATTTTAGACATGCTATGATATATAAATGCGAAAATGTTATGAGAATGATTCCTATTTCAAGTGTCATCACTCATTGTTTATCGGGCTTTATCATCGACGTATTGTGATGTCATCTTGTTCGGGTTTGGTATTCTCAATGAAAAACCCAAGAAGACAATTATATTTTGTTCAACAAATTTGCTCCATTGTAACTCTGTGGTTCATCTCATTGTGACCTAGAGTACAGGATCTCGAATCTTTCCCATCCATCCCATTGCGACTTCAAAATATAGGATTTGTTTCTTCTTCAATCCATCCCATTGCTATTCAAAGGTACAGGACTTGTATCATTTTCCATCCGTACTCACCGCAACTCAAAAGTAGATGATTGTAACTTGTTCAATCAACTAATCTCTCCTGTGTGACCTAACCAAATGTGTATGCATGATATTTGCATGGGTGCATAATATCATTTTTTCTTGCGAATGATTCCTCTTTTACACTTGAGTTAACATTGCCCATTTCTCGTCAAGATTGTATTACTGACGCAATATCTTGTCATTTTCAACCACTATTTTTGACAAAAATCAAGAGATAGTCTCAGTTTAGACTCTTCTTTAAACTTGGTGAGTTTTAAACAATAGTCCTATTTCAAGTTCTTGTATTATTCAGAAACTTCCAGAGTAATATGCGAAACTCCTTTCATGAAAATATTATTAGTCCACTAATCGTTATTTCAATGCAAAATACCTGAAAAAGATCATAACCATGGACAGGAAGGAAATTAATTAGGAGCATAGCTCGAAACAAATAAGTTAATTCAAGATATCAAATGAAAAGAAATTTTATTGGGAGTATTCTTTAAAAAGGATAAGATAATCCAAATAACAAATTTGAAATGGATAAAATGGAAACTAGGTGCCCCAGATATCGCAGCCTGAGCTTCTCTGCTCAAACTTCTTGAGGACCATTTTAAGCTCAATATGTGTTTAGGGGATCCGTAGTACTTTGTCGATACCCCAAGACGTAGCATACTTCTTCATTGTTAATTCAAGCGTAGCAAGACTACTGTATGCCCCGTTTCTGAACAAAATTTGAGCCGCCCTTTTCGGGTTTTCAACTCAAATCTCCTTTGGTCTCAAAGTGCCCTTAGCGGGTTTTCGCCTTGGCCTCTCTTTTTTCTTTCTTCTTTTGATGAAAATTTTTATTGATTTTTTTAAGAACTCAAGGCGCCTTTGCGGGTTTTCACCTTGGCCCTCTCTTCTTCGATGAGATCTGAACTCCTGGCTTGAACATATCTTTACCATCCATCTTGGTCAAAGTTAATGATCTTCCCAGAACAAGCCTTCTTTACCACATAAGGTTTTGCCAAATTTGGCATTTACTTCCCTTTGAAGTCCTTTTGTATGAGAAGAATCCTTCTTAATCCTTCTTAATCTTTGGGACATTTTGCGTGCAGATGGAAACCTAGGGTTTCTGCGTCCATAAGCCAATTGGGCCTCTTGGGCTTAGGTTTAGATTGGAGTGCGGGTGGGGCTTAGTTTTAGTGGTCTGCATTTAGGTAATTGGGCTCAGGGTATAACGGGTTTGTAATTGGGTTTTGGGTATTTAATTTGGGCCAAGGGTCTGGTCTGGGTTTGTAAAAATGGACTGTTTAAAAAAACATTGGTTTTTTTATTTCTTATTATTTTTTTTATTTTGGTTTTCACGGGCCTGGGCAAAATGGGCCGATTACATAATCCCTCAGGATTCGGCCATAATGTCTAAGTCGAGTATGAGGTGTTACAAACCATGTTTCGACGCTTTGAGTGTCTTAAATTAAAGAGTTTGTGAGTCATCTTTAGTGCTTATGTCTAGCTCCATTCTCTCAAGTGGTATCGTACCATACAATATGGTATAAGAAAACCTTTTATATTTAAATAAATAGTATCTATTATATAATATTTTTCTAAAAAAATAACATTTAAAATTTAAATAATTTAGAAGAAAAATAAAATAAAATAAATAATGACAAAGTAATGATGACGAGATTAGTAGACTACCAAATACAATATTTAACATATTTTGGGATTTCTTCGACAACATTTCTTAGCACTTTAAAATCTAAGGCACAAACCAATTTTATAATTCAATACTTTTTATAAACCTAATTTGCAATTGACTTATGCTAGCGAATAACAAACCAACTTTATAATTTTTCAGTTAATATTATTCAATGCAAACTAGGTTAAAAAATCATGTAGAAGTTATAATATAGACTTTATAAAAAAAAAAGTTTTATTAAATGTTCTACATTTTTTTTTTTTTTTTACACTTACACTAAGGTGCTCAAATACATGTTCATGTAAGAATAATAAATAATTTATACATTTACAAACTTAATTTGCTATTAGTTCAAAATTTGCGTCAAATATTTTGACTTGATACGTCTCATGGCAAAATATTTATCCAATAATAAATATAAATAATTATATTATTAAAATTAATATAATCCAATAATAAACTTGTATAAAAAATATTTCTTAAACCTAGCCTTCTCCCTAAAAATTAGTAAATATAATCGGAGTGCTTCAATTATACTTAATTTAATGGAATCCAATTATAATGATTTTCTAAACATAATACATTTATATAATTACAAATAATTAAATTCAAATCTATTTATAAAGTAGTTTCCCAAACATTACCACATTTATAAAAAGGAATGTCTCTAATGACATGTAATTTAGTTGCGTTTTTTACCAGTCAACGCTGCTAAATTATGTCATCAACAGCGTTTCTCACCATACACATCACTAATATACATTCATGTGACTGTTTTATTGTATTTACATCAGGTAAACTATTAAAATAATCACTTTTGTTTATCTCAAATTACACTTTAGTAATTTATGTTTGAAATGTTACATTTTAGTCACTTACGTTATCGTGCTGTAACATTTTATTCACTGAGCTGTTAAATGTCGTTAACGGTGTAACGGTAAACTAATGTGGTACGTTAAATCATCATTTTAAATGAAAATTTTAGGTTAAATTATAAAATTGGTCCCTATTTTTTCGTTTTAAGCAATTTAATTTTATTCTTTTATGTTCTTTTAACTTTCCTTTTTTTTCTTTTTTTTTTCATTCTCTTCTACTTCTCCTTCTGTTTTCCCCCCTTCTCCATTTCTCTTAATGTTGTTTTTCTATGATTTCCGTTCGTTAAAACATCCGTGCATATAGGTTAAGCTCTTTTAGTTTGACATTTTTTGTTTCTTGCTTTTGGGAATCACAGGAAGGAAGGGAGTTCAAGAGGCACAACCGGGCTCTAGGGCTTAAAAACTTCGTTTTTTTTAAAGCTGATCGAAAAGGTAAACTCCCTTCTATTTTTTCGTTATTCGTAAATAAAAAAGGAAAAATATTCGTATGAATAAAAAAATTAGACAAGATATAACATAGGAAAATCACCTCTGTTCTTTTTTTCTTTTTTATTTCTCTGTATTTTTTTGCCTGTGTCTCTCAGATCTTTTAAAAGTTATTATAGGGTTTTTGTAACCTCGAAATGAAAAATAAAAAGGAAAAAATCTTGTCCATATTTTGTCTTTGTTTTTCCTTGTTCGTGCAAGTCAAAGCGAAGATCTCGCGACGGAGATGAGGCGCGCTAACCGGCGCGAATAGTGGCGGCGCGTGATGAAGAAGGGTCTTTGGGACATTTGCGGCGTGGAAGGTTGGAGCACTTGCGGCGCAGATGAAAACCTAGGGTTTCTCGCATCCGCAACCCAATTGGGCCTCTTGGGCTTAGGTTTAGATTGAGTCAGGTCGGGGTTTAGTTTTAGGGTCATTTAGGTAATTGGGCCTTCTTTAACCCATTTGAAGATACTCGAGTTTGAATATTAAGATTCTCTTGTTCGGAGGAATAAAATATCACATCCAAAGCACGATAGGATACGATGTTTCAAACCCTCGATGCCAAGATCCTCTCATGATTTCCATAGTTCATGCATTGAGGTTTTTATAAGGATATTCGATTACTTGGACAAACGAACAACCGAAACCCAGCACGATAGGGTACGATTTCTCGGATTTCCAAACACGAAACATTGCCTTATTTTTTAGAAAACATGGACCCAAAATTTTAAAAGGATATTTGGTTATTTGGTCAAACGGAAATCCGAAACCCAGCACGATAGGGCACGATTTCTCGAATTTCCAAACACGAAATATTGCCTTATTTTTTAGAAAACATGGACAAAATTTTAAAAGGATATTTGGTTATTTGGTCAAACAGAAAACCGAAACCCAGCACGATAGGACACGATTTCTCGAATTTCTAAACACGAAATATTGCCTTATTTTTTAAAATTTTAAATGGGCGATTTTAAAATCGACTTATAAAGTATTTATTTGGTTCGTTTGGATAAAAAAACATTTGAACGAGTAAGTTGGAAATCTCGATTACAATGCGATGATGAAAATATGAAATATGAAAGAATATACTAAAATATGTACAGTAACGATGGTCTTGCATCCATAACATGCAAATATTAACGATAATATTCAAAATCTTATGAATTAAAAACAATTCCAAAAGAAATTCAAAGCAAATTACAAACAAACATAATACTACATGAATGAGTTCAAAAAATATATATATATTTTGCAACAGGAAATTTAAATACATGATATACAAAAATAACTTAAAATGAAATATATCGATCTAAGATAAATAATATACATAAAATAAAATAGCTTAATATAAATAATGTATATATAAAAATAATAATATATAATGGTGTTTAAAATGAACATCATATAAAACTTTAATACAAAGAATATACATAAAAGAGACTTTTAAAAAAAATTACATAAATAAAACGATTCAAAAAAAAAGCAAAGAAAATATAAAAAATACAATTGATACCACATAAAGCCAATAATGTATATAAAATAATTCAATAGGATGTTTACTAAAACAATTGAAAAAAAGATTATGTATAATATAAAATAATTTAAAATGATGAATAATATAAAAATGAATAATGAATTCCATATAAAATAATTTAAAACGAATAATATATAAAATAGTTTTTTTAAAAAACTGAAATTAAATAGAAAAGGGCTCAATTGAAATCTAAACAAAACCAAAGGATAATTTACAAACAAATAAAACTATTAAAACAACATTGAGGACTAAAATATAACGCTGGCGTCAACGAATGGGGATAAAAATGAAAATATACCAAGCTTTGGAACGCAAACACTTAGACTAAAACAAGTAACGAGTAAATTTGAGGAAATATTAAAAGCAGAGAAAAATATAAGCAAGGTCTGTTTCAAATGATAGTGCAAAAGGAGGGACCAATCATGAAAATAACCCCTCCATTTATAAAAACAATATTCCCCTTAAAAAGAAAAAGAAGCAATCGGTCATTTAAAAAAAGAAAAAAACCCTAGCCCTTTCTTTGTCTTTCACTCAGCCACCCTTTCTTTTTTAAAAAAAAAAAAACATTTACTCTCGAACATTAGAGAAAAAACCGAAAGGGCTTGCTTATTTCTCTTTGGGGCACAAAGAGGCAGCCTCAACCATTTCCGATTGTCCATGCGCCGCCAAGGGCGCGGCGGAGAATAAATCATACTGTGTACTCGACTTCTCTTCAACCCCTTTTTTTAAAAAAACTCAGATATATTATTTAGAACAGAGACCTCGGCCCCCTCGCCCGAACCTCTTCCTTTCGAGGTCGGACATTCATCAGCGACCACTACACGACTTCGGTATACATTCTTTACCCCTTTTATTTTTAAAAACACAAGAACTCAACACTTAAAACAAAAAAATCAAATAGAAGCAAAGAGGAAAATCAAAATCCATACCACTTTTCTCTGTACTAAAATTTTTTATTATTCTATTCAAATGTTCGTAACCCTTCTACACTCATCGATATTGGCTTTTATAGCCAGAAAAATAAATAAATAAATAAAAACAAAGCTTTTCCTTTTTCTTCATTTTTAGGTTGTGTTCTCTCGATTATTTCTTTGTCAATTGGCTATTTTCTGTTGTGGTTTGTCGCTTGTTAATTTTGCAGGTACAAGGGCCAGCTGGAGGGCCGACGTGGCACGGTGGTGATGCTCATGGAGGGGAACGGCGGCATCAACTCATGCAACCCCTAAGGTTAGGGTATGGCCAAGTATTTTGGAGTCATTAGGGCCATTGGGCCTTGTAATTTTGGGTCTGTAAATGGGCTAAGTTAACGGACTTTATTTATTGTGTTTTTTTTAATTTAATCTGACAGGCCCGGGCGAAATGGGCTTTCTACAGCTGTCCCTCTTTGCTCATTGTCGTGTAACGAGAATGGAGCAAAGACTTCAAAAAAAAAGGCCAATTTTGCCCGGTCTTGCCAAATCTTGACCTCTTTCAGTGCTTTTCTTCTTCGAGTAGCTTCGTTCCATCTCGCTGCATCTTCAGGGGCATTAGAACTAGCGCTTCGATTCAATTCAAGGAAATTAGCCTTGTAGCTTCAATCTGCTCCGCCGCAACTTCAGGGAGACAAGATCTGATGTCTTCGATTTTCTCCCGCAACTTCGGGAATGCGGATCTCGCTATTTTTAATCTGCTCCACTCGCAAACTCGGGAGACAAGATTTGATGTCTTCGATCCGCTCCGCGCTTCGTCAGAATGCCGGATCTCGATGTCTTCGACCGCTCCCCGCAACTTCGGGAATGCGGATTCGATGTCTTCGATCCGCTCCCGCAACTTCGGGAATGCCGGATTCGATGTCTTCGATCCGATCCGCAACTTCGAATGCGGATTCGCTATCTTCGACCGCTCCCGCAACTTCGGGAATGCCGGATCGATGTCTTCGACCGCTCCTGTAACCTCAGAATGCGGATCGCTATCTTCGATCCGCTCTCGCAACTTCGGGAATGCGGATTCGATGTCTTCGACCGCTCCCGCAACTCGTGGAATGCGGATTCGATATCTTCGATCCGCTTCCCGCAACTTCGGGAATGCCGATCTCGATGTCTTCGATAAGCTCCTCGCACTTCGGGAATGCTATACCGCTATCTTCGATCCGCTTCCCGCAACTTCAGGAATGCCAAATCTGCTATCTTCAATCAACTACTGCAACTTCAGGAATGCCAGACTGGTTTCTTCGGTCTGCTCCTGCAACTTCAGGAATGCCAGATCTGCTATTTTCAATCTGCTCCACTGCAAACTCAGGGAGACAAGATCTGATGTTTTCGATCCGCTCCCGCAACTTCGCAGGAATGCGGATTCTGCTATCTTCAATCGCTCCATCGCAAACTCGGGAGACAGATGGTATCTTCAATCTACCTTACTACACTGTCCTCTTGAGGACATAACCTGTAGAATGGGTACATGCTTATGCCTAATAATTAGGATGCCGTGATCGAAATGAGTTAAATGCACCTATTTTAGACATGCTATGATATATAAATGCGAAAATGTTATGAGAATGATTCCTATTTCAAGTGTCATCACTCATTGTTTATCAGGGCTTTATCACTGACGTATTGTGATGTCATCTTGTTCGGTTGGTATTCTCAACAGAAACCCAAGAAGACAATTATATTTTGTTCAACAAATTTGCTCCATCAGAACTTCGTGGTTCATCTCATTGTGACCTAGGAGTACAGGATCTGAATCTTTCCCATCCATCCCATTGCGACTTCAAAATATAGGATTTGTTTCTTCTTCAATCCATCCCATTGCTATTCAAGGGTACAGGACTTGTATCATTTTCCATCTGTACCACCGCAACTCAAAAGTAGATGATTGTAACTTGTTCAATCAACTAATCTCTCCCTAGGTGACCTAACCAAATGTGTATGCATGATATTTGCATGGGTGCATAATATCATTTTTTCTGCGAATGATTCCTCTTTTACACTTGAGTTAACATTGCCCATTTCTCGTCAAGATTGTACATCGACGCAATATCTTGTCATTTTCAACCACTATTTTTGACAAAAATCAAGAGATAGTCTCGGTTTAGACTCTTCTTTAAACTTGGTGAGTTTTAAACAATAGTCCTATTTCAAGTTCTTGTATTATTCAGAAACTTCCAGAGTAATATGCGAAACTCCTTTCATGAAAATATTATTAGTCCACTAATCGTTATTTCAATGCAAAATACACGAAAAGATCATAACCATGATGGGAAGGAAATTAATTAGGAGCATAGCTCGAAACAAATAAGTTAATTCAAGATATCAAATGCAAAGAAATTTTATTGGGAGTATTCTTTGAAAAGGATAAGATAATCCAAATAACAAATTTGAAATGGATAAAATGGAAACTAGGTGCCCCAGATATCGCAGCCTGAGCTTCTCTGCTCAAACTTCTTGAGGACCATTTTAAGCTCAGTATGTGTTTAGGGGATCCGTAGTACTTTGTCGATGCCCCAAGACGTAGCATACTTCTTCATTGTTAATTCAAGCGTAGCAAGACTACTGTATGCCCCGTTTCTGAACAAAATTTGAGCCGCCCTTTTCGGGTTTTCAACTCAAATCCCCTTTGGTCTCAAAGCGCCCTTAGCGGGTTTTTGCCTTGGCCTATCCTTTTTCTTTATTCTTTTTGATGAAAATTTTTATTGATTTTTTTTAAGAACTCAAGGCGCCCTTTGCGGGTTTTCACCTTGGCCTCTCTTCTGATGAGATCTGAACTCCCTGGCTTGAACATATCTTTACCATCCATCTTGGTCAAAGTTAATGATCTTCCAGAACAAGCCTTCTTTACCACATAAGGTTTTGCCAAATTTGGCATTTACTTCCCCTTTGAAGTCTTTTTGTATGAGAAGAATCCTTCTTAATCCTTCTTAATGCTGGGACATTTGCGGCGCAGTGGAAACCTAGGGTTTCCTGCGTCCGCAAGCCAATTGGGCCTCTTGGGCTTAGGTTTAGATTGGGTCTGGGTCAGGGTTTAGTTTTAGGGTCTGTTTAGGTAATTGGGCTCGGGTATAATGGGTTTGTAATTGGGTTTTGGGTATTTAATTTGGGCCAAGGGTCTGGTCTGGGTTTGTAAAAATGGACTGTTTAAAAAAACATTGGTTTTTTTATTTCTTATTATTTTTTTATTTTGGTTTTCACGGGCCTGGGCAAAATGGGCCGATTACATAATCCCTCAGGATTCGGCCATAATGTCTAAGTCGAGTATGAGGTGTTACAAACCATGTTTCGACGCTTTGAGTGTCTTAAATTAAAGAGTTTGTGAGTCATCTTTAGTGCTTATGTCTAGCTCCATTCTCTCAAGTGGTATCGTACCATACAATATGGTATAAGAAAACCTTTTATATTTAAATAAATAGTATCTATTATATAATATTTTTCTAAAAAAATAACATTTAAAATTTAAATAATTTAGAAGAAAAATAAAATAAAATAAATAATGACAAAGTAATGATGACGAGATTAGTAGACTACCAAATACAATATTTAACATATTTTGGGATTTCTTCGACAACATTTCTTAGCACTTTAAAATCTAAGGCACAAACCAATTTTATAATTCAATACTTTTATAAACCTAATTTGCAATTGACTTATGCTAGCGAATAACAAACCAACTTTATAATTTTTCAGTTAATATTATTCAATGCAAACTAGGTTAAAAATCATGTAGAAGTTATAATATAGACTTTATAAAAAAAGTTTTATAAAATGTTCTACATTTTTTTTTTTTTTACACTTACACTAAGGTGCTCAAATACATGTTCATGTAAGAATAATAAATAATTTATACATTTACAAACTTAATTTGCTATTAGTTCAAAATTTGCGTCAAATATTTTGACTTGATACGTCTCATGGCAAAATATTTATCCAATAATAAATATAAATAATTATATTATTAAAATTAATATAATCCAATAATAAACTTGTATAAAAAATATTTCTTAAACCTAGCCTTCTCCTAAAAATTAGTAAATATAATCGAGTGCTTCAATTATACTTAATTTAATGGAATCCAATTATAATGATTTTCTAAACATAATACATTTATATAATTACAAATAATTAAATTCAAATCTATTTATAAAGTAGTTTCCCAAACATTACCACATTTATAAAAAGGAATGTCTCTAATGACATGTAATTTAGTTGCGTTTTTACCACCTAACGCTTTGCTAAATTATGTCATCAACAGCGTTTCTCACCATACACATCACTAATATACATTCATGTGACTGTTTTATTGTATTTACTTCAGGAAGGCAAGATCCGCTATCTTTTAATCTGCTTCCATCGCAACTTCAGGGAGGTCAGACTAGTATCTTTGATCCGCTTTCATCGCAAACTCGGGAATGCCAAATCTGTTGTCTTCGATCCGCTCCATCGCAAACTCGGGGATACCAAATTAGTATCTTCGATGCCGCTTCACCGCAATCTCGAGAGAACGCCGGATCTCGCTATTTTTATCCGCTCCATCGCAAACTCGGGGATGCCAAATTAGTATCTTCGACCGCTTCGGCCGCAATCTCGGGAATGCGGATCGCTATCTTCAATCGCTTCCATCGCAAACTCGGGGATGCGGATCGACATCTTCGATCTACTTCTCGCAACTTCAGGAATGCCGATCCGCTATCTTCAATCTGCTCCATCGCAAACTCGGGGATGCGGATCGACGTCTTCGACCGCTTCGCAACTTCGGGAATGCCAGTGCTACCTTCAATCGCTTCCTACAAACTTAGGAATGCCGGACTACTATCTTCAATCGCTCCATTTGCAAACTCAAGGATGCGGATCGACGTCTTCGATTTGCTTTCCCGCAACTTCAAGAATGCCGGATCTCGCTACCTTCAATCGCTTCTCGCAAACTCGGGAATGCCGGTTTGACATTTTCGACCGTCACTGCAATCTCGGGAAGACAAGATCGATGTCTTCGATCCGCTTCCCGCAAACTCGGGGAATGCGGATCGGCTATTTTCAATCTACCCTACTACATTATCCTCTAAATGACATAACTTTGTAGAATGGGTATATGCTTATGCCGAATGATTAGGATGCCATGATCGAAATGAGTCAAATGCTCCTATTCGGACATGCTATGATATGTGAATGCAAAAATGATATGGGTATGATTCCTACTTAAGGTGTTATCACTCATTTATCCGTCAAGGTTTCATCTTTATTCCCCTTGAAGTATCATTTTCTTGCTCAAATAATTTGCCCCATAGAAATTTTAGGGCCCATTCCTCTTGAACCTAGAGACACGGGTCGTATATCAACTTCAAACCATCCTCCTAAGAATTACAATTTTTTTCTGTCCGTCCCTATTGCAACTTTAAGGATACATGACTTGTTTCAACTTCGATCCATTCCACCACAATTTAGGGTTTTTGAATCTTTCCTCGTCAAATTGGTCTGTCCTACCATTCTTCGAAAATTTGTCTATTGGACAAAAAATTTAGAGAAATAGTCTCCATCAAGACTCCTCTTTCTCAAATATGGAAATTCTAAACAATTGTCCTGTTTTGATTTATTATTTTATCTAGAAATTTCCAAAGTAATATGTAAAACTTCTTTTGTGAATTTATTAGTTCATCAATCATTATTTCAATGCAACATGCTTATGAATAATGGGTAACAAATAAATTGATTTCAAAGAGAGTTGAATGAATTATCAATGATACAAAGGAAATTAACTGGGAACATATCTTTGAGAAGAAAAAGAATCCAAAGATAGTAAAATGAATAAGACGAAAATCAAATGCCCTAGATATCATAGATTGGGCTTCTATATACAAACTCCACTTAAGCGCTTTGTGCTTAACATGTGTTTAGAAGACCCAAAGTACTTTATTGATGCCCCGATATGAAATATACTTCATTTCTTGTTGATTTGAGTATAGCAAGAAAACTGCGTGTCTATTCAAAATTTGAGCCGCCCTTTTCGGGTTTTCAACTCAAAACCCCTTTGGTCTCAAGGCGCCCTTTGCGGTTTTTCCCCTTGGCCTCTCCTTTTTTTTTAGAAACTCAAAGCGCCCTTTGCGGGTTTTCACCTTGGCTTCTTCTCCTTTTCAAGCAAAATACTTTTTGACTGAGTCCGAGTTTACGGGATTAAGTAAACTTTTCCCATCCATTTCGGTCAGAATTAGTGCACCTCCAGAGAAAGCTTTCTTCACCACATATGGTCCTTCCCAATTCGGCATCCATTTTCCTCAAAAATCCTTTTGTATGGGAAGAATCTTTTTCAGTACAAGGTCTCCCTCATGAAACTCTCTAGGGTGAACTTTCTTATCGTAGGCTCGCATCATTCATTTTTGGTACATCTGCCCGTGACGAATAGCCCTTAGCCTTTTTTCTTCAATTAAGTTCAACTGATCATACCGAGCCTGGATCCATTCAGCCTCATCCAACTTTATTTCTGACAAAACTCGAAGAGAAGGTATTTCCACTTCAATAGGTAGAACTGCCTCCATCCCATAGACCAATGAGAAAGGTGTTGCCCCAGTAGAGGTTTTGACGGACGTCCGATAAGCATAGAGTGCAAACAGTAGTTTCTCATGCCAATCCTTATAAGTCTCAGTCATCTTCCCTACTATCTTCTTGATGTTTTTATTGGCCGCTTCCACTGCCCCATTCATTTTTAGACGATACGGAGACGAATTGTGGTGTTTGATCCCAAATTGACTACAAATTTATGCTATCGTGCTATTGTTCAAGTTCAGTGCGTTGTCTGATATGATCCTCTCGGGCATTCCATATCGAAAAATGATCTCTTTCTTCAAGAATTGACTTACTGTTGACTTAGTGACGCTAGCATATGAAGTAGCTTCTACCCATTTCGTGAAGTGGTCAATAACCACAAAGATGAATCGATGCCCGTTCGAAGCTTTCGGTGAGATTGGTCCAATAACATCCATGCCCCACGTGGAAAAAGGCCATGAGGAAGTCATAACGTGCAAAGGTGACGGAGGCACATGAATTTTGTCTCCATAAATCTGGCATTTATGACATCTCTTAGCATAGCTGATACAATCTCCTTCCATGGTGGACCAATAATATCCAAACCTCATTATCTGTCTGGCCATTGTGAATCCATTAGCGTGTGTCCCACAAACGCCCTCATGAACTTCTTCTAGGATTTTCCTGGCTTCAACAGCATCAACGCATCTCAATAATACTTGATCCTTTCTCTTATTATACAAGATATCCCCGTCTAAAACATAGTCAGAGGCCAATCTTCTTAATGTCATTTTCTCTTTCTCAGTTGCATGCTCTAGGTATTCACGATTCTTTACGTATCGCAATACATCATGATACCAAGGGTGATCATCTCTTTCCTCTTCTTCCACATTATAACAATGGGCTGGAACTTCGCAAATACTCATCTGAATAGGTCTCATGTCCTCTAGTCTGTTTACTTTGATCATAGAAGCCAGGGTTGCCAAAGCATCTGCCATATGGTTTTCATCACGTGGGAGATAATTAAAAGTGATTTCATCGAACTCCTCAATCAATCCCAAAACTATTTTTCGGTAATCAATTAGTTTGGGATCTCTTGCCTCCCACTCTCCTTTAAGCTGGTAGATTACTAAAGCAGAATCTTCATATACTTCTAGCACTCTAATTTTACGCTCTATAGCTACTCGAATGCCCATGATGCACACTTCATACCCGGTCATGTTGTTTGTGCAATCAAAATTCAATTTGCATGTGAATGGATAATGATCACCACTAAGGGATACCAAGATTGCACCAATTCCATTTCCCACAGCATTGGACGCTCCATCAAAATTTAACTTCCATGGATGCTCTTCAGTAGTTGCCACATACATTAACTCCTCATTGGGGAAATCAAAGCTTAATAGTTCATAATCCTCCAAGGCTCTTCTAGCCAAAAATTCTGCTATTACGCTCCATTTTATAGCCTTTTTGTTTACATAGACTATATCGAACTCAGACAATAAAATCTGCCACCTTGCCATCCTTCCATTCAAAGTAGTGGACTCCATCATATACTTTAACAGATCAAGCTTAGAAATTAACCAGGTTGTATGATATAACATATACTGCTTCAATCTTCGAGTTGTCCAAATCAAGGCGCAACACAATTTTTCAATCGACGAATATCTCATTTCACATTCAGTGAACTTTTTACTGAGATAGTATATCGCCTTTTCTTTCCTTCCTGACTCATCGTGTTGACCAAGCACACATCCCATGGAGTTATTGAACACTGACAAATACAGTATCAACGGTCTATCTGGATTAGGTGAAGATAATACTGGGGCATTCGACAGATATTGCTTGACTTTGTCAAAAGCTCTTTGGCATTCCTCGTCCCATACACCTTGGTTGTGTTTCTTGAGAAGACGAAATATGGGATCACATTTCTCGGTTAATTGTGAAATAAACCGAGCAATGTAATTTAATCTTTCAAGAAAGCCTCGAACTTCCTTTTGGGTGCATGGTGGAGGCAACTCTTGTATCGCCTTGACCTTGTTTGAGTCAACTTCAATTCCTCTCTCGCTGACCATAAAACCCAGTAATTTCCCTGACCGAGCTCCGAAAGTACACTTTGCCAGGTTGAGCTTCAATTGAAATTTTCTCAACCTCAAAAATAATTTGTTCAAAACCTCAATATGTTCCTTTTCTGTTCAAGATTTGGCGATCATGTCATCAACATATACTTCAATCTCTTTATGCATCATGTTGTGGAACAATGTTACCATGGCTCTTTGATACGTTGCCCCAGCATTCTTTAATCTTAATGGCATTACCTTATAACAAAAGGTACCCCACAATGTTATGAAAGTAGTAGTTTCTCCATATCCTCGTGGTGCATCTTGATCCGATTGTATCCCGAAAAACCATCCATGAAAGAAAACAATGAATATCCCGCCGTATTATCCACCAACGTGTCAATATGAGGCAAAAAGGAAATTATCTTTCTGGGTGGCTTTATTTAGGTCCCTATAGTCTACACACATCCGGACCTTTCCATCCTTCTTAAGAACAGTACAATATTGGCAACCCACTCGAGTATTTGACCACTTGTAGAAATCCAGCATCAAATTGTTTCTTGACTTCCTCCTTTATTTTCAACATCACGTCAGGCCTCATTCTTCGTAGCTTTTGTTGAACTGGCTTGC
Source organism: Gossypium sturtianum (assembly GCA_025698515.1). Taxonomy (NCBI): domain Eukaryota; kingdom Viridiplantae; phylum Streptophyta; class Magnoliopsida; order Malvales; family Malvaceae; genus Gossypium; species Gossypium sturtianum. The sequence goes on from CM046943.1 coordinate 126,125,861, forward strand.
ACTCCTCTCTTATGGGAAGGCGATGCACTCTGATGATCGAGTGACTTAGACTGAGCATATCTTGGTATGACCATGCAAACACCTCTTTGAATTTTTGTTGTAACTCAACGAGATCTTATCTCGTCTCCTCGGCTATGCGTGTTCCGATTTTCACAACCTTTCCTTCCTCCAAAGCTATGTTCTCTACCTCCTCTACATGGGGTAACATTTGTTTCTCCTCTTGCTTTACCATTCTTAACAAATCTGGAGATAAATCACAGTCTCTGTCACCTTCAAAATCCTGAGATTCCTCTAAACACATGTCTTGCTCAAAATGGACCTCGGGATCTATAGTATCGCTGCTCATATCATTGATATCTAGGGACCTATGGTGGGCACCAAATAATGTACAAAGAACAAATAAATTCGAGGACAACTATTCACATGATATGATTGGGAATAAAAAATTTGGAATGAAATTAGAAAATCAAAAGAATAAAAAAAATGAAAGAATATTTGCCAGAATTGGTCATTAAAGATGTATTTTATTGAAACAAAAATGTCTGAACATGGGCCTATTTCACAAAAGAAATCTTATTGTTCTTAGGCTTAAAAACAACAAGTGCGTTACAGATATTACTCAGATAATCTCTAAAAACTACAGGAAGTTTCTCGTGAAATCAATTGTCCAAAACGCCTGTGTTCATAAGAGCGAATGCCCAAATGGTTTCCTTGCTCGGCTCCTTCCTCGTGTATGGCATTAATGTGAGGATTTTCAATAACCCTTTCGCAGGGTGAATTATCCCTCTAGATACAAAGGTCTGGGATATGTGGGGGAATGTCATCGATTCCCACTTGACTTCCTCCCCATTCAACCGTGCTCTTCTTCTTTCTTGTTTTTTCTCTATTTCCCTCTTCCTTTATCTGGCATCTAGCCTAAAACCCAAGCCAAAGCGGTCTCTCTTCTCTTTCAGCATTGGAACCTGAGTCTCTCCTTGAAGAAGTCTACCCAGTCCTTTGCCCGGTAAGGCTCCTCTCTCCATTATCATTTGCAGGCCCATTCTCGTGGTCCTGGATATTTTAGGCACTGGAACTTCATTCCCTTCCAATATGAAAGTTGCATTTACAAACTCTAAAGATCGGAAAGAGCATTCAATTACTTCTTCACTCGCCTCTAAATATGGTGCGTCGTTGGTAACAGTGGCTATGATATCCTCCTCTGCATTTACAGTAACTAGCTGACCTTCTATCACCAGTTTCAATTTCTGGTGAAGCGATGAGGGCACTGCTCCTGCCGAATGAATCCAGGGTCTTCCCAGCAAGCAATTGTATAAGGGCTTGATATCCATCACTAGAAAATCCACTTCATACGTGTTTGGCCCAATTAGCAATGGTATGTCAATTCTTCCCATCACTCTTCTCTCGGTGCCATTAAATGCTCTCACTATGTTCTAGCATGTCTTCATGTGAGAACTATCTATTGACAACCTCTTCAGCGTGGAAAATGGTAAGACATTCAAGGCTGATCCATGTCGATTAACACACTTGGCGAGTGTATCCTTGCAACGCAGTAGTGATGTACTGAGCCTTGGTCGATCCCATACCCCGGTGGAATTTCATCATCATCAAGTAGATAAAGTTGTCGCTTATGTTACTAACCGGACGATCTAGTTTGTTGACGGATATATCCTTAGTAACATAAGTCTCATTCAGCACTTTCATTAATGCTTCACGATGCACTTCTGAACTTAAGAGTAAGGCTAGCACTGATATGCGAGCCGGCTGCTCGTGACTACTCTACCACATTTGTATTCACTATGCTTCAAGAATTTTAAAAATTCTTTAGCCTCTTCCTCCTTCACAGGTTCGTTGATAAGGGCGTCAGGTCCTTTCTCTAGTTCAACTCCCACAGTCTTTGATTTCACTGGTTCGGCTCCCGAATCGTAACATTTCCCACTACGTGTGTAGGACCCTTTATTTTGGACCTTCTCGGAAGTGCCAACTGATCTTTCTACTCCTAGTATTGTCACATTACAGTCGTAATTCCAAGGTATCATTTTGTTATCCTTGTAAGGAAAGGAAACAGGTTTTTGGATTACGACTTTAGGCGTGATTTGTGCTCCGTCTTCCGTGTTTCTTGGTCGGGAAATGATGATCCTCGGACAATTGACTTTCTGATTTGTCAACTGTCCTTCAGTTGCATGTATGTTTCCTCCCTCTGAGCCTTCTTCGTAAAACTCCAATTCCTTATTGTCCATAAGGCTTTGTACTAATACTCTGAACTCAGAGCATTCCTGAGTCTTATGCCCCTCTATTCTGTGGAACTCACAGTAGTTCCTCATTTCTTCACGTCCTTCTATAGGATTTGATTCTATCAATCCTCTTCTCATTATTTCCTTCCAAACCATTCTTAATGGGGTTTTCACTTTCGAGATATCCCCCTTGGTCTTTCTCATGATCTTTTCACCGATCGCGTTTACCCCTTATCCCCATGGTTAGGTAATGGGTTTTTCGCGCTAGGTGTATCATCAAACTTGATAATCCCCATCTTGATGAGCCTTTCAACTACCTTTTTGAAGGCAGTGCAGTTTTCTATCGAATGCCCTGCTATTCCCGCGTGGTAATCACATTGAGTGTTTGGGTCATACCATTTAGGATATGGGGGCTGTAACGTTTTTAAATAAAATGGGGACACCACATGCGCGTCAAATAAACTTTGATATAGCTCATTATACGTTATTGGGATTGGAATAAATTGGAGCTTTTCAGAATTTTTCCTTGCGCCAGATTCTTGTTTTGTCGACCCTTGTTGCCCGGCAGTAACTACTTTCGGTTGACTAACAGTGATTGCCTTTGGGTACCCTTTGTTGTATGTACTCGTATTATTCACCTCATTGTCCTTTTTTCTAGGAGCAGACCTCCTAGTGGTTTCCCCCGCTTCAATCTTGCCACCCCTTATGGCATTTTCTATCATTTCCCCTGCCATCACTATATCTGCGAAGCTCTTAGTAGTGCTTCCTATTATATGGGTGATAAATGGTGCCTTTAAGGTGTTGATAAACAACATGGTGGTTTCCTTCTCTAGGAGAGGTGGTTGAACTTACATGGCAACTTCCCTCCATCTTTGTGCGTATTTCCTGAATCTTTCATTCGATTTCTTTTCCATGTTTTGCAAATGATTCTATCAGGCATCATGTTTGTGACATGATTGTACTGCTTCATGAAGGCTTGAGCTAAGTCTCTCCAGGAGCTAATATTAGCACGGCTAAGTTGATTGTACCACCTGGACGCTGCCCCCGCCAAACTATCTTGAAAACAATGAATTAAGAGTTGATCATTGTTAACATAGCCAGTCATCCGTCTACAGAACATAGTGATGTGGGCCTCAGGGCAGCTAGTCCCGTTGTACTTCTCAAATTCTGGCATCTTGAATTTATGAGGAAGCACCAAATCTGGAACCAAACTCAAGTCCTTTGCGTCAATACCATGATGATGATTGGTATTTTCCAGAGCCTTGAACTTTTCCTCCAACCATCTACAGCGATCCTCTAACTGCCTCGAGGATTTAGTTCTTATCTATTTCCTTTCTGCTATATCCAAATCAAGGATAACGGGGTTAGCAGGGTTATCCCCTAGATTAGATCCTGAGCCGACTTGGAAGTTCATGGGTGGTCTAGTATCAGCTTGTCCCTATTGAGGCCTAATCGTGGCAGAAGGCAATTGGGGATACTCTTCAGGCTGTGCTGGCGCATGTGGTAGGGTAAAGAGGAATGCCTTCACTCTCTTCTCCAGTAAAAGCCATGGGACCTTTTCCTTTGTCCATTGCCCCGTTCAACATCTGGGCCATTTGAGCCATCATGTTCCTTTGAGCTTCCAACATTTGGTCTCTCATTTCTTGTTGGAGCTTTGCCATTTGCTCTTACATCTGGTCTTGCATGTCCCTCTGGAATTGTTCAAGTCTTTGATCCATTTTCTTTGTTTTGGCACGTGTACCGTAGTGGTGCTCAATTTCCAAATTTTTTTTCTTTCTCTCTCTCTCTCTCTCTCTCTCTCTCTGTGTGTGTGTGTGTGTTATAAATTCAAGTAATTAGACTCTCTCTATAGACTTAAATGCATATGATGTTATGTAATGCAAATTCATGAATGCAAGGAGGCATTGATTCAGATTCAACTTCATTTTAAAAAAATTTATTAGAAAACAAAATCCTTTACATAAAACGGACTACAAATATGTTTTTGCCCTAATGCCTAAAGTTTTAATTTTCTCAAACAAAGAGGTTAGCTCTTGACCACGATCCGACTGTAGCTCATACTTCATGCTCAATATATCGGCTTGTGCTGCCAAAGTCTGTAGATGATCAGCTACCTCTCGAATCTGAACTATTGCTTCACCCATGAGGTAATCCCGACTTCTAACTTGGTCATGGGAATGGTGGAGCTCTTCCTTCCAATGCCCCTCTCTTGCTTCAAATTGCTCGATCCGGAGTTCACAATTCTGTAATGCCGAGTCTAATCTTTCAATCTTTCCATTCATTTCCTCAATCTTGCTCAGACTCGACTTCAGCTCGTTCGCAGAATTACGGCTTCGATGGTGGTGAAGAGACCGTCCTAATTTAGCCACTCTAGCTTTTAATCCACTCTTTTCCTTTTGGCTTTCTGCTAACCTCTTTTCTAGGGCCTCGTTTTGCATCTGCATCTCTAGGAACTTCTTCTCCCAATGGTCAGCTTTGGCCTTTTCCTCTTGAACCTTACGTTGCCACTGTTCTGAAGTCTTCCCCAATCCAGCATTTTTCGTCGACAGACGCAACTTCTTATATTCTGTCTTTAAATTATTCAGATCTTCTTCGACCCTTTTCTTCCCTTTTCTTAGTTTTTTAGCCTCTGACTTCTGAACATCCACGTCTAACCTCAGATACATTTTCTCTTCTTCCAACTTCTCTATCCTCTTTCCAAGCTCTGAACTCATCTTTTCAAAATCTTGTTTCACAATCTCTAACTCTGATGGGACCACTTGCAAGAATTCCTCTCTTGATCGGGCGCCTTCTGGATTCAGCTCGAGGATGTTATCATTAATCCTTCTAATCCTCCACCCACTGTATTCTGGGGTCGTCATTGGGCCTGCGGATAACCTCTTCATCCTACGAATCTGATTCCAAGCACCAAAAATCTCCTTAACAATCTTCTTATAGTTTTCCCCTCTGTATGAGAACTCACACTGAGCCAGTCCATATGTCGTTGGTACGAACTGTCTCGACCCATATTGCCTCAGTACGAGTAAAGGGACATACCCAACGGCTCCCCAAATTCCAAGTAAAGGAACCCAGTCAAAACTCCCACATCGATAAAGGATTTCGTCAGGAATCATCCAAGGAGCTCTCCACTCGATGTCTTCCTCTTGAAGATTTTGAAAGAGCGCCATCCAGTTTTCCTTGGACACGTCTTCTCTCCTAGGTGTAGCCACTATCTCTTTTAAAGGAGATTAATTCTCAGAGAAAACCCAATAAGAAACTTTCTTCACTTTTCAGAAATGACTATGGAACCAGGCTAATAACAAATGTGCGCATCCAATGAATCCGCCTTCACCTTCTCCCCGACATGCATTCAATGATCTGAATGTTTTGGCTAAGATCGCAGGTACAGATGTGACCCCTTTGTCAAGTCGGTCGAATAGATCAGTAACTGCTTCATCTACATGTCTTAAAGCTTTAGGGAAGATTAAAAACCGTAGATATACAAGGCAAAGAAGTCAATCTTTTTCTTTACGTCTGGATGTGTTAGGATCAGGTCCCTCAAACTCACCCAAGGTATGCATTTACCCTCACCTTTCTCTCCCGACTCGGCCAAGACCTCGCTCACTCATCCACGTGATATTCATTAACTTCTTCACAAAAGTTGGGACATTAGCAGCCCTAGAATAAGCTTTGTCAACTTGGATCCTCGAGCAATGAAGCAAGGTCGTATACTCCTCCACCGTGGGCACTAAATCTACTTTCCGAAGAGAAAAACACTATAAGCGAACTCTAAAAGCGAGTCATTGCTCGGAATAGATACCTATCTACCTTGACGTCAAGCAAGTAAGGTAAATCACCATAATTACGATAGAACAGCTTGCTTTGCCTCATCGTCCCACTGGGTCCATATTCCTTCAACTCCTGAAGCTCATTTTGCGTGACAATCGTCGAGTGAAATCCGTAGTTCGACACATACCCTCGGCTAAGCTATCCCTTTCTCTAATTGCCTTTGCTCGACCATATGCGGACAATTTGCATTGTCTTCCACTTTATTAAGGAATTCGTTCTCCATAACTAGCTTTCTAACTTAGAAAGCGTAGTGAATCGATACCTCTTAATATATGAAATGACATGCACAAAAATAAAACATAACAAGTTAGTACCATGAGAATGAAATATAAAGCAAGTAAAATAAACCAACACTATCTAGGTAACCACTAAGGCTTGGTATAGTTCTACTTAGGGTGAGCCCTTAGGTTTCCTATATGTGGTTCAGCTCTAAAGTTGAGGTACCCGAACCAGCAGATTCCTCGATCTTCACCCATTATAGGCTCATATGGACCGAGTTCAGTTTAGGGGAATACATTTCCCTATGGCCATGCGGAAGTGAAAACTTCACGAAGACATAGGTACAGATGTATCCCAGAAGCAATCCACTAGCCCATGCGGAGGTGAAAACCTCACGAAGGCATAGCTTCTTGCTTCCACTTAAGGGTGCGACCACAACGGTCATGCAGTGCAATGCGGAGAGATATATTAAAAATTAGAACCACATGCAATAAAAGGATTATGTTTTTTTTAAGTAAAATTAGAATTTTAAATTCGGGCAAAAGGACATGAAATTATCAATTTTACGGCTTGACTCTCTTATTTGTCCCCAGCGGAGTCGCCAAGCTGTCGAAACCATTTTAAATTTTTAGGAAACGGGGATCGACTTAAAAAAACGAAAACGGGAGTCGCCACCAATCTTTTTTTACTTAGGTGTGATTAGATCACCTTATAAGATGTTTTATTTCAAAACATTGATTTTTGGTCCACAAAATACCAGAAAATGGGTTCGAGAGTCGGTTACGTACGAGGAAGGGTTAGCACCCTCGTAACGCCCAAAATTTGGTACCTAATTGATAATTCCATGTCCTAATATCAAACTTTTGAAAAAAAATTAAAATATAATCCTTTTATTTGAAGGAAAGCCAAGACTTACCTTTCTCAAAGAAATAAAATATTGTACCCAGTAAGTTAGGATATAGCATCTCATGAATTCAAAACTAGGTACGCCTTTATTTTAGAAAATTCCTACCTCGAGACACAAAACATCATATCTAGTAAGTTAGGATACAATGTTTTGAATTCCCAAGAATAAGTTTTTTTGATTTGAAATTTGTAAGTTTCAGTTTTAAAAGAGAAGGGATATTTAATACCTTAAGTTCCACGAGAAAAATCAAAACCCAGTAAGTTAGGGCACAATTCTTCTCGAAGTCCCCAAATATCACATATCACCATATTTTTTAAAATTTTGAATAAAATACGACAATTTCGCGAAAATGTGTTTTTGTAAAAATGATATGAATTCGATTTTGTATTGATACATTACAAAATATAGAATATTGATTCATTATAATCACAGGTTATACTAACAATTAATGCTAATATAGTCAATTAACAAAAGAATATAGCAACTAATATATGAAATGAAAATAAATATGCTAAGCAATAATAAACAATTAAAGGAACATAAATAAACATATACAAAAAGCAGCAATAATTAAAAATTCATATGGAATATAAAAATTCAAGAAATGAATATTAAACTTTATCGACAAGATCAAATGTAGAAATAAATAAAGGAATGATATACTTAAGCATTGAATAAACAGTATAATAAGAAAAAGAATATGACAATTTCTAAAACTATTTAATATATATAAACCATATTTTAAATAAATAAAAAGTATATAAAAAGAAAATTTTATAATGAGATACATAATTTAATAATTTAATACATATATAAATGATTATATATAATAAAAATAATTAGTAAATAATATATAATAATTTTAAATAAAAACATATATAATATACTAATCATAAAAATTACATATGTAATAAACAATATAAATAAAATATGTTATATAAAATAAATTTTATACAAATTAGAATTTTAAAAATAATATATGATATAATATAATACTATATAATGTACAAAATTTTAAAATGTATATTACAATAACTAATATATAAATCCTAAAATAATATGTAATAAAATAATTAAACCAAATAAAATAATAAATAATAATAGTTTAATATATATAAGGATAATTCATATAAAAATATATATACGAATTTTATACTAATAACAAATTAATATACAAATAAAAAAGTAATATAGAATATTTAATATGACAAAATAATTTAATACAATGTTAAAATAATTTAAAATGCAATAAAATAAAACGGTTTTAAAAAATACATGTGTCAAAACTATTTTTTACGAGTTTGAAAAACGGGACCAACTTTAAAAATATGGAAATGGAACATGGAGTCGTCACCAATCCTTTTTGTTTAGGTGTGATCGGGTCACCTATAAAACATTTTGTTTTATTTTTAAAAGAAATTAATTTTGGTCTATGAAATTCAAAAGAACGGGTTCGGAAGTCGGTTACGTGCGAGGAAGGATTAGCACCCTTGTAACGCCCAAAATTGGTACCAAATTGATTAATTAATGTCCTTATGTTGAAAATTTAAAAAGATTTTTAAATTATGACCTTCTTTGACCCATTTGAAGATACTCGAGTTTGAATATTAAGATTCTCTTGTTCCGGAGGAATAAAATATCACATCCAGCACGATAGGATACGATGTTTCAAACCCTCGATGCCAAGATCCTCTCATGATTTCCAAAGTTCGTGCATTGAGATTTTTATAAGGATATTCGATTACTTGGACAAACGAACAACCAAAACCCAGCACGATAGGGTACGATTTCTCGGATTTCCAAACACGAAACATTGCCTTATTTTTTAGAAAACATGGACCCAAAATTTTAAAAGGATATTTGGTTATTTGGTCAAACGGAAATCCGAAACCCCCTTACGATAGGGCACGATTTTTCGAATTTCCAAACACGAAATATTGCCTTATTTTTTAGAAAACATGGATAAAATTTTAAAAGGATATTTGGTTATTTGGTCAAGCGGAAAAACGAAACCAAAGACGATAGGGCACGATTTCTCGAATTTCCAAACACGAAATATTGCCTTATTTTTTGAAATTTTAAATGGGCGATTTTAAAATTGACTTATAAAGTATTTATTTGGTTCGTTTGGATAAAAAAACATTTGAACGAGTAAGTTGGAAATCTCGATTACAATGCGATGATGAAAATATGAAATATGAAAGAATATACTAAAATATGTACGAGACTTGATGGTCTCGCATCCACAACATGCAAATATTAACGATAATATTCAAAATCTTATGAATTAAAAACAATTCCAAAAGAAATTCAAAGTAAATTACAAACAAACATAATACTACATGAATGAGTTCAAAATATATATATATATTTTGCAACAGGAAATTTAAATACATGATATACAAAAATAACTTAAAATGAAATATATCGATCTAAGATAAATAATATACATAAAATAAAATAGCTTAATATAAATAATGTATATATAAAAATAATAATATATAATGGTGTTTAAAATGAACATCATATAAAACTTTAAAACAAAGAATATACATAAAAGAGACTTTTAAAAAAAATTACATAAATAAAACGATTCAAAAAAAAAAAGCAAAGAAAATATAAAAAATACAATTGATACCACATAAAGCCAATAATGTATATAAAATAATTTAATAGGATGTTTATTAAAACAATTGAAAAAAAGATTATGTATAATATAAAATAATTTAAAATGATGAATAATATAAAAATGAATAATGAATTCCATATAAAATAATTTAAAACGAATAATATATAAAATAGTTTTTTTTTAAAAAAAAAACTGAAATTAAATAGAAAAGGGCTCAATTGAAATCTAAACAAAAACCAAAGGATAATTTACAAACAAATAAAACTATTAAAACAACATTGAGGACTAAAATATAATGCGCGTCAACGAATAGGGATAAAAAATGAAAATATACCAAGCTTTGGAACGCAGCACTTAGACTAAAACGAAGTAACGAGTAAATTTCGGAAACATTAAAAAGCGAGAGAAAAATATAAGCAAGGTCTGTTCAAATGATAGTGCAAAAGGGAGAGGACCAATCATGAAAATAACCCCTCCATTTATAAAAACAATATTCCCCTTAAAAAGAAAAAAAAGCGATCGGTCATTTAAAAAAAAAAAAAAAAACCCTAGCCCTTTCTTTGTCTTTCACTCACCACCCTTTCTTTTTAAAAAAAAAACAACATTTACTACGAACAATAGAAAAAAAAAACTAAAAGGGCTTGCTTATTTCTCTTTGGGGCACAAAGAGGCGACCCTCAACCATTTCAGATTGGTCATGCGCTCGCCAAGGGCGCGGCGGAATCGTCATACAGTACTCGACTTCTCTTCAACCCCTTTTTTTAAAAAAAAACCTCGGATATATTATTTAGAACAGAGACCTCGGCCCCCTCGTCTAACCTCTTCTTTTCGAGGTCGGGCGTTCATCAGCGACCACCACTACGACTCGGTATACATTCTTTACCCTTTTATTTTTAAAAACACGGTAACTCAACACTCAAAACAAAAATTCAAATAGAAGCAAGAGAGGAAAATCAAAATCCATACCACTTTTCTCTGCTAAATTTTTTTATTATTCTATTCAAATGTTCGTAACCCTTCTACACTCATCGATATTGGCTTTTATAGCGAAAAATAAATAAATAAATAAAAACAAAGCTTTTCCTTTTTCTTCATTTTTGGTTGTGTTCTCTGATTATTTCTTTGTCAATTGGCTATTTTCTGTTGTGGTTTGTCGCTTGCTAATTTTGCAGTACAAGGGCGGTGGAGGGCCGACGTGGTACCAGTGGTGATGCTCATGGAGAGAGAAGCGGCATCAACTCATGCAACCCCTAAGGTTAGGGTATGGCCAAGTATTTTGGAGTCATTAGGGCCATTGGGCCTTGTAATTTTTAGTGCAGTAAATGGGCTAAGTTAACGGACTTTATTTATTGTGTTTTTTTAATTTAATCTGAGCGGCCAGGCGAAATGGGCTTTCTACGGTTTGTCCCTCTTTGCTCATTGTCGTGTAACGAGAATGGAGCAAAGACTTCAAAAAAGGCCAATTTTGCCCGGTCTTGCCAAATATTGACCTCTTTCGGTGCTTTTCTTCTTGAGTAGCCCGTTCCATCTCATTTGCATCTTGGGGGCATTAGAACTAGCGCTTCGATCCAATTCAAGAAATTAGCCTTGTAGCTTCAATCGCTCCGCCGCAACCGGGGAGACAAGATCGATGTCTTCGACCGCTCCGCAACCGGGAATGCGGATCTCGCTATTTTTAATCTGCTCACTTTGCAAACTCGTGGAGACAAGATTTGATGTCTTCGATCTGCTCCGCAACCGGGAATGCGGATCGATGTCTTCGATCTGCTCCCGCAACTTCAAGAATGCTAGATCGATGTCTTCGATCGCTCCCGCAACTCGAGAATGCGGATCCGCTATCTTCGATATGCTCCTCGCAACTTCAAGAATGCGGATCGATGTCTTCGATCCGCTCCTATAACTTTAGGAATGCGGATCGCTATCTTCGATTTGCTCTCGCAACCGGAATGCGGATCGATGTCTTGATCCGCTCCTGCAACCGAGAATGCCATACCCGCTATCTTCGATCCGCTCCCGCAACTTCGGGAATGTTAAATCGCTATCTTCAATCTACTCACGCAACTTTAGGAATGCGGTGGTATCTTGGTGCGCTCTCCGCAAACCGAGGAATGTCGGATCTGCTATTTTCAATCTGCTCCACTGCAAACTCAGGGAGACAAGATCTGATGTTTTCGATCTGCTCCTGCAACTTCAGGAATGTCAGATCTGCTATCTTCAATCTGCTCCACTGCAAACTCAGGGAGACAGACTGGTATCTTCAATCTACCTTACTACACTGTCCTCTTGAGGACATAACCTGTAGAATGGGTACATGCTTATGCCTAATAATTAGGATGCCGTGATCGAAATGAGTCAAATGCACCTATTTTAGACATGCTATGATATATAAATGCGAAAATGTTATGAGAATGATTCCTATTTCAAGTGTCATCACTCATTGTTTATCAGGGCTTTATCACTGATGTATTGTGATGTCATCTTGTTCGACTGGTATTCTCAACAGAAAACCCAAGAAGACAATTATATTTTGTTCAACAAATTTGCTCCACTGTAACTTCAGGGTTCATCTCATTGTGACCTAGGAGTACAGGATTTGAATCTTTCCCATCCATCCCATTGCGACTTCAAAATATAGGATTTGTTTCTTCTTCAATCCATCCCATTGCTATTCAAGGGTACATGACTTGTATCATTTTCCATCCGTACCACCGTAACTCAAAATTAGATGATTGTAACTTGTTTAATCAACTAATCTCTCCCCAGGTGACCTAACCAAATGTGTATGCATGATATTTGCATGGGTGCATAATATCATTTTTTCTTGCGAATGATTCCCCTTTTACACTTGAGTTAACATTGCCCATTTCTCGTCAAGATTGTATTACTAACGCAATATCTTGTCATTTTCAACCACTATTTTTGACAAAAATCTGAAGAGATAGTCTTAGTTTAGACTCTTCTTTAAACTTGGTGAGTTTTAAACAATAGTCCTATTTCAAGTACTTGTATTATTCAGAAACTTCCAGAGTAATATGCGAAACTCCTTTCATGAAAATATTATTAGTCCACTAATCGTTATTTCAATGCAAAATGCACGAAAAGATCATAACCATGGACAGGAAGGAAATTAATTAGGAGCATAGCTCGAAACAAATAAGTTAATTCAAGATATCAAATGCAAAGAAATTTTATTGGGAGTATTCTTTGAAAAGGATAAGATAATCCAAATAACAAATTTGAAATGGATAAAATGGAAACTAGGTGCCCCAGATATCGCAGCCTGAGCTTCTCTGCTCAAACTTCTTGAGGACCATTTTAAGCTCGAGTATGTGTTTAGGGATCCGTAGTACTTTGTCGATGCCCCAAGGCGTAGCATACTTCTTCATTGTTAATTCAAGCGTAGCAAGACTACTGTATGCCCCGTTTCTGAACAAAATTTGAGCCGCCCTTTTCGGGTTTTCAACTCAAATCCCCTTTGGTCTCAAAGCGCCCTTAGCGGGTTTTTGCCTTGGCCTATCCTTTTTCTTTATTCTTTTTGATGAAAATTTTTATTGATTTTTTTTAAGAACTCAAGGCGCCCTTTGCGGGTTTTCACCTTGGCCTCTCTTCTGATGAGATCTGAACTCCCTGGCTTGAACATATCTTTACCATCCATCTTGGTCAAAGTTAATGATCTTCCAGAACAAGCCTTCTTTACCACATAAGGTTTTGCCAAATTTGGCATTTACTTCCCCTTTGATGTCTTTTTGTATGAGAAGAATCCTTCTTAATCCTTCTTAATCTTTGGGACATTTGCGTGTGTGATGGAAACCTAGGGTTTCTGCGTCCATAAGCCAATTGGGCCTCTTGGGCTTAGGTTTAGATTGGAGTGCAGGGGGGGTTTAGTTTTAGGAGTCTGTTTAGGTAATTGGGCTCGGGTATAATGGGTTTGTAATTGGGTTTTGGGTATTTAATTTGGGCCAAGGGTGCAGTGCAGGTTTGTAAAATGGTATTTAAAAAACATTGGTTTTTTTATTTCTTTTTTTTATTTTGGTTTTCACGGGCACAGGCAAAATGGGCGATTACATAATCCCTCAGGATTCGGCCATAATGTCTAAGTCGAGTATGAGGTGTTACAAACCATGTTTCGACGCTTTGAGTGTCTTAAATTAAAGAGTTTGTGAGTCATCTTTAGTGCTTATGTCTAGCTCCATTCTCTCAAGTGGTATCGTACCATACAATACGGTATAAGAAAACCTTTTATATTTAAATAAATAGTATCTATTATATAATATTTTTCTAAAAAAATAACATTTAAAATTTAAATAATTTAGAAGAAAAATAAAATAAAATAAATAATGACAAAGTAATGATGACGAGATTAGTAGACTACCAAATACAATATTTAACATATTTTGGGATTTCTTCGACAACATTTCTTAGCACTTTAAAATCTAAGGCACAAACCAATTTTATAATTCAATACTTTTTATAAACCTAATTTGCAATTGACTTATGCTAGCGAATAACAAACCAACTTTATAATTTTTCAGTTAATATTATTCAATGCAAACTAGGTTAAAAAATCATGTAGAAGTTATAATATAGACTTTATAAAAAAAAAAGTTTTATAAAATGTTCTACATTTTTTTTTTTTTTTACACTTACACTAAGGTGCTCAAATACATGTTCATGTAAGAATAATAAATAATTTATACATTTACAAACTTAATTTGCTATTAGTTCAAAATTTGCGTCAAATATTTTGACTTGATACGTCTCATGGCAAAATATTTATCCAATAATAAATATAAATAATTATATTATTAAAATTAATATAATCCAATAATAAACTTGTATAAAAATATTTCTTAAACCTAGCCTTCTCCTAAAAATTAGTAAATATAATCGGAGTGCTTCAATTATACTTAATTTAATGGAATCCAATTATAATGATTTTCTAAACATAATACATTTATATAATTACAAATAATTAAATTCAAATCTATTTATAAAGTAGTTTCCCAAACATTACCACATTTATAAAAAGGAATGTCTCTAATGACATGTAATTTAGTTGCGTTTTTTACTAGCCAACGCTGCTAAATTATGTCATCAACAGCGTTTCTCACCATACACATCACTAATATACATTCATGTGACTGTTTTATTGTATTTACTTCAGGAAGGCAGTATCCGCTATCTTTTTAATCTGCTCCACTGCAACTTCAGGGAGGTCAGACTAGTATCTTTGATCTGCTTCACTGCAAACTCAGGAATGCCAAATCTGTTGTCTTCGATCTGCTCCACTGCAAACTCAGGGATACCAAATTAGTATCTTCGATCTGCTTCACTGCAATCTCAGGAACGCCAGATCTGCTATTTTTTATCTGCTCCACTGCAAACTCAGGGATGCCAAATTAGTATCTTCGATGCTGCTTTTGCAATCTCGGGAATGCGGATCGCTATCTTCAATCTGCTCCATTGCAAACTCGGGGATGCGGTGACATCTTCGATCTACTTTCGCAACTTCGGGAATGCGGATCTGCTATCTTCAATCTGCTCACTTTGCAAACTTCGGGGATGCGGTGGCGTCTTCGATCCGCTTCACGCAACCGAGAATGCCAGGTCTGCTACCTTCAATCTGCTTCCTACAAACTTAGGAATGCCAGACTACTATCTTCAATCTGCTCCACTGCAAACTCAAGGATGCCAGACTGACGTCTTCGATTTGCTTCCTGCAACTTCAAGAATGCCAGATCTGCTACCTTCAATCTGCTTCCTGCAAACTCAGGAATGCCAGTTTGACATTTTCGATCTGCTTCGCTGCAATCTCAGGAAGACAAGATCTGATGTCTTCGATCTGCTTCCTGCAAACTCAGGAATGCCAGATCGGCTATTTTCAATCTACCCTACTACATTATCCTCTAAATGACATAACCTGTAGAATGGGTATATGCTTATGCCGAATGATTAGGATGCCATGATCGAAATGAGTCAAATGCTCCTATTCAGACATGCTATGATATGTGAATGCAAAAATGATATGGGTATGATTCCTACTTAAGGTGTTATCACTCATTTATCCGTCAAGGTTTCATCTTTATTCCCCTTGAAGTATCATTTTCTTGCTCAAATAATTTGCCCCATAGAAATTTTAGGGCCCATTCCTCTTGAACCTAGAGACACGGGTCGTATATCAACTTCAAACCATCCTCCTAAGAATTACAATTTTTTTCTGTCCGTCCCTATTGCAACTTTAAGGATACATGACTTGTTTCAACTTCGATTCATTCCACCACAATTTAGGGTTTTGAATCTTTCCCGTCAAATTGGTCTGTCCTACCATTCTTGAAAATTTGTCTATTGGACAAAAATTTAGAGAAATAGTCTCCATCAAGACTCCTCTTTCTCAAATATGGAAATTCTAAACAATTGTCTGTTTTGATTTATTATTTTATCTAGAAATTTCCAAAGTAATATGTAAAACTTCTTTTGTGAATTTATTAGTTCATCAATCATTATTTCAATGCAACATGCTTATGAATAATGGGTAACAAATAAATTGATTTCAAAGAGAGTTGAATGAATTATCAATGATACAAAGGAAATTAACTGGGAACATATCTTTGAGAAGAAAAAGAATCCAAAGATAGTAAAATGAATAAGACGAAAATCAAATGCCCTAGATATCATAGATTGGGCTTCTATATACAAACTCCACGAAGACTGCTTTGTGCTTAACATGTGTTTAGAAGACCCAAAGTACTTTGTTGATGCCCCGATATGCAATATACTTCATTTCTTGTTGATTTGAGTATAGCAAGAAAACTGTGTGTCTATTCAAAATTTGAGCCGCCCTTTTCGGGTTTTCAACTCAAAACCCCTTTGGTCTCAAGGCACCATTTGCGGTTTTTCCCCTTGGCCTCTCCTTTTTTTTTAGAAACTCAAAGCGCCCTTTGCGGGTTTTCACCCTGGCTTCTTCTCCTTTTCAAGCAAAATACTTTTTGACTGAGTCCGAGTTTACGGGATTAAGTAAACTTTTCCCATCCATTTCGGTCAGAATTAGTGCACCTCCAGAGAAAGCTTTCTTCACCACATATGGTCCTTCCCAATTCGGCATCCATTTTCCTCAAAAATCCTTTTGTATGGGAAGAATCTTTTTCAGTACAAGGTCTCCCTCATGAAACTCTCTAGGGTGAACTTTCTTATCGTAGGCTCGCATCATTCATTTTTGGTACATCTGCGTGACGAATAGCCCTTAGCCTTTTTCTTCAATTAAGTTCAGCCCGATCATACCAGGAGCTGGATCCATTCAGCCTCATCCGACTTTATTTTCGACAAAACTCGAAGAGAAGGTATTTCCACTTCAATAGGTAGAAGCGCCTCCATCCCATAGACCAACGAGAAAGGTGTTGCCCCAGTAGAGGTTTTGATGGACGTCCGATAAGCATAGAGTGCAAACAGTAGTTTCTCATGCCAATCCTTATAAGTCTCAGTCATCTTCCCTACTATCTTCTTGATGCTTTTATTGGCGCTTCCTTCGCCCCATTCATTTTTAAGCGTCTGAGAGCGAATTGTGGTGTTTGATCCCAAATTGACTACAAATTTATGCTATCGTGCTATTGTTCAAGTTCAGTGTGTTGTCTGATATGATCCTCTCGGGCATTCCATATCGAAAAATGATCTCTTTCTTCAAGAATTGACTTACTGTTGACTTAGTGACGCTAGCATATGAAGTAGCTTCTACCCATTTCGTGAAGTGGTCAATAACCACAAAGATGAATCGATGCCCGTTCGAAGCTTTCGGTGAGATTGGTCCAATAACATCCATGCCCCACGTGGAAAAGGCCATGGGAAGTCATAACGTGCAAAGGTGCGGAGGCACATGAATTTTGTCTCCATAAATCGGCATTTATGACATCTCTTAGCATAGTTGATACAATCTCCTTCCATGGTGGACCAATAATATCCAAACCTCATTATCTGTCTGGCCATTGTGAATCCATTAGCGTGTGTCCCACAAACGCCCTCATGAACTTCTTCTAGGATTTTCCTGGCTTCAACAGCATCAACGCATCTCAATAATACTTGATCCTTTCTCTTATTATACAAGATATCCCCGTCTAAAACATAGTCAGAGGCCAATCTTCTTAATGTCATTTTCTCTTTCTCAGTTGCATGCTCTAGGTATTCACGATTCTTTACGTATCGCAATACATCATGATACCAAGGGTGATCATCTCTTTCCTCTTCTTCCACATTATAAAAAAATGGGTGGAACTCGCAAATACTCATCCGAATAGGTCTCATGTCCTCTAGTGCATTTACTTTGATCATAGAAGCCGGGGTTGCCAAAGCATCTGCCATATGGTTTTCATCACGTGGGAGATAATTAAAAGTGATTTCATCGAACTCCTCAATCAATCCCAAAACTATTTTTCGGTAATCAATTAGTTTGGGATCTCTTGCCTCCCACTCTCCTTTATTTGGTAGATTACTAAAGCGAGAATCTTTATATACTTCTAGCACTCTAATTTTACGCTCTATAGCTACTCGAATGCCCATGATGCACACTTCATACCCGGTCATGTTGTTTGTGCAATCAAAATTCAATTTGCATGTGAATGGATAATGATCACCACTAAGGGATACCAAGATTGCACCAATTCCATTTCCCACTGACATTGGGCGCTCCATCAAAATTTAACTTCCATGGATGCTCTTGATGGTTGCCACATACATTAACTCCTCATTGGGGAAATCAAAGCTTAATAGTTCATAATCCTCCAAGGCTCTTCTAGCCAAAAAGTGCGCTATTACGCTCCATTTTATAGCCTTTTTGTTTACATAGACTATATCGAACTCGGACAATAAAATCTGCCACCTTGCCATCCTTCCATTCAAAGTAGTGGACTCCATCATATACTTTATGAGATCAAGCTTAGAAATTAACCAGGTTGTATGATATAACATATATTGCTTCAATCTTGAGTTGTCCAAATCAAAGCGCAACACAATTTTTCAATCGACGAATATCTCATTTCACATTGGTGAACTTTTCTTTGAGATAGTATATCGCCTTTTCTTTCCTTCACGACTCATCGTGTTGACCAAGCACACATCCCATGGAGTTATTGAACAACGACAAATACGGTATCAACGGTCTATCTGGATTAGGCGAAGATAATCTTGGGGCATTCGACGGATATTGCTTGACTTTGTCAAAAGCTCTTTGGCATTCCTCGTCCCATACACCTTGGTTGTGTTTCTTGAGAAGGCGAAATATGGGATCACATTTCTCGGTTAATTGTGAAATAAACCAGAGCAATGTAATTAATCTTTCAAGAAAGCCTCGAACTTCCTTTTGGGTGCATGGTGGAGGCAACTCTTGTATCGCCTTGACCTTGTTTGAGTCAACTTCAATTCTCTCTCACGTGACCATAAAACCCAGTAATTTCACGACCAGAGGAGCTCCGAAAGTACACTTTGCCAGGTTGAGCTTCAATTGAAATTTTCTCAACCTCAAAAATAATTTGTTCAAAACCTCAATATGTTCCTTTTCTGTTCAAGATTTGGCGATCATGTCATCAACATATACTTCAATCTCTTTATGCATCATGTTGTGGAACAATGTTACCATGGCTCTTTGATACGTTGCCCCAGCATTCTTTAATCTGAATGGCATTACCTTATAACAAAAGGTACCCCACAATGTTATGAAAGTAGTTTTCTCCATATCCTCAGGGTGCATCTTGATCTGATTGTATCCCGAAAAACCATCCATGAAAGAAAACAATGAATATCCCGCCGTATTATCCACCAACGTGTCAATATGAGGCAAAAGGAAATTATCTTTCGGGGTGGCTTTATTTAGGTCCCTATAGTCTACACACATCCGGACCTTTCCATCCTTCTTAAGAACAGGTACAATATTGGCAACCCACTCCGAGTATTTGACCACTTGTAGAAATCCAGCATCAAATTGTTTCTTGACTTCCTCCTTTATTTTCAACATCACGTCAGGCCTCATTCTTCGTAGCTTTTGTTGAACTGGCTTGCACTCCTCTCTTATGGGAAGCGATGCACTCTGATGCTCGATGCACTTAGACCCAGGCATATCTTGGTATGACCATGCAAACACCTCTTTGAATTTTTGTTGTAACTCAACAAGATCTTATCTCGTCTCCTCGGCTATGCGTGTTCCGATTTTCACAACCTTTCCTTCCTCCAAAGCTATGTTCTCTACCTCCTCGGCTACTGTATGAATTGTTGTTATGATTTGTGAAATATATGTGAATAATTTGTATTATGATAATTCTGATAGCATGTCTTATGTAAAAAGCATGCATGACATATATGCATGTGATATTTGTTAGTATCTGCATGAGCATTGGGGTGGAAATATGGATTGATGGAAGAAGTGTTGGCAGTTTAATAATCTGCCTTATCTGGTGGTTTAAACCACATATATTTGTTCTAGTGGCTTGACCACGTATACATTTAAGCGACATGATTGCATTTTTACGAAAAGTGACATACGCTCACTTATTGGTGTGGCGACTTGATTGCATTTTTAATCCACGTTTTGTTGCATTTTTCTAGGGTTGGAGGGGTATTTAATACCCTATTTGGTGTGTAGGAATGGACGGAGATGGTGTGCAGCGGATGGGGGTAGGATTTGAATATGCATCTGACTAAATATCTGAATATGTTTTTGTATCTGAATTGAAAACACATCCGATTACGTATCGATCATGCATCCGAAATGTATCACATTAATTTTTGCAAATCGATTGTTGCTTGGGATGTGTTACACATCGGTGATAAGCTCACTTTTTATAGGTTTTCCTCTCGGGTAACCAAAGAAACTTAGGACGGATCGAGCGTAGCATGAGCTCGATTTAAATTATTATTTTTAAATTTCTGTTGAGTTTAAGTATTATTTTCAATTGGACTATTTTGGGGACTATTATTTGTTTTGGATTTTATTCTTCACTTTGAACTACTTTATCTTTTTTTTTAAATATTTTATTTCAAACTACAATGCAATGGATCTCAAAATCAAACTACGGTTTTCAAAACTCTGTTTAATTTAATATTTTTGCTGCAAAATTAAGTAATCTTAAAAGTGTTTTTTTTTTGCAATTTAAATGAATTAACCGAATAAGTTGTTTTCCCTAAAAACTGGAAATATCATTACCAAGTTTTGTTTTACGTTAAGTTTTCAAATTTTAAATATCTAGTTTTAAAACAAACGTATGTAATCTGTCGAAACCATTTTAAATTTTTAGGAAACGGGGATCGACTTAAAAAAACGAAAACGGGAGTCGCCACCAATCCTTTTTTACTTAGGTGTGATTGGATCACCTTATAAGACATTTTATTTCAAAATATTGATTTTTGGTCCACAAAATACCAGAAAACGTGTTCGAGAGTCGGTTACGTGACGAGGAAGGGTTAGCACCCTCATGCGCCCAAAATTTGGTACCTAATTGATAATTCCATGTCCTAATATCGAAATTTTGAAAAAGAAAATTAAAATATAATCCTTTTATTTGAAGGAAAGCCAAGACTTACCTATCTCAAAGAAATAAAATCACTGCACCAGATAAGTTAGGATATAGCATCTCCGACTTCAAAACTAGGTACGCCTTTATTTTAGAAAATTCCTACCTCGAGACACAAAACATCATATCCAGTAAGTTAGGATACAATGTTTTGAATTCCCAAGAATAAGTTTTTTGATTTGAAATTTGTAAGTTTCAGGTTTTAAAAGAGAAGGGATATTTAATACCTTAAGTTCCACGAGAAAAATCGAAACCAGTAAGTTAGGGCACAATTCTTCTCAAGTCCCCAAATATCACATATCACCATATTTTTAAAATTTTGAATAAAATATGACAATTTCGCGAAAATGTGTTTTTGTAAAAATGATATGAATTCGATTTTGTATTGATACATTACAAAATATAGAATATTGATTCATTATAATCACGAGTTATACTAACAATTAATGCTAATATAGTCAATTAACAAAAGAATATAGCAACTAATATATGA
This sequence comes from Gossypium sturtianum, assembly GCA_025698515.1. Lineage (NCBI taxonomy): Eukaryota > Viridiplantae > Streptophyta > Magnoliopsida > Malvales > Malvaceae > Gossypium > Gossypium sturtianum. Next base: position 126,147,717 of record CM046943.1, read on the forward strand.
AATGAAAATAAATATGCTAAGCAATAATAAACAATTAAAGGAACATAAATAAACATATACAATAAGCAAGCAATAATTAAAAATTCATATGGAATATAAAAATTCAAGAAATGAATATTAAACTTTATCGACAAGATCAAATGTAGAAATAAATAAAGGAATGATATACTTAAGCATTGAATAAAGTATAATAAGAAAAAGAATATGACAATTTCTAAAACTATTTAATATATATAAACAATATTTTAAATAAATAAAAAAGTATATAAAAGAAAAATTTATAATGAGATACATAATTTAATAATTTAATACATATATAAATGATTATATATAATAAAAATAATTAGTAAATAATATATAATAATTTAAATAAAAACATATATATAATATACTAATCATAAAAATTACATATGTAATAAATAATATAAATAAAATATGTTATATAAAATAGATTTTATACAAATTAGAATTTTAAAAATAATATATGATATAATATAATACTATATAATGTACAAAATTTTAAAATGTATATTACAATAAATAATATATAAATCCTAAAATAATATGTAATAAAATAATTAAACCAAATAAAATAATAAATAATAATAGTTTAATATATATAAGGATAATTCATATAAAAATATATATACGAATTTTATACTAATAACAAATTAATATACAAATAAAAAAAGTAATATAGAATATTTAATATGACAAAATAATTTAATACAATGTTAAAATAATTTAAAATGAAATAAAATAAACGGTTTTAAAAAGACAGGATTAAATAGCAATTAAAAAATATATAGAAGGACTAATTTAAAGCAGCGCGTCATCTTTTGTAGGGACTCATTAGGCAATTATGCATTCTTTCAAAAGCAGCGCCGTTCTTTTCTTGTCCTTTAAGCAGAGAGATTTAATTGAAACAAAATATACAGTTTGGGGTTAATTTAATAAATAATAAAAGTTAAAATTGGACTGAATTAAAATTAGTAAAATTGCGGAAGGATTTGAAAAGGCAATTAGCCCTTTTAACAAAAAGCGCACGGATCCTCCGGGTTTTGGGTCAGCGCCACGGATCGGCTTTAAAATGACGCCCGTTTTGGTCATTAACCGCCTACACCAAAAGCGGCGTCGTATGAATGTATTATAAAAGCTAAAAATCAGCCCCAAAATCATTTTGACGCCCATTTAAAAAAATAGCGAGAGACCCAAAAAATGCTGCGCGCCGTCGGTCGTCGACTCTCCGGCCATCATCGCCACGCGCCCCGCGCGTCGCACGCGCCGTCGTTCAATGGCTCTAGGGCTTAAAACTTCGCGTTTTTTTAAAGCTGATCGAAAAGGTAAACTCCCTTCTATTTTTCGTTATTAAGTAAATAAAAAGAAAAAATATTCGTATGAATAAAAAAATTAGACAAGATATAACATAGGAAAATCACCTCTGTTCTTTGTTTTCTTTTTATTTCTCGTATTTTTTTTGCCTGTGTCTGTATCTTTTACAAGTTATTATAGGGTTTTTATAACCCTCGAAATGAAAAATAAAAGGAAAAAATCTTGTCCATATTTTTCTTCTTTGTTTTTTCCTTGTTAAGTGCAAGTCAAAGCGAAGATCTCGCGACGGAGATGAGCGCGCTAAGCGTGGCGCGAATAGTGGCGGCGTGTTGAAGAAATTTCTTTGGGACATTTGCTTGTGAAATTTGGGCGCTTGCTGCGTGATGAAAACCTAGGGTTTTCTGCATCCGCAACCCAATTGGGCCTCTTGGGCTTAGGTTTAGATTGGAGTGCAGGTCGGGGTTTAGTTTTAGGGTGCATTTAGGTAATTGGGCCTTCTTTAACCCATTTGAAGATACTCGAGTTTGAATATTAAGATTCTCTTGTTCGGAGGAATAAAATATCACATCCGGCCACGATAGGATACGATGTTTCAAACCCTCGATGCCAAGATCCTCTCATGATTTCCATAGTTCATGCATTGAGATTTTTATAAGGATATTCGATTACTTGGACAAACGAACAACCAAAACCCAAAGACGATAAGTACGATTTCTCGGATTTCCAAACACGAAACATTGCCTTATTTTTTAGAAAACATGGACCCAAAATTTTAAAAGGATATTTGGTTATTTGGTCAAGCGAAATCCGAAACCCAAAGACGATAGGGCACGATTTCTCGAATTTCCAAACACGAAATATTGCCTTGTTTTTAGAAAACATGGACAAAATTTTAAAAGGATATTTGGTTATTTGGTCAAACAGAAAACCGAAACCCAGCACGATAGGACACGATTTCTCGAATTTCTAAACACGAAATATTGCCTTATTTTTTGAAATTTTAAATGGCGATTTTAAAATCGACTTATAAAGTATTTATTTGGTTCGTTTGGATAAAAAACATTTGAACGAGTAAGTTGGAAATCTCGATTACAATGCGATGATGAAAATATGAAATATGAAAGAATATACTAAAATATGTACGAGAACGATGGTCTTGCATCCATAACATGCAAATATTAACGATAATATTCAAAATCTTATGAATTAAAAACAATTCCAAAAGAAATTCAAAGCAAATTACAAACAAACATAATACTACATGAATGAGTTCAAAATATATATATATATTTTGCAATGTGAAATTTAAATACATGATATACAAAAATAACTTAAAATGAAATATATCGATCTAAGATAAATAATATACATAAAATAAAATAGCTTAATATAAATAATGTATATATAAAAATAATAATATATAATGGTGTTTAAAATGAACATCATATAAAACTTTAATACAAAGAATATACATAAAAGAGACTTTTAAAAAAATTACATAAATAAAACGATTCAAAAAAAAAAAAAAGCAAAGAAAATATAAAAATACAATTGATACCACATAAAGCCAATAATGTATATAAAATAATTCAATAGGATGTTTACTAAAACAATTGAAAAAAGATTATGTATAATATAAAATAATTTAAAATGATGAATAATATAAAAATGAATAATGAATTCCATATAAAATAATTTAAAACGAATAATATATAAAATAGTTTTTTTAAAAAAACTGAAATTAAATAGAAAAGGGCTCAATTGAAATCTAAACAAAAACCAAAGGATAATTTACAAACAAATAAAACTATTAAAACAACATTGAGGACTAAAATATAATGCTGCGTCAACGAATGGGGATAAAAATGAAAATATACCAAGCTTTGGAACGCGACACTTAGACTAAAGCGAAGTGTGAGTAAATTTGAGGGAAACATTAAAAAGCGAGAGAAAAATATAAGCAAGGTCATTTCAAATGATAGTGCAAAAGGGAGGGACCAATCATGAAAATAACCCCTCCATTTATAAAAACAATATTCCCTTAAAAAGAAAAAGAAGCGATCGGTCATTTAAAAAAAGAAAAAAACCCTAGCCCTTTCTTTGTCTTTCACTCACCACCCTTTCTTTTTTTTAAAAAAAAAAAACATTTACTCGAACATTAGAAAAAAAAACTGAAAGGGCTTGCTTATTTTCTCTTTGGGGCACAAAGAGGCGACCCTCAACCATTTCCGATTTGTCCATGCGCTCGCCAAAGGCGTGGCCGGGAATCGTCATACAGTGTACTTGACTTCTCTTCAACCCCTTTTTAAAAAAAAAAAAACTCGGATATATTATTTAGACAGAGACCTCGGCCCCTCGTCTAACCTCTTCCTTTTCGAGTCGGGCGTTCATCGGCGACCACTACACACGACTTCGGTATACATTCTTTACCCCTTTTATTTTTAAAAACACGGTAACTCAACACTTAAAACAAAAAAATCAAATAGAAGCAAGAGAGGAAAATCAAAATCCATACCACTTTTCTCTGCTAAATTTTTTTATTATTCTATTCAAATGTTCGTAACCCTTCTACACTCATCGATATTGGCTTTTATAGCCGAAAAATAAATAAATAAATAAAAACAAAGCTTTTCCTTTTTCTTCATTTTTGGTTGTGTTCTCGATTATTTTTGTCAATTGGCTATTTTTTACTGTTGTGGTTTGTCGCTTGTTAATTTTGCGGGTACAAGGGCCGGTGGAGGGCCGACGTGGCACAGTGGTGATGCTCATGAGAGGAAGCGGCATCAACTCATGCAACCCCTAAGGTTAGGGTATGGCCAAGTATTTTGGAGTCATTAGGGCCATTGGGCCTTGTAATTTTGGGTCTATAAATGGGCTAAGTTAACGGACTTTATTTATTGTGTTTTTTTAATTTAAGCGACAGCGGCCAGGCGAAATGGGCTTTCTCTACTTTGTCCTCTTTGCTCATTGTCGTGTAACGAGAATGGAGCAAAGACTTCAAAAAAAGGCCAATTTTGCCCGGTCTTGCCAAATCTTGACCTCTTTCGGTGCTTTTCTTCTTGAGTAGCCCGTTCCATCTCTGTTGCATCTTGAGGGGCATGAGAACTAGCGCTTGATTCAATTCAAGGAAATTAGCCTTGTAGCTTCAATCTGCTCCGCCGCAACTTCAGGGAGACAAGATCTGATGTCTTCGATTTTCTCCTGCAACTTCAGGAATGCCAGATCTGCTATTTTTAATCTGCTCCACTGCAAACTCAGGGAGACAAGATTTGATGTCTTCGATCTGCTCCGCAACCGGGAATGCGGATCGATGTCTTCGATCCGCTCCGCGCAACTTCAAGAATGCTAGATCGATGTCTTCGATCGATCCTGCAACTCGAGAATGCCGGATCTCGCTATCTTCGATCCGCTCCCGCAACTTCAAGAATGTCGATCGATGTCTTCGATCCGCTCCCGTAACTTTAGGAATGTCGATCCGCTATCTTCGATTTGCTCCCGCAACTTCGGGAATGCCGGATCGATGTCTTCGATCCGCTCCCGCAACTTCGGGAATGCCGATCGATATCTTCGATCTACCGCAACCGGGAATGCTTCGATGTCTTCGATAAGCTCCGCAACCGGGAATGCCATACCGCTATCTTCGATCTGCTCCGCCGCAACGGGAATGCCAAATCGCTATCTTCAATCAATGCAACAGGAATGCGGTGGTTTCTTGGTGCGCTCCACAACTTCGAGGAATGCCGGATCGCTATTTTCAATCGCTCCACCGCAAACTCGGGGAGAAAAGATCGATGTTTTCGATCTGCTCGCAACCGGGAATGCCGGATCTGCTATCTTCAATCTGCTCCACTTTGCAAACTCGGGGAGACACGGTGGTATCTTCAATCTACCTTACTACACTGTCCTCTTGAGGACATAACCTGTAGAATGGGTACATGCTTATGCCTAATAATTAGGATGCCGTGATCGAAATGAGTTAAATGCACCTATTTTAGACATGCTATGATATATAAATGCGAAAATGTTATGAGAATGATTCCTATTTCAAGTGTCATCACTCATTGTTTATCAGGGCTTTATCACTGACGTATTGTGATGTCATCTTGTTCGGCTGGTATTCTCAACAGAAAACCCAAGAAGACAATTATATTTTGTTCAACAAATTTGCTCCACTGTAACTTCAGGGTTCATCTCATTGTGACCTAGGAGTACAGGATCTGAATCTTTCCCATCCATCCCATTGCGACTTCAAAATATAGGATTTGTTTCTTCTTCAATCCATCCCATTGCTATTCAAGGGTACAGGACTTGTATCATTTTCCATCTGTACCACCGCAACTCAAAAGTAGATGATTGTAACTTGTTCAATCAACTAATCTCTCCCCAGGTGACCTAACCAAATGTGTATGCATGATATTTGCATGGGTGCATAATATCATTTTTTCTTGCGAATGATTCCTCTTTTACACTTGAGTTAACATTGCCCATTTCTCGTCAAGATTGTATTACTGACGCAATATCTTGTCATTTTCAACCACTATTTTTGACAAAAATCTGAAGAGATAGTCTTAGTTTAGACTCTTCTTTAAACTTGGTGAGTTTTAAACAATAGTCCTATTTCAAGTTCTTGTATTATTCAGAAACTTCCAGAGTAATATGCGAAACTCCTTTCATGAAAATATTATTAGTCCACTAATCGTTATTTCAATGCAAAATGCCTGAAAAAGATCATAACCATGGACAGGAAGGAAATTAATTAGGAGCATAGCTCGAAACAAATAAGTTAATTCAAGATATCAAATGAAAAGAAATTTTATTGGGAGTATTCTTTGAAAAGGATAAGATAATCCAAATAACAAATTTGAAATGGATAAAATGGAAACTAGGTGCCCCAGATATCGCAGCCTGAGCTTCTCTGCTCAAACTTCTTGAGGACCATTTTAAGCTCAATATGTGTTTAGGGGATCCGTAGTACTTTGTCGATACCCCAAGACGTAGCATACTTCTTCATTGTTAATTCAAGCGTAGCAAGACTACTGTATGCCCCGTTTCTGAACAAAATTTGAGCCGCCCTTTTCGGGTTTTCAACTCAAATCTCCTTTGGTCTCAAAGTGCCCTTAGCGGGTTTTCGCCTTGGCCTCTCTTTTTTCTTTCTTCTTTTTGATGAAAATTTTTATTGATTTTTTTTTAAGAACTCAAGGCGCCCTTTGCGGGTTTTCACCTTGGCCTCTCTTCTGATGAGATCTGAACTCCCTGGCTTGAACATATCTTTACCATCCATCTTGGTCAAAGTTAATGATCTTCCAGAACAAGCCTTCTTTACCACATAAGGTTTTGCCAAATTTGGCATTTACTTCCCCTTTGAAGTCCTTTTGTATGAGAAGAATCCTTCTTAATCCTTCTTAATGCTGGGACATTTGCGGCGCAGTGGAAACCTAGGGTTTCCTGCGTCCGCAAGCCAATTGGGCCTCTTGGGCTTAGGTTTAGATTGGGTGCAGGTCGGGTTTAGTTTTAGGTCTGTTTAGGTAATTGGGCTCGGGTATAACGGGTTTGTAATTGGGTTTTGGGTATTTAATTTGGGCCAAGTGCAGTGCAGGTTTGTAAAATGGGTGTTTAAAAAACATTGGTTTTTTTTATTTCTTATTATTATTTTTATTTTGGTTTTCACGGGCTTCTGGGCAAAATGGGCCGATTACATAATCCCTCGAGATTCGCCATAATGTCTAAGTCGAGTATGAGGTGTTACAAACCATGTTTCACGCTTTGAGTGTCTTAAATTAAAGAGTTTGTGAGTCATCTTTAGTGCTTATGTCTAGCTCCATTCTCTCAAGTGGTATCGTACCATACAATATGGTATAAGAAAACCTTTTATATTTAAATAAATAGTATCTATTATATAATATTTTTCTAAAAAAATAACATTTAAAATTTAAATAATTTAGAAGAAAAATAAAATAAAATAAATAATGACAAAGTAATGATGACGAGATTAGTAGACTACCAAATACAATATTTAACATATTTTGGGATTTCTTCGACAACATTTCTTAGCACTTTAAAATCTAAGGCACAAACCAATTTTATAATTCAATACTTTTTATAAACCTAATTTGCAATTGACTTATGCTAGCGAATAACAAACCAACTTTATAATTTTTCAGTTAATATTATTCAATGCAAACTAGGTTAAAAAATCATGTAGAAGTTATAATATAGACTTTATAAAAAAAAAGTTTTATAAAATGTTCTACATTTTTTTTTTTTTTTTTTACACTTACACTAAGGTGCTCAAATACATGTTCATGTAAGAATAATAAATAATTTATACATTTACAAACTTAATTTGCTATTAGTTCAAAATTTGCGTCAAATATTTTGACTTGATACGTCTCATGGCAAAATATTTATCCAATAATAAATATAAATAATTATATTATTAAAATTAATATAATCCAATAATAAACTTGTATAAAAAATATTTCTTAAACCTAGCCTTCTCCCTAAAAATTAGTAAATATAATCGGAGTGCTTCAATTATACTTAATTTAATGGAATCCAATTATAATGATTTTCTAAACATAATACATTTATATAATTACAAATAATTAAATTCAAATCTATTTATAAAGTAGTTTCCCAAACATTACCACATTTATAAAAAGGAATGTCTCTAATGACATGTAATTTAGTTGCGTTTTTTACCAGCCAACGCTGCTAAATTATGTCATCAACAGCGTTTCTCACCATACACATCACTAATATACATTCATGTGACTGTTTTATTGTATTTACATCAGGTAAACTATTAAAATAATCACTTTTGTTTATCTCAAATTACACTTTAGTAATTTATGTTTGAAATGTTACATTTTAGTCACTTACGTTATCGTCTTTGTAACATTTTATTCATCGAAATGTTAAATGTAGATTAACGGTGTAATTGATGTAAACTAATGTGGTACGTTAAATCATCATTTTAAATGAAAATTTTAGGTTAAATTATAAAATTGGTCCCTATTTTTTCGTTTTAAGCAATTTAATTTTATTCTTTTATGTTCTTTTAACTTTCTTTTTTTTTTTTTTTTTCATTCTCTTCTACTTCTCCTTCTGTTTTCCCCCCTTCTCCATTTCTCTTAATGTTGTTTTTCTATGATTTCCGTTCGTTAAAACATCCGTGCATATAGGTTAAGCTCTTTTAGTTTGACATTTTTTGTTTCTTGCTTTTGGGAATCACAGGAAGGAAGGGAGTTCAAGAGGCACAACCGGGTCCGGTTCTTGACTGGATGCAGAGGGCATGGGCGAAGTCAGAACAAATTTTTAGAGGGGGCGGATGAAATTTTAATTTTTTATAGTTTATATCTTTATAATTTGTAAAGGATTAAATCGAATTTTTATAATTTTAGGGGGGTCAAAGTGAAATTTTACCTTTACTAATTTAAATTTTTTTTAAAAAATTAAGGGCCTAAATAACAATTTTACATTTTAGGGGGGGCCGGGGCCCATGCCAGCCCCCCTAGCTTCGCCCCTGGCAGAGGGTAAGAATTGCGGTTGATGTGGCAAGGGGCTTGGTATATTTGCACGAGAAGGTTCAACCTTCGATTATCCACAAATATATCAGATCTAGCAATGTCCTTCTTTTTAAAGACTTCAAAGCGAAGATTGCAGATTTTAACCTCTCAAACCAGGCTTCCGACATGGCTGCTCATATTCATTCTACTCGTGTTTTGGGAATCTTCGGCTATCATACACCTGAGTATGCTATCTTAAGCTGTTTTATATCATTGTTCATTTCTTTTCCGAACCAACCAGTCATTTCCAGTTGTTGACATAAATAATTGAAGGGGTGAAAATAGGAGAAGTAGAAGAGAATTGAAAATGAAGAAAAAAAATGAAAGTTAAAAGAATATAAAAGAAAAAAATTAAATGAAGAAAAATTATGAAATTGTTAAAAGAATATGAAATATGTCACATCAAAAAAATTAAATTGCTCAAAAAAATGCTATAAAAATTATAAAATGTAACATTTCAATTAAAATATAATTTAAACAAAATATTATTTTAATATTTTACCCTTTTATAGCTAGTAAAAAGGTCCATAAGTCACCGACCTTTTTTTTTTTCCTATTACAAACGCCCACATTTATTAATTAGTTTGTATATTCATGCGATGCACAAGTTAATATTATTTGTCAGTGTAATTATTTTTAAAACAAAATAAAAAGTAATATACATTTAATCTTAATATAAAAATCAATTATACATATTAATAGTATATAAAATATATGTTTTATTACGAAATTTGGAAATATTATATTAAAATGATTATAATAAATAGAGGTATCAATTTTTAAAATAAATCGAAAAAAATTGAATTTGAAATATTATATCAAAAAGATTATAGTAAATAGATATGTCAATGTTTTATTATAAAATTTTGTAATAACAAATAAATTAATTTATGAAAAACAATTATAATTAATAATTAATAGTAAAAAAAGAATTTTATTATAAAAAATAATAACAATAATATTAATTTAAAAAAAAAGAGTCTTATAAATTGTAATATACATATGATAATTAAGTTATGTTTAAAGTAAACTATCTAATCCACTGACGGTGCGATGACGAGAGATTCTAGAATTGCTGCATCCGGAGGTGTGGTAGAGACAGCGAAGGAAATTGGATTATGGGATTCGATCGCTATTTAGGTGTCTGTTCACCGTTTGAGGCTGAAGTTTGGGGTATCCTTGATAGGATCCTCTTGTTACTAAATAAATGATACAGACAGATCATAATTCATACAGATAGCCTTGAAGTAGTCCAAGCCTTAATGATAAGTTAATGGAGGAGACAGTGATTACTGTGCTTAGAATGACTCAACGTATCATGAAATCGGAAGGACATTGGAGGATACTTCACATACCGAGAGAATAAAACTTGGTGACAGATCGCCTTGCTAAACTCAGCCTGAACTGGAAATCAACCTTACAGATCTTCGACGAAGCACCTAAGGAAATCTTAGATTTGTTACAAAAACATAAAGTTAATGGTTCTTTTATGTAATTGATGTAATTCATCCTTTTTCACCAAAAAAAAAATAAAAATAAACTATCTCGTATAATTTTAAAAGGCAAGAAGTAAAAGAATAATTTACCTAAAATAAAAATAAATACTTAAAATAAGGAATGCCACATGTAAAAAAACTATAATGTGAACACACTTGTTTATTTATAACCTTGTAATATTATATATATTATATAATATAATATAAAGTAAGCAACATCAGCATTTTAGGAAGCTTTTAATTCTAAGTTAATTGTTTGAGTTTTAAAATATTCCCTTAATCATTAACCTATAATCATGGGCTCTACTATTAACTTAATTTAATTACATATATATAATATTAACTTAATTTAATCACATTATATAATAATTAATTTAATTTAATTACAATATTATGTACTATTAATGACATAATATACTAATTTAATTTAAATATAACATTTATTTTTTATCGAAATTAGGCAAAAATCAAGAGAAAAGTTATTTTATTTCTTTTGTTTATTATATATATGATAACATACATACACATATCATATCATATACATCATATATATATATAATAAAATATAGTTTTCAAATAATTTTAATAACAATTAGTTCTAAAACATTTATCACCTATTACATGCCAACACATTAACATAATCTAATTTTGTAATTAAATTATTAGTGAAACAATACAAAAATTAAACAAATTCATAAAAATAATTAAATACATTTTAATTAATATATACATAGTATGGATATACAAACTAGTATATATAAAAAAAAATTTCCCTCTTTTTTCATTTACAAACTTCACAACTATCTAAAAAAGAGCACCAATAACCTGTTTCTGCTATGGTGTAGGTAAAGAATTTGGATTAATGACAAAAATATTATACAGGATTATTACATAATTAACCCAACATTGGGACGTGGAATTATTCAAAGTAGTAACCAAGGCCAATAATATTGAGTTAGAGCCAGTTTGGAGAAATGTTTTTGAAAAGTTAAATTTAAAGAAAGTTTTGTGATAAAATGCGTTAAAAAAGTTTGATTTATTAATTTAAAGTATTTGAAATTATTCTTAGAAGGTGAAAAGTTAAAATGTTTACTTAAACTTGATGTTGAATATTAAAAGATAAATTAATTTAAGTGATATTTAAATAATTTAATATAATTACACATGAAGTATATATTTTAAATGATTTTTTAATAATTAATAAATTATTTGTAAAATTTAATTATACTTGTAAAGATACTGTGATATCATGGCATTCAACAAAGTAGACATTAGTTGCCGCCTCTTCAAATTATGCAAAAATAATTGCAATGCATAAGGTAAGTTGAGAGTGTATTTGGCTAAGATTATTGACCCAACATATCTAGAAGATATGTAATTTGCCTTTATAGGAAAAGATGTCAACTATCTTATATAAAGATAATGCATCATGTATAACTCAATTGAAGGGTGATTACATCAAAGATGACAGAACGAAACATATTTCACTAGAATTATTCTTCACTCATGATCTTGAGAAGAAAGATAATATAAAAGTTCAACAAATTCGTTCTAGTTTGAAAGACTAGTATACAAGATTGAAAACATCGACTCAAAGATGTAATGTGATGTTGCCATTAGGGGGAGTCTAAAACTCGTTGTACTCTTTTACTTTAACCAAGGTTTTGTCCTACTGGATTTTCCTAGTAAAGGTTTGTAATGAGACAACTTGTAATAGGAGATTGTGTACTATTTTTCCTTCATTAGGTTTTTATTCCACATGGTTTTTCTAATAAGGTTTTAACGAGGCATATTTTTATTAATGGGCATCCAAGGGGAGTGTTATAAATCTATTGATAAATGGATGCCCATATAACTCCCAAAACCTCCAAATTCATTCTTTTGTAACTCTTGTAACCCCTATTTATAGGGTACCTTAATTATCTTTATTATATATTTGTAAAATATAGTGATCGGGCCCTATAATTAAATGATATGTACAAGCTTATTGAATCTAAGAAAAAGTAGAATTATCCTTTCACTTTTGTGTCTACTCTTCTCTCTTATTCTTACTATAATTCTTTTAGTTTTATAATGTTTCGTTATATAAAAATAGTCAAATTTTAATTTTGGTCCTTATACTATTCTTAAATTTGAGATTTTATATTTATATTTTAATTTTTGACATAATTTGGTAGCTCAATGTTTATAATGCTATTAGTTAATTGAAATATCTTATTTTAATTAAAATGCTTATGAGAATTTTTAAAAAAATAATTTCATTAAAATTTTTTGTTAAATTCAGGTCCATTAAAATGTCATTTTTTTGTTACATGATTATCGAGTGTGTACTTTATTAAAATCTTATAATGTCACAACAATAAATTTAATAGAAAAATATTAACAGCATTAACAAATGAACTTCAATTTTAAATTTTAAAAATAGAGGGACTAAATTCATAAAAATAAAAATTTGAAGATTGAACTTCAAATATACAAAGAATACAAAAGCTTGAAATATATTATAACCTTTAAATTTTAATTATTTAGTCTAAAAATAATTAACCCAACCCGAGACGTAAATTGAAAACCATATTAATTTTAATAACTTTAATGTTGTTTTCTAAGCCCTAGCTAACAATTTTTCAAAAGAAATTTAACAAATGAAAAACAGAACCTCTGAAAGATGTTTGGGAGAAAGATAAAAATATATGATAAATATTAATAATTAAAAACATTTCTCCTAATTAAATTTCTAAACTATAGGCTCTACGGTTAGCGGCTATGCACTAATACTATGCCAGCTTTCTTAATTTCTCATAAACCCCAAAAACTGTCTGCCTTAATCCAACTAATTACTTATCTATATTATTAATAAAAATTTTAAATAAATATTCATGAATTAATCGAATATCAACTTAATTAAAAATAATTAATATAACTTTTTATTAAATGACTATTATATTACTTTTATTTGTCTTCATATTTTTATATAATTTAAAATAAAAAAATAGATTTAATATATCTAAGAATCGAACTCATATTTAATGAACTTTTAACAATTTTTTACCACCACACCATTAATAATTTTTAAATTAACTTTTAAGTTGATTCAAAATGTTGTTGTTTCATTATTTATTTTATATTATTTTTAAATACACTTTTGTGTTTCAAATACGCGGTTTCCACACGCATACATATGTGATAAAATTTCTAATATTTATTTAAACATTTTATTGAGTTCACAGGTGAATCAAACATATGAAATTACTAAAATACTCTCTTAAAAGCTAAAACATCACCTGTGATAAATAATTAATTTTGCTATTACAATTACAACATCAATTAATTTTTATGTAAATTTTAATAAATACATAAATTTTCTCCCACACATCTTATATATATATATATATATATATGTGTGTGTGGATGAGATTCTATATTCCCGATTAAAAACAAACAGAGATTAGTATAATTTAGGTGGAAAAGGTATTTCTGTTTTAACTAAAGAAGTAAGGTAACCAAGAGCACACGCATCCTCCTTCATTCCTTCCACTAATTGCCTTTCCTCTGCTTTTTTATTTATGTTTTTTAACATTAATTTTATTATAGCTTCTCTTTTTAATATAATGTTTAAAATTATTAGTCTTCCCCCAACCCTTAAATAAGAAGATAATGTGTTACAACGCACTTCAATCTACGTCATCTTACCTTTATACTTTTCTCCTCTCCTCTCCCCTCTCATGACTTTCCATCATCACAAATCAATCTTTAATTAATGTTAATTAATGATGACTGATATGCTTTTCTCTTCTTTTTTAATTAAATGTTAATTAAAGCTATTATATATAATTATATCTATTTAATAATTAGTTTAACTGATGAATCAAACATCAATTTAATTAATGAAAAGATAAATTAAATTTGTGTAAAAAAATAATAATACAACAATAGGGTTATATAAATAATTTAATTTAAAAAGCTTTTTTTTAAAAAAAAATGCTCAATTCTTTTTCTCAACCTTCCAAGTAGTTTTGAAGAATTTTTTTTTTTAAAAAAAAAACTCCACTTATAAGAAAAATTTCCATTAAAAATGACTCTTCTTGGGAAAAACACACTCTCTTTTAAAAAATTTAAAATATAAATATATTTTTCTTTTTTACCGAGCTAATATAATTAATGTTGGACTAATATATCCATCATTTTCATATTAAATAAATAGATCATATTTTGGGTATTAATTATACTATTTCTATAAATTTACTTTTTCACCCGAATGTATTATAATAAAATAATATAAATATTTTATCTTTAAGAAATAGAAATACTTTTTCTACAGTAAAAATTAACACATTAAATATTACATTTAAGAAAATATCATATTAAAAATGATCAAATTAAAGTCAGAGCTCAATCAATATAATAATTATTGTAACAATTAAGAGTACGTAAATTTGAATATGTTTAAAAGCATATTTTTCTTGAAAAGGCTTAATTGAATAATAATACTAAAAATTGTATAAAATATTATTAAATGGCGAACTAAGTATTAGCTTATTTACCATAAATTCTGATCCATTCTCCTATATCTTTTAGAATTCGAAAGACTATAAAAATAAAAATAAAAATTATTTGAAGGTAACATGCGAAAGGTTTTTTAAGTATATAAAAAAATGAATCATGTAATAATTTTTTAATTATTTGTGATCAAATATAAATAACTAAGAATAAGGGGGATGCGAAGCCAAAATATGGCGTGGGCGTGTGGTGTGGTCTGGAACCGTAAGGTCCGTGACACGTTTCAGTACAACTAAGCAGCTATGAACCTAGACATCCTTTTTTATAAAAATAATAATATCCGAAAGAAAAATAGCCTCTATTGCCACATAGAGTATAATCTTATTGGCCCATTTGTGAATGGAGGGTCCTACTTCACAATCATATTTCTATAAATATAATCGGTGAAGTTAAATACTAACAAAATTTAAAAGGGTAAACTATAAAAATAGTCACTTTTGTTTGTTTTAGATTATATTTTAATCATTTATGTTTAAAATATTACGTTTTAGTCACTTACGTTATCATTCGTTACGAAGTGGTCACTCTACCATTATCTCCCTAACGGCGGTCTTACGTGGCAGTTCAAATAAGTTTTAAATGCCAACTTGGATGTCTTACGTGGAACTTCAAATTAAATTTATTTAATTAGAAACCTATTTTTATCCCAGCAACTAGACATCCAAGTTAACATTTAAAACTCATTTGGACTGCCACGTAGGACTGCCGTTAGGGAGGTAACGGAGTTTAGCGGTAGAGTGACCACTTTGTAACAAAATGATAACGTAAGTGACTAAAATGTAACATTTCAAACATAAGTGACTAAAATGTAATCTGAGACAAACAAAAGTGACTATTTTTATAGTTTACCCAAAATTTAATAGTTTTTGAAAGGGCAAATTATTTTTTACTAAATTTTAAATCTAAAAAGTTCTGAAAACAATAAGTGGAGGCCCCTAACTATACATTCGTATTGTTTTCATAAAATATCATTTTGATGTTGTGCTTAATATTGTATGTGTTTGTCACCTTCCTCTTACAACTTTGAGTTTTTTGCTATTGAAGAACGATGGCTTGACACTAATGTGGATAAACACTATAATTGTGAGAGGGGATGAATAGAAAATAATCATCAAGTCATCACCTGCGTAATTCATAACCAATTCTTACTCTTTTTCAAGCTCCCTCATTGTCAGTCTTAAAAATCCTACTAAACCAAAAATGCCTACAAGTCTTGTAAAATATTGCAATTGGTCAGAGAGTAATGAGGATTGGACAAGGAATCCCATATTCAACATACCCTGGAGATGGAACTCCATCAACTAAACAATGTTCAAGTGAGAAAAAGGATTGGTGGTGCACATCGACCATGAGGACCTTGCTTTAAGTATAACACATTGGAGTCACTATATGATTGCTCATATTCATGATTTTAGAAATTTTTGGTTTAATCTCCACATGCAGATAAACAAGTAAGAGAGCGTGGTTGTACCCTCAAAAGATGGGTATTTTTGTGTTACGATTCGACAACATTGTACATCTTCAGTTTATACATAGAGAGGGGGCTTGGGTAATCGAAAGAGCCCTGTTGATGATTACCTAATGGTCTCCAAATATTCATCCGAGTATGGTTCTCTTTACATGAGTGCAGATATGGGGCTCCCTTTGGAGTATATGAGGCCTTTCATTCCAACAAGGCTAGGGAAAATAGCAAGCAATGTTCTTCACATTGATTGGAATGGAAGAACAGTTAAATGAACAAATGGGAGAAATCATATTGCGACTAGGTTTTTAGATGGAGTCTAATGTCTACTAGATCTATTTTAATGGTACAATATGGGCTACAAGGAGTCATGGTCCTACGAGGTCAACATATGTTGAACTTAGGCTAAATGTTGTTTTACAAGTGATAATTCCTACTCGTTCTAGAGAAACAAGTTTCAGTTTGGAGCAGGTGAGCAAAATGTTGATAATGAGATGGTAAATGTTAAGACTTAAGAATGATAATGGTAATGGTATTGATAATGTTTTTAGCGAACTTGATCCAGCATTCGATAGTTGAAGGATGGCCAGCGATGAGAAGACCCAATCAGAACAAAGGGGGTTTAAATCCTTAAATTCAAACTCTCCTGATGATTTCAATGGCATAGCAAGGAATGAAAACAATGCTATGGGTGCAAGGGAAAACAACCAAGACCATGCTATGGTAATGTAGTTGTTGCTTGTCTTGATAACAATATTGTTTTTAGTGATTTGGGTAGGGAAATGAACTTAGGGGATAGAGCTGGGAAGTAAATCCCATAGGATTAGTGTTATTGGGTCTGAAGTTGTTGTCGATTCTACTACTATCTAAATATGGGTTTAGCTAGGCTGTATCTCCCATCACTATGATACTTATAAGTTGGAATGTTAGGGGTCTGGATCAACACCTAGTATCACACTATTGTGTGTGATTGACATGTAAGTGTTAGGCTTGAAAATATATAAAGTGTAGGTGAAATGAGATTTTAATTTTTTTTTTATACACTTTCATAAAATAAAAGAGAAACTTCAATTTATAGTGTTTGACTTTTAATTTTTTACTTCTACTACTTCAATTTTCCACCTGTTTCCTTCCGTTGGCCATAATTTTATTGTTTTCTATGCAGAAAAACTTGTGATATGGGAAAAAATAATGAAAGTATTATTACAGCTTTTTAATGTGTGTTGGCATTTTCTTTTTGATTAATATTTACAATATCTATATATGGGGATGTATTATGGTGAAATTGGAAGGACATTTGCGATAAAAACGAAATAAATGATATGATCCTTAAATCCTAGCAAGTGGGGTTGTTTCTCACTTCTTAACGTGCAAATACTATGACGTTTGGGGGGATGCACCCTACCTGCCCAAAACATGCACGTGGACCCATCAATCCAATCACCTTTCATAAATAATATATGAAAATGAATGATTGCTTTTTTATAAATATGATTTAATATTTCCTACTTAGAAATTATTATATATTTTTATACAACATTTATTAATGTTTATGGAGTTTAAAACCTCCGATAATAATATGCCAAATTTTTTTTCATTATTTTAAAATTTTTAATGCTCATCGTCACAAGAAACTTGAGTTAGCTTGGGATAGTTGGGATAGATGGGAGGAGAGGGAGTTTATATGTTTTCAAATTCAATGAATGTGAAATGCCATGTGTATCTTATATTAATATATAGAAATCAGTTTTTAAGAGTAAAAATAGATGAAATTTTTAATAGAATGAGTAACTTACTCTTTGATCTAATGTAAAAGGATTAATTTATTCATTTTTTGATAGAAGAAACAAAATACAATTCGATTCCTGATATAGAGACTTCCATAATACTTTTTATGTATAAATAAAATATAAATGATTTAAATGCATACTTATATGATGAAATGTTGGGTGTTAATTAAATATGTTAAAATAATTTCCATAAATGATATATTTAATTAGGAAATTAAAAAAAAAAAGAAAGAAAAGAATAGAGATGGGGTATCCTGGCACATGGATAGCAAAGTCAGATATGGAGAATACAAATTCATTTTTCTATTATATGATGTAGAAAACAAAAGCAGCTTCCAATTGACTCAACCACATGTAAAGCCATCAACTTTGCTTTCCACTATTTGCATGTGGTGGGTTTTCTCGAGGCTTCAATTTATTTCATTACATCCTTTTGTTTTTTTCTGAGTTTTCAACATTAAATATTATTTATTATATATTAGCAATATCCACCCTCTATTAAATTAAATTAAAATGGGGAATTCAAAGTTGGAATTGTATGAAGTTGAATTCCTTTAGCAAACACATCAGTATGTGTGGAATTTGTTTTGATTGCAAGAAAATTATACTTTTTACTATCATCACTGTTATGAAATGTGTTTAAAATATGTGTTTGGGTGGAGAGTTGAATTATGATTAATTTATTAGAATGTGTAAGTCATCATCACTGACAAAAACCGAATTGATTTTAATTATTTTCATCATCCAAAAAATATTAAACCATTTGTATTTTGTATTTATTGTTGGTGATTTGTACCCTCTTTCAACCAAAATTTGTTGATTTGTTTACTCCTAATCATATAGTATGCCAATTCCCAAATTACATTTTTAAGTTTTTATTTAACTGCTCACCAATAGCACAACACACGCAGCCTTGTAGCTATCTCAAACTTTAGGGGCATTCTTCTACATTCCTTTTTATAAATTCCATCCTCCCATTCACAACCTCCAATACCCACACACTTTCACTCTTTTCTCCTTGATTTCATAATTTGCCGGGAAAATGTCGCCGGGGCTTGGAAAATGCAGCAAAATCCGCCACATTGTGAGGCTTCGCCAAATGCTGCGGCGGTGGAGAAACAAGGCCCGCGTGTCCGCCAGTCGCATCCCGTCCGATGTGCCGGCGGGACATGTGGCGGTCTATGTGGGGACGAGTTGCAGGAGATTCGTGGTGCGGTTGACGTACCTGAACCACCCCGTCTTTAAGAAACTCCTTATCCAAGCCGAGGAAGAGTACGGCTTCACTAATCAAGGCCCGTTGTCGATCCCCTGCGACGAGACCGTTTTCGAAGAAGTGATCCGATTTATTTCCCGTTCGGATTCGGGTCACTCCGGTAAGTTCACGTGCATCGAGGACTTTAAAGGAAACTGTCACGTAGGAATCAGGAGTAAGTTCGATTTGTGGACCGAATCTCGACCGTTACTTCATGGGTTCGTTGAGAAAACAATTTGGTAATTCAGGAAACAGTGAGAACAAAAAGGAAACCGCTTTGATTCTTACCCGGGTTTTTTCACTCAGTTCTAAGTTGGCTCGAGTGAACAATTCATTATACGCTGTTGAAGCAAGTGAGTTGGCCGAATTGAGAAGCTGGCAGAGAAAGGTGGGTGAGCTACCCACCGAGTCGTCCCGAGTTCGAATCGGAATGGGAGCAAAGGAAAAAGGTATCGAATCGAGACATTGAGACTATTCAACTCAAGTCTCAAGAACAAGACAAGAACAAGTGATTTTGTGTAAATTCTGAGATTTATTGATTGGTGAAGAAAACAATGTACAGATATTAATTCCATCAATATATTCAATTATTTCCATTATTAATTTAATTTTAAATTTCTTTTTTGTTTTACTTTTGATTTTTTTTTTTGAAAAATGGAATTTTAATTTATTAATATTAGCAGATGAATTACAAACTGTAGTTTTACAATCATGTGGCAGCCGTTAGCGCTTTTTTTTTTTTTTTTTTTTTTGCTTTTTTTTTTCGTGAAATAAGCAAAATAAACAGGTATTTTTTTACTTAAATAATATTAAAAAAAAAACCCAAAATGATAAGTTCCAAAAATTATGTACCAAAATGGTACATTCAAAGGGGTGAAGGGTGGTGCATAGGCGGCACTACCTTGGTATTCTGACAGAATTTGCATGAAAACAAAAAATAAAAAAATGGTGGAGGCAGCTTAATAGGCGGCACACTGGGTCAAATATGGGTCAAATATGGTAAAAATCGAACCCAAAACCCGACCTGCTGTCATGGATGGGACAGCACACTAGGTCGCGCCTAGGGAAGAGGCGGCACCTAGTGGTCACGGCATGGATACAGGCGGCACCCAGGTCACGCCTCTGGCAAAGGCGGCACCATCGGTGTCAGGTGGTGGGTGAGATGGGACGGGTCATGGTCGGTGTTAGACGGTGTGTTTGATATGTGTGTTTGGGGACCTTATAATGGTCCCTGATGCTCATTTTTGGCCGGAAGAGAGAATTTTTGAAGAAAGAAAAGAAGAGAAGAAGAAGAAGGAGAAGGAGAGGGTGGGAAGGGAAGGGAAAAAGAAAGAAAAAAAAAGAGAAGGAGAATAGAGAGATGGAAGGAGAAAGAGAAGGAAAAAAGAGTAAATAGAAAAGGGAAGGAGAGTTTGTTGTTTAGGGAAGATTAGGTTTTTAAAAAAAGGTAATTTTTTTTTTGTTATAAATTAACGTTAATTTAATTTGTTTTTGTTGTTATTATTGTTGATTTAATTCAGATTTAATTTTTACTTTTATTTTTGTAAGGTATTATTTGGTTAAAAAGAGCTATTAAGGTATGTTTGTATTTATTTTATATTTTCATTCATTCATAATTTATTTTTAATGTTTATTGAAGTAAAAAAGCCTATTTATGTTATGTACAAAGAATGTTTTATTTTTTTATGTAATTTTATTTGTTATGTGTGTTTTAGGTCGATTAGATTTATTTTTTATGTAATTTATTTGGTATGTTATTTTAATTATTTTAATATTATTTTTTTTATTTTTTATGTAGGTAAAAGATGAGACCATTGATATGGAATTTGGAATTTATGAGATAAATTAGGAATTAGTTTATATGTTCTAATTTTTTAAGATTTTATAATTGAGAATAAGAGTTTATGTTTTTAAATTTTATTTTATGTTCTTTATAAATATTATAAATGAAATTTCTTTTGAAGTTCTATGCAAAAAAAATTATATTTTTTGACAATAATTAAGTTGGCATGTTATTATATATATTATATTTTAAACCAATACATTTTACTTATTATCATTTTAAAATAATAATAAAAATATTCGTATTTATTATGTATCGCTTATGTTATGTTTTTGTTATATTTTTTTATTGGCATGTTATTTTTATTATTTTAATATAAATTTATTTGTTTTTTATGTAGGTAAAAGATTAAACCATTGAGATGAAATTTGTGAATGGGACCATTGAGTTGGAGTTTGAGTTTGAAATTTATAAGATATATTTATTTTGTTAATGTAGTATAGCAAAAAAAATGATGTGGACAAAACTGTTTGATAGTTTTTTCTAATTAAAAGCAATATATAAAATTTAGATATTTTGATAAATATTTAAAATCCATCAAACTTTGAAATTAATAACCGAAATTTGTTTTGAAATTGCAGGTATCGCAATGGGTTCATTGATTAAGAACGATGGTCACATATCAAACACAGTTAATAATATGGTAATATATTGTTATTTGTTAATCACGGGTTCCCTTAAAAAAAGATCTACGTAATTTACGGAAATAAATTATGTTATTATAACTATTTTCTATAATTTAATACTGTCAAGGCCCGTACCGCGCATTAAGGGGTCGGTTGAATGGTTTAGGATATTCTCCGGATGAACGACTGATGCCATACTTGGAGTTAGTTGGATTCGGGTCAGCAGCATTGATCCGGACGTTTGATTTGCAATGCGATTTAATATCCGCATTGGTCGAGCGTTGGCGTCCGGAGACCCACACTTTTCATTTGCCGTGTGGGGAGTGTACTGTCACTCTGAAGGATGTAGCATTGCAACTTAGGCTCCCAATCGACGGGAGTGCCATAACGGGCATAAGTACGATAGCTGAGCTGGCTGCTCTTTGTTATAGCCTACTAGGAGTCTCGCCTGACGATACTGAGTCCAAATTTACGGGTTTGAGATTTTCATGGCTGAAAGCCAATTTTGAACGTTTGTCAATTAATGTCACTGAGCAGGAGGTGATGTGTGCAGCTTGAGCGTACATTATGCATATTATAGGGGGTGTACTGATGTCGAATGCGAACAATAACAGGGTTCATTTGATGTATTTACCCCTATTAGCTAATTTGCAGAATGTTCGCTCGTATAGTTGGGATTTCGCAGTTCTGACTATATTGTATCGTGAGATTTGTCGGATGAAAAAGCCTGATGCCGTAGATATAGGCGGATGCCTTGTATTGCTGTAGTCATGGGCTCTTTATTAGATGCCATTCTTGGCATCGGTTAGGCACCAACCATACATATTTCCACTAGTGAACAGGTGATAATATTTATCTTGTTATTAATTGACATTTTTTTCTAATGATACTATTCTAACGATACTATCCTAACATGTAATTTGTTTTCATAGATGGAGTTTTTATCCGAGTATCGGGAGGTCGTACACTGTCCTGATATATCGTCTGATGATTGAACAACATGTCGTGGAAGGGGTAAGCTATTTCAATATTCGTGACATGTAATTACTTTGTATATCTTACTCGAACCGTGTTAAATTTTAACCATGTTATTAATCATACAGTTTATTTGGATGTCGTATCAGAGACTAGAAATAGCAGTTGTTATACCCTCGTCTGCCACATTCATTCTCACCTGTGGTGCATTAACGCACCAATTATCAATTTTTAGAAAACCGAGTGGTATAACAGGGATCAAGTATTCCAACAATTTGGTTGCTTCCAGTATATCCCGGATCTGTCAATACAGTTGGGGAAGATTTACGGGATCAACAAGAGAGGAAAACATGGAAATAATTGGGGGGTTGTGCACCAGAAATATATTGCAGTGTGGGATAATCGGATGGCACGGAGACCTCAGATGGATATTTCTTCCTATTTGCAACCATCGTTAGAGTACATACAATGGTACTTTAGTATGGGTAAGCCATATTTACTTGGTGGGCAGTCGACTGTAGCCCCCCGCACATGCATCGACTTGGGGCATAGAGCCAGTGCCCGATATAGAGGCCGACCTAGAGCCAGAGCCAGAGCCAGAGCCCGAGCCTGAGCCACAGCTGGAGCCCGAGCCCGAGCGGTCGCATACACATTTCGCTGATAGTTCTTATCATCCGGAGTTGCGGGTCAATAACCATTTCCTGGGCTCGTCAGGACACGGATATCATTCCAGGTTTGATATCTTTAGTCCAATACCACCGCAGTACAACACTCCTCTCGGTTCGTATCCATCGCATTACTCCACTTCTCTTGGGTCGTATCCACAACAATACAACACTCCTCCCGGCTCAAGTTCATCGATGGCGTTCGGGGCATATGGTTTTTCTTCCATGTTTCGCACACCCCCACCTACGACTGAAAAGGATGTTGATCGCTGTGATCACCCATAACGTGAATGTCGACCCCTATAGAAATATACCCCTAGGACCACACCATCAAACCATCAATTTTAGTGGTTTCTTGTAATTTAAATATTACAAAGTTTATACTTTTTTTATTCTAAAAAAATATAAATCAAGAAAAAGACAATCTTAGTAATTATTTAATTAGATTAATTGCAACAATAAAACTTGGAACAAACTTTGTGTGTAACACCCCTTACCCGTGCCCGAAGCCGGGACCGGGATTGAGGCATTACCTAACTAATCTCACTTGACATCTCGAAACGGGCTATAAAATTTCGTTTAAACTCATCACTTGCACGTACTCGGCCTAAGAGGCCCCAAACATACCTCCGAGAAGTATCAGAACTATTCTGGGAGCTTTTACGAGCTCGGGAACTTTTCAACAAAATAGGGGCCACATGCCCGTGTTGGTCTAGGGACACGCCCGTGTGCCCCTAAGACATGTCCGTGTCATTCACCCGTGGTCGATCCTGACCAACTTCACACGGCCTAGACACGCCCGTGTCTTCCACCCGTGGTCAATTCTGACTGACTTCACACGGCGTAGACACGCCCGTGTCTTCCACCCGTGGTCAATTCTGACTAACTTCACACGGCATAGACACGCCCGTGTCTTCTACCCGTGGTCGATTTAAATTCCACAATTAATGTGCAGACTTCACACGGCCTGGGCCCACGCCCGTGTCCCTAGCCCGTGGAGCGTACTGACTTGCAAACCTAGCATGCAAGGGGACACACGGTCAATTCACACGCCCATAGGGCTGACCGTGTGTGTCACACTGATATAGACACACGCCGTGTGTCTATTCATGTGGACAATTAGATGGCTATCTACCAAGCCTTTTGCCACCCTACATTGCACACATGCAAACACCAATCTATTTCAACACAATTCATAACCCAAAGGCATATCCAAGTACTCAATTCAACAACCATACACAAGGGCATACACTTCAAAAAAAATCACTTTCTTTAAACATAAAAATTTGCCAAGTATCGGCCTAACTTAATAGACCATTACAAAAGGAGGTTTTGATGCCTTACAAAGCCAACACTTTGGCCAACAATTACGACCTAACAAAATGCTCGAGTCCTATACATGCCATACTCAAAAAAAGTCTAAATTGTTATACCAAAGTGGTGTCGGTAGTGTGATTTCCGAACTCCTACATCCCCGTTCCTCGAGTTATCTTGGCAATACTACAAGGAGAAAGAGCAATTAAAGGGGTAAGCACAAAACTTAGTAAGTTTGCATGGATATGAATAGCAACAATAAGCTCATAAAATAATTCATTCATGAAATTAACTAACTATACACAAGTCATAGGCTTTTTGCCATACTTACTCACAATTGCCCTTATTTAGCACATACCGTACCACATATCGTAATTGTTTCTTCGTGACTCATTCACGAGTACCTGTATTCACTCATTGATATGACTTTAGTACAAATCTCATTTCTACTTCTAAACCCATCTACTTATCCCTTTAATCACTAGGGATAGTCAAAGACGCATATTCAACATCGTTCATGTAGGGACAAAGCCAATGCCACATCCCCGAGGTGGTCTTACATGGAGTTACTTCTAAACGCCAATGCCATATCCCGGATATGGTCTTATATGGACTTTCACATCAAGTATCGATGTCATATCCTGGATATGGTCTTATACGATTTTCATATTCATTACCGAAGCCATATCTCGGATATGGTCTTATACGGGATCTCAACTTAGTGCCGAGGCCATGTTCTGGACATGGTCTTATACGAGACCTTACCTATTTCATATCTCGATGATAGCATTTTCATATTCACATGGTCCACTAGGACTTCAACATCTCACTCAACATCAATTTAATGGAGTGTCATGCATCAATATGATATCAAGCATTCTCAATTATGCTAACATACATATTGCATTAATCACATACAAACTTACCTCGATTCCAAAATGAGCTAACTCGTCGGTTTAGTCCAAGACTTTGTTCTTTCCCCGATTGAGGCGGATTCTCAGTTCTTCTTGCTCTATAATAGCAATTTAGCTCATTTTAATCACCTCATTAATAGAAGCATTTCAATAATCATGTTTAGGCAAAATTACTACTTTGCCCCTAGGCTTTGGCAAAAATGACCATTTTGCCCCTAGGCTCGAAAATAATTCTAATCACATTTCTACCTTCCATAAGCCTAGGTGAACATTTAATACTCTTATAGCTATTATCAAAACTCATCATTTCACATAATTAACACAATTTTGTAACCTTTTCATCAAGGTCCAATTAGGTGTTTTCATGGCAACACATTTCACAAGAGTTGTTCATCTATCAACCAAGACTCATTTTCTCCCAAAAAAAATGCAGCAAATAACTATGATAGCTCTCATGGAAAAACTCTAAACTTTTCACCATATTGCACAATAGTCCCCTCATTTGAAAGCTTAAGCTTTAGGGGTCCCAAAAGTACAACTATTTTCAAGAAAAGATCACTAGAACACTTACTTTTGAAGAGAAGAGTGTGCTGAAATTTTGAAGCTTTCTTCCCTCTATTTGCTGCTAATTTTTAGTGGAAGAGTGAAAGAGAAAAGATGATATCTTTTCTTTCCTTATTTTATTAATACTAGTAAAATTAGTCCACCTACTATCACCAACTTTGACCATCATTGACAAATTTGTCTCCTATGCTAGTCTATGGCCGGCCAAGCAAATATTGGGCGTCTAATTGCCTTTTAAAGACCTCCAATTATCAATCTATGGCTATTTGGTACCTTTAGTTTATAAAATGGAACTTTCGTACTTTATACGATTTAGTCCTTTTTCACGATTATACAAGAAATCGCTAAAATTAAAGCACCAAAATTCTCATGCACATATACTATCATGCTCAGAATCATAAAATAACATGAAAATAAATTTCTCAATTCTTAGATTAGTGACCCGAGATCACTATTCGACTAGCCCCTAAATTGGGGTGTTACAATTCTCCCCTTAAGGATTTTCGTCAGAAAAAAATCTTACCGCAAAAAGGTTTGGATATTGGTTTCTCATCATTTCTCGGGCTCCCACGTAGCCTCTTCTATTCCGTGCCTTTGCCATAAAACTTTCACAAGGGCTATGCTTTTGTTTCTCAACCGCTTGACCTCTTTGCGCCAAAATTTTAACTTAGCTCTGCACCGTAAGTCAAGTCGGTTGTATCTCTACTCTGTTGGTACAATGACATGTGAAGGATCCGAACGGTATCAGCGCAACATGGATACGTGAAAGACATCATGAATCTTTTCTAGTTCAAGTGGCAAGGCCAATCGATAAGCTACCTGGTCCTATCCTCTCGGTAATCTCATAAGGTCCGATAAAGCGCGGACTTAGTTTGCCCTTTAGGCCAAAATCGAGGACTTTCCTCCAAGGTGATACTTTCAAGAACACTTTATCACCGAATTTGAATTATATCTCTTTCCTTTTCAAATCGAATAGGACTTCGCCTATCCGAGGCGACTTTCAGACAATCACGTATCACTTTTACTTTTTCATCAGTTTCCTTAACCAAATCGACCCCGTGTATCTATTTCTCTCTTAGTTCTGACCAATATAAGGGCGTGCGGCACTTACGCCCATACAATGCCTCATAAGGCTCCATCTTCAAACTTGACTGAAAACTGTTGTTGTAGGCGAATTCCACCAACGGTAAGTATTTCTCCCAACTACCTTGGAATCCTAAAACACAACATCGAAGCATGTCCTCAAGTATCTGGATTACCCTCTCCGACTGTCCGTCGGTTTGTGGATGGAAGGCTGTACTGAAATTTAATTTCGTGCCCAAGGTTTCTTGCAACTTTTTCCAAAACTGTGACATAAATCTCGGATCTCTATCCGAAATGATCGACAATGGTACACCATGGAATCTTACTATCTCTGACATGTACAAGTCTGCCAATTTATCAAGCGAAAAGTTGACTCGTACTGGTATAAAATAGGCTGACTTTGTGAGTCTATCAACCACTACCCATAATGCATCTTTCTTCTTTGGAGTCAACAGTAATCCCGAATCCACGAAGTCCATGGTAATACGGTCTCATTTCCACTCAGGAACCATAATGGGCTGAAGTAAACCCGAAGGTACTTGATGTTCAACCTTTACTTGCTGACAAATCAGACATTTCGATACAAACTCGAAAATGTCTTTCTTCATACCAAGCCACCAATACCATTTCTTCAAATCATTGTACATCTTGCGTCGCTCGGGTGTACATTCAAACATCCGCTATGAACTTCATGCAAGATTTTATGAATAAGCTCGTCATTTAAGGTACACAGACCCTATCTCGAAATGTCGGACATCCATCGAGATTTACCCAAAATTCGACTCCATGCTCGACTCACATAAAATTCTCTTGGCTTGCAAAGCCGTTATCATCTTTACGAGCTTCACATGATTTCTTGGAGAAACAAGGGTTTAGCCTCAATTCGGCTAAAGCGGAACCATCATCTAACAAGGTCATCTCGAGTATTCATGGCTCTTAGTGCAAATAATGATTTTCTACTCAAAGCATCGACGCCACGCTCGTTCGCCCTTCGGATGGTAGTCAATTTCCAACTCATAATCCTTAATCAACTCTAACCACCTTCGTTGCCTCAAATTCAATTCCTTTTGAGTCATCAAATATTTTAGGCTTTTATGGTCGGTGAAAATCCGACACCTTTCACCATATAAATGATGCCTCTAATTTTTAACGCAAACACAATTGCGCCAACTCTAAATCATGAGTCGGGTAATTCTTCTCGTGCGACTTCAATTGCCTAGAGGCGTAAGCAATCACCTTACCCTCTTGCATGAGTACACAACCCAATCCGTTCAAGGACGCGTCACTATAAACCATAAATTCTTTTCCGGCTCAAAGTTGTACCAAAACAAGGGCCTCGATCCAACGATGTCTTGATTTCTCAAAACTCTGTTGACACTTTTACTCATCCAATCGAACTTCACATCTTTTTGCAAAAGTTTAGTCATCGAGGTAGCTATCATGGAAAACCCCTTGACAAAATGCATATAATAGCCAGCTAGGCCTAGAAAACTCCTTACTTCAGTTACGCTCCTCGGCGGTTTCCATTCAACAATTACTGAAATCTTACTCGGGTCGACTCTAATCCCATCTCCCGAGACAATGTGCCCCAAAAATCCCACTTCCTTGAGCCAAAATTCACTCTTACTGAATTTGGCATACAATTTCTCTTCTCTCAGAACTTGCAGAATCGTACTCAAGTGCTCGGCGTGTTCGTTCTCATCTCGAGAATAGATCAATATGTCGTCGATGAAGACCATGACAAATTTATCCAAGTATGGCCGAAAAATGAGATTCATCAAATCCATGAAGATCGCAGGGGCATTCGTTAGACCAAAAGGCATGACCAAAAATTCATAGTGGCCATACCTAGTCCTAAATGCGGTTTCGGCACATCCGAGTCCTTAACTCTCGGTGATAGTACCGACGACCTTAAATCTATCTTGAAAACATTTGTGGCTCCATTCAATTGATCGAATAGATCATCGATCCTCGGCAACAGGTACTTGTTCTTCACAGTTACCTTGTTGAGTTGTCGATAATCTATGCATAGTCTCATGGAACCATCTTTCTTCTTCACGAATAAAATGGGAGCACCCCACGGAGAAAAACTCGACCTTGCAAAACCTTTATCCGTCAGCTCTTGCAACTGTTCTTTTAGCTCCTTTAACTCGGTTGGAGCCATTCTATAGGGAGCAATAGAAATAGGGGAAGTACCCGGAGCTAACTTAATCCCAAATTCGATCTCTCTAACCGGGGGTAGTCCTGGCAACTCTTCCGGGAAAACATCTAGGTACTCACATACCATGGGTACCGACTCAATTCTCAAATCTATCTCTTTAGTGTTCAACACAAAGGCAAGGTAAGCCTCGTACCCCTTTCTCAAATACTTTTGAGTCGTGTGGTTGACATCACTACCTGGTAGCCTATCCGGCTTATCTGATTCAACACGAATAAGATTACCATTTTCATCTCTCAACTCAATATGCTTCTTCCCACAATTCACAACTACTCCATGAGTAACTAACCAATCCATCCCAAGGATGACATCAAACTCATCAAACGGTAATAACATAAGGTCGACCGGGAAACAATGACCCTTAATCATCAAAGGGCAACCTTTGCAAACTCTATCAACCAATACACACTTGCCTAGGGGATTAGACACTCTTATTATGAGTTCAGTAAACTCTACGGGTATGCTCATGCTAGAGACTAATTTCATGCATATGTATGAGTGGGTGGATCCCGGATCAATTAAAGCTATAACACGAGTATTATGGAGAGAAAAGGTACCCGTGATTACGTCGGGGGAAGATGCCTCTTCACGAGCACGAATGGCATATGTCCTCGCCGGTGCTCTACCCTCGACTCTAGCAGCTTGCTCTCTATATGGATTCTTGCTACCCATTTCATTTCCCGGGTTTCTTAGTGGTCTTCCCCTAGCAGTACTTTCCGATCTTGCATACTGAGGCTTTTCTTTCTCGCCCACCTCGGGGCAGTCTCTAATAAAGTAGTCTAAGGACCCACATCGGAAACAAGCTTTCTTGTTAGCTCGACAATCACCAGAATGGCGCCTTCCACACTGAGGACATTTTGGTCTACTTGGTCAAACATTGTCTACACTAGCAACTGAAGTGGTTTGCCCTTTCGACCCCGAAAATTGCTTGCCTTTACTTCGAGTTGAAAACCCCGCTGAAGCGACTGATCGAGTAGTAAAATCCCTCGATTTCTTAGATGAGGATTGATGAGACTTATTCAGTTGTCTCTTCCTCGAGTCACAAGACTCATTCTCAGCTCTTCTCTTCTCTTTAGCAAGCTCTTCGGCTTTACTGGCTCTATCTACCAACACTACAAATTCCTTTAGTTCGAGGACTCCCACGTATAAACGGATATCTTCATTTAATCCGTCCTCGAACCTCTTGCACATGACGGCTTTGGTAGACACGCACTCCCGTGCATACTTGCTAAGCCTTACAAACTTCTGTTCATAGTCAGTTACTGACATACGACCTTGCTTCGCCCACAGAACTCCTTCCTCTTATAGTCGATGAACCATTGATGATGTACTTTTTTGGTATTCCTCTTGGAAAATTCCCAACTAACTCTCTCCTCGGCACCACCGAACACTGGGGTGTTCCACCATCGATAATTTGAATCTCTCGGAGAGAGATACCGCACACTTTAAGCACTCCTCAGGTGTGCAGGATAACTCGTCGAATACCCTGATGGTATTCTCGAGCCAGAATTTCGCTTTCTCTGGGTCGTCTTCCTTATTTGCCCGAAATTCCTCGGCTCCTTGCTTCCGGATATTATCCACCGGAGGTCTTTCTCTTCTCACCACCTAAACCACTTGAGGAGCTACTGGAGCAGGTTGAGGAATTGGTGGGGGTGGAGGGGGTTGATCGTTTGGATTTGCTCGGGTATACTCAGTATACCAGCTGCTCATCATGTGGAGAAAGGCTTCTCGAGCCTCTTCCCCATGACCCAAGGTCTCGGGTCTACTATTAGTCAGCGCGGTCCCTTGAGCGGGAGCCGGTGCGTTACTCGCAGCATCATTGGCTACAGTTCGGTCTGGATCAGAATCAATATACTACATAAAACACAATTTTATACGTCAGGAGCCATCACACTATCATTACTCAGACACCCTTACATATGGCATGTATAGCTAGACTTGTACTTACGCTACGTTAGTCCTAGAACCTACTAAACCGTAGCTCTGATACCAATAAATGTAACACCCCTTACCCATGCCCGAAACCGGGACCGAGATTGAGGCATTATCTAACTAATCTCACTTGACATCTTGAAACGGGCTATAAAATTTCGTTTAAACTCATCACTTGCACGTACTCGGCCTAAGAGGCCCCAAACATACCTCCGAGAAGTATCGGAACTATTCTGGGAGCTTTTACGAGCTCGGGAACTTTTTAACAAAACAGGGGCCACACGCCCGTGTTGGTCTAGGGACACGCCCGTGTGCCCTTAAGACATGTCCGTGTCATTCACCCGTGGTCGATCCTGACCAACTTCACACGGCCTAGACACGCCCGTGTCTTCCATCCGTGGTCAATTCTGACTAACTTCACACGGTGTAGACACGTCCGTGTCTTCCACCCGTGGTCAATTCTGACTAACTTCACACGGCATAGACACGCCGTGTCTTCTACCCGTGGTCGATTTAAATTCCACAATTAATGTGCGGACTTCACAAGGCACGGGCCCACGCCGTGTCCCTAGCCCGTGGGCGTCGCATCGACTTGCAAACCTAGCATGCAAGGGGACACACGGTCAATTCACACGCCCATAGGGCTGACCCGTGTGTGTCACACTGCAGATAGACACACGCCCGTGTGTCTATTCATTTGGACAATTAGATGGCTATCTACCAAGCCTTTTGCCACCCTACATTGCACACATGCAAACACCAATCTATTTCAACACAATTCATAACCCAAAGGCATATCCAAGTACTCAATTCAACAACCATACACAAGGGCATACACTTCAAAAAAAATCACTTTCTTTAAACATAAAAATTTGCTAAGTATCGGCCAAACTTAATAGACCATTACAAAAGGAGGTTTTGATGCCTTACAAAGCCAACACTTTGGCCAACAATTACGACCTAACAAAATGCTCGAGTCCTATACATGCCATACTCAAAATAAGTCTAAATTGTTATACCAAAGTGGTGTCGGTAGTGTGATTTTCGAACTCCTACGTCCCCGTTCCTCGAGTTATCTTGGCAATACTACAAGGAGAAAGAGCAATTAAAGGGGTAAGCATAAAGCTTAGTAAGTTTGCATGGATATGAATAGCAACAATAAGCTAATAAAATAGTCCATTCATGACATTAACTAACTATACACAAGTCATAGGCTTCTTGCCATACTTACTCACAATTGCCCTTATTTAGCACATACCTTACCACATATCGTAATTGTTTCTTCGTGACTCATTCACGAGTACCTGTATTCACTCATTCATATGACTTTAGTACAAATCTCATTTCTACTTCTAAACCCATCTACTTATCCCTTTAATCACTAGGGATAGTCAAAGACGCATATTCAACATCGTTCATGTAGGGACAAAGCCAATGCCACATCCCCGAGGTGGTCTTACATGGAGTTACTTCTAAATGCCAATGCCATATCCCGGATATGGTCTTATATGGACTTTCACATCAAGTATCGATGCCATATCTCGGATATGGTCTTATACGATTTTCATATTCATTACCGAAGCCATATCCCGGATGTGGTCTAATACGGGATCTCAACTCAGTGCCGAGGCCATGTTCCAGACATGGTCTTTTACGAGACCTTACCTATTTCATATCTCGATGATAACATTTTCATATTCACATGGTCCACTAGGACTTCAACATCAATTTAATGGAGTGTCATGCATCAATATGGTATCAAGCATTCTCAATTATGCTAACCTACATATTGAATTAATCACATACAAACTTACCTCGATTCCAAAATGAGCTAACTCTTCAGTTTAGTCTAAGACTTTGTTCTTTCCCCGATCGAGGCAGATTCTCGGTTCTTCTTGCTCTATAATAGCAATTTAGCTCATTTTAATCACCTCATTAATAAAAGCATTTCAATAATCATGCTTAGGCAAAATTACTACTTTGCCCCTAGGCTTTGGCAAAAATGACCATTTTGCCCCTAGGCTTGGAAATAATTCTAATCACATTTCTACCTTCCATAAGCCTAGGTGAACATTTAATACTCTTATAGCTATTATCAAAACTCATCATTTCACATAATTAACACAATTTTGTAACCTTTTCATAAAGGTCCAATTAGGTGTTTTCATGGCAACACCTTTCACAAGAGTTGTTCATCTATCAACCAAGACTCATTTTCTCCCAAAAAAAATGCAGCAAATAACTATGATAGCTCTCATGGCAAAACTCTAAAATTTTCACCATATTGCACAATAGTCCCCTCATTTGAAAGCTTAAGCTTTAGGGGTCCCAAAATTACAACTATTTTTAAGAAAAGATCACTAGAACACTTACTTTTTGAAGAGAAGAGTGTGCTGAAATTTTGAAGCTTTCTTCCCTCTATTTGCTTCTAATTTTTAGTGGAAGAGTGAAAGAGAAAAGATGATATCTTTTCTTTCCTTATTTTATTAATACTAGTAAAATTAGTCCACCTACTATCACCAACTTTGACCATCATTGACAAATTTGTCTCCTATGCTAGTCTATGGTCGGCCAAGCAAATATTGGGCGTCTAATTGCCTTTTAAAGACCTCAAATTATCAACCTATGGCTATTTGGCACCTTTAGTTTATAAAATGGAACTTTCGCACTTTATGCGATTTAGTCCTTTTTCACAATTATACAAGAAATCGCTAAAATTAAAGCACCAAAATTCTCATGCACATATACTATCATGCTCCGACTCATAAAATAACATGAAAATAAACTTATCAATTCTTAGATTAGTGACCCCGAGATCACTATTCCGACTAGCCCCTAAATCGGGCTGTTACATTGTGGTCATAAATTAGATTAACTGCAACATTACAACATTAAAACACTAAAACTTGAAGCAAACTTTGTAATATAAATTTTTAATATAAATTAAATACATTACAAAATTAAAAATTGGAACAAACTTTGTAATATAAATTTTGTAATATAAGTTAAATACATTACAACATTAAAAATTGGAACAAACTTTGTAATATAAATTAGGTACATTGGCTTACATAAGCTCAATTCCTACCCGATCGTGACGATTGTCTAATATGGTAGTTTCGTTGCGGACATTTACTGCGATTATGACCAGCTAATCTGCATAATCCACAACGCTTACCGTCAGATTTCTCCCTAATGTCCATTTCATTACGGATTCTAGATGATTGTGGACGACCTTTCGGATTCCTACGCAACCTTTTGTCTGGGACAAGCTCGAAAGTCGTCGGAGGCACCTCCCATGTAGATAGGTTAGGCAGGACGGGGAGCTCATTCTCCCAGACACGCAACGTTCGCTCGAGGGTGTACACATCATCGACAAATTGTTCAACATTGAGTGAGACTTTAGCACACGCTGCCACGACATGCGCACATGGATAATGAAGTGTTTGGAACCTCTTGCAATCGCACTGTCTGTTTTGGAGATCAACTCCATAGGACCTATGTGGGATACCGGGTCAACGACCGATGGTCCCCGTAACTCAAAACATTTCAAGACATCGTGAATATACTTCTACATTTGTCGACCTCGCCATCCGATGGTTTACAACCATTGCATCCCTAACATCTTTAACAAACACGTGTCCTGCCTCCATCTGGTTGACTTGTTGCTGACCCATTCTTGGCATCAAGGTAGCCAACCTGTAGAATGTAGCCGAGAAGACAGATGAAATCGGAAGATGTCATGTTTTCAACAACACAGCGTTGATCCCCTCCACCAAGTTTGTGGTCATTTGACCATAAAGAAAGCCCTCGTCAAAACTTTGAGCCCATTTCCATGGCTTCATAGTACCCAACCACTATTGGAAAGATGTGTTCATTTGACCTTCCATGTCACTCTCAAGTCGACTCATTCTTTGGTGGAAAATGTGTGGCTCTAGCTCGTACGCTGTATATGTATTAATAAAAGATAAGTTATAGTATTGCCCTAAAACATTAAAGCTTATATTGAAAAGATAAGGTTATCCTTTACCCATTCTCACAACTTGTCTCCGCCAGTCTGCATTCTTATAATCTCGATGGAAGTTAGCCGCGATGTGCCGGATGCAGTAAACGAATCTATATTGGTAAGGAAGAATTCCCACGATTCCATGTTCTCTTTATCTACGATGGAAAATGCTATCTGGACCATGTTCTTGTTGCCGTCTTGAGCAACCGCAAGAAGTAGGATCTGTGTATATTTTTCGTATAGCCAGGTCCCATATACTTGCACAAATGGCTTGCAGTGGGGAAATGTGCGCACACATAGATCAAACGTCCAGAACATCCGATGGAAAATTCTTTTTCCTGATTGTAGTTGGTCATCCGGGCCATAATAAGGTCGTGTTTGTAACTTAATGATAGTCCCCGATACGTACTCCCGCATAGCGGCTATCCATCCCTGTAGCTCATTATACGGCGCATCAAAATCCCTGTACAATTGCTCCATTGCCATCTATTTAGCTATCCACGCCTTTCGATATGATACTCGATACTGGAATCATGCCCACATTTCGGCAATCAGTACTGAAACTTTAATGGTCGGCATGTCCTTCACCATTGGCATGATACACATACAGATAGTTTTTGAATCAAGTTTTCGATGATCTTCTGTCATACGTGTTGATGTGCATGTGTGAGGCCCAACAAAATTTCGTATCTCCCACATCTGTGAATTTTGAATAAATGCAGTTCGTACCCGCCAATTGCAGCCTTCCGCCGACTTCTAAAACTCCCCAATATATAATGTCGGTTTAGACACTGCGAATTTGTAGTCCACTGATAAATTCATGCTATACCACTTAATAGCAAATATGCACTCTTTCTTACTTTCAAATCTCTGGCCTACGGACAACTCCTCAGGATCTGAATTTACGGCCAACCGGTGAGCAGGCAGTATTTTAGGGTACTCCGGGAACTCTGCTACATGCGCCGCATCAGGGTCTATGAGCGACATGTGTGGCCCAGGATTATTGTGTATCACAATACGTCGAATCTGGTTCCCGGATGAAGACTCGTTAATGTTTCCATCGTCATTCACGTCTTCTTCGTCAATATCATCGGGGACCTCGTCCACATCGGGATCACTATCACTGTCGACCTCTTAATCACAAGGATCACTACTATCATATCCATCATCACCAACCATATCATTATCGGGTGCAACATTAAGATCGATATCGATCCTGTATATAGTTGATTCACTATCAACGTACGATATTAGAGCCACCATACTCGGTTCTTGAGCTCCATATTCTTTAACCATATGCAGTGAGATCTTCAGTTGGCTCTACACCAGCTAACTCAACAAATAAGTGAATCGGTGCATTTTGGTCACTCCGATTCCCACAATAATGAGCGATCATTGTCTCCACGTCTTCATCATCTACAAGTTCCATTTCGGTGAATTTGATGGGATCTGTCGAAACTGGAAACTTGTAGAAAAGTTTCGAGATCCTTCTCCCACAACGTCTAACAATTTTTGTGCTAAACCTTTCCTTCATGTCATTGAATGTGACATGTCTATTAAATCTCATTGCTATTTGTTGCCGACATTCAAATATACATCCAACGGTTGTTGTCAAGATGATTCCATCAAAATAAACGCATACGAAAAACTGATTATCTATCTTCAATACTCAATCTGTTAAAAAATAAACAAAAATTCTCAAAACAATTTTGAACATCAAAAAAATACTTACATAAAAAAATTTAATGAATGAAAAGAGACCATTTCTAACAATATCAAATTTATTGCCATTTCTAACAATATCTATGAAAAAAATATTTTCAGTAGTTATCTATTTTTTCCTGTTGTTATCACTAACTAACAATTACTTTATAACAATTACTAACATAAAAACTTTCAAATATATTAAAAAAATTTAAAACATAACATTCACAATAAACATGCCATTAATCTAAACACAAAATTTACTAACAAATCACAATAAACAAAATAACTTTAAAACAAAACATAAAAATAACACTAAACAAACTATATAATACTAACAAAATAATTTTTTCTTATCATAATCTATTATATTTGAAAATAACAATAAAAATAATAATACTTTTTCTTTCTTCTCTTCTCCCTTTCTTATTCTGCTTTTTTTTTTAAACTGATACTTTCAAATTGAGCAGGATGGGAGAGTGTGGGGAATGCTAGGTGTGTCAGTCTATCGAGATAGGCACCACCAGTGCCACCTATCATATAGGGGTCACTGGTGCTGCCTATCAGATAGGCACCATACCTTCATACCTCTTCCATATTTTTATACCACATATATACCAGAAAGGACTAAGTGGTGTCGCCTATCACTTTGGCTGCACAAAGTGGTGCTGCCTATCACTTTGACACCACTACTAAAATATTATTATTATTTTTTTAACTAATTTTTGTCAGAATACCGGGGTGGTGCCGCCTGTGCACCACCCTCCACCCCTTTGAATGTACCATTTTGGTACATAATTTTTAGAACATGCCATTTCAGTATTTTTTAATATTATTTAGGTAAAAAAACCCAAAATAAAATATTATAATAAAAATGATTTTTGGTGAAATAATCAAAATAAACTGAAAATATTACAATAAAAAAGAACTAGTTTCCCAAAGGGGAAATTTCAAAAACTTGAAGACCTTCTCTCTTCTTTAACTTGTTTTGCGATTCCATCAGCTTCTCCATTATGTTCTCTAGGGATATGTCGAATGCCCCAATGTCTTATTTTGAATAAATTTTGGTGAATTCTCCTAATCAAAGTAGATTCTAACTCATTACGCGCCTCATTTTGAATTGCTACGACTACCTCCATGCCGTCAGTTTGAATTATCACGTTGTCGTATTTTCGCTCCAAAAAAAGCGTTAGCTTTTAAATTATTATTTTTATTTTTTTATAATATTAGATGTGGGGACATAATATAGACCCATATTAAATGGATGTTTAATAGAAAAATTAAATATGAGTTTATATAAGGTAAAACTATTGTTGTTATTATTATAATTATAATTAAAAATTATAATTGATGTATTATCATTATAAAAAAACTTATGCACCTTCAATTCATCATAATGCATCATATTATTAGTGAGCCTAATAAGAAAAAGTTTTAATAAATACTTCAAAAATTCTCATTCTCATTCTTTTTATTTTTGGAAGTGTAGACCATTGTATAAGTTAAATTCCAGCCCAGAGTAGTGAAATAAAAAAAAAGAGGTGGGTGTTGAAGGTATTCGGTTGTTGATAGTATAAAATTTATATATGTGATTATTTGTCGAAAAAGTCTCTATAATTATGAGTTTCTTAATATTATCGAATTTAATCAATAATGTAACAGCCCGATTTAAGGGCTATTTGTAACTACTAATCCGAGGTTGGAGAAAATTATTTTAGTATTATTCTATGATTTAAAGAATGATTATATAGGTGTATGAAAATTTTGGTGCTTTAATTTTAGCGATTGCATGCTTAATCGCGAAAAAGGACTAAATCGCATAAAGTGCGAAAGTTCCATTTTATAAGCTAAAGGTGTCTAAAAGCCATAGAATATTAATTGGAGGCCTTTAATGGGCAATTAGACCTTTAGATATAGGGTGGCCGGCCATAGGGGGACAAAGAAGTCAAAATTAGTCAAAGTTGGTGTAGTAGGTAGATTAAATTGATGAAATAGAATAAAATAAAAAAAAGATGATATCCTTCTATTCACTCATCTCCTTCCACCGAAAATTAGCAACAAATAGGGGTTTGAAAACCCAAAAATTTCAGCAAGCTCTTCACCTCTCAAGTAAGTGACTTTGGTGATTTTTCTTGATAATATTTGTACTTTTGGAACCCCTAAAGCTTAAGCTAGCTAATGAGGGGACTATTTTGCAAAATGGTTGAAAACCTAGAGTTTTTCCATGTGAGCATTTATGTTTTTTGCTGCATTTTTATGGAAGAATATGAGTCCTAGTAGTTAGATAAATAACTTTTGTGAAAGGTGTTATCATGAAAACACCTCAAAGGACCTTTTTGCAAAGGTTGTAAAATGTATGGTAAATGTGTGAAATAATGAGTATTGAGGGCTGCCATAAGAGTAATAATTTTTTCCTAGGCTCGTTAAAGAAATAAATTTGATTAGAATTGATTTCCGAGCCTAGGGGTAAAATAGTCATTTTGTGAAAGTCTAAGGGTAAAATGGTAATTTTGTCAAAGTATGATTATTGAAATGTGTTGATTAATGTGGTTATTAAATGAGCTAATTTGCTATTATATAGATCAAGAAGAATGAGGAATTATCATTGACTGAGGAAAAGGCAAGGTATCGGATTAAATCTACAAGTGACCTATTTTGAAACCGAGGTAAGTTTGTATGTGATAAATTCAACATCATGCTAGTATATTTGAGAATGTTTGATATTATAATGATGCATATATTGCTATGAAATTGAATGATGGTGTTGAATGAGAAAAATGATGAAAGTTGTTATTTTGAAGTCCCGGTTGGACTATAATAAATGTGAGAATACTATTGTCGAGACATGAGATGAATAAGGTCCCGTGTAAGACCATGTCGGGGACATGGCCTCGGCACCAAATTGAGATCCCGTATAAGACCATATCCGGGATATGGCATCAATAATTGATGTGAGATCCTGTATAAGACCATATCTGGGATATGGCATCGGCACTCAGAGGTGACCCCATGTAAGACCACATCTGGGATGTGGCATTGGCTTCGTATTTATGTGGATGATGATGAATATGTATCTTTGAATATCCCAAGTGATTTAGTAGGATAAATAGTTAAGCTTGAAATAGAAATGAGTTTGATGCTAAAGCCATGTGATTGAGTGAGTATAGGTACCCGTGAGTAATTCACGAGAAAAGTTTACGTTATGTATTATTGCATGTATTCGATAAGAGCAAATACGAGTAAGTTATGGCAAGTGCTTGAGACTTTACGGTTTTATTCAATGCCATGGATGGATGATATTATGAGCTTTATGTTGCTATTTATTTTCATCCAAACTTACTAAGCTTTATGCTTACCCCTCTTATTTCCCTTTTCCTTGTAGCATTGCCAAGTTAGCTGGAGAATTCGTGGAATGTCGGAGTTCGGAAATCACACTATCGACTACTTTTTGGTATAGCCAAGTTAGATTCATTTTGAGTATGGCATGTATAGGACTTGGTCATTTTGTTATGTCATATTTGCTAGCCAAAGTGTTGGCTATTAATGTTGTTCAATTTATTTTGTAAATGGTCATGGGAAGTTGGCCTATACTTGACATGTTCATATATTCAATGATGATGAATTTCATGAAGTGTATGCTTGTGTGGATGTCTTGATTTTGAGTTCTTAGAGGTGCCATATGGTCATAATATGTGTTGAATTGATTTGGTATAAGTGTGGTTGCTTTGTAGGGTGGCAAATGGCTTGGTAGATAGTGTAACACCCTTTACCCGTATTCAACGCCGAAATAGGGGTCGAGGCATTACTAAACTTATACGTAAACAATCAATCCACATCAAAACCTGACTTTCTATTCCCAATTAAAACTTTTGATAGCACATCTTAAACAAACCTACAAGGCCTAATTTATGGTTTAGGAATGGTTCGAAATCAAATCGAATTCCTTTGAAGCTCTCCGGAAGACCTTGGAAAAATTTCTCCAAATAGTCTACACGCCCGTGTGGAGGGAGGGCACGCCCGTGTCACATATCACACGCCCGTGTTCGACACCCGTGGTCGACACTAACTTGCATCACACGGCCTATCACACGCCCGTGTGTCTGGCCCATGGTCGCCTCTAATTTGCATCACACGGCCAGTTACACGCCCGTGTCCTTCGATCGTGTGGCAAATTAAATTCCAAATTCAGGTGCAGGCTTCATACGGCCTAGGCACACGCCCATGTCCCTGGCCGTGCCTTCCACACGGCTGAGACACACGGCCGTGTCTCTGCCCGTGTGTTTACTACTGAGCTTACTGACTTGTAAAACTAACATGCAGGGGACACATGGCCTAGCCACACACCTATGGGGCTGACCGTGTGTAACACACGGCCTAGACACACGCCCGTGTGCCTACCTGTGTGGACAAGAACAAGGCTATTTGTCAAGCTCTTTTTATCACCCCAGCTCATACAAACATAGTCACATTCAAATATCAACCCATTCATACATGTTTTAACCAAGCAATCCCCATCATGTACCACACACACTCATGAATAACCTCGTCCTTTCATAGATTAGCATTAATGAGTCATCAACTATGGCAATATACAAAAGAGTTCATCTCTAAAAGAGCCAATACACTTGGCCAAAACAACAAAACATTTCATTAAGCCTAGCCCCTATACATGCCATACTCAAAATGCTAAGTCTAAAGGTACCGAGATGAGTCGATAGTGTGGGTGATCTTCCGATTATCTTCGAATCCCGAACTAGCTCTTTGACTCTATAAAACAAGGAAAAAGAAAGGGAGTAAGCTTTAAGCTTAGTAAGTTTATGTGTAAACAATAAACATCATAACATGTGCTAATCAATAAATAGCATTACATACTAAGCAAGAACAATCCACATTCCATAATCATGCTTACTCATTTCATCTCTTACCATATTCCAACCATATAATAAGCATAATGCTCACATTTAATAGCTTACACTCCCTGCACTTATCACCACAAGGTCACATGAAACAAACACTTAAACAATTTCTCAAAGAACCATTGAAATAATACCATACACTCGGTGGTTTCGCACATAGCCCACCATCAATCTATATTTAGAGTGGTATCGCACATAGCCCACCAAATGATAATATAAACGATGGTATCGCACATAGCCCATCATGAATGATTAGTAAGGTGGTGTCGCACTTAGCCCACCATTAAGAATATTTACGGTGGTATCGCACATAGCCCACCATTAATCTATAATTAGACTAACACGGAGATTACTCAATATCTATTGAATTCAATCCATCTCAATCATAAATAATTTCATTCATACAATGCACCATTTAATGGAAACATGTATACTCAAAATGAATCGTTTACACATAAACTTACCTCGGTGCAAAATGTGTTAATCAACGGCTTAATCCATAACCTTGCCTTTTCCCCGGTCAAGGTTGTTTTCGCACTTTTCTTGATCTATAATAATGAAATTCACCCATTCCATCACTTTATAAATCATAATACATCAAAATATCTACTTAGGCAAAAATGACCATTTTGCCCTTACACTATGGCAAAATTACGATTTTGCCCCTAGGTTCATAAATCATCTTTCATCACATTTTCTCATTAAACAAGCCTAGCTAAACATTTATTCCTCTTACAAAAAATCACAAAACCATTTATTTCATGCATTTATTACACATTTACAATCTTTACAACTAATCCCATTTAGGTGTTTTCATGGTAACACCTTTCACAAAAGTTGTTCCTTGACTCACTAACATTCATTTTCTTCCATAAAAACTCAGCAAACAACATGAACACTCTCATGGAAAGTCCCTAAACTTTCAACCATATAGCAAATTAGTCCCCTTATTAGCTAGCTTAAGCTTTAGGGACTCCAAAAGTACAAAAATTATCAAGAAAGACCTCTAAAATCACTTACTTGTAAGGAGATAGCTTGGCTGAAAGTTTTGAGCTCTAAATCCTCTAATTCTCTTCAATTTTCGGTGGAGAAGAAGCATGAATAGTAAAAGATGATATTTCTTCTTTTTATCTTATTTTATTCATTCTTTCATCACCTAATTCCACCAAATTGACCAAAAATTTAATGCTCTTGTCTCCCTAGTCTATATGGCCGGCAAACACACCCTTAATGGCCTAATTGCACTTTAAGGACCTTAAATTTAATATTCTATGACTATTAGACACCTCTACCT
Organism: Gossypium sturtianum; assembly: GCA_025698515.1. NCBI lineage: Eukaryota > Viridiplantae > Streptophyta > Magnoliopsida > Malvales > Malvaceae > Gossypium > Gossypium sturtianum. The sequence continues at coordinate 126,191,228 of CM046943.1, forward strand.
TGCAAAATAGAACTTTCACACTTTATGCGATTTAGTCTTTTGTCACAATTAAGCATACAATTGCTAAAATTAAAGCATCAAAATTTTCATATAGCCTTATATTTATGCCATAACACATAAAATAATACCAAAATAATTTTCTTCAACCCCGGATTAGTGGTCCCGAAACCACTGCTCCAACTAGCCCCAAAATCGGGCTATTACAACTCTCCCCTCCTTTAGAGATTTTCGTCTTCGAAAATCTTACCGGTAAAGAGATTTGGATATTGTTCTCTCATGGCTTCTTCCGGTTCCCATGTAGCTTCTTCCACACTGTGTTTTTGCCATAACACCTTTACTAAAGCTATGCTCTTATTCCTCAACTGTTTAACTTCCCGAGCCAATATCTTAATTGGCTCCTCTTCATAAGTCATATCCGATCGTATCTCAATTTCTATTGGAGGGATCACATGCGAAGGATCGGAACGATATCGCCGCAACATTGATACATGAAACAAATTGTGTATTTTCTCTAACTCTACCGGCAAAGCCAACCGGTATGCCACTGGCCCAATCCTTTCGGTAATCTCATACGGCCCTATGAAGCGTGGACTCAATTTACCCTTTCGACCAAATCTCAATATTTTCTTCCATAGAGATATTTAAGAAATACTTTGTCGCCCATTTGAAACTCGACTTTTTGCCTTTTTAAATCCGCATACGACTTTTGTCGGTCCGAAGCAGCTTTCAGACTATCACGGATCAGCTTCACTTTCTCCTCGGTCTCTTTAACTAGATCGACCCCATGAATTTGCTTCTCACTAAGCTCGGTCCAATACAAGGGAGTCTGACACTTGCGACCATATAAAGCCTCGTACGGTGCCATCCGTATACTCGACTGGTAACTATTGTTATAGGCAAATTCGACCAAAGGTAGGTATCTTTCCCAACTACTTTCAAACTCTAACACAGCATCGGAGCATATCCTCAAGAATTTGAATCACTCTTTCAGATCGGCCATCGGTTTGAGGATGGAACACGGTCTTAAAATTTAGTCTCGTACCCAAGGCTTTCTGCAACTTCTTCCGAAATCTCGAAGTAAATCTCGAATCTCTATCTGAGATAATAGATATAGGCACCCCATGCAATCTCACCACCTCAGCAATATACAACTCGGCCAACTTATCAAGTGGGTAATCCACATGTATCGGTATAAAGTGAGCCGACTTTGTTAATTTATCAACAATGACCCACACAACATCTTTCTTTCTCGGAACCATAGGCAACCCCGTTATGAAATCCATGGCAATTCGATCCCATTTCCACTCGGGAACCATCATTGGTTGAAGTAATCCCGAGGGAACTTGGTAATCGGCCTTCACTTGTTGACAAACTAAACATTTTGTAACAAACTCGGAGATGTCTCTTTTCATGCCTGACCACCAATATAATTTCTTCAAATCATTGTACATTTTTGTGCTGCCCGGGTGTACTGACAAACGACCACTGTGTGCTTCATGTAAAATTTTCTGGATTAACTCGTCATCCTTTGGCACACAAATCCTATCATGAAACATCAAACAAATAATGGTCTAGCCCTGACTCTTAACTTGTATCTCACTATCATTCTTTTGAGCTTCACATATCTGCTGAATAAATAATGGTCTAGCCCTCAACTCGGCCAATATAGGGCCGTCATCAGACAACGCTAAGCTTGTACTCACAGCTCTCAAAGCATATAGGGATTTTCTGCTCAAGGCATCTGCAACCACATTTGCTTTCCTCGGATGGTAATCGATTACTAACTCGTAATCCTTTAATAATTCAAGCCACCGCCGTTGTGGCAAATTCAAATCCTTTTGGTCCATTAAGTACTTCAAACTCTTGTGATTGGTAAAGATTCGACACTTCTCGCCATATAAATAATGACGCCAAATCTTCAAAGAAAAGACAATTGTAGACAACTCCAAATCATGAGTCGGATAATTCTTCTCATGCGATTTTAATTGTCTAGAGGCGTAAGCTACTACCTTACCCTCTTGCAACAACAACACACAGCCGAGGCCATTTAATGAGGCATCACTGTAGACTACGAACTCTTTCCACGACTCAGGTTGTACCAAAACCGGTGCCTCAGTCAACAATGCTTTCAATCTCTCGAAACTTTGTTGGCATTTCTCAGTCCATTCAAACTTAACTTCTTTTTGCAACAGTTTTGTCATCGGGGTAGCAATCATGGAAAACCCTTTGACAAACCGTCTGTAGTACCCCGCCAAACCCAAAAAGCTCCTAATCTTAGACACATTCCTTGGCGGTTTCCACTCCACAATTGTAATACCCCTTACCCGTATTCTACGCTGGAACCGGGCCCGAGGCATTACCGGACTTAATCCACTTTAGTCCCAACCTGGCAACTCTCTATAGTCACCAAAACAAACTCATTGAAGACCCACGAGGTCTTACACATACATACGAGGGGTTCCGGAAACCTTTGCGATTTTTAAAAAAATTTCATCTAAATAAAGGGTCCACACGCCTATGTGAAACGGGACACGCCTGTGGGGGTAGACCGTGTGGTCACACACGCCCATGTTTAAAACTTGGATATTCTATTTTTTTCACATGGCCTAGGAACACGCCCGTGTTCTCCATCCGTGGTGAACACTAGCTATTTCACACGGCTTAGGCACACGCCAGTGTGGCTAGCCCGTGGTCTATTCTGACTTAAAACACTAACATGCAGGGGACACACGGCTAAGTCACACGCCCATGGGCTGACCGTGTGTCACACATGGCCTAGACACATGCCCGTGTGTCTACCCACATGGACAAGAGCAAAGCTATTTGCCAAGCTCTTTTCACCCCTCTAGCTCACACAATATGGGTCCATTCAGCATATCATCAAGCAATTCATACTTTGAAATATAAACTCTCATGGATAACTACACCTTTTCATATAACAAGGTGAGCCATCAACCAAGGCATTATACAAAATAGATTATCCATCAAAAGGGTCAACACACCCTTGGCCAATACAACAAAATAAACTAACTTGTCTAGTCTCTATACATGCCATATACAAAAGCACTAAGTCTAAATATACCGCAGTGAGCTGATAGTGTGGACGATCTTCCAAATTATCCGCGTATCTTGACCCGACTCTTTAGCTCTATAAGACAAGGGAAGAGAAAGGGGTGTAAGCTTTAAGCTTGGTAAGTTTACATATAAACAATTAACACCATAGTATGAGCTAAACAACAATTAGCATTATACTAAACAAAGATAATTCACATCCACAACCGTGCTTACTCATTTTATCCCTTACCACATTTCCACCACATCACAAGCCTAATGCTTACATTCATTCATTTGCACACCTACACTCAACACCACAACTTCTCATGATACAACACATCATGATTTCTCACTAATCCAACCACAGTGCTAAATCACTCGGTGGTTTTGCACTTTGCCCACCACAATCAGATAGTAAAGTAATATCGCACATAGCCTACCAAAAAGGGTAATTATAGTGGTATCGCACATAGCCCACTAAATAATATACTTAACGATAGCTTCGCACACAGCCCATCGTGGTTAAGTATTAAGGTGGTATCGCACTTAGCCCACCGTCAAGTATTATCACTATACATTCACACATCTATGTCGTAATTCATACATCAATTACTCAATAACTACCACATTCAATCCACTTGAACCGTATAGGTTCTCAATCATGCTATGCACTAGTTAGCATTAACAATGTATATGTATAAATGCATTGTTTACACATAAACTTACCTCGGTATTCAAAATGTATGAAGACGTGCAATTTAGTCCACGACTTTATTCTTGCCTCGTTTTTGATCGGGCTTCATTTTTCTTGATCTATAATGATAAATCAACTCATTTAATACACACATTGACTAAATTGACTCATAATTCATACTTTGGCAAAATTACCATTTTGCCCCAAAACTTCCTCATTTTACACTTTTGCCCCAAAGCTCGTAAAGTGATTTTCATTCAACTTTCTTGTTTTTCATGCTTAGCTGAATCATACACTCAACTATAGCAACCTTCAATTCTCACTAAATCACTCATGTATGACCAATTTCATGACTTTTACAAACTAGTCCTTACATGCATTTTTCATGGAATTCACTTAGAAAAATATGTTTATTCTACATCCAACTCTCATAATCTTCCTTAAAACATCAAAATACATGCATGTCATACATGGGTATATTTTTTAACATGAATCCTAGCTCAACTTATAGCTAAAAATAGCTAATTCAAGTTACGAGGACTTCAAAAATATGAAGAATATCAAAAATGAGGCTAGGATGCACTTACTAGCAAGCTTGAAAAATTTGAAAAACCCTAGCTATGGCTTCTTGAAATTTTCGGCCAAGGGAAGAAGATGAATATCAATTTTTGACTATTTCATCCTTTTTAATCATTTATTTGACAAATGACCAAAATGCCCTTTTTGCCAAACTTTTAAATTTCACCCACTAATGCCCATTTTTGTCCAAAAATTAGAAATTGGGTGATTTGCTATTTAAGGACCTCTAATTAATAATCCAAAGCTATTTCATAGAAAAAGCTTCTAGAATCTCTTATTTTGCAACTTTTGTAATTTAGTCCTAATGGACCATTCAATCACGATTTCATAAAATCTCTTTATGAAACTTCCATACTATCATGCAAACATCTCATAAACTTTAAAAACTCATAATTCTACTTCAGGTTTGTGGTCTCGCACCACTATTCCTACTAGGCCCTAAATCGGGATGTTACAACTCTCCCCCTTTAGAGATTTTCGCCCCCGAAAATCTTACTTGTAAAAAGATTTAGATATTGCTCTCTCATGGCTTCTTCCGGTTCCCACGTAGCCTCTTCTACACCGTGTTTTTGCCATAACACTTTCACTAGGGCTATGTTCTTATTTCTCAACTGCTTTACTTCCCGAGCCAAGATTTTAATCGGCTCCTCCTCATAAGACATATCCGGTTGTATCTCAATTTCTGTTGAAGGAATCACATGCGAAGGATCCGAGCGATATCGTCGCAACATCGACACATGGAACACATTATGAATCTTTTCCAATCCCACCGGCAAAGCCAACCGGTATGCTACTTGCCCAATTCTATCGGTAATCTCATACGGCCTTATGAATCGCGGACTCAATTTCCCCTTTTGTCCAGATCTATAGATTTTCTTCCACGGGGACACTTTCAAAAACACCTTGTCGCCTACATGAAACTCAATTTCTTTTCTTTTCAAATCCGCATACGAATTTTGTCGGTCTGAAGCAGATTTCAGACTATTACGAATCACTTTCACTTTCTCATCGGTCTCTTTTACTAGATCGACCCCATGGATTCGCTTCTCACTAAGCTCGGTCCAATATAGAGGAGTTCGACACTTATGACCATACAAGGCTTCATACGGTGCCATCCGAATACTCGATTGATAACTGTTATTGTAAGCAAATTCGACCAAAGGTAGATATCTCCCCCAACTACCTTCGAACTCTTACACACAGCATCGAAGCATATCTTCGAGAACTTGAATTACTCTTTCAGATTGGCCATTAGTTTGCGAATGGAATGCAGTACTAAAATTTAACCTTGTACCCAATGCCTCCTACAACTTCTTTCAAAACCTCGAAGTGAACCTTGGATCTCTATCCGAGATAATAGATACATGCACTCCATGTAATCTCACTATCTCTGCAATATACAACTCGGCCAACTTATCTAGTGAATAATCAACACGCACTGGAATAAAGTGAGCCGTCTTCGTCAGTCTATCAACGACAACCCACACAACATCTTTCTTTTGCGGAGTCATGGGCAACCCAGTCACAAAATCCATAGTAATCCGATCCCACTTCCATTCAGGAACCATCACCGGATGAAGCAATCCTGAAGGGACTTTATGTTCAGCCTTCACTTGTTGACAAATCAGACATTTTGTCACAAACTCAGAGATGTCTCTTTTCATACCCGACCACCAATAAAATTTCTTCAGATCGTTTTACATTTTTGTACTGCCCGGGTGTACTAACAAATAACCATTATGTGCCTCATGTAAAACTTTCTGAATCAATTCATCATCTCTGGGTACACAGATTCTGTCATGATACATCAAACAACCATCCAAACCCACTCGAAAATCAGAATCATTGTCCGATCCACACTTAGCTCTCTTAGCTTGCATCTCACTATCATTCCTCTGAGCCTCACATATCTGTTGAACAAATAGTGGCTGAGCTCGCAACTCTGCCAATATAGCACCATCATCAGACAATGCTAAACTCGTGCTCATAACTCTCAAAGCATACAAGGATTTCCTACTCAGGGCATCCGCAACCACATTCACTCTTCCCGGATGGTAATCAATGACTAACTCATAGTCTTTCAATAACTCAAGCCACCACCGTTGTCGCAAATTCAAATCCTTTTGATCCATCAAATACTTCAAACTCTTATGATCCGTAAAGATTCGACACTTCTCACTATATACATAATGCCGCCAAATCTTTAATGCGAAAATAATCGCAACCAATTCCAAATCATGAGTCAGATAATTCTTCTTGTGTGGTTTTAGTTGCCTCGAGGCGTAAGTGACTACCTTACCCTCTTGCATCAACACACAACCGATACCATTTAACGATGAGTCACTATAAACCACGAACTCTTTCCCTGATTCTGGTTGAACCAAAACTGGTGCCTCAGTCAACAATGTTTTCAATCTCTCAAAACTCCGTTGACATGTCTCAGTCCATTCAAACTTAACATCCTTGTGTAACAGTTTCGTCATCGAGGCAGCAATCATGGAAAACCCCTTTATGAAGCGTCTGTAGTATCCTACCAAACCCAAAAAGCTTCTGACTTTTGACACGTTTCTCGGCAGTTTCCAATCCACAATAGCCGAGATCTTACTCCGGTCAACTCTAATACCATCACCCGACATAATATGTCCTAAAAATCTAACCTCTCGGAGCCAAAACTCACTCTTACTAAATTTAGTATACATCTGCTTATCTCTTAAGGTCTGTAAGACAATTCTCAAATGTTCTGCATGATCACTCTCATCCCGAGAATAAATCAATATGTCGTCAATAAAGACAACCACAAACTTGTCCAAATAGGATCGGAAGACACGGTTCATCAAATCCATAAAAATCGCAAGAGCATTCGTTAAACTGAACGGCATGACCAGAAACTCATAATGGCCATACCTCGTCCGAAATGCAGTTTTCAACACATCTTGCTCCTTAACCCTCAACTGGTAATAACCAGACCTCAGGTCTATCTTGGAGAATACTGTGGCTCCCTTCAGTTGATCAAATAGATCATATATCCTTGGTAAATGATACTTATTCTTCACCGTCACCTTGTTAAGTTGTCTGTAGTCTATGCACAATCTCATTGACCCATCTTTCTTCTTCATAAATAGCACCGGAGTACCCCACGGTGAGTAGCTCGGCCTTGCAAAACCCTTATCCGTCAACTCTTGCAACTGAACCTTCAGTTCTTTCAACTCTAATGGTGCCATTCTATACGGAGCAATCGAAATAGGTGCCGTTCCCGGAACTAACTCAATTCCAAACACGACTTCTCTAACTGGAGGTAATCTGGGTAACTCTTCCGAGAATACATCCGGATACTCACATACTACCGGCACTGTCTCAATCTTTACTTCAGACCCTTGAGTATTCAATACAAAATCGAGATAAGACTCACATCCTTTTCTCAAGTATTTCTCGGCCACTAAGGAAGAAATTATCACCGGTAGATTATCTGACCCTCCTGATTCAACTCGAATAGCATCTCCATTCTCACATTTTAATTCAATAAATTTACTACCACAGTTCACTAAAACACTATGGGTAGTCAACCAATCCATACCAAGAATCAAGTCAAATTCATCAAACGGCAACAACATAAGGTTTGCCGGGAAACAATGACCTCTAATTGTCAAAGGACAATTCCTACACACCTTGTCAACTAACACATGTTTAGATAACGAGTTTGAAACCTTTACTACGATTTTCGTAGACTCAACGGTCATAATCAAACTAGATGCCAGTCTCATGCAAGTATAAGAATGGGTACACCCTGGATCAATCAAAGCAATAACAAAGGTGTCATGAAGAGAAAAAGTACCCGTTATTACATCTAGGGATGATGCCTCTTTGCGAGCACGAATGGCATACGTCCTTGCAGGTGCCCGACCCTCCGGTCTCACAGCAGAGTCTCGGGACGCACCTCTACAACTAGTCCCACCTCCCGCGTTCTTTGGTGGCCTACCCCTTGCAGATACATTGCTGGACCTTATCTCTTGCTTCCCTTCCTTGTCATCCCTCTCGGGGCAATTTCGGATAAAATGGTCTGGGGAACCACACTTATAACAATTTCGGTTGTTTCCCCAACACTCTCCAGTGTGATATCTACCACAACTTGAACACTCCGGTTTGGTCTTCGGATTGCCCACACTTTCCATCGAGGTGGCTTGAACTCTCGAACCCGAATGAGTATTGCCTCGGTCTCGATGTGAATATCCAATTGATACAGTCCTCCGAGGATTCGCTTCCTTGGATCTTTTCGACTGAGCTTGGTACGATTTGCCTATCGACCGTTTTCTTGCATCTCGGGCCTCACTCACAGCCCTCCTCTTTTCCTTACTCATTTCTTCGGCCTTACTTGCCCTATCAACCAACACTACAAACTCCATTAACTCCAAAATACCAACTAGCAGTTTAATATCCTCATTCAGCCTATCTTCGAACCTCTTGCACAAAATAGTTTCTGTTGACACACATTCTTGCGCGTACTTGCTAAGCCTAACAAATTCGCGCTCATATTCCGCCACAATCATTCTTCCTTGCTTTAACTCAAGGAATTCTTTTCGTTTCTGGCCAACGAATCGTTGACTTATATACTTCTTTCGAAACTCTTCCAGAAAGAAGTCTCACGTCACCCTTTCTTTTGGAACCACTAATGTCAATGTTTTCCACCAATGGTATGCCGAGTCCTTCAGCAAAGACACGGTGCACTTTAAGCTCTCCTCAAGTGTACAGGAGAGTTCATCAAATACTCTCGTCGAGTTCTCTAGCCAGAACTCCGCCCTCTCAGGGTCATCATCTATCTTAGCTCTATACTCCTCAGCCCCTTGTTTCCGAATCTTATCTACCGGAGGCTTCGTTATCCTCACTACATCTATACCTTGAGGAGCCATTGGAATTGACTGAGGTATAGGAGGAGGTGGAGGAGGTTGAGCATTAGGGTTTGCTCGAACATACTCCGAGTACCAGTTACTCATCATATGGAGAAAGGCTTCCCGAGCCTCTTCTCCTTGACCCCTAGTTTTGGGTCCACTCTGAACAGGCGCGGTCCCTTGCGCGGGAGCCGGCGCATTACTATCTGCGTCATCAGCAGTCGATTGATTGGGATCCATATACTATATAAAACAAAGTTTAGAATCATCAGAAGCCACCACACTATCATTGTACGCTTATAGCATGTATAGCTAGACTCTTACGCTAGCTACGGTAGTCATAGAACCGAATAAACCATAGCTCTGATACCACTAAATGTAATATCCCTTACCCGTATTCTACTCTGGAACCGGGCTCGAGGCATTACCAGACTTAATCCACTTGAGTCCCAACTTGACAACTCTCTATAGTCACCAAAACGACCTCATTGAAGACCCACGAGGTCTTACACATACATACGAGGGGTCCCGAAAACCTTTGCAATTTTTAAAAAAATTTCATCTAAACAGGGGTCCACACGCCTATGTGAAATAGGACACGCCCTTGGGGGCAGACCGTGTGGTCACAAACGCCCATGTCCCTACCCCGTGTATAAAACTTGGATATTCTGTTTGTGTCACATGGCCTAGGAACACGCCCGTGTTCTCCATCCGTGGTGAACACTGGCTATTTCACACGGCTTAGGCACACGCCCGTGTGGCTAGCCCGTAGTCTATTCTGACTTAAAACACTAACATGCAAGGGACACACGACCAAGTCACACGCCCATGGGCTGACCGTGTGTCACACATGGCCTAGACACACGCCCGTGTGTCTACCCACATGGACAAGAGCAAAGCTATTTGCCAAGCTCTTTTCACCCCTCTAGCTCACAAAATATGGGTCCATTCAGCATATCATCAAGCAATTCATACTTTGAAATATAAACTCTCATGGATAACTACACCTTTTCATATAACAAGGTGAGCCATCAACCAAGGCATTATACAAAATAGATTATCCATCAAAAGGGTCAACACACCCTTGGCCAATACAACAAAATAAACTAACTTGTCTAGTCTCTATACATGCCATATACAAAAGCACTAAGTCTAAATATATCGCAGTGAGCTGATAGTGTGGACGATCTTCCAAATTATCCGCGTATCTTGACCCGACTCTTTAGCTCTATAAGACAAGGGAAGAGAAAGGGGAGTAAGCTTTAAGCTTGGTAAGTTTACATATAAACAATTAACACCATAGTATGAGCTAAACAACAATTAGCATTATACTAAACAAAGATAATTCACATCCACAACCGTGCTTACTCATTTTATCCCTTACCACATTTCCACCACATCACAAGCCTAATGCTTACATTCATTCATTTGCACACCTACACTCAACACCACAACTTCTCATGATACAACACATCATGATTTCTCACTAATCCAACCATAGTGCTAAATCACTCGGTGGTTTTGCACTTTGCCCACCACAATCAGATAGTAAAGTAATATCGCACATAGCCTACCAAAAAGGGTAATTATAGTGGTATCTTTATAGCCCACTAAATAATATACTTAACGATAGCTTCGCATTACGACCCATCGTGGTTAAGTATTAAGGTGGTATCGCACTTAGCCCACCGTCAAGTATTATCACTATACATTCACACATCTATGTCGTAATTCATACATCAATTACTCAATAACTACCACATTCAATCCACTTGAATCGTATAGGTTCTCAATCATGCTATGCACTAGTTAGCATTAACAATGTATATGTATAAATGCATTGTTTACACATAAACTTACCTCGATATTCAAAATGTAGGAAGATCTGCAATTTAGTCCACGACTTTTTTCTTACCTCAGTTTTGATCCAGGCTTCATTTTTATTGATCTATAATGATAAATCAACTCATTTAATACACACATTGACTAAATTGAATCGTAATTCATACTTTGGCAAAATTACCATTTTGCCCCAAAACTTCCTCATTTTACACTTTTGCCTCAAGGCTTGTAAAGTGATTTTCATTCAACTTTCTTATTTTTCATGCTTAGCTGAATCATACACTCAACTATAGCAACCTTCAATTCTCACTAAATCACTCATGTATGGCCAATTTCATGACTTTTACAAACTAGTCCTTACATGAATTTTTCATGGAATTTACTTAGAAAAAGATGTTTATTCTACATCCAACTCTCATAATCTTCCTTAAAACATCAAATACATGCATGTCATACATGGGTATGTTTTTGAACATGAATCCTAGCTCAACTTATAGCTAAAAATAGCTAATTCAAGTTACGAGGACTTTAAAAATACGAAGAATATTAAAAACGGGGCTAGGATGCACTTACTAGCAAGCTTGAAAAATTTGAAAAACCCTAGCTATGGCTTATTGAAATTTTCGGCCAAGGGAAGAAGATGAATATCAATTTTTGACTATTTCATCCTTTTTAATCATTTATTAAACAAATGACCAAAATGCCCTTTTTGCCAAACTTTTAAATTTCACCCACTCATGCCCATTTTTGTCCAAAAATTAGAAATTGGGTAATTTGCTATTTAAGGACCTCTAATTAATAATCCAAAGCTATTTCATAGAAAAAGCTTCTAGAATATCTTATTTTGCAACTTTTTCAATTTAGTCCTAATGGACCATTCAATCACGATTTCATAAAATCTCTTTATGAAACTTCCATACTATCATGCAAACATCTCATAAACTTTAAAAACTCATAATTCTACTTCAGATTTGTGGTCTCGCACCACTATTCTGACTAGGCCCTAAATTGGGATGTTACAACAATAGCCGAGATCTTACTCGGGTCAACTCTTATTCCGTCACCCGACACAATGTGTCCTAGAAACCCGACCTCTCGGAGCTAAAATTCGCTCTTGCTGAATTTAGCATATAATTGCTTGTCTCTTAAAGTCCTTAAAATGATTCTCAAATGCTCTGCATGCTCACTCTCATCTCGAGAATAAATTAGTATGTCATCAATAAAAACAACCACAAATTTATCCAAATACGGTCGGAAGACCCGATTCATTAAATCCATGAAAATCGCAGGAGCATTCGTTAAACCAAATGGCATGACAAGAAATTCATAATGGCCATACCTCGTCAGAAATGCAGTTTTCGGCACATCTTGCTCATTAACCCTCAACTGGTAATAGCCAAACCTTAGGTCTATCTTGGAAAACACCGTAGCTCCCTTCAATTGGTCAAATAAATCATCTATCCTTGGCAAAGGATACTTATTCTTCACTGTCACCTTGTTGAGTTGTCTGTAGTCTATGCACAATCTCATCGACCCATCCTTCTTCTTTACAAAAAAAATCGGAGCACCCCACGGTGAATAGTTTGGTCTTGCAAAACCCTTGTCCGTTAACTCTTGCAACTAAACTTTCAATTCTTTCAACTCCAGTGGTGCCATCCTATACGGAGCAACCAAAATAGGTGTCGTACCCGGCACTAATTCAATCCCAAACTCGACCTCTCTAACTGGAGGTAATCCGGGTAGCTCTTCCGGAAATACATCTGAATACTCACATACCACCGGCACTGATTCAATCTTTACCTCTGATTCTTGAACATTCAACACAAAGGCGTGATAGGACTCATATCCTTTCCTCAAGTATCTCTCAGCTACCATAGATGAAATTATCACAGGCAAACTATCTGACCTACCTGATTCCACCTGAATAACATCTCCATTTTCACATTTCAATTCAATAAATTTACTATCACAGTTCACAAAAACACTATGGGTAGTCAACCAATCCATACCAAGAATCAAATTAAATTCATCTAACGGTAACAACATAAGATTTGCCGGAAAATAATGACCTCTAATTGTCAAAGGACAATTCCTACACACCTTGTCAACTAGCACATGTTTGCCTAACGGGTTTGACACCTTTACTACAAATTTCGTAGACTCAACAATCATAATCATACTAGATGCCAATCTCATGCAAATGTAATCATGGGTAGACCCCGGATCAATCAAAGCAATAACAGAGGTATCATGAAGAGAAAAAGTACCCGTTACTACATCTGGAGATGATGCCTCTTTGCGAGCGCGAATGGCATAAGTCATTGCAGGTGCTCGACCCTCCGATCCCACAGCAGAATCTCGAGGTGCACCTCTACTACTAGTCCTTCCTCTCGAGTTCTTTTAAGATCTACCCCTCGAAGATACATTGCTTGATCTTATCTCTTGCTTCATTTCCTTGTCATCCCTCTCAGGACAATTCCGGATGATATGATCGGGTGAACCACACTTGTAACAATTTTGGTTATTCCCCCAACACTCCCCAGTGTGTTGCCTTCCACAATTTGGACACTCTGGTTTGGACTTTGGATTGCCCACACTTGCCATCGAGGTGGCTTGAACTCTCGAGCTCGAGTATGTATTACCTCGATCTCGATGTGAATATCCAACTGATGCAGTCGTCCGAGGGTTCATCTCCTTGGACTTTTTTGATTGAGCTTGGTATGACTTACCTATTGGCCTTTTTCTTGCATCTCGAGCCTCACTCATGGCTTTCCTATTTTCCTTATTCAGATCCTCGGCCTTACATGCCCTGTCAACCAACACCATAAATTCTTTTAGCTCCGAAATTCCAACTAGAAGTCTGATATCCTCATTCAGCCCATCTTCAAACCTTTTACACAAGATAGCTTCTGTAGACACACATTCTTGTGCATACTTGCTGAGACTAACAAATTCGCGTTCATATTCCGCCACATTCATTTTTCCTTGCTTCAATTCATGGAATTCTTTCCGTTTCTGGTCCACAAACCTATGATTTATATACTTCTTTTGGACTTCTTCCAAAAAGAAGTCCCACGTCACCCTCTCTCTTGGAACCACCGAAGTTATCGTCTTTCACCAACGATAGGCCGAGTCCTTCAGCAATGACACGGTACATTTTAAGCTCTCCTCAGGTCTGCAGGAGAGTTCATCAAATACTTTCATTGAGTTCTCAAGCCAGAACTCCGCCCTCTTGGGGTCATCGTTTATGTTAGATCTAAATTCCTCGGCCCCTTATTTCCGAATCTTATCTACCAGGGGTTTGGTCATCCTCACCAATTCTATACCTTGAAGAGCCACAGAAACTGGCTGAGGTATAGGAGGGGGTGGAGGAGGTTGATTATTAGGATTCGCTTGTACATACTCCGTGTACCAATTACTCATCATGTGAAGAAAGGCTTCCCGAGCCTCTTCACATTGACCCATAGTCTCGGGTCAACTTTCTACAGGCGCGGTCCCTTGCGCGGGAGCCAGCACGTTACTAGCAGCGTCATCAGCAGCTGCTCGGTCGGGATCCATTTACTATACAAAAACATAATTAAATATAGTCAGAAGTCACCACACTATCATTGTATGGCATGTATAGCTAGACCCTTACACATGCTACGGTAGTCCGAGAACCGACTAAACCATAGCTCTGATACCACTAAATGTAACACCCCTTACCCGTATTCAACGCTGGAATAGGGGTCAAGGCATTACTAAACTTATACGTAAACAATCAATCCACATCAAAACATGACTTTCTATTCCAAATTAAAAATTTTGATAGCACATCTTAAACAAGCCTACAAGGCCTAATTTATGGTTTAGGAATGGTTCGGAATCAAATCAAATTCCTTTGAAGCTCTCCGGAAGACCTCGGAAAATTTTCTCCAAATAGTCCACACGCCCGTGTGGAGGGAGGGCACGCCCGTGTCACATACCACACGCCCGTGTTCGACACCTGTGGTCGACACTGACTTGCATCACACAGCCTATCACATGCCTGTGTGTTTGGCACATGGTGGCCTATGACTTGCATCACACGCCCGTGTCCTTCGACCGTGTGGCGAATTATATTCCAAATTTAGGTGCAGACTTCACACGACCTGGGCACACACCTATGTCCCTGGTCGTGCCTTCCCCACGGCTGAGACACACGGTCGTGTCTCTGCCCGTGTGTTTACTACTGAGCTTACTGACTTGTAAAACTAACATGTAGGGGAGACACGGCCTAGCCACACACCCATGGGGCTGACCGTGTGTCACACACGACCTAGCCACACGCCCGTGTGCCTACTTGTGTGGACAAGAACAAGGCTATTTGCCAAGCTCTTTTTATCACCCCAGCTCAAACAAACATAGTCACATTCAAATATCAACCCATTCATACATGTTTTAACCAAGCAATCCCCATCATATACCACACACACAGTCATGAATAACCTCATCCTTTCATAGATTAGCATTAATGAGCCATCAACTATGGCAATATACAAAAGAGTTCATCTCTAAAAGAGCCAATACACTTGGCCAAAACAACAAAACATTTCATTAAGCCTAGCCCCTATACATGCCATACTCAAAATGCTAAGTTTAAATGTATCGAGATGAGTCGATAGTGTGGGTGATCTTCCGATTATCTTCGAATCCTGAACTAGCTCTTTGACTCTATAAAATAAGGGAAAAGAAAGGGAATAAGCTTTAAGCTTAGTAAGTTTACGTGTAAACAATAAACATCATAACATGTGCTAATAAATAAATAGCATTACATACTAAGCAAGAACAATCCACATTCCATAGTCATGCTTACTCATTTCATCTCTTTCCACATTCCAACAATATAATAAGCATAATGCTCACATTTAATAGCTTACATTCCTTGCACTTATCACCACAAGGTCACTTGAAACAAACACTTAAACGATTTTTCAATGAACCATTGGAATAATACCATACACTCGGTGGTTTCGCACATAGCCCACCATCAATCTATATTTAGGGTGGTATCGCACATAGCCCACCAACAAGAGTATTTATGGTGGTATCGCACATATCCCACCAAATGATAATATAAACGATGGTATCGCACAAAGCCCATCGTGAATGATTCGTAAGGTGGTGTCGCACTTAGCCCACCATTAAGAATATTTATGGTGGTATCATACATAGCCTACCATTAATCTATAATTAGACTAACACGGAGATTACTCAATATCTATTGAATTCAATCCATCTCAATCATAAATAAATTCATTCATACAATGCACCATTTAATGGCAACATGTATACTCAAAATGAATCGTTTACACATAAACTTACCTCGGTGCAAAATGTGTTAATCAACGGCTTAATCCCTAACCTTGCCTTTTCCCCGGTCAAGGTTGTTTCCATGCTTTTCTTAATCTATAATAATGAAATTCACTCATTCCATCACTTTATAAATCATAATACATCAAAATCTCTACTTAGGCAAAAATGACCATTTTGCCCTTACACTATGGCAAAATTACGATTTTGCCCCTATGCTCGTAAATCATCTTTCATCATATTTTCTCATTAAACAAGCCTAGCTAAACATTTATTCCTCTTACAAAAACTCACAAAACCATTTATTTCATGCATTTATTACACATTTACAATCTTTACAACTAAGTCCCATTTAGGTGTTTTCATGGTAACACCTTTCACAAAAGTTGTTCCTTGACTCACTAACATTCATTTTATTCCATAAAAACTCAGAAAACAACATGAAAACTCTCATGGAAAGTCCCTAAACTTTCAACCATATAGCAAATTAGTCCCCTCATTAGCTAGCTTAAGCTTTGGGGACTCCAAAAGTACAAAAATTCTCAAGAAAGGACTCTAAAATCACTTACTTGTAAGAAGATAGCTTGGCTAAAAGTTTTGAGCTCTAAGTCCTCTAATTCTCTTTAATTTTTGGTGAAGAAGAAGCATGAATAGTAAAAGTTGATATTTCTTCTTTTTATCTTATTTTATTTATTCTTTCATCACCTAATTCCACCAAATTGACCAAAAATTTAATGCTCTTGTCTCCCTAGTCCATATGGCCAGCCAACACACCCTTAATGGCCTAATTGCACTTTAAGGACCTCCAATTTAATATTCTATGACTATTAGACACCTCTACCTTGCAAAATAAAACTTTCGCACTTTATGTGATTTAGTCCTTTTTCACAATTAAGCATACAATTGCTAAAATTAAAGCATTAAAATTTTCATATAACCATATATTTATGCCATAACACATAAAATAATACCAAAATAATTTTCTTCAACCCCAGATTAGTGGTCCCTAAACCACTGCTCCGACTAGCCCCAAAATCGGGCTGTTACAGATATCCATATAATTGTCTACACCGGTAGACACACGGGCATGTGTCTAGGCCGTGTGTGACACACGGTCAGCCCCATGGACGCGTGGAGAGGCCGTGTGTCCCATTGCATGCTAGGTTTACAAGTCAGTATGCTCAGTAGTAAACACACGGGTAGAGACATGGCCGTGTGCCTCAGCCGTGTTGGAGGCACGGCCATGGACATGGGCGTGTGCCCAGGTCGTGTGAAGTCTGCACCTGAAATTTGGAATTTAATTCGACACATGGTCTAAGGACACGAGCGTGTGCCTTGGCCGTGTGACCTTAGTGAGGTGATGACGTCATAAACAGAATGTCATGGTTTTTGCACACGGGCTAAGAAACGGACGTGTCGAGGCTGTGTGAGGGACACGGGCGTGTGTTCGACCGTGTGAAAACCCTTGTAGGTTCGAATTAAGAAATAAATCCACACGGGTGTGTAACACGGGCAAGTGATATGCCACACGGGCGTGTCCCATCCTTCACACGGGCGTGTGGCCCTGTTTTAAGCCAAATTTGTCTTTGTGTTTCAAAGTTTTTGGTATAGTCCCGAATCATTTCGGGTGTAAGTTTTGGGTCTTGTAGGCCCATAATAAGGACATTATGAGTAGGAATGAAAAGTCTTAAGTTGAAACGAAATTTTATGGCCCGATGTGGTACGTTTAAGCAAGTTGAGTTAGGTAATGCCTCGTATCCGATTTTGGCTTTGAAAAATGGGTAAGGGGTGTTACATTTAGTGGTATCAGAGCTACGATTTAGTCGGTTCTCGGACTAACGTAGCGTAAGTATAAGTCTAGCTATACATGCCATACACATGAGTATTTACCTAATGATAGTGTGACAACTCCTGATGTTTTAAATTGTATTTTTATATAGTAATGGATCCTGATCGGACTACAGCTGATGATGCTGCAAGTAATGCGTCGGCTCCCGTGCAAGGGACTGCACCGGTAGAGAGTAGACCCGAGATTTTGGGTCAATAAGAAGAGGCTCGAGAAGCCTTTCTTCATATGATGAGCAACTGGTATACTGAGTATATCTGAGCAAATACTAATGCTCAACCCCCTCCACCCCCACCTATTCCTTAGCCCGCTCCTGTAGCTCCTCATGTGGTAGAGGTAGTAAGAAGAGAAAGACCTCCAGTCGATAAGATCCGAAAACAAGGAGTCGAGGAATTTTGGGCTAGCAAGGATGATGATCCAGAGAGGGCAAAATTCTGGCTTGAGAATACCATCAGGGTATTCGATGAGTTGTCGTACACGCCTGAGGAGTGCATAAAGTGTGCGGTATCTCTCTTGAGAGATTTGGCCTATCAGTGGTGGAACACCCTTGTGTCGGTGGTACCAAGTGAGAGAGTTAATTAGGAATTCTTCCAAGAGGAATTCCGAAAGAAGTACATTAGTTAAAGGTTCATCGACCAGAAAAGAAAGGAGTTCTTGGAGCTAAAGCAAGGTCAAATGACGGTGGCTGAATATGATCGTGAGTTCGTAAGGCTCAGCAAATACGCTCGAGAGTGCGTATCGACAGAAGCCATCATGTGCAAAAGATATGAATATGGGTTAAATGAGGATGTCTGTTTGTTTGTTGGTGTCCTCGAACTAAAAGAGTTTGTGGTGCTGGTAGATCGAGCCTGTAAGGCTGAAGAACTAGTCAAAGAGAAAAAGAAAGCTGAAATTGAGTCTCGTGACTCGAAGATGAGATAGTTAGGCAAGTCATTCCAATCCTCGTCCAAGAATTCAAGAGAGTTTACTATTCGATCAGCTACTTCAGCTGGGATTTCAAACATAAGTAAAGGTAGACATCACCTGGGGTCTAAGGCTCAAACTACTTTGATTGCTAGTGTTGGCAACGCTCGACCGAGTAGACCGGAATGCCTACAGTGTGGCAGACGTCATCCCGGTGAGTGTCGAGCAAACGAGAAGACCTGTTTTAAGTGTGGATCTCTAGACCATTTTATCATAGATTTCCCTGAGGCGCGTGAGAAAGAAAAGCCTCAGAATGCAAGACCGGGAAGTACTGCTAGGGAAAGATCACATAGAAAACTGGGAAATTAAATGAGTAGCAAGAATTCATCTAGAGATCAGACTGCAAGAACTGAGGGTAGAGCACCGACGAGAACATATGCCATTCGTGCTCGCGAAAAGGCTTCTTCCCCCGACGTGATTACGGGTACATTTTCTCTCTATGATACTCGTGTATAGCTTTAATCGATCCGAGATCTACCTACTTGTATATTTGCATGAAATTAGTCTCTAACATGAGTATGCCTGTAGAGTCTATTGAATTTGTGATAAGAGTGTCAAATCCCCTAGGCAAATGTGTGTTGGTTGATAGAGTATGCAAAGGTTGCCCTTTGATGATTAGGGGTCATTATTTTCCTGCTAACCTCATGCTATTGCCGTTTGATGAATTTGATGTCATCCTTGGGATGGATTGGTTAACTATTCATGATGTGATAGTGAATTGTAGAAGGAATTTTATTGAGCTAAAATGTGAAAGTGGGGATCTTATTCATGTTGAACCAGATGAGCAAAGACAGATTTCCAGTATTGATATCTTCCTTGTCGACTCAGAAGTATTTAAGAAAAGGGTACGAAGCTTACATTGCCTTTGTGATGAATCTAGAGAGACTTAGTTGAGAATTGAATCAGTGCCCATAGTATGTGAATATCCAGATGTTTTCCTAGAGGAATTGCCAGGGTTACCTCCAGCTAGAGAAGTCGAATTTGGGATTAAGTTAGCTCCTGGTACTGCCCCCATTTCTATCGCTCCATATAGAATGGCTCCAACCGAACTAAAAGAACTGAAGGCACAGTTGCAAGAGTAACGGATAAAGGCTTCGCAAGACTGAGTTATTCTCCATGAGGTGCTCCTGTATTATTTGTGAAGAAGAAAGATGGTTCCATGAGGTTATGTATAGATTATCGGCAACTCAATAAGGTAACTATGAAGAAAAAGTACCCGTTGCCAAGAATTGATGATTTATTTGACCAATTGAAGGGAGCCACGGTGTTTTCCAAGATAGACTTAAGGTCTGGATATTATCAGTTGAGAGTTAAGGACTCGGATGTGCCAAAAAAACGAATTCCTGAGTCGGAAAAGGAGTTTGTGGTATATAGTGATGCATCATTTAATGGACTTGGCTATGTGTTGATGCAAGAGGGTAAGGTAGTAGCTTACACCTCGAGACAGCTAAAACCGCACGAGAAGAATTATCTGACTCATGATTTGGAGTTGGCTGCGATTGTTTTCGCATTAAAGATTTGGCGACATTATTTATATGGTGAGAAGTGACGAATCTTCACCGATCATAAGAGTTTGAAATACTTAATGGACCAAAAGGATTTAAATTTGCGACAATGGCGGTGGCTTGAATTATTGAAAGACTATGAGCTAGTAATTGATTACCATCTGGGGAAAGCGAATGTGGTTACGGATGCCTTGAGTAGGAAATCCCTGTATGCTTTGAGAGCTATGAGTACTAGCTTAGCGTTGTCTGAGGATAGTACCATATTGGCCGAGTTGGGGGCTAGGCCGCTATTTATTCAACAGATATGTGAGGCTCAAAAGAATGATAATGAGATGCAAGCTAAGAGAGCTAAGTGTGAATCGGGAAATAATGCTGATTTTTGGGTGAGTTCGGATGGTTGTTTGATGTTTCATGATAGGATTTGTGTACCTAGAGATGATGAGTTGATTCGAAAAATTTACATGAAGCACACAGTGGTCATTTGTCAATACATCCTGGTAGCACGAAAATGTACAATGATTTGAAGAAATTTTATTAGTGGCCGGGTATGAAAAGAGACATCGCTGAGTTCGTGACAAGATGTTTGATCTGTCAGCAAGTGAAAGCCGAGCATCAAGTACCATCAGGACTGCTTCAGCCAGTGATGGTTCTCGAGTGGAAGTGGGATCAAAACACAATGGATTTTGTGACGGGGTTGCCTATGACTCCGAAAAAGAAAGATGCTGTGTGGGTTATCGTTGATAGACTAAAGAAGTCGGCTCACTTTATGCCAATGCGTGTTGATTATTCATTGGATAAGTTGGCCGAGTTTTATATTGTTGAGGTGGTGAGATTTCATGGAGTGCCTGTATCTATTATCTCGGATAGAGATCCAAGACTTACTTCGAGGTTTTGGAGGAATTTACAGGAGGCCTTGGGTACAAGGTTGAATTTTAGTACTGCATTCCATCCTCAAACTGACTGCCAATCTGAAAGAGTGAATCAAGTTCTTGAGGATATGCTCCGATGCTGTGTGTTAGAATTTGAAGGTAGTTGGGAAAGATACCTACCTTTGGTTAATTTTTCCTACAACAACAGTTATCAGTCGAGCATACGAATGGCTCCGTACGAGGCCTTGTATGGTCGCAAATGTCGGACTCCCTTGTATTGGACCGAGCTTAATGAGAAACAAATTCATGGGGTTGATTTAGTTAAAGAGACCGAGGAGAAGGTGAAAGTGATCCGTAATAGTCTGAAAGCTGCATCGAACCGACAAAAGTCGTATGCAGATTTGAAAAGAAAAGAAATCGAGTTTCGAGTAGGCGACAAGGTATTTCTGAAAGTATCCCCGTGGAAGAAAATATTGAGATTTGGTAAAAAGGGTAAATTGAGTCCACGATTCATAGGGCCGTACGAGATTGCCGAAAAGATTGGGCCAGTGGCATACCGGTTGGCTTTGCCGGTAGAGTTAGATAAAATACACAACGTGTTTCATGTATCGATGTTGCGGCGATGCCGTTTTGATCCTTCGCATGTAATCCCTCCATCGAAAATTGAGATACGACCGAACATGACTTATGAAGAGGAACCAATTAAGATTGTGGCTCGGGAAGTTAAACAGTTGAGGAATAAGAGTATAGCTTTAATGAAGGTGTTATGGGAAAAACACGATGTAGAAGAGGCTACGTGGGAACCGGAAGAAGCCATGAGAGAACAATATCCAAACCTTTTTACCGGTAAGATTTTCGAGGGCGAAAATCTCTGAAGGAGGGGAGAGTTGTAACAGCCCGATTTTGGGGCTAGTCAGAACAGTGGTTCCGAGACCACTAATCTGAGGTGAGGAAAATTATTTTAGTACTTATTTTATGTGTTATAGCATAAATATATGGCTACAAGAAAATTTTGATGCTTTAATTTTAACGATTGAATGCTTAATTGTGAAAAAGGACTAAATCGCATAAAGAGCGAAAGTTATATTTTTCAAGGTAGAGGTGTCTAATAGCCATAGAATATTAAATTAAAGGTCCTTAAAGCATAATTAGGCCATAAAGAATGTGTTGTCCGGCCATAGGAAGCTAGGGGTACAAGAGCATTAATTTTAGTCAAAATTTGGTGACTTTAGGTGATAAAAGATGAATAAAATATGATAAAAAGGAAAGATATCATCATTCACTATTCACCCTTCTTCTTCCCCAAAAATTTAAGAGAAAATAGAGAGTTTTGGGGTTCAAACTTTCAGCTAAGCTATCTCCTTGCAAGTAACTGATCTTAGAGGTCTTTCTTGATGATTTTTGTATTTTTGGAGTCCCCGAAGCTTAAGCTAGCTAATGAGGGGACTAATTTGCAATATGGTTGAAAGTATAGGGACTTGAAATGAGAGTTTTTATGTTGTTTTCTGAGTTTTTATGGGAGAAAATGAATGTTAGTGAGATGAGAAACAACTTTTGTGAAAGGTGATAGCATGGAAACACCTAAATAGGGCTTGAATGCAAAGATTGAAAATGTGTAATAAATGCATCAAATAATTGGATTTATGAGTTGTTTTAAGAGTAATAAATGTTTAGCTAGGCATGATTAATGAGATAATGTGATGAAAAATGATTTACGAGCCTAGGGGCAAAATCGTAATTTTACCATAGTACAAGGGAAAAATGGTCATTTTTGCCTAAGTAAAGATTATGAAGCATTATGATTATAAAATGATTGAATGAGTGAATTTTTGTTGTTATAGACCAAGAAGAGCGCGGAATTAACCTTGACCGGGGAAAATGCAAGGTTTCGGATTAAACCGCAAATTAACACATTTTGCACCGAGGTAAGTTTATGTGTAAACTACTCATCTTGAATATACATGTTGTTAATGAATGGTGCATTGTATGAATGAAATTATTCATGATTGAGATGAATTGAATTCGATAGATGTTGAGTAAATTTTCGTATGAGTTCAATTATAGATTAATGGTGGGCTATGTGCAATGCCACTGTAAATACTCTTCATAGTGGGCTAAGTGCGATACCACTTTACTATTCATTCATGATGGGCTTTGTGCGATACCATCGTTTATATTATCATTTGGTGGGCTAAGTGCGATACCACCGTAATTATTCTTGTTGGTGGGCTATATGCGAAACCACCCTAATTATAGATTAATGGTGGGCTATGTGCGAAACCACCGAGTGTTTGTTATCATTTCAATGGTTCATCGAGGAATTGTTTAAGTGCTTGTTTCATGTGGCTTTGTTGTGATAAGTGCAGAGAATGTATGCCATTAAATGTGAGCATTATGCTTGTTATATGGTGGGAATGTGGTAAGAGGTGATTTGAGTAAGCATGAGTATAGATTGAGGAATGATATTGCTTAGTACATATTGCTATATATTGACTAGCATGTATTATAATGTTTATTGTTTACATGTAAACTTACTAAGCTTAAAGCTTACTCCCTTTCCTTTCCCCTTGTTTTATAGTGTCAAAGAGCCGGGTCGGGATACGAGGATAATTGGAAGACCACCTACACTATCAGCTCATCTCGGTATATCTAGACTTAGTATTTTGAGTATGGCATGTATAGGGGCTAGACTAGATGAATTGTTTTGTTATTTCGGCCAAGTGTGTATAGGCTCCCTTAAAGATGAATTCTTTTGTATATAGCCATAGTTGATGGCTTATTATTACTAATTTATGCAAAGACAAGGTTATTCATGAATGTGTATGTTACATAATTGCTTTGCTTAGCAATTGGTTGAATGGATTTAGGTTGTGTGATGTAGGGTGATGAAAAGAGCTTGGCAAATAGCTTTGTTCTTATCCACATGGGTAGGCACACGGGCGTGTGTCTAGGCCGCGTGAGACACACGGTCAGTCCCATGGGTGTGTGGCTAGGCCGTGTGTCCCCTGCATATTAGTTTTACAAGTCAGTAAGCTCTGCACTAAACACACGAGTAGAGACACGGCCGTGTGTCTCAGCCGTGTGGAAGGCACGACCAGGGACATGGGCGTGTGCCCAGGCCGTGTGAAGTCTGCACCTGAATTTGGAATTTAATTCGCCACACGGTGGAAGGACACGGGCGTGTGACTGGCCGTGTGATGCTAGTCAGAGGCGACCACGGGCCAGACACACGGGCGTGTGACATACCGTGTGATGCAAGTCAGTGTAGACCACGGGTGTCGAACACAGACGTGCGGCACGTGACACGGGCGTGTCCCTCTCTCCACACGGGCGTGTGGCCCTGGTAAAGCAAATTTTTTATAAGTTTTCAAAAGTTCCCAGTTTGATCTCGAGGCCCTCCGTTTGCGTGATTTAGGCCTCGTAGGCCCATAATAAGAATGTTATGGATGTGAATGAAAAGTTTTAAATTGGAAATGAAATTTGATAGCCCAGTGTTGTATGTTCAAATGAGATAAGTTCGGTAATGCCTTGTACCCGATTCCGGCGTTGAATACGGGTATGGGGTGTTACAAGAAATGTCGGGTGTTCACTGATCATAAGAGCCTAAAGTACTTGATGACTCAAAAAGAGTTGAACCTTAGGCAACGAAGATGGTTAGAGTTGATAAAAGATTACGAGTTAGTAATTGACTACCATCCGGGAAAGGCGAACGTGGTCGCCAATGCCTTGAGCAAGAAATCCCTGTTTGCGCTAAGAGCCATGAATACACGGATAGCTTTGTCAGATGATAGTTCTGTTCTAGCCGAGTTGAGAGCTAGACCAATGTTTCTTCAAGAGATTTGTGAAGCTCAAAAAGGCGACAATAATTTACAAGCTAAAAGAGTTCTATGTGAATCAAGTGTTGAGTTGGACTTTCGGATAAGTCCTGATGGATGTCTGATGTTTCGAGATAGGGTCTGTGTACCTAGAAATGATGAACTTATATGAAAGATTCTGCATGAAGCACATAATGGATGTTTGTCTGTATTTCCAGGCAGCACGAAGATGTATAACGACTTGAGGAAATGGTATTTGTCGCCAAGTATGAAGAAAGACATTTTGGAGTTTGTATCGAGATGCCTAATTTGTCAACAAGTGAAGGCTGAACATCAAGTACCTTCGGGTCTACTTCAGCCTATTATGGTTCCGAGTGGAAGTGGGACCGTATTACTATGGACTTCGTGACGGGTTTGCCGTTGTCACCGAAAAAGAAGGATGATGTATGGGTCGTGGTTGATAGACTTACGAATTCAGCTCATTCCATACCAGTACAGGTTGACTACTGATGGGTCACGAAACTAACTAATAATTCGACAAAGGCAAGCGCACCTATCGAAAAGTAGTATAGCTATGGTGAGTCCGGAATATCATATCCACAAGGACTAAAAGTACTAGTAATAACTATATTTCTATTATTTAGCCTAATAATTAAGGGGATTTGTTTTAATCTAAAATTTAACTAACTAATTTACTATGAACGCGACAGAGAGTGAAGAAAGTAATCGAATAAACCAATGAATAAAGACAATACCCAATGAAGAATCCACCTAGACTTCACTTATTATTCTGACTCTGAATTAAACGATTTATTCACTTGTCTTGATCCGTAGAAATCCCTAAATTATATTAATATCTCTTTCGAGACTATGAACAACTGACTCTGGGTTGATTAATTGAAATCTCTTTCTAATTAAAACCCCTATCGTCGCATTAACTCGATCTATGGATTCTCTTATTAGATTTGACTCTAATCCGGCATAATTATGTCGTCCTATTTCTAGGGTTGCAATCAACTCCGCTTAATTATGCTAGATCTACTCTTAAACAGGGACTTTTGCTCCACTGAATAAGCACATCAAACTTGGATTAATATCCTGAAAATATTAAAGCAAGAGTAAGAACACATAATTAAGAACAAGAACAAGTATTTATCATGTAATTCAGATAATTAAATACTAAGATTCACCGTAGGTTTCATCCTCCCTAGGTATTTAGGGAGTTTAGTTCATAACTTAAAAGGGAAACATCTTAGAATCAAGAAAAAAACAAGACATAAAGAACCCAAAAACTTCTAAGGAACTTGATGGAGATCTTCAATCTTGGAGTGGATCTGCTTCCGAGATGATTCCGACGGCTTTCTTCGAGTAATTTCTTGGTTCTACTCTGCGTGCTTCCTTAGGTCTTCCTCTGGTGTGAATTTATAGACTTTAGAATGCCCAGAAACCCTAAAAATTGGCTTTTTCTGCGTGAAAATGAAGCACGGTGCAACAGGGACACGGGCGTGTGATCAGCCCGTGTGAGAAGGCCCAGGCCGTGTGCAAGTTCGCATGGCTCTCGATCAACATGGGCTGGCACACGGGCGTGTGTCCAGCCCGTGTGGTTCACACGGGTGTGTGTCCAGCCCGTGTGGTTCACACGGGCATGTGCTCAGCCCGTGTGATACGGGCTTGGCCGTTTGGATCCTTAAGATGGCTCGTTTTATCTGATTTTGGCCCGTTTTCCGCTCCTTTCGCTTCCCTATGCTCTCCTAAGTATAGAAACACGAATTTAAAGGATTAAGAGCATCGAATTGACAAAATTGTATAATAAAACATCCAAAAATACGATAAGCATGGGATTAAAATGTGTTACTTTTATGGTTTATCAAATATCCTCACACTTAAGCGTTTTCTTGTCCTAAAGAAAAATCCTCAACTCACAATTAAAATTAAATTTCCTCAATTCATAATTCTCATCAATAATGTCTTTTTATAATTCACAAATAATCACACATTGATAATTTAACTAAAAGAGCACTAAAGATTCAAACAATCAAAGTCACACATTTTTATAGCATGAAAACATAGGTGTTTCCCATTATCTAAGTAATTACCTTTAATTCAAAATCGGCAAGATTCGACATCCTCACTAAAGATTCACTCAAATCACTCAAAGTGTTTAAGGTTAAAAAATTATGCACTCAAAAGTCAAACATGAAAAGTTATTACCATAGGCTTGCATGAAAATCAAATCTCCACCACTATAAAATGAGATGATACACAAATCAAAAGGTCTTAAAAAGGGTTGTAATGGGGCTTGGGTTAAAGGTGTGGATAAAGGCTGAAAAAGAAGGTTAGAATCGAGATTGAATTGATAAATTACCCACTAGAAAAATGAACTAAAACTGAAAAATTACATCAATCAAAATTAAAGAAAATCATGAGCTTCTTCTCAGAAATTAATTACTTAAGCTCAAACTTGAAGGACTAGTAATAATGACTATATATTTCCACTTTTTTTTTTTAAACAAGAACAACTGAAACAAAATAACATAGTTAGACAACCAACCAAATCATATCTCGACAAAATGGGAGTCAATAAAATGGAAATAACGAATCAAAGAAAATGAGTTTTGGGTTAATATTATTGGGTGAGTCAAGAAACGATTTATTAGGTTCAAAGGGGTTCACTAAGAGTTAATTATGAAGGTAGGCTTTTAATGGAATAAGTGGGTTAAAACCTAGGTGCCTTTATCATCTCAGTATATCAAATCAAAGGTGTGGTCTCGACATGCATAATCGAAGCAAGTTCTAGAATAACAAATCAATATTGACACACTCATAACCAATAATAAAGTGAGCAAGAAAAGTGTATGCTCTAAAAGGCTCAAAGTCTCACAAAAATTATGTTTTTTTTATGTCAATCTTGTAAATCTCAAACCTCAAGGTAATATTTAAATTTAGGGAAACAACCTAGCAATTTTAATTCTGAAACTAGACTTATCATGCTTGATTCTCTAATGTCTTAAAGTATAAACAATCAATGCACAATTACCTATGACTTAATAAAAAAGATATCAATAAAAATCATAAGTCAATAGAAGTTTCATTCTAATAGTAATATGATAAAATTACTTAAGAACAAGACATAATAAAGGGATTTTCTAATAATGATATAATTAACCTCCCCACACTTAAGATGTACATTGTCCTCAATGTACCAAAATAGATAATAACAATATAATGAGAATATCATAAGAGAGGGAGAGAAGTGAAACTTCCTGAATTTTGGATGAAATCCATGGAATAGTGAACGCGGAATTGTGGATATAGCAAAGTGAAGTGCATGATTCTAAGCAACTATTAAGAAAATAAACACAACTGTGGAAGAAGATTAAGGGATTACTCAGTTAGGAACAATCATAAAAACTGAAATATAGTTCAAAATATAAGAGATAAGTCTTTGAAAATATGATAAGAAACATAAAAGAAAAATAGACTAAAAATAAAAATAAAAAGAAAAAGAAAAATAAAGATAAAGACAAAAACAAAATAAATGGACTCAAAGGTCCTCATCATCAGACGCGTCGCGAGGTGGCGGTGCCAAAGATGAAATATGGAGATGGTTACAGATCTGCTGCAATGTAGCCTCGAGACTGTCGAACCGCTGAAAGCACTGCTGCTCGAAGCGAGTGAGACATTCGAATATGTCTGCCAAAGTAGGAGCAGAAGAAGGAGGTCGGTGACTCGGAGTTGGAGGGTGAGGTGGATCCTCGTGGGAGAGAGGAACATCTTCAGTGATGTCCTCGGGATTATCCTGATCATCAGAATGAGACAATCGGTACTGGGGAGGATCAAATCCACGATGCCGCTCGATCATCCTCATATGTAGCATGCTCGAGATGCCCTGAGGGGACATCTGGCTAACAAGTGTGAGCGTGGAGGTCTGGCCCGATGTGTCAAGGAGACTGAAGTGTCGAGCTAGGCGAGTCACGTAAGGGCCTAAGCAGATGGGGCCCTTCCTGTGGCGGTCAGTCTGATGGCGGAAGGATAAAGCAATGAAATACGCCAAGTCGATAATATGGCCGTGGGCCATGCTCCATAAGTAGTATGCATCGTGTGTGCTCACGACTCCGGTGCTCTCTCTCCGTCCTGTGAAAGTGTGAGCTAAGAGAGCGTGAATATACCGTAGGGCTGGACAGAGAGAAGTCGCCTTCGAGTGACTAGCGTCATAGGTCGTCAAGCCGCCCATGAGATCCATCCAACAACACGAAGGAGAATGATGAATATGGCGGTGGAGATGAAGAAAGTCCTCGATGCTCATGAACTCCTCTGTGTATAGTCCCAAAGCAGCACCGAATTCTGGGTCGCTCATATGACGCACCAAACCGCCAAGGTGAAAAATGATGGTGCTTGGCTCGTCATGGACGAACATGACGCTCTGAATATGAAACGTCGAGCAAAAATCCAAGGTAAGCTCCATATACGTGGGCTCGACGATACTGAAGAAACGGTCCCATGGAGCGGTGATGATGAAAGCGCGAACCTCATCAGCGAGGTGAACCTGCTCGAATGCGGCCCAGTCAATGCATCGGCCCAAACCTAGGTGTCGTACTCGAAGGAGCTGAAATAGGTCCTCCGGTGGGTCCGCAGAAAATCTGAGGTAAGGATGGCGAACTTCAATGGAGGCACTTAAGGAGGTCGCGCCAGGACCCTTCCGCTTTTTCGAAGCAGGGACGGCGACCTTAGTCTTGCCTCGAGTATTTGTCATGATGTACCTGAAAAAGTAAAAGATTTTCAATGAATAAATCAAGCATCACCAAAGTCAAAGATGTAAGATCCCATTAGTCCGAAATAGCAATGTACTGTTAAAATAATAAAGGATCATTATATTCTAGTAATCAGAAATAAAAAAATAAATAATTCTAATGCCAAGAACTAAGAACACATCATTTAACCTAATAAATTAAGAACTAGTAAGCAAAGAAATTGAAACAATATACTTAGAATGCATCATGACTACAAAATCAATATTAATTAATGAGTTACTAAAGAATAATAGTAAATATCAAATATATGGAGAAAAGAAAGATTAATTAGCTAACAAGATACTAGGAATTAATAATAGGAGTAAATTAATTAAATAAAGAGAATAAAAAATAATAACAATAATAATAAACCCAATCTAAATGGAAATAAATAATAAAGATAATAATAATCAAATAATATAACTAAATAAAGAAAATAAAAATAAAAATAATAAAAATAACAATAAGCCTAATCTAAATAAAAATAACAATAAAGATAATAATAAAAATAAAGAAATAAAGAAATAAAATTAAATAATAGAATAAAATAAATAATAATAAAAAATTACTTAAAAATGGAGGGAAAAAGAAGGGTAACCGACGGTGGGGCGGTGGTCGGCGGCGCGGCGGTCAGTTGGGCAACGGCGTGGGGAAAGTCGGCGATGGCGGGTGTGGGCGTGGGGTGGTGGTGGGTGGTGTTTGGGCGGCGGCCTTGAAGATAAAAAAGTGAAGTGAGGGGGAAAAGAAGAAGGGAGAAACGAGAGAGAAAATAGAAGGGAAGGGGGAGGTTTGTCGGGTTGGGGGAGAAGGGAAAGAGGAGGAAGGATGAGGGGGAGGACGGTGGCCGGAAGTGAGGAGTGGCGGCTAGGGTTTGGGGGGAGTTTTGGAGGAGAAAGGAAGAAGAAAGAAAAAAAAATTTGGGGATTTATAGGTGACACGGTCGTGTAACGGCCCGTGTTCGTCGCGAAATTTAAAAGCCCCGTATTCACATGGCCTTGAACACGCCCGTGTGTCCAGGCCGTGTGGTCCACACGGCCGCGTCGCACGGCTGTGTGCTAAGTCCTTCTCTTCTCCCACGCCCGTGTGGAATTTGACACGCCCGTGTGACCTCACACACGGCCGTGTGTATTGCCCATGGAGCCCCCTGACTTGATTTAAATTTTAAAATTTGAAAAATTAGGCTCTAGGTTTCACACGGCCTTGGACACGCCCGTGTGTCCAGGACGCGTGGTCCACACGGCCGTGTCGCACGCCCATGTGGACTATATTTAGGCCGTGTCTCTATCAATTTTTGGGAATTTTAAGCTCCAGGATCCACACGACCAAGGACACTGATAAACCATAATTTACACATATTTGGCTTATTTTTGGATAAATTCTCATTAGATTTGATGAATTCGATGCTCTTAATCTCGTAATTTCATGTTTTATACGTAGGAGGGCTTAGGAGTCGAAAAGATCGAGAGAAGGGCCAAAAAGGGGCAAAATGGGCCTACCTAGGAAATCAACACGGCCTAGACCATTGGACACGGCCGTCTGTCACGAGTAGGATCAACCACGGCCTGAACTATCGACCACGGGCAGATCACACGGCCGTGTGAGGCGAGCAGACTTGACCACGGCTGAAGGAGTCCACCACGGGCGTGTCACACGGGCGTGTCCTTGCCGATATCAGGATGAATTCTATTCGGATTAGGATACTTGTGGGTCAAGTAAGGCATCTCAAAGCCTATATAAACACCCTAGGGGGCAACCTAAAAGGGGAGTTTGACAGAAGGCTTCTGTCAGGGCTTTTAACGAAGAGCGAAGCCAGAGAAGGCTGAATATAGGGAATTACTTGAAGAAAGCCAGTTGATCCATCTCAGAAGCCAGAATCACGCTGAAGACTGAGGATTTTCCCTTCAATTTCCTTCAAGGGGTTTTAGGGTTTTTCTTTATATTTTGTTATTTAATTTCTTCTGAGATGTATTCTTTTATAAACATGAACTAAACCCCTCAAATACCTGAGGGGGATGAAACCTAAGACGGATCTTGTTATTATTTTCTGAACTATATGATAAATACTTGATTTGTTCTTAATTATGTGTTCTTAATTCTTGCTTTAATATTTTAGGATATTGAGTCAAGTATTGATGTGCTTATTTGGAGGAACAAAAGTCCCTGTTTAAGAGTAGATCGAGCATAATTAAGCGGAGTTGATCGCGCTCCTAGAGATAGGATGACGGAAATCTGCCGGATTAGGGTCAAACCTAATATGGGAGTCCATAAATCGAGTTAATGCAACACTAGGGGTTTTAATTAGAAAGAGATTTCAATTAATCAACCTAGGGTTAGACGTTAGTATCCTCGAAATAGGTATTAATATAAATTAGGGAATCCTACGGATCAAGTCAAGTGAATAAATAAATGCAGTTCGTGAGTTAAATAACAAGTGAAGTCTAGGTGGATTCTTCCTCGGGTATTATCTTAATCAATTGATTTTCCCAAAAGTATTTTCCCAATTCATTCTCTGTGTCTTGGCATCCTTAGCTTAGTAATTAGTTAGATAAATATCAATCCCCTTTATTTTAGGCTAGATAATAAAAAGAAAGTTAGTACTAGTAATTTTGGTTCCTTTGGGTTCGACATTCCGGTCTTGCCACTAAGCTATACTACAGTTTGATAGGTGCACTTGCCTCAATCATGGTGATAGTTAGTTTCTAGGCTCGATCATTCATTATATAAATATTAAAACTCTCTAGCTCCATCAAGTTTTTGGCGCCGTTGCCGGGGACTAAGATATTAGGAACACTAATTTTTTATTACTTTAGCCATTTTATTTCTTTACAATTTAATTTTAATTTTTTTATACTTTTCTAATTTTTCTTTCTTTGCTTCTGGCAGGAACTTTTAGTTTATGACTAGAAGGAACTCATCAGGACCATTACTTTTTGACAGTGATATAGAAGGTACAGCTCGCAGAAATCGAAGAGAAATAAGGCGAAGTCTACAATACATAGAAGAAGAGAAAGAAGAGGAAACTAATACTTTAAAAAGAGATGGCTGATAATAATCCACTACCTCCTGTGGTTACCGCAAACCCGGTGAATCAAAATCCTGCTCCTCGTACTATGTATGATTATGCTAAACCTAATTTAATAGGAACTGAATCAAGTATTGTTAGACCTGCTATTGCTGCAAATAATTTTGAACTGAAACCTAGCACTATACAGATGATTCAACAATTTGTTCAGTTTGATGGTTTGCAGGATGAGGATCCAAACAATCACTTGGCAAATTTTCTTGAGTTTTGCGACACTTTCAAGATTAATGGCATTTCTGATGATTCCATTCGCCTTCGGTTGTTTCCCTTCTCATTGAGAAACAAAGCTAAATAGTGGTTGAACTCGTTGCCACGAGGATCAATCACTACATGGGATCAAATGACCGAAAATTTTTTACTTAAATGTTTTACACCGGCAAAGTTGAGGAATGATATCTCTTCTTTTGTGCAGATGGATTTAGAGACACTTTACGATGCATGGGAGAGATACAAGGACTTACTAAGGAGGTCCCCTTACCACGGGTTACCTTTGTGGCTACAGGTTCAAACCTTTTATAATGGTGTGAACCCCTCAACTAGGCAGTTGATTGATTCAGCCGCCGGTGGAACCCTAAATAACAAAACCCCTGAAGAGGCCTATGAGTTTATAGAGGAGATGTCACTGAATAACTATCATTGGCAAGTTACGAGGACAAGGCCAACAAAAGCCGCCAGTGTTTTCAACCTCGACGCAGTAACAATGCTATCAAATCAGGTAGAACTTCTTAGTAAGAAAATTGATGGCTTGTGTGGTTGTTCGCAGGTACATCCAGTAATGCAGTGCGATACAAATAGAGGAGGGACGAACAACACAGAATATCCGTCCTACAACCCTGGCACAGAAAGTGAACAGATAAACTATATGGGTAATAATTTTAGACCTCAAAATAACCCTTATAGTAACACTTATAATCCAGGTTGGAGGAACCACCCAAACTTCTCATGGGGTGGCCAAGGAAATCAGAGACAACAACCCCTTCCAGGCTTTCAACAACAACCTTACCCACAAGAGAAGAAGCCGAACCTTGAGGAGATGCTAACGAAATTCATCGCGGTGTTAGAAACCCGTTTCCAAAACACCGAAACAGCACTAAAAAATCAGCAAGCATCGATTCAAGGGCTCGAGAACCAAATAGGTCAGCTTGCTAAGGTCGATCTCGTAATCGCGACAAGGAAACTTGCCAAGCAACACCGACACTAACCCAAAGGAGCAAATTCATGCCATTACTGTTCACGATAGTGAAGGGTTAGACGAACCAAAATAGAGGCAAGAGAACGTGGTAGATAAGGGTAAGGTTGAGGTAAGCCATGATAATCTAAAATCAGTAAGTACAGAGGACAAACCTCGTGTACCATATCCCAATGCGACAAATAAAGACTGCACAGATGAACAATTCGGTAAATTTCTTAAAATTCTAAAGAAATTACATATTAACTTACCATTTATTGAAGCTCTTTCACAGATGCCCAATTCAAAGAAATTTTTAAAAGAGCTTTTGACAAACAAACGGAAGCTAGACGAAGCGTCACATGTGGAGCTAAATGTAGTGTGCTCAGCAATCTTACAAAATAGACTACCACAAAAGTTAAAAGATCCAGGGAGTTTTACGAGTCCTTACTTAATTGGTGGTTTATCTGTTAATAATGCTTTAGCAGATTTAGGGGCAAGCATAAATGTTATGCCTTATAAAATGTTTAAACAGCTAGGTCTTGGGAAACCCAAACAAACTAGGATGAGCATTCAATTGGATGATAAAACCATTAGAGTTCCTAGGGGTATAATTGAAGATGTGCTAGTGAAAATTGACGAATTCATATTCCTAGTAGATTTTGTTGTTTTAGATATGAATGAGGATAATGATGTCCCTTTAATTTTTGGGCAACCCTTTCTAGCAACTGCTAAAACTAGAATTGATGTTGGTACAGGTGAGCTCACACTTCGTGTAGGTGATGACATGATTAAACTCCAAGCACGTGATTCCATCAGAATATCTAGTGATCAAGATGATACAAATCCTGTTAATATAAGTAAACTTAACGTTCAATCTTCTTTGAAAGAAATTCCTCGGGAAAAGATGACAGAGCCATGGCCTAGCTTCCATATTGAGAACAGAACTATTCATGAGGAACGAAGGCTCCAGATCGAGGAACTAGATGAATGGCAAACACAGCTTAAGGAGAAATTGAAAGTACATGATGAACCAAAACAGAGCCATGACAAGCCTAAAGATAAAGCAAGTCAAATTAAGGTTGGAGACCGAGTTCTAATGGATAATACAAATCCTCGTGTTGCCACTTCTGAACCTAATGGAACAACCCCTTTCACGGTACTGAATATCTTCCCATACGGTACAGTCGAGGTAACTCATTCCAAATTCGGCACTTTCAAGGTAAATCGTACCCGTCTAAAAACTTATTTCAATACAATTGATAGCAAGAATGAGGAGCTTCAACTCCTCAAACCACCATGATCATGCGAATGAAAGGTAAGTCTAGCTTAGGACTCTAAACAAGCGCTTCTCGGGAGGTAACCCGAGCACTAACCCTACTAATTAGTTTGTTTTCACTTTCGTTCATGTTTTAGGCGCAGGTTTCCCTGCCACACGGCCTTGCACACGGGCGTGGCCGTGGCCGTGTGGACACCACGAGGAGGCACACCAGCGTGACGGAGACCGTGCGGGTCAAGGACAAAATTTTTTTCCAAAACACGGGCTGCGATAAAATGCCATGGCCGTGCGATGCAGCCGTGGTCGACACTGGCTAAAGAACACGGGATGTTGATAAGCCCACACGCCCGTGCCCAGAAGCCATGGTTGAAACTGAATGAGTCACACGGGCGTGCGACACGCCCGTACCTATGAACCGTAGTCGATACTGATTAACTAACACGGGCGTGTGATCCTCTACACGGGCGTGGGAGGACCTTTGAGCCCATTTATTTTTTATTTTTCTTTTATTTTAAATTTTGAACTCTTTCACTTTATCTTTCTCGTCTTAAATTTTTATTAGTATATTTTGATTTCTTTATATCTCTGGTTGTCTATTATCGAGTAACCATAACAACAACCATTAATAAAACTCCCTAAAACTTTACTGATGACTCTGCAGTTTCAAAAGGTTCAAGGTGCTACTAAGGAACGATCAAACTACCGGAGTATTCTCCCCCACCTTCACCTCTGCCTAGTTCATCAGGCTTCTTTTCACTTTCTAAGGATTTCATCCATAATTCAGGAAGTTTCACTTCTCTCCCTCTCTTACGATATTCTTATTATCTTATCATTATCTATTTTTGTACATTGAGGACAATGTACATCTTAAATGTGGGGAGGTTATTTAAAGTATATCTTTTTCAGAAAATCCCTGAATTATGTCTTGTTCTTAAGTAATTTTCTCATATTACTATTAGAATGAAACTTCGATTGATTTATGATTTTCATTGATATGTTTCAGATTAAGTCATAGATAATTGTGCATTAATGGTTTAAACTTTAAGACATTAGAGAATTAAGCATGATAAGTCTATTTTCAGAATTAAAATTTTTTAAGTTGTTTTCCTAAATTTAAATATTACTTTGAAGTTTGAAATTTGCAAGATTGACATCAAAAACCATAATTTTTGTGAGATTTTGAGCCTTTAAGAGCATATATTTTTCTTTCTCACTTTATTGATTATGAGTGTGTCAACATTGATTTGTTATTCTAGAACTTGCTTCGATTATGCATGTCGAGACCACACTTTTGATTTGATATACTGAGATGATAAAGGCACCTAGGATTTAACCCATTTATCCCAAAAAGCCTACCTCCATAATTAACCCCTAGTGAACCTTTTTAGCCTAATAAACCATTTCTTGACTCACCTATTAATATTAACCCAAAACCAAATTTTTACTTCCCCTAATCTCTTGACGCCCTTTTTATCGAGAATTGATTTGATCAGTTGCCTAACTATGTTCTCTATTTAAGTTATTAAGTTCTTTTTTATTATTGTAAATACTGGTACTTGTGCTTAAAAAAAAGTATATTCATCATGTAACACCCCAAACCCAGCCCAAACACCACGACCGGATCTGGTTTGTCACTTGGAAAGAATTTTACAAAAGAATGCGAACTTCGGAAAAGCTTTTAAGTTTTTTTTGAAACTCCAGGTTTAGTAATTCATTTGAAAACTTAGTAAAAAATTTATTTAGCCCATTCTCGTGTTTAGGTGACATTTGTAAACGCTAGTCATAACATTTTCATAATCATAAGGTTCGCTTTCAGAGTTTCGTGCGTAAAATCATTGATTTAGTTTTGAGGAAAACCCATTTTATTTCATCTTTTGACGAAAACGTTTTGTCGATCAAGTTTTAGATATAAATGTTTTGATAGTTAAACCATAATTAAAACCAAAATAACAGTGGCCTTATTACAAATTAAAAATCCCCAAAAGTAGCGAACGGTAAATAAAAATAAAGTTTTAATTGAATAACCCATGCATGGCCACCTTGAGTCCAATCCAGCCCAATCTACTGAACTAAGAGTCACCTTCAGTTTGTTTAAGCAAATAGAGTGAGTCACAAGACTCAGTGTGCAATTAGTCCACATAATCCACAAGTGAGCCTAAGCCCCAAACACAATCGGCCGAAGCCCAAACATTATAGCATACCAAAATAATCAATATGATAACCCAACCCAGCCTAATATTCCATCCTCTACACTCCGCTCCATATGTCCATCCTTAACACTCCTGTGGGGATTTCTACAATCAACCCTCCATCCTCTACAGTACTCTTTGGCAGTCATGCTGACAGTCACACTGCTCAAAGCCGATATAATGTGGTCTAGCCATCGATAATTATGTGACCGAGTCACCGATATGATAAGGCACTGAGCCATAAAATTAGTGTGACAGTGTCATCGATATACAGTTCCCCTTCGCATCATTATTAATTCCCAAATCCCATGCATATATAGCATAATATAATAAACATGCCATATAATATCATACATTCAAAATCTAGAACATGTGCACAATCATGCTTTCAACATTAATTATAAGGCTCAATCGAAGAACTACTAACCTGGTGATTTGGATTTACCCTTCATGGGTAACTCAATAGCCATTACCGAGTTTTCGGCTTTCAAACATACCACATAAATGCTTTACACAATTAAGGGAGAAGTGTGGTAATTACACACCTGTAAACACGAAGAACTATGCTATCAATCTCGCTAACACCTTCACTTGCAGGGATCACAACGATCTGCCTATCCCTCTCCAAAGCCGGCCCACAACCCGGTGGAAAGTCTTGAATGGCAGACATCGCACGTTTCTTAAACTTAGGGGTAGGGACTACGAGTCCAACCCCCTCCTTTACTTGGCTGGTGTTCGATTCCATGAAAGAGATCTTGGTCAGAAGATACTATAACGAACAGCGGTTGTTTAACAACAACATTGGGTTAAGCCAGCAAATAACGGAAAGAAAAGGCCGATCGAATATCTAGAGAGGGATCCCATACCTTTTATTACTAACGCGAATCCACACGACTGCTTGAACAGAAACCCCCAGCAACCAAGAACTCCTAGCGCCTCCCTAAAAGATGTTCGGCCACTAGCAAATAGAGATGAAGGAAAGAATAACAACACGTTACCACAAAGTGAAGTACTTTGATATGATAGAGAGTACTCCCTCAGTTATGGAAGGAGGAGTAACCGATTGACAAAAGAGAGTAGGGGAGATGAAAAGAATTTGAAATGAAACCACCTTACCTCAAACCAAGAGAAACCGAATGATGCCCCCAAAGAGTCGGCACATGCCACTAACGCAGAAAAGATTCGGCTCAAAGATGATATCTCTAGCAGAAGAAGAGAGAAACAACCGTCAGAGATTCGACTCACAAAGAGTAGATGATACAGGTTTGTTTCTCACTAGGGAGTTTCGGTTTTAAGAGCAAAATGAGAGAGTGATGCAAAGAAAAGGAGAAATAGGGAAAAGATTCAGCTAAGAAGAAACGAATGAGAGGAAAAATGATGAAATGGAGAGGGTTGTAGGAGGGTTCGGTTAAGGGGTTATGAGATGCAAAACAAGTATGAGCAAAAGAAAAAGAGAGAATTGTTTCGACTTTAGATGATGAAGCAATGCACTCAAGTTACCAAAAAGGTCTCGACTTTTAACTGAATGAAGAGAGAACTACAATAGCCTAAGGAGTTTTTGACCAACAGAGAAAAGAACAAAAGTTTCCAAAATGAAAAACACTAAATGCCGACAAGGGGAAGCTCTCAACACCACATTGCTAAACACTTCAAAAAAAATATTTCGGCACCTACACTCACCAACCGAATGCCTCCACTTTTGACCGAATTCTCCCTCCAACACTAACCAAAAATTCGGCCACTCCCCTTCTCCCCTCCTACCTTCACTCCACTCCCCTCATTTGAAATGGTTGAAAGATTCAAACTTCCACCTTTCACTCTTGGCCCCCCATTTGAAATATTTGAATGAGTTCACTCCCACTCTTCAAGGTCCTTAGCCGAATCCATCACCTCCCTTCCAGACGCAAAAAAGAATTCTCAAAAACCAAACTATGCGACTCGAACCCGCTCCCTCACTGCTCCTTTGTGGCGTCACTTACTTGCATCCCAGGTGGCGTCACTCTACCACCACACCACTCCTTCTCTAGTGACAACTAATCGCAAGCAATAACTCATAAAGCCTGCCCCAGCCAGCTCTCCCCTAAAGATGCCCAAGAACAAAATTTTGTCAAAGCTTTAGCTTAATCCCGAGCCTTCCCGAAGCCCCCAAACATAAAAAATACAAGACAAAGCATACCAACACACAGGAACATACTAAATGCAAAGCCCCTAATCCCCGGATGTTACAGTTCTACCCCCTTTAAAGAAATTTCGGCCTCGAAATTACCTGGTCAAAAGAGATAGGGGGTGTTGCTGACGCATAACATCCTCTGGCTCCCACGTGGCCTCCTCTGAACCGTGGTTCCGCCACAAAACTTTGACCAAAGGGACAAATTTTCTTCTTAAGACCTTAACGTCTCGATCTAAAATCTGCACAGTTTCCTCTTCGAAAGACAGGTCTGGTCTTACTTTAATTTCCTCCACCGGCACAATGTGAGACGGATCAGAACGATAGCGCCTCAAAATCAAGACATGGAACACATCATGTATCTGTTTCAATTCTGAAGGCAACTCAAGCTGATACGCCACTGGTCCCACACGTTTTAATACCCGATAAACCTGGGAATGATAAATCGAAATAGTAACATATTCCAAGCCCACATTTAATATGCTTTTGGATGATTTAAGCCCCAATTTATGTAAAAAGGTGCTCTTAATCCTTTCTTTTCATGTCTTATACTCAGGAAAGCACCCGATGACAAAAATAATGAGAAACGGGCTTAAAACGGACCAAATTGGGCCAAGCCACGAAATCAGCACGGCCTGGACTTCAAGCCACACGGCTGTGCCACTATTCCTAATAGAACATAGCCTTACCACGACTTACACGGCCGTGCCTCATTCAACAGTTTTGAACACGGCTTGAAGACGATTCACACGGGCGTGTGCCATGGCCGTGTCCCTACCGTGGGAAAGAGGAATTTTACTCGGATTTGGATACTTGGAGACAAAGAAAGGCATTCCAAAGCCTATTCAAACACTCTAGTAGGAACTCTACTTGAATTAGGATTTTTTGAGGCCAAGTAAGGCATCTCAAAGTCTATATAAACACCCAATGGGGCAACTTCTCAGGGATTTCGGCAGAAGCCTTCTGCCAGGGCTTTCGTCTAGGGGCATCGTGCTAGGCCAGAGAAGGCAGATTTGTGGGGATTCACTCAGGGATAGCCAGTTGATCCATCTCAAGAAGCCAGAATTATACTCAAGACGGAGGATCTCCTCTTCAATTCCTTCAGGGGGTTTTAGGGATTTCTTATGTTTTGTTTTATCTTTTCTCTTGAGATGTTTTCCTTTATTGTTATAAACTAAACCTTCGGATACCCGAAGGGGATGAAACCTATGACGAATCTTGTTATTTGATTTTTGAATTATATGATAATAACTTAGTTTGTTCTTAATTGTGTGAACTTAATTCAAATCTAATGTGCTTAGGTGGAGGAGGAATAGACCCTGCCTAAGAGTAGATCCAACATAATTAAGCGGAGTTGATCGCACGCCTAGAGATAGGGTGACGAGATTTTTCTGGATTAGGGTGAAACCTAATATGGGAGTCCACAGATCGATTTACTGCTATTCTAGGGGTTATTATAAGTGAACGAGAGTTCCACTAATTAACTTAGGGTTAGACGTTATTCGCCTTGAGAGAGGGTTTAATATACGTTACGGAGTCTCACGGATCAAACTAAGTAAATAAATCATATGGTTCAAGGTTAAATAACAAGTGAAGTCTAGGTGGATTTTTCCTAAGGGTATCGCTTGAGTCAACTGAGTTTTTCCAAAAGTTGTTTCCCAAATTCATTCTTTTTGTCTTTGCATCTTAGCTTAGTAAGTAGATAAATTTTAGTTTAAACAACCATCACTTTATATTAAGGCTAAATAATAAAAAGACGGTAAGTATTAGTACTTTTAGTTCCTTTGGGTTCGATAATCCGGTCTTGCCTAAACTATACTACTGTTCGATAGGCGCACTTGCCTTTAATCGTTGTCAGAGTTGGTTTCCAGGTTCAATCATTCTTTTATAAATTTTAAAGCTCTGATTCACAGTGATTAAGTTTTTGGCGCCGTTGCTGGGAACTAAAATATTAATAAAGCTCTATTTTTATTACTTTAGCCATTATTTTTTATTTTCTGTAATTTATTTTTATTTTTTTATTACTATTTCTTTTACTTTGCTAATTTTTCTTCTATTTTGCTTTTGGCAGATAATTTTAGTCTATAGAGACGATGGCACTGAATAATTATCAGTGGCAAGCGATGAGGACAATTCCTACTAAAGCAGCCAGTTTCTTCAACCTCGACGTGGTACATCCAGAAATACAATATGATTCGAATTTAGGAGGCATGGCGAATCCTGAGTACCCACTCTACGGATATGGCATGGAAAACAAGCAAGCTCACTATACGGGTAACTATTCTAGACCACAAAATAATTTTTATAATGACACTTATAATGCAGGTTGGAGGTACCATCCCAATTTCTCGTGGGATGATCAAAGTAGCCAAAGGTCGGAACTTCCTCCAAACTTTCAACAACCACCTTACCAACAGGAAGAGGAGTTGAACCTTGAAGAGATGCTGAAAAAATTCATGGCAGCTATAGATAACCATCTCCTAAAAAATGAGACAACACTTAATGACCAACAAGCATCGATCAAAGGGATCGAGAGCCAAGTTGGGGAACTTACTGAGTCAGTTGGGGAACTTACTAAGTCAGTTATACAACTTGCTAAGCTGATCTCAGAACTACCATAAGGAAGCTAGCCAAGCAATACTGAAACTAACCCGAATGAGCAAAATCAAGCCATTTACGATAGTGAAGGATTAGACGAACCAAACTCAAGGGAAGAACCTGTGGTAAGTGGAGGTAAGGTTGAAGTGTGCCATGATATACCAAAACCGATAATTACAGAGTACCAACCTCGTGTGCCATATCCCGATGCAATAAAGAAAGACCACACAGAGGAAGAAGTCAGTGAACTCACACTTTGTGTAGACGATGAAACAATCATTCTTCAAGCTCTTGACTCAGCTAGGACATCGAGTAATAAAGGTACGAACGTTAATTCTATTGATAACCATTTGATTCAACTTTCTTTACAGGAAGCATCACGAAATCACCTAGCTGAGCTAGATCTTAGACCTCGTACCCATAAAGAAATAATTCATGAAGGACTAAGGCTTCAGGACGATGAACTAGACAAGTGGAAAACACACTTTAAAGAGAAACTAGG
Source organism: Gossypium sturtianum (assembly GCA_025698515.1). NCBI lineage: Eukaryota > Viridiplantae > Streptophyta > Magnoliopsida > Malvales > Malvaceae > Gossypium > Gossypium sturtianum. The sequence continues at coordinate 126,234,384 of CM046943.1, forward strand.
AATACACGAAGTGAAACCAGAAGAAACCCTGCATTTGAGTGATAGGAACAACAAATCACTTTAAAATAGGGGATCAGGTATTCTTGAATAAGGAAAACCCTCGAATCACCAATTCAGACCTCAAGACAAACGAAGAAATCACTTTTGAGGTACTTAACGTCTTCCTATACGGCACAATCGAGGTAAGCAATCCTAAATTCAACACTTTTGAGGTAAACATTACTCGACTTAAACTATTTATCAAAAACCGAATTGATCGCATGAGAAAGGATTTTCACCTCCTCAAACCACCATGACCATACGAATGAGAGGTAAAGTCTAGCTTAAGACTATAAACGAGCGCTTCTCGGGAGGCAACCCGAGCACTAACCCCATTAATTTTTACATTTTTTAAAATTCTTCTTTTACTTTTATTTTTCCTTTTTAGCACCTAACTATAAACTAACCAAAGTACAGATTTCCAGACCACACAGCCTTACACGGTCGTGGCCGTGGCCATGTGGCCACCACAGGAAGGTACAAGGGTGGGGGCAACCACCAGATCCATAATCTCTATTTAGACCCCCCTTCTTCCTTTTTCTTCTTCAGTTTTACTTCTTCTTTCATTTTCCATTATTTACTTTTATTTTTATTTTCCAATTTTTACTTTTATTCTTATTTTTGTTTACTTCTATTTTTATTTTTATTTTTATTTTTATTTTTATTTTCTTTATTATTTTCTTCTTATTATTCATGCCATTTAGATTTAGTTTAGGATACAATAAAACCAAACCGGCTACTTCGAGGATTCAAATTCAAACGGTTCAAGGTGCTTCCCCACATTCACCTCCAATCCGATCCGGTTTCTTTTCATTAACTTCATCCAAAATTCAGGAAGTTTCACTTCTCTCCCCATCTTTTGATTTTCTCACTATATTGCCATTTTATCTATTTTTGTACATTGAGGGCAATGTACATCTTAAGTGTGTGGGGTTAACTATAGTATTATTTGAAAATCCCTGAATTATGCCTTATCCTAAAGTAAGTTTCTCATATTATGATTAGAATGAAATTTCCCTTGAATTATGATTTTTATTGATATGTTTTAGATTAAGTCATTGATAATTGTGCATTGATAATTAAATTTTAAGATACTAGAGAATCAAGCATGATAAGTCTATTTTTCAAAATTAAAATTTTCTAGGTTGTTGAACTAAATCTGAATATTATCTTGAAGTTTTAAATTTACGAGGTTGATGTCAAAAATACCCATAATTTTTGTGAGATTTTGAGCCTTATAGAGCATATATTCTTTTTCTTGCTCACTTTATTGATTATGAGTGTGTCAACATTGATTTTTTATTTTAGAACTTGCATCGATTATACATATCGAGACCACATTTTTGATTTGATATACAGAGATGATAAAGGCACCTAGGTTTTAACCCACTAACTCCATTAAAAAGCCTACCTTCACAAATTAACCCCTAGTGAACCCCTTTTAATCCTAACAACCCTATTTATTGACATAACCGCTAATATTAACCCAGAAACCCTTTGTTTTTGTTATCACCATTCCTTTTGACTACCCTTATATCGAGATTTGATTTGATTAGTTGCCTAATTATGAATTTTAGTAATTTATCCTTTATTATGTATTTAGTTTGTTCTTAAAAAAAACTACGAAGTATATTCATTATTAGTTATGTGATTAAACGAGCTTATACATTTATTTAAATCCCAAATATCGAAGAAGAAGCTCGTATTATTAGTATTATTAGTTTTCAATTGATGTAATTATTATTATTGGTTCATTAGTTCTTAGTTAAGTAATTTGTCAATTCAATCTCGATTCTAACCCTCTAATTCAGCCTTATTTCACACCTTAACCCTAGCCCCGTTACAACCCTAATAAAGACCTTTTGATTTGTGTTTCATCTCATATTTCAGTGGTGGAAATTTGATTTTCATACAAGCCTATGGGATTAACTCTTCATGTTTGACTTTTGAGCGCCTAAATTTTGAAACATAAACACTTTGAGTGATTTGAGTGAATCTTTTGTGAGGATGTCAATCCTTGTCGATTTCAAATTAAAGGTAATTATTTAGATAAGGGGAGACACCTATGTTTTCGAGCTACAAAATCTATGACTTATAATGTTTGAATTTTTAGGACACTTTGAATTGAATTATCCATGTATAAATTATCTCTGAATTATGATAAGACACTATCAATAGGAATTATGAATTACAGGAAGTTCGTTTTAATTGTAAGTTGAGAATTTTGCTTGAGGACAAGCAAAAGCTTAAGTGTGGGGGTATTTGATAAACCGAAATAGTAACATATTCTAAGCCCACATTTAATATGCTTTTGGATGATTTAAGCCCCAATTTATGTAAAAAGGTGCTCTTAATCCTTTCTTTTCATGTCTTATACTCAGGAAAGCACCCGATGACGAAAAGAACGAGAAAGCGGGCTTAAAATGCAGACCAAATTGGGCCAAGCCACGAAATCGGCCACGGCACGGACTTCAAGCCACACGGGTGTGCCACCATTCCTACTAGAACACGGCCTTACCATGACTTACACGGCCGTGCCTCATTCAATGATGTCGAACACGGCTGAAGGCGATTCACACGGGCGTGTGCCATGGCCGTGTGTCCTGCCCATGAAAGAGGAATTTTACTCGGATTTGGATACTTGGAGACAAAGAAAGGCATTCCAAAGCCTATTCAAACACCCTATTAGGAACTCTACTTGAATTAGGATACTTTGAGGCCAAGTAAGGCATCTCAAAGTCTATATAAACACCCAAGGGGGCAACTTGTCAGGGAGTTTGGCAGAAGCCTTCTGCCAAGGCTTTTGTCTAGGGGCGTCGTGCTAGGCCAGAGAAGGCAGATTTGTGGGGATTCACTCAGGGATAGCCAGTTGATCCATCTGGAGAAGCCAGAATTATACTCAAGACAGAGGATCTCCTATTCAATTCCTTTAGGGGGTTTTAGGGATTTCTTATATTTTGTTTTATCTTTTCTCTTGAGATGTTTTCCTTTATTGTTATGAACTAAACCTTGGATACCCAGAAGGGATGAAACCTATGAATGAATCTTGTTATTTGATTTTTGAATTATATGATAATAACTTAGTTTGTTCTTAATTGTGTGAACTTAATTCAAATCTAATGTGCTTAGGTGGAAGAGGAATAGACCCTGCCTAAGAGTATATCCAACATAATTAAGCGGAGTTGATCGCACGCCTATAGATAGGGTGACGAGATTTTGCCGGATTAGGGTGAAACCTAATATGGGAGTCCATGATCGATTTCTTGCTATTCTAGGGGTTATTATAAGCGACGAGAGTTCCACTAATTAACTTAGGGTTAGACGTTATTCGCCTCGAGAGAGGGTTTAATATACGTTAGGGAGTCTCACGGATCAAACTAAGTAAATAAATCATATGGTTCAAGGTTAAATAACAAGTGAAGTCTAGGTGGATTTTTCCTAAGGGTATCGCTTGAGTCGACTGAGTTTTTCCAAAAGTTTTTTCCCAAATTCATTCTTTTTGTCTTTGCGTCTTAGCTTAGTAAGTAGATAAATTTTAGTTTAAACAACCATCACTTTATATTAAGGCTAAATAATAAAAAGACGGTAAGTATTAGTACTTTTAGTTCCTTTGGGTTCGATAATCCGGTCTTGCCTAAACTATACTACTGTTCGATAGGTACACTTGCCTTTAATCGTTGTCAGAGTTGGTTTCCAGGTTCGATCATTCTTTTATAAATTTTAAAACTCTGATTTACAGCGATCAGGGACTTAGCTTGCCCTTCTATCCAAACCTCATTACCTTCTTCCACGGTGAAACTTTCAGGAAAACTTGATCACCCACTGCAAATTCTATATCCTTGCGCTTCAGATCAGCATAGGATTTCTGCCTGTCGGATGCTTCCTTCAACCGAGTTCGAATCAATTTAACTTTCTCCTCTGTCTCTAAAACCAATTCCGGACCCAAGGTCTGACACTCACCTAATTCCGTCCAGCAAGTAGGAGTACGACATTTCCGTCTATACAACGCTTCATAGGGCGCCATCTGAATACTAGACTGGTAGCTATTGTTGTATGCGAATTCTGCCAATGGTAGAAACTCTTCCCAACTACCCCTGAAGTCAATGACATGACCTCTCAACATACCTTCCAAGATCCGAATTACCCTCTCCGAGTGACCATCGATTTGTGGATGGAAAAAGTCTTTGAAGTCTAGTCTTGTACCCAATGCCTGATGCAGTGCCTTCCAAAACCGCGACGTAAACCTAGGGTCTCTATCCGATATGATCGACACTGGTACCCTATGCAACCTCACAACCTTTTCCACGTTCAGCTTGGCCAGCTTCTGCAGCGAATAGTCGACACGAACAGGTATGAAATGAGCGGACTTTGTCAACCGATCTACAATCACCCATACCGAATCTTTTTTAGTAGTCGTGAGAGGTAGCCCGCTAACGAAGTCCATCGTTATCCTCTCCCACTTCCACTGTGGAATCTTCACTGGCTGTAACAACCCCGAAGGCAACTGATGCTCTGCTTTCACCTGCTGGCACGTTAAACACTTTCCCACAAACTCGGTAATTTCCCGCTTCAATCTAGGCCACCAAAACTGTTCACGCAGATCCCGATACATCTTATTCCCTCCAGGATGCATCGCATAAGGGCTACTGTGCACCTCCTGAAGAATCATCTGTCTCAACTCAACATCCTTTGGCACGCAGACCCTTTTCTGGAAACACAAAACCCCATCACTATTTAAATTATAATCCTCCACTCCACCATTCTGAACCTGCAGAAGTCGAGCACTCAAGACTTCATCCAATAACTGCTTCTCTTTAACCTGACCAACCCACGTCGGATTTACTTGAAGTTCAGCTAGCACACTACCATCATCATACAAGCTGAGATGGGCAAGCATCGCCCTCAAATCCGATATCACCTTCTGACTTAACGCATCCACCACTACGTTAGCTTTTTTCGGATGATACTCAATCGAGCAGTCGTAATCCTTTAATAGCTCAATCCACCTCCACTGTCTTAAATTCAACTCCCTCTGAGTGAGGAGATACTTCAGGCTCTTATGATCGGTGTAGATGATAGACTTCTCCCCATACAGGTAATGTCTCCAGATCTTCAGAGCTAACACTACCGCAGCCAACTCCAGATCATGCATGGGATAGTTTATCTCATGCGGTCTTAACTGCCAAGACGCGTACGCAACTACCTTTCCATCCTGCATTAACACACACCCTAACCCCGTGTGTGAAGCATCACAATAGACAACGAACTCTTTCCCCGCTTCAGGCTGAATCAAAACTGGAACCTCTGTTAAGATCTTTTTCAGCTTCTCAAAACTTTCCTGCTACTTGTCAGTCCAAAAAAATGATATCCCTTTTCGCAACAACTTAGTTAAGGGTGCCGCAATTAAAGAGAATCCCTCAACAAATCTTCTGTAGTATCCTGCCAATCCCAGGAAACTTCGAATCTCCGCCACCGGCTTCGGCGGTTTCCATTCCAACACAGCCTCAATCTTCCGGGGATCAACCCTAATCCCCTCAGCAAATACAACATGACCCAAAAAGGTAACTTCTTTCAACCAAAATTCACACTTACAGAATTTGGCGTATAGCTGCTTCTCTCTCAAAATCTGCAGAACCACCCGAGGATGTGAATCGTGCTCTTCTTCCGTCTTGGAGTATACTAGGATATCATCTATGAATACTAAAACAAACCTGTCCAGATAGGGTTGGAATACCCGATTCATCATATCCATAAACGCAGCTGGCGCATTCGTCAACCCGAACGGCATCACTAGAAACTCATAGTGACCATAGCGAGTTCGAAACGCTATCTTATGAATGTCCGCTTCCTTGACCTTAAGCTGATGATATCCTGATCTCAAATCTATCTTCGAAAAGACTGAAGCCCCTTTGAGCTGATCAAATAGGTCATCAATCCTCGGCAACGGGTACTTGTTCTTAATCGTCAACTTATTCAACTGACGGTAATCAATGTACATACGCGTCGACCCGTCCTTCTTCTTCACAAACAGCACCGGCGCTCCCCACAGAGACACACTTGGTCGGATAAAACCACGATCCAACAGCTCCTGGATCTGGGCCTTAAATTCTGCTAGCTCTTTCAGTGCCATCCTATAAAGGGCGATGGACACTGGAGCTGTACCCGAAAATAGCTCAATTCCAAACTCCACCTCGCGGTCCGGAGGCAACCCTGGAAGTTCCTCAGGAAAAACATCCACAAACTCCTTCACTATTCTAACCTCATTGACAGTCACTTCCTTTGCATCCAATGCACTGATAAAAGCTAGGAATGCCTTTCACCCTTTTTGAACCATCTTAATAGCTCTTAACGCCGAAACCACATTGGACAAATAATTCCTCCTTTCCCCTATCACAATTACCTCTTCGCCCTCTGGGGTACTCAACACCATTCGCTTAGTCGCACAATCCAATTTAGCACGATGTTTAACCAACCAATCTATGCCCAAGATGAGATCAAACTCCCCGAATGGTAACTCCATCAGATCAGCCGGAAACAAAACTCCTTGAATTCCTAAAGGCACATCCCTAAATAATTTGTTCACTGCCAAAGATTGTCCTAAAGGGCTAACCACAGTCATCTCTCTAGCAGCTATTTCAGATTCTATACTTAAAGTCTCAGATATAGTGCTAGCGATATAAGAGTGGGTCGAACCAATATCAATCAAAGCAAGAAATGGCTTATCAGCTATAAGAAACGTACCGGTTATGACGTCCGGTGCGTTGCCATCCTCTCGCCGCCATGCTGCATAGACTAAACCCGGCTATCTTGCATCTGTACCACTGACACCCCTGCCCGGTGCTCCATGACCCCGACCAGAACCATTCCTTCCTCTGATCGGACCACGACTTCTCGGCATCTGCTGTCCACCCCTTTCTGGCTGCACATACCCCTGACCTACCATCCGTGCCCTGGTCATTTCTAGCGAACAATTCCTTATTAGATGATCCTTTGACCCACACTTAAAACATACCCTATCTCTTCCCCAGCACTCTCCTGCATGTGACCTCCCACACTGAGCACACTGTCAAAATTGCCCAACAGTAACTGGCATTGCAACACGACCCGGCCCATCAACCCTAGGCCTATTCTGGAAACCCCCAGATGACCCTGACGATCCATAACTCCTCTTATTTCTACCTCTATCCTTGTCCCTATTTTGCCTCTCAGTCCGTTTTACCTCTTCGGCTATTTTAGCCTTTTCCACCAGGATAGCAAAATCCCTCTCCCGCTGCGAAGCTATCAACACTCGCAACTCATCTCGCAGCCCATCTTCGAACCGTACGCAACGCTCATAATTAGTCACAACTATCCCTCGGGCGTAACGGCTCAACCGCAGAAATTCTGCCTCGTACTTAGCCACAAATTTACCCCCTTGTACCAGATTCAGAAATGCTTTCCTCTGAGTATCCACGTAACTTGCCCCAACATATTTCTTTTGAAATGCAGCTTTGAAGAAATCCCAATCAATGTGATCCGCCGAAGTACCCTCTCTTACGGTGAGCCACCACTGATATGCCTCGTCTCGAAGAAGAGACACCGCTCCTTTTAGTTTTTCCTCTGTCGTGTAGTCTAAGTCATCCATAATCCACTCGACTGCCTCCAGCCAGTACTCAGCTACATTCGGGGCAACACCAGAAATACTCCTAAACGTTTTAGCCCCGTTTGTTCGAAGTCACTCAGGAATAGACTTCCGAGATACTGTCCCAGTGCTTACCCCAGCAACCCGCTCCAACACACGCAGCATTGCTTGAGACAGGGCATCATCCCCACCAGTTCTATCTTACGATCCCGCTTCTGCCACAGGTGATGCTGGCGCTTCACCTTCAGTTTATGCCTTGCTTCCAGAAATCTCAGCCTCAGCACCTTGGCCTCTACCACGGCCGCGTGCAACACGTCCACGTCCTCTAGCACTCATGTCTATCATTTCGTCTTAATCTGATTTACAAATTTTATGAATTAGCATTTCTTTTCACTGTTTATTAACAAGTATTTTTATGAGAATAGAGTTATAAGTAGTTTTCCACAAAACACACATATACCTAGAGGTTTCCATTCCTAAAGTAAAGTTTCTTATTTCTGTAATCCATAACAATATATTCACATAACACATTTACTTCATGCAAATCACCCAACGGTCAGAAGACTTACCTTGCAGACTTGGGTCGGAGACTCGGGTGCCACACCTCCAAAAATATCTATATATATATTTCTTTCCAAACCATTCTTAAACCAAATTTGGAAAACGTTTTGGACCCAAAAACCCATAGTTGAGTTTTGCAATCAAGCTCTGATACCAAATTGTAACACCCCAAACCCAGCCCAAACACCACGACCGAATCTGGTTTGTCACTTGGAAAGAATTTTACAAAAGAATGCGAACTTCGGAAAAACTTTTAAGTTATTTTTGAAACTCAAGGTTTAGTAATTCATTTGAAAACTTAGTAAAATTTTTATTTAGCCCATTCTCGTGTTTAGGTGACATTTGTAAACGCTAGTCATAACATTTTCATAATCATAAGGTTCGCTTTCAGAGTTTCGTGTGTAAAATCATTGATTTAGTTTTGAGGAAAACCCCTTTTTATTTCATCTTATGAAGAAAACGTTTTGTCGATCAAGTTTTAGATATAAACGTTTTGATAGTTAAACCATAATTAAAACCAAAATAACAGTGGCCTTATTACAAATTAAAAATTCCCAAAAGTAGCAAACGATAAATAAAAATAAAGTTTTAATTGAATAACCCATGCATGGCCACCTCGAGTCCAATCCAGCCCAATCCACTGAACTAAGAGTCACCTGTAATTTGTTTAAGCAAATAGAGTGAGTCACAAGACTCAGTGTGCAATTAGTCCACATAATCCATAAGTGGGCCTAAGCCCCAAACACAATCGGCCGAAGCCAAACATTATAGCATACCAAAATAATCAATATGATAACCCAACCCAGCCTAATATTCCATCCTCTACACTCCGCTCCATATGTCCATCCTCAACACTCCTGTGGGGATTTCTACAATCAATCCTCCATCCTCTACACTCCTCTTTGGCAGTCATGCTGACAGTCACACTGCTCAAAGCCGATATAATGTGGTCTAGCCACCGATAATTATGTGACCGAGTCACCGATATGATAAGGCACTGAGCCATCAAATTAGTGTGACAGTGTCACCGATATACACTTCCCCTTCGCATCATTATCAATTCCCAAATCCCATGCATATGCAACATAATATAATAAACATGCCATATAATATCATACATTTAATATCTAGAACATGTGCGTAATCATGCTTTCAACATTAATTATAAGGCTCAATCGAAGAACTGCTAACCTGGTGATTTAGATTTACCCTTCATGGGTAACACAATAGCCATTACCGAGTTTTCAGCTTTCAAACATACCACATAAACGCTTTACACAATTAAGGGAGAAGTGTGGTAATTACACACATGTAAACACGAAGAACTATGCTATCAATCTCGCTAACACCTTCACTTGCAGGGATCACAGCGATCTGCCTATCCCTCCCCGAAGCCGGCCCACAACCTGGTGGAAAGTCTCGAACGGCAGACACCATACGTTTCTTGAACTTAAGGGTAGGGACTACGAGTCCAACCCCCTCGTTCGCTTGGCTGGTGTTCGATTCCATGAAAGAGATCTTGGTCAGAAGATACTATAACGAACAGTGGTTGTTTAACAACAACATTGGGTTAAGCCAGCGAATAACGGAAAGAAAAGGCCGATCGAATATCTAGAGAGGGATCCCTTACCTTTTATTACTAACGCGAATCCACACGACTGCTTGAACAGAAACCCCCAGCAACCAAGAACTCCTAGCGCCTCCCTAATAGATGTTCGGCCACTAGCAAATAGAGATGAAGGAAAGAATAATAACACGTTACCACAAAGTGAAGTACTTTGATATGATAGAGAGTACTCCCTCAGTTATGGAAGGAAGAGTAACCGATTGACAAAAGAGAGTAGGGGAGATGAAAAGAATTTGAAAAGAAATCGCCTTACCTCAAACCAAGAGAAACCGAATGATGCCCCCAAAGAGTCGGCACATGCCACTAACGCAGAAAAGATTCGACTCAAAGATGATATCTCTAGCGGAAGAAGAGAGAAACAACCGTCAGAGATTCGGCTCACAAAGAATAGATGATACAGGTTTATTTCTCACTAGGGAGTTTCGATTTTAAGAGCAAAATGAGAGAGTGATGCAAAGAAAAGGAGAAATAGGAAAAAAAAATTCAGCTAAGAAGAAACGAATGAGAGGAAAAATGATGAAATGGAGAGGGTTGTAGGAGGGTTCGGTTAAGGGGTTATGAGATGCAAAACAAGTATGAGCAAAAGAAAAAGGAGAGAATTGTTTCGGCTTTAGATGATGAAACAATGCACTCAAGTTACCAAAAAAGTCTCGGCTTTTAACTGAATGAAGAGTGAACAACAATAGCCTAATGAGTTTTCAGCCAACAGACAAAAGAACAAAAGTTGCCAAAATGAAAAACACTAAATGCCGATAAGGGGACGCTCTCAATACCACATTGCTAAACACTTCAAAAAAATATTTTGGCACCTACACTCACCGACCGAATGCCTCCACTTTTGACCGAATTCTCCCCCCAACACTAACCAAAAATTCGGCCACTCCCCTTCTCCTCTCCTACCTTCACTCCACTCCCCTCATTTAAATTGGTTGAAAGATTCAAACTTCCACCTTTCACTCTTGGCCCCCCATTTGAAATATTTGAATGAGTCCACTCCCACTCTTCAAGGTCCTTAGCCGAATCCATCACCTCCCTTCTAGACGCCAAAAGAATTCCCAAAAAGTAAACTATGCGACTCGAACCCGCTCCCTCACTGCTCCTTTGTGGCGTCACTTACCTGCATCCCAGGTGGCGTCACTCTGCCACCACACCACTCATTCTCTAGTGACAACTAATCGCAAGCAATAACTCATAAAGCCTGCCCCATCCAGCTCTCCCCTAAAGATGCCCAAGAACGAAATTTTGTCAAAGCTTCAGCTTAATCCCGAGCCTTCCCGAAGCCCCCCAAACATAACAAATTACAAGACAAAGCATACCAACACATAGGAACATACTAAATGCAAAGCCCCTAATCCTCGGATGTTACACATCATTAGTTCTATGTTTTATGAGCTTAAACAGTTAAATTCACATCTTTAGAAGAAGCTCGTGTTATTAATATAATTATTTATTATTCCATTGTTTCTAGTTAGGTAATTTGTCAATTTAATCTCGATTCTAACCTTCTAATTTAGCCTTTATCCACACCTTTGACCCAAGCCTCGTTACAACCCATTTTAAAAGACCTTTTGATTTGTGTATCATCTCATTTTATAGTGGTGGGGATTTGATTTTCATGCAAGCCTATGGCAATAACTTTTCATGTTTGACTTTTGAGTGCTTAATTTTTGAACCTTAAACTCTTTGAGTGATTTGAGTGAATCTTTAGTGAGGATGTCAATACTTGTCAGGTTTTGAATCAGAGGTAATTATTTAGGTAAGGGGAAACACCTATGTTTTCATGTTAGAAAAAATCTATGACTTAGATTGTTTGAATCTTTAGAAATATTTTAGTTTAAATTATCATTGTATGAATTATCCATGAATTATGATGAGACATTATTGATGAGAATTATGAGTCGAGGGAGTTAATTTTAATTATGGGTTGAGGATTTTGCTTGAGGACAAGCAAAGGCTTAAGTGTGGGGGTATTTGATAAACCATAATTTACACATATTTTAACCCCATGCTTCGCTTATTTTTGGATGAATTCTCATTAGATTTGATGAATTCGATGCTCCTAATCTCGTAATTTCATGTTTTATACACAGGAGGGCTTAGGAGTCGAAAAGATCGAGAGACGGGCCAAAAAGGGGCAAAATAGGCCTACCTAGGAAATCAAGACGGCCTGAACCATTGGACACGGTCGTGTGTCACGAGCAGGATAAACCACGACTGGACTATCGACCACGGGCAGATCACACGGCCGTGTGAGGCGAGCAGACTTGACCACGGCCGAAGGAGTCCACCACGGGCGTGTCACACGGGCATGTCCTTGCCAAAATCAGGATGAATTCTATTCGGATTAGGATACTTATGGGCCAAGTAAGGCATCTCAAAGCTTATATAAACACCCTAGGGGGCAACCTAAAAGGGGAGTTCGACAGAAGGCTTCTGTCAGGGCTTTTGACGAAGAGTGAAGCCAGAGAAGGCTGAATATAGGGAATTACTCGAAGAAAGCCAGTTGATCCATCTCAGAAGTCAGAATCACGCTGAAGACTGAGGATTTTCTCTTCAATTTCCTTCACGAGGTTTTAGGGTTTTTCTTTATATTTTGTTATTTAATTTCTTCTGAGATGTATTCTTTTATAAACATGAACTAAACCCCTCAAATACCTGAGGGGGATGAAACCTAAGACGGATCTTGTTATTATTTTCCGAACTATATGATAAATACTTGATTTGTTCTTAATTATGTGTTCTTAATTCTTGCTTTAATATTTAAGGATATTGAGTCAAGTATTGATGTGCTTATTCGAAGGAGCAAAAGTCCCTATTTAAGAGTAGATCTAGCATAATTAAGCGGAGTTGATCGCACTCCTAGAGATAGGAGACGAAAATCTACCGGATTAAGGCCAAACCTAATATGGGAGTCCATAAATCGAGTTAATGCAACACTATGGGTTTTAATTAGAAAGATATTTCAATTAATCAACCTAGGGTTAGACGTTAGTAGCCCCGAAAGAGGTATTAATATAAATTAGGGAATCCTATGGATCAAGTCAAGTGAATAAATAAATGCAGTTCGAGTTAAATAACAAGTGAAGTCTAGGTGGATTCTTCCTTGGGTATTATCTTAATCAATTGATTTTCCCAAAAGTATTTTCCCAATTCATTCTCTGTGTCTTGGCATCCTTAGCTTAGTAATTAGTTAGATAAATATCAATCCCCTTTATTTTAGGCTAGGTAATAAAAAGAAAGTCAGTACTAGTAATTTTGGTTCCTTTGGGTTCGACATTCCGGTCTTGCCACTAAGCTATACTACTGTTCGATAGGTGCGCTTGCCTCAATCGTGGTGATAGTTAGTTTCTAGGATCGATCATTCATTATATAAATATTAAAACTCTCAAACACGATCAGACACGCATGTGTGTCCAGGCCGTGTGGGTGACACGACCATGTCGCCAGGCCGTGTACCCCTCTGTCGATTTCTTTAAAATTTAAAAACTAAGTCCCAGGATTCACACGGCCAGGGACACGTCTGTGTGTCCAGGCCGTGTGGGTTTTAAAACACCTTTGTTTAAATTAATTTTGAAAATATCATAAAATATAATTAGTATATTAGGCATGTTAATGCTCGGGTTGCCTCCTGAGAAGTGCTTGTTTAGAGTCTAAGCTCGACTTACCTCGTTTCCGCTTGGTTACAGTTATTCGCGGAGTCAAGAGTCCTATTTCTTGCTATCAATTCTATTATCAACATACGGTTTGAGTCGAGTAGTATTTACCTTAAAAGTGCCGAAATTAGAATGCATTACCTCGACTGTTCCGTATGGAATGACATTGAGTACCGTAAAAGGAGTCGCTCCGATTGTATTAAACTTTGAAGTGGTTATTCGAGGGTCGGTTTCATCTAACAGTACCTGGTCCCCAACCTTGAAGTGGTTAGTTCCACCTTTAAGCTCGTCATGGAGTTTCTTCGATTTTGCTTCGTGTTTTCTCAGTTTCTCCTTGCCATGTGTCCTCCATTCGTCTAGTTCATCGATCTGAAGCCTTCGCTCCTCATGAGTCGTTCTGTGTTTGTCACATAGGATAGAATGTGGCTCCATCACTTTCTTCCTAGGGATTTCCTGTAAAGAAGTTTGAGCTACAACGTTACTCACATTAACAGAACTCGTAAAATAATCTCGATCACTAGGTATCCTAACAGAATCACGAGCTTGGAGTTTAATTGTGTCATCACCTACACGAAGTGTCAATTCACCTATGCCAACATCAATGATAGTTCTAGCAGTTGCTAAAAAGGGTCGTCCTAAGATTAAAGGTGCATCACTGTCCTCAGCCATGTCTAGAACAACAAAGTCGACTGGGAATATAAATTTATCAATTTTTACAAGTACATCCTCAACAATTTCCCTAGAAAATCTAATAGTTTTATCTACTAGTTGAATGCTCATCCTAGTTTGTTTAGGTTTCCCAAGACCTAGTTGCTTAAACATTTTATAGGGCATGACATTAATACTTGCCCCTAAATCAGCCAAGGCATTATTAACATCTAAACTACTAATTAAACAAGGAAGAGTAAAACTCCCTAGATCCTTTAATTTGTTGGGTAGTTTATTCTGTAAAATGGCTGAGCAGACTGCATTTAGCTCCACGTGTAACGCATCATCAAACTTTCGTTTGTTTGCCAAAAGCTCTTTTAAAAATTTAACTGAGTTGGGCATCTGCGAAAGAGCTTCAATATATGGTAAGTTAATATGTAGCTTTTTTAAGAGTTTAAGAAATTTACCAAATTGCTCATTGGTATGGTCTTTCTTCGTCGCGTTAGGATATGGCACACGAGGTTTATGCTCTTTACTCATTGGTTTTTGTGCATTGTGGCTTACCTCAACCTTACCTTTACTCACCACAAGTTCTTGCCTCAATTCAGATTCAGATTCTACTAACCCTTCTTCGTCGCGCACGGTGATGGCATGGAGTTGCTCCTTTGGGTTAGGTTCGGTATTACTCGGCAAGCTACCTTGTGGTCATTTTGAGATTAGCTTAGCAAGCTGACCTATTTGGTTCTCGAGCCCTTGAATCGACGCTTGCTGATTTTTGAGTGCTGTTTTAGTGTTTTGAAAATGGGTTTCTGACATCGAGATGAATTTTGTTAGCATCTCCTCAAGGTTCGGCTTTTTCTCTTATTGGTAGGGTTATTTTTGAAAGCCTAGAGTGGGTTGCGGTCTCTGATTTCCTTGACCACCCCATGAGAAATTGGGATGATTCCTCCAACCTACGTTGTAAGTATTACTATAGGGATTATTCTGAGGTCTAGAATTGTTAACCATATAGTGAACTTGTTCATTCTCTATGCTCGGGTTGTAGGATGGATATTCTGAGGTGTTCATCCCTCCTCCATTTGTGTCGTATTGCATCACCGGATGCACCTGCGTAGAAACACATAAACCATCAATCTTTTTATTTAAGAGCTCTACCTGGTTTGATAACTTGGTGACCGCGTCGAGGTTGAAAACATCAGCGGCTTTTGTTGGCTTTGTTCTCATGACTTGCCACTGATAGTTATTCAATGACATCTCCTCTATAAACTCATAAGTTGCTTCAGGTGTTTTGTTATTTAGTGTTCCACCGGCGGCTGCATCAATTAGTTGCCTAGTTGAGGGGTTCAAACCGTTGTAGAAGGTTTGAACCTGTAGCCATAAAGGTAACCCATGGTGAGGGCACCTTCTCAATAAGTCCTTATACCTCTCCCATGCATCGTAAAGAGTTTCTAAATCCATCTGCACAAAAGAAGAGATATCATTCCTCAACTTTGTCGTTTTAGCCAGCGAAAAATATTTTAATAAAAATTTCTCGGTCATCTGTTCCCAAGTAGTGATGGAACCTCGTGGTAACGAGTTGAACCACTGTTTAGCTTTATTTCTTAAGGAAAAAGGAAACAACCGAAGGCGAATGGCATCATCAGAGACACCACTAATTTTGAAAGTGTCGCAAAATTCTAGAAAGTTGGCTAAATGAGTATTTGGATCCTCATCCTGTAAACCATTGAACTGAACACATTGTTGGATCATATGTATAGTGTTCGGCTTCAGCTCGAAGTTATTTGCAGCAACAACAGGCCTCATAATAATCAAGTCAGCCCCAGTCAAATTAGGCTTAGCATAATCGTACATAGTACGATGAGCAGGATTTGCGGCAACCACAGGAGGTAGGGGATTATTATTAGCCATCTCCTAGGTATTATTGGAATCGTCCTCTTGCTCTTCCTCTATATACTATAGACTTCGCCTTATTTCTCTATGGTTTCTACGAACTGTACTTTCAATCTCACTGTCAAAAACAATTGTCCTAACGGGTTCCTTCTAGTCATAAACTAAAAATACCTGCCAGAAGCAAAGAAAAGTTAGTAGATTAAAATAAAAGCAGAAATAAATTGAAAAAATAAAAATGGATAAAGTAATAAAAATTAAGCGTTCCTAATATTTTAGTCCCCGGCAACGGTGCCAAAAAGTTGATGGGTCACGAAACTAACTAATAATTCGACAAAGGTAAGCGCACCTATCGAACAATAGTATAGCTATGGTGAGTCCAGAATATCGTATCCACAAGGACTAAAAGTACTAGTAATAACTATCTTTCTATTATTTAGCCTAATAATTAAGAGGATTTGTTTTAATCTAAAATTTAACTAACTAATTTACTATGAACGCGACAGAGAGTGAAGAAAGTAATCGAATAAACCAATGAATAAAGACAATACCCAATGAAGAATCCACCTAGACTTCACTTATTATTCTGACTCTGAATTAAACGATTTATTCACTTGTCTTGATCCATAGAAATCCCTAAATTATGTTAATATCTCTTTCGAGACTAAGAACAACTGACTCTAGGTTGATTAATTGAAATCTCTTTCTAATTAAAACCCATATCATCGCATTAACTCGATCTATGGATTCCCTTATTAGATTTGCCTCTAATCCGGTAGATTTATGTCGTCATATTTCTAGGGTTGCAATCAACTCCGCTTAATTATGCTAGATCTACTCTTAAACAGAGACTTTTGCTCCACTGAATAAGCACATCAAACTTGGATTAATATCCTGAAAATATTAAAGCAAGGATTAAGAACACATAATTAAGAACAAGAATAAGTATTTATCATGTAATTCAGGTAATTAAATAATAAGATTCATCGTAGGTTTCATCCTCCCTACGTATTTAAGGAGTTTAGTTCATAACGTAAAAGGAAAACATCTTAGAATCAAGAAAACAACAAGACATAAAGAACCCAAAAACTTCAAAGGAACTTGATAGAGATCTTCAATCTTGGAGTGGAGTTGCTTCCGAGATGATTCCGACGGCTTTCTTCAAGTAATTTCTTCGTTCTACTCTGCGTGCTCCCTTAGGTCTTCCTCTGATGTGTATTTATAGACTTTAGAATGCCTAGAAACCCTAAAAATTGGCTTTTTCTGCGTGAAAATAAAGCAAGGTGGGACAGGGACACGGGCGTGTAATCAGCCCGTGTGAGAAAGCCCAGGCCGTGTGCAAGTTTGCAAAGCTCTCGATCGACACGGGCTGACACACGAGCGTGTGTCCAGCCCGTGTGGTTCACACGGGAATGTCCTCAGCCTGTGTGGTACGGGCTTGGTCGTGTGGATCCTTAAGATGGCCCGTTTTATTTGATTTTGGCCCGTTTTCCGCTCCTTTTGCTTCCCTATGCTCTTCTAAGTATAGAAACACGAATTTAAAGGATTAGGAGCATCGAATTCACAAAATTGTATAATAAAACATCCAAAAATACGCTAAGAATAGGATTAAAATGTGTTACTTTTATGGTTTATCAAATACTCGCTTGATAAGTTGGCGAATTTGTATGTATCAGAAATAGTAAGACTTCACGGTGTACCGTTGTCGATTATTTCGGATAGAGATCTGAGATTTACGTCACGGTTTTGGAAAAAGTTGCAAGAGGCCTTAGGAACAAAATTGAGCTTTAGCACAGCTTTCCATCCGCAAACCAACGGGCAGCGGAAAGAGTAATACAAATACTTGAAGACATGCTTCGATGTTGTGTTTTGGAATTCTAAGGTAATTGGGAGAAATACTTACCGTTGGTGGAATTCGCCTACAATAACAGCTTTCAGACGATTTTGAAGATGGCGCCTTATGAGGCATTATATGGGCGTAAGTGCCGAGCGCCCTTGTATTGGACTGAACTCAGAGAGAATCATATTCGCGTGGTTGATTTAGTTAGAGAAACTGAAGAGAAGGTAAAAGTGATACGTGAATGTCTGAAAGCTGCCTCAGATAGACAAAAGTCCTATTCGGATTTGAAAAGGAAAGAGATTGAGTTCCAAGTAGGTGATAAAGTGTTTCTGAAAGTATCACCATGAAGAAAAGTCCTCAGATTTGGTCGGAAAGGCAAATTGAGTCCGCGTTTTATCGGACTATATGAGATTACCGAGAGGATAGTGCCAGTAGCTTATCGTTTGGCCTTGCCACCTAAGCTGGAAAAAATTCATGATGTTTTCCACGTGTCCATGTTACACCGATACCGTTCGGACCCTTCACATGTAATTGTACCATCAGAGATAGAAATTAAACCGGACTTGACTTATGGTGAAGAGCCGGTTAAGATTTTGGCACGAGATGTCAAGCAGTTGAGAAACAAAATTATAGCTCTTGTGAAAGTACTATGGCAAAGGCACGGGATAGAAGAGGCTACATGGGAGCCTGAGGAGGCTATGAGAAATCAATATCACAACCTTTTCACCGGTAAGATTTTCGGGGACGAAAATCCTTAAGGGGGAGAATTATAACAGCCCGATTTAGGGGCTATTCGAAACTACTAATCTGAGGTCGAAGAAAATTATTTTAGTATTATTTTATAAGTTAAAGCATGATTATATAGGTGCATGAAAATTTTGGTGCTTTAATTTTAGCTATTGCATGCTTAATCGCGAAAAGGGACTAAATCGCATAAAGTACGAAAGTTCTATTTTATAAGCTAAAGGTGTCTAAAAGCCATAGAATATTAATTGGAGGACTTTAGTGGGCAATTAGACCCTTAGATATAGGGTGGCCGGCCATATGGGGACAAAGAAGTCAAAATTAGTCAAAGTTGGTGTAGTAGGTGGATTAAATTGATGAAATAGAATAAAATAAAGAAAAGATGATATCCTTCTATTCACTCATCTCCTTCCACTGAAAATTAGCAGCAAATAGGGGTTTGAAAACCCAAAAATTTTAGCAAGCTCTTCACCTCTCAAGTAAGTGAATTTGGTGATTTTTCTTGATAATATTTGTATTTTTGGAACCCCTAAAGCTTAAGCTAGCTAATGAGTGGACTATTTTGCAAAATGGTTGAAAACCTAGAGTTTTGCCATGTGAGCATTTATGTTGTTTGCTGCATTTTTATGGAAGAATATGAGTCCTAGTAGTTAGATAAACAACTTTTGTGAAAGGTGTTATCATGAAAACACCTCAAACGACCTTTTTGTAAAGGTTGTAAAATGTATGGTAAATGTGTGAAATAATGAGTATTGAGGGCTGCCATAAGAGTAATAAATGTTCACCTAGGCTCGTTAAAGAAATAAATTTGATTAGAATTGATTTCCGAGCCTAGGGGTAAAATAGTCATTTTGTGAAAGTCGAAGGATACTCAGGTTGGGTTTGGATGGGCGGTGCGTTTACCTGCAGTTAGTGTAAAAACAACGGTGACGGTGAGATTAGATACTGTAGCGATATTGTAGCATGAGACAAAAAGTAAGCTAAACGCACCGCACTGCACTCAATCGCCTATCCAAACCCACCCTCAATCTCATCATCAAAATTTACGATTTTGCCCCTAGGCTCGTAAATCGATTCTAATCAAATTTCCTCCTTTAACAAGCCTAGATGAACATTTATTACTCTAATAAAAACTTACAATATCAATTATTTCACACATTTACCACCTATTTACAACTTTTATAAAAAGGTCCTTTTAGGTGTTTTCATGGAGACCCCTTTCACAAAAGTTGTTTATTTAACAACTTAGATTCATTTTCTTCCATAAAATTTCAGAAATCAACATGAATACTCACATGGCAAAACCCTAGACTCTTAACCATTTTGCAAAATAGTCCCCTCATTAGCTAGATCATGCTACAAGGGTCCCAAAAGTACAAAAATTATCAATAAAGACCACCAAAATCACTTACTTTCAAAGGTGAGAAGTTGCTGAAAATTTTAGGCTCCCAAAACCCCTCCTTGGCTGATATTTTCGGTGGAAGAAGATGAATGAATAGGGTGATATCATTTTTTTCTTTATTTTATTTTATTTCATCAATTTAATCCACCTAATCCAACAACTTTGACCAATTCTGACATTGTTTGTCCCCTATGGCCGGCCAGCCCTATTTTCAAGTGTCTAATTGCACATTAAGGACCTCCAATTTAATATTCTATAGCTATTAGGCACCTTTAGCTTGTAGGACAACACTTTCACACTTTATGCGATTTAATCCTTTTTCGCAATTAAGCATGCAATCACTAAAATTAATGCACCAAAATTTTAATGTACTCTTATAATCATGCTATAACACATAAAATAATATTAAAACTAATTTCTTCAACCTCGGATTGGTGGTTCCGAAACCACTGTTCCGACTAGCCCCAAAATCGGGCAGTTACAAAATTTCAATTGAAATAATAACCCATATTTCAATACATATAATCCATGATAGAAACAACATCCTAATTCAGTTGGAGTAATCAAGGGGTGGGAAATTCTAGTAATGTCGTTCGACAGAATGTCACAAGTACACCACACTGGATATAGTCAACCCATGCCACCGTAAAATGTTCAGCAAAGTTCAGCATCATTTTCTTCATCTATGGAAGTATTGTTGAAGGAATACATGGCCAAGAATGATGTTGTAATTCAGAGTTAAACTGTATCTCTAAGAGCTTTAGAACGTCAAGTAGGGCAAATTGCCAATGCATTAAGCTCAAGACTGCAAGGAGCATTGTCGAGTGATACTAAAAATTCAAGATCTCAAGGGAAGGAGCAGTACAAAGCCATTACACTCAGAAGTGGTACTCACTTACCTGAAGTTGTTAATGATACCACTGCTGAAGAAGATAACTCAAATTTCACACATAAGAAGAATTCAGAACCAGTAGAAAAATAATCTACAACTTAGAAGGTCAAATAGAAAAATGTTGAAGCAGAATTAGCTTGTGTTGCCAATAAAAATGCCACGTCAAAACAACCTCAACAATTCGAAAGAAGGCCACCGCCACCTTTTCCTCAGCGATTTCAAAAGTCGAAGCAAGATTTTCAATTTTAAAAAAATTCTTGGATGTCCTGAAGGAACTTCATATCAACATACTATTGGTGGAAGCATTGGAGCAAATGCCCAATTACGTAAAGTTCATGAAGGATATATTGTCAAAGAAGCGCATATTAGGGGAATTTGAAACTGTTGCTCTCACTAAGGGGTGCACAACAATGTTGATGAACAAATTGCCACCAAAGTTGAAGGACCCAGGGGGTTTTACTATTTCTTACTCGATTGGAAATCATTATGCAGGTAAAGATTATGTGATTTAGGTGCAAGTATAAATTTAATGCCTATGTTTATTTTCAGGAAGCTAGGAATTGGGAAGGCGAGACCCACAACAGTAACGTTGTAGCTAGCTGATTGCTCTTATGCACATCTGGAAGGTAAAATTGAATATGTGTTGGTAAGAGTTAACAAATTTATTTTTCCAACAAATTTTATTATTCTGGAATGTGAAGCTGATAAAGAAGTACCAAATATTCTTGGAAGACATTTTTTAGCCACTGGAGGAACATTAATTGATGTGCAGAAAGGTGAATTAACAATGAGGGTTAATGAACAACAAATAACTTTTAATGTTTTTGATGCTATGAAGTGTGCAGATGATAATGAAGAATGTCATGACATTGGGTTTATCGACACAACAGTAGAGGAAGAATTGGCAAAATTTTGTCACAATAATTATGACAATGAAGTAGACCCATTTGAGTTGAGTAAAGTGGAAATAATTGAAGAACTTGGTGAACTGATGGAGACCAAGCAACTTGAGAATAGATCAAGGAGGAGTTTCGAATCTTTAGATTTATCAGATCATTCTTTTAAGCCTCATTGACCTTCTATAGATGACCCTTCTACTTTGGAGTTAAAACCTTTGCCACTACATTTAAAGTACGCCTACTTGAGAGACACCAACACTTTGCCAGTAGTTATCTCTGCAGAGTTAACATTTGATCAAGAGGCTAAACTATTAGAAGTCTTGAAGAGATATAAGAAGGCACTGGGGGTGGATAATTACTGATATTAAGGGAATCAGTCCTTCCATTTACATGCAATAGATTTTACTAGATGATTGCCATGACAATTTTATTGATCAACAGAGAAGACTAAACCCCATTATGAAGGAAGTCATCAAGCAGGAGATTATCAAATGGCTTCGATGTTGGAATAATATGCCCTATTTCTGATCGTTCGTAGGTGAGCCCTATTCAATGTGTACCCAAGAAAGGGGGTGTCACTGTCGTGAGCAATGACAATAACGAGCTCATTGCAACTCGTACTATCACGGGATGGAGAGTTTGCATGGACTATCAGAAACTTAATAAAGAAACTCGGAAGGACCATTTTCCTTTGCCATTCATCGATCAAATGCTAGATAGATTAGCGGGGAAAGCCTTTTATTACTTCTTGGATGATTATTCGGGGTATAACTAGAATGCTATAGCTCCAACTAACTAAGAGAAAACCATATTCACGTGTCTTTATAGAACCTTTTCTTTCAGACGAATGCCATTTGGATTGTGCAATGCCCCTGCAACATTTCAGCGTTGCATGATGACAATATTTTCAGACATGGTGGAGAAATTTTTGGAAGTTTTTATGGATGACTTCTCGGTGTTTGGCGATACTTTTGAGAGTTTTTTACAAAATTTGGAGCTAGTTCTTTATCGTTGTGAAGAAACTAACATTATTCTGAATAGGGAAAAATGTCATTTCATGGTTTGTAAAGGCGTTGTTATGGTACATAAAATTTCACAGCAAGGGATTGCAGTAAACAAAGCAAAGGTTGAGGTTATTGAGAAATTGCCACCACCCACTACAGTTAAAGGTATTCGAAGTTTCCTTGGCCATGCAATATTTTATTGATGATTTATTAAGGATTTTTCGAAGATATCCAAACCCCGATTTACATTGTTAGAACACAATAGAGCTTTCAATTTTGACAAGCCTTGTGTGCAAGCATTTGAGGAATTGAAAAAACAACTGGTAACAACACCAATTTTCATAGCACCGGACTGGACATTACCTTTTGAACTTATGTGTGATGGAAGTGATTTCACTATAGGAGTAGTGCTTGGGCAAAGGAAGGATAAAGTGTTTCATGCCATCTATATGCAAGCGGAACACTGACAGATACGTAACTGAACTACACTACTACTGAGAAGGAACTATTGGCTATGGTATTTGCATTTGACAAATTCAGATCCTATTTAGTTGGCACCAAATTTACAGTTTATATGAATCATTCTGCAATTAAGTATTTGGTGACCAAGAAAGACATCAAGCCAAGGTTAATTCGGTGGATATTACTGCTACAAGAGTTTGATCTTGAAATTCAAGATAGGAAAGGCACAGAGAATCAAGTGGCTGGTCACTTTCAAGACTTGAAGCAGGCAATGAAGACGGCAACATTCAACTCATTAAGAAGGATTTCCTAGATGAGTGATTGTTGGTTTCCACGACATTACCTTGGTATGCCGATATCATCAATTTCCTAGTAAGTGGATTGCTACCACCTGAGCTCAACAGTTAAAAACGAAGGAAATTTCTCCATGACGCCAAGAAATATTATTGGGTTGAGCTATTTTTATTCAAACATTGTGCAGATCAAATAATTCGAAGATGTGTTCTGGATGACGAGATTTTTAGTATTTTGCACCACTGCTATTCAGCATTATATGGAGGACATTTCAGGGGAATGCGACCTTCTACAAAAGTTCTCCAATCTGGCTTTTTATTGTCCAAGCATGTTTAAAGATGCACATGACTTTTACTAAGCTTGTGATCATTGTCAATGAACTAAGAACTTATTAAAGAGGCCTATGCCTGCATTCCCCAAATTTCCCAAGAAGCTACTCTTGGATCCAGAGGATGAGGATGAAGCTGAAGCTGTTGAGACTGGACATACCACACACACAACCACTAAAGATTGGAAAAACAATGAAACAGAGGGGGATGAAGAAAAGACAGAATCAGTGAACATTGAATCTGATAAGGAAGGAGATGAAATGAATCAACCTTCTGCACCCGTTGAAGCTGCTATTGCACCTCAATTAACTGCGCCTATATTGGAGCAAGATCATGAGATTAATCAACTGATTGATGATCTAACTAAATCAGATGATGAAGACGAAGAGGTGCCAATAAATTTGCTAAAAAGAGATCAGCGTTACAAGCATGTTTTACGAAAATCTACCTGACCCAATTAAAGTAACGCCAAATTCTTTCCAAGCTTTTATTTTTATTTTTATTTTCATTTGCATACTTTTCATTATATAACATGTTTTTTTCATGCATTCATAATTGTTTTCATTGTATTATATATATAAATATGTTTCTTTTTTCAATTTGCAATTTGCATTTGATCATGCATTGATGACAATGCATCCCTTAGGTTTGGGGGTGTGTTGTACATATTGTATGCGTTAGATAATTGTCTTAACATTTGCTCATTTTGTCACTTATTTTTCCATGACATAAAAATGTTAAATGACTGTTAGACTATGATAAGTATATTGTTATCTATGATGTTCGATGAGGATAATAATTCTTCAATAAGCTTAGAAAATTGTGATAGTTGATTAGGTATGTTTAGCTTAGGATAGTTGTATGAAAATCAATCACTAAAAGTAGAATGACCTAATTATAATTGCAATTAGTCTATAGTAGGTTTCTTTTAATATACTTAGAAGTTCCTGAGCCTAAGTTTAGTAAATTGGCAATGAATAATAATAAATACCATGGAAAGCTAAAAAAAAAAAAAAGGAGAGATGCCATGAAACACTCTCTAATGTTTGAAAATGTTGAATAGGTCAATAATATTTTGTTTGCTCCATTGTATTATTGACCAGAAAAGCAAGCTCAAACAAGAGTGAGTAAAAAAAAAGTTTAGGGACACTCCACTGCAGTTTTAGGTTGAGTAGCTAAGAAGGTAGTTGTTTGCTCCATCCATCTTCTAAGTTAAAAGCCTTAGCTTTATGAGTGAATTACATTCAAATTGTGGTGTGGTGTAATACCTGGCAATCTAGTGTATGCTCCATTGAGATTGTCAAGTAAAGAAACCATGTGACAAGATGAATTCCCTACAAAAAAAAAATTGTAATTAATTATGTAATGACAGAATAATTGTGAGTAGAGAAACCGAGTTTAGAGGAAATATAAACTAAGTACATTAGGAGGTATTTGCTATAGTCAGAATTGCATGAATATTTAAGAACTTTTATTTTTAGGTAACATTTTATGCACTTCGTATGCTAAAAAAACCTATAAAATTTGAACCAATTATTTGAGACAGAAGACTGCTGAGAATGGAGGTATAAAATATGTTTCGTATGGTTTAGCATTACAAGAGATAATTGTGTTGTATTTGTAAATTGCACCATGTATTCATACATATTTTGCTTGAGGACAAGCAAGAACTCAGGTTTGGGGGTGTAATAACTCTTGAAAAGAGTTATATCTCAAGCCAATATACTTGATGAATTGTCTGTACTTAAGTGGATATATTTGCATTTCTAGGTTATTATTAGAATATTGCATAATAAAGCTTGGATTATGTATGGAATGTCATTATATGTTACTTTTATTGTTGGGAGGAAAGGGATTGGTTGTTGTATACAGCAGGTGCAAAAAGGATAAAAAGAATGAGAAAAAGGAGGAAGGGAATGAAGGAAGTGAAATATTTCCATGGCAAAAGGTTGGACAGATTGCCAACAAAAATGCCATGGCAATTCTAAGAAGATGCTGATGCAGCACTCAGTCCTCGTCACTCTCAGCTAGCTATACGTGTACCAGATAAATTCACCTGAAAAAGGGGGAGCAAATGTGTGTGCTGAGAGAGGGGGACCTACCCTATAAAAGAAGAAAGAGAGAGAAGAAGGGTAGTTTTTTCTCTCCAGAAAAATCTCGTGGAAATTTTAGAGAAAAAGAGAAGAGTGTAGTAGCTTAAAAGGAGGGCAGAGACGCAAGGAAGGGGATGATGAATTCAACGTTGGGTCTTCCACGGTTTGGTAGCATCGGAGTTAAAGCTAGAATGGTGAAAGCTTCTTGCAGTTCTACCTTCATTCTATTAATTGATTTCTTTGATTTTAAAACTGTGGATGATGATGTTGATATTTTGATTTTTATTCCCAACCCATGAGCTAATCTTATTGGGTTGGAATTGCTGGATGAATTTTTATTACTTTTAATGACCATGATATTATCTTGAGTAGATCTATAGTTTCATTCGATTTGGGTTATCTTAAATACATGCATGCAAGCTCTAGACATAGATGAATGCATGGCATGTTCTTAGACTTGATTTAATTTTGAAAAGGTTAAGTGAGTTGGATCGTAATCGAATAATACAAGCCAGTACTCGAGCGACTACTCGTAGAACTTTAGACATAGATCTGTGTTCTGTACAGAAAAAGGAACGCTATTGTTAGGTATTGTTCTTGAGACTTGTAAACATACACAGTCTTGGAATGCTAACTTAAAGTCTAGCTCTCGAAAAAAGCAGACTACAGTAGTTATACTCTGAATAGTAATTTGGTTAAGGTTTTGCCATGGCATTATTATGTTATAACCATATAATCTGAGTAATTCCAACCTTCCTTTTCAACAACATAAATCCTCCCAACTTTCTCTCGTAGATTTGCCACAACAATTTATTCAGTATTTTATCTTAATATTTCATACATTAATACTCCACATCAAATTGTTATTCTGTTCATTTTGCTATAGCTTAATTAGTATAGTTCATAGTGATAACCATTTTAATCCATTCCGATCCTTGTGGAGACGATCTCACTTATCACTTTATTACTTGATTCGACGTGTATACTTGCACATTCACATTACATGTTCACACGCGACAAACATGTTGAATAATAATCTTCCTTTGGACCGATTTATTGCTCACATGTAAAACCGAATAATCGTCACATGTTTATTACCACAGTTGCACATGTAATTTTTTTAAATATTAACATTCCTTTGAGCCAATCAATATTAACGTGGCTTAAGTTACATGCACACAACATTTTATATTTTAAAACAAAATAATATCAATACCATAGGTCACTTTGGCAACTTATTATTTCAATTAAGTTATTTTAAAAAATATGTAAATATATCAATATATCAATATTAAAATTTAAAATTTAAAATTTACCGAAAACTAAAATTTCTGATTATACTACCGTTTCCGTAATAACCCAAAATAAGGTTGTCTAAATAGAGCATAAAAAATTGAAAACCTTAACGTTTGACTGATATATGTATTTTAAACCATATATGTCAAAACCAAACATAAATAATGTAGTGATTCTAGATTAAATAATTAACAAGCACATGTATTCATGATTTTGGCATAGACAAAACACCAAAGTAATTCACGTATATACGTGTATTCAAAATCAATAAATTTTATTTATGATTAAATAGAGATTCGCATGAATACTTGAAAAATATTTTCACGTTAATAAATTTCAAAAACAAAATCATAATAGTTGGCATATCTCACAATACATACATTAAACCATATCATCATAATTTAACCAAATATGTATTTTTTTTTTAAATTAAGCCAATAGTCAAAATGATCAAATCACTTATTTATGATCCAACTGATTTAACTTCCGGTTGAACATTAGCCAGATGAAAATAATCACACAACAACTCTATTAATTAATCATCAAAGCCACACTTCATTCAAAGCATCAAAACCACATTCATTAAAGTTGCAGGCCACATTAGGAGTAAAACAACTAAAAGACCAAGACATGAAATTTACACATCATACAAAGCATTTAAGTAATTATGGCAGAAAAAAAACCTGTCAACTACAAAGCATTTGAAAAAAGATCATACTTCATTATTTCCTCTTTATTTCCCAAACAAAAAACTCATCTCAGAACCTTCTATCTTTTCTTTTATTGCCTCGTTATAAATATTCATATCAGATTAGTTTATCCTTACAAAGCACAATAACAAAAAGAAAGCAACGACAACAATAGAGTAGCAAAGGTGAGATGGCACAAAGACCAAGCAAAGAAAGAGTCAACATGGTCGTCTGCCATGAACTATTAAGTTCATGTTTCTAAATGTTAAAAAATTATAATAAAAAACATGAATATCATAGTATATGTTTCAAAAGAAGATCATAAGAATCTGTAAAATCAAACTATACAATATTCTAAATATATTGTAGACATACCTTGACTTTTAGCAACTTTATGAGAAATCAATGAAGGAAAAAAAATTGATGTGAATTATAAATCAAGAATTACATTCCAATCATGCGATTGCCTAATCAATAGTCCGATATTATACATTCAATCTAAATTATTACGAAAACCCTAAAAACTTAATCCATGATTAATAAAAAAATTAATATAAATCCAAAAAATCTAATATCTTTATAATGGAAACACTAAATCCATATACTCTCAAGAACGGATTAATATAAAAATGTTCATTCTCAATGACTTAACATGACGAGGTTCTAATACCATTTGTTAGAACCGTAAAATAATATACCAGGATCTGTCATGTAATCATCAAAAATAAATCAAGAATAAAGCTAGATACGGAAGCATACTTGAATTAATCGAGTTCTTGAAATCTTCAGATCTTATGGTTTTGAATTCTAAATTAGCATATAAGTAATCTAGAGAAGGCGTCTCTCTCTTTTCTAAAGATGGGATATTAGAAAAGTTAACCTATGTGTAATTTGGGGACCATAACCCAATATATAACTTTTGTACATTAACCTAATTTCTAATTAGCCCATCATTAATTATAAATTAGTTACTAAAGTATCTATACATATTTGGTCCATACTTTATTTAATAACTAAAGCCCAATAAACCTTAACCAAATTAGATCACTTTTAATTTGGGCTAACCTTTTATGATAATAAATAATAACATGTTGATAACAAGCTAATTTTGTGTGTTTAATATACTTATTTGTGGTCAAATTTTGAATACAATGCTACTAAGCTTGTGATTTCTTGTTATAATTTTGTCAGGACGCAATTGGACTACTGAAATTCAAATAAACAAGCAAAATGAGCTATATTGGAACAAGCCATAAAATGGGCCAAATTGAAAAGTTGCAAAATTAGTGGCTGATTAAATCAGATTGTGAATTTGTCAAACTCAATGAATAGAAAAAAAAACTAATTTTAGTTAGTTATTAGGCATAATCTTTGGAGGAATCATACTAAATTTGGCATATGAAAAGTGTATAAGTACCTTGTAATGGTGGCTTGGAAAGGACACATTGGAAGAGAATTAAAAAAAATTCCTATATTTTCTCTTTCACGCATCAGTAGCTATTCAAGTTTACTGTCAGTTTTTTTCCCATTTCCTTATTTTTGATTCAATTGCTTTTTAATTCATTTCTCCTTTTCACCTATCACCATTACGTTCAAATCCACTTTTAAACCCCAATCGAGAATGATTATATTCATGCTCAACTAAACCCCATTTAACCTTAGGCTGGTTATCATTCCTATCAAAATTCGTGAGATATAAACCCGCACTAAAACCTTACAACACAATATTCATTATCTCTCCGGTATATGGGATAGTCACATTCATCCCTTAAAGTTATTCCAATTTCAGCTCAAAGTGCATGTTGGGGGGAGTTATTTTGGCGTACAGTTGGGAAAATGAGTTGGTTGTCTGCCGTATTCGAGTTTCCACAAACAAATTGGTGTGTCTAATTGGAAAAAGCTAGTTGGGTTCCATTAAGGGAGAAATGATCATATTTAAATGACCCACACGGTTGAGACCGTTAATTCGAGTTGAGATTTTCTAGATCCCAAGGCTACCGAGATCTTAAATTGCAGATGTGTGTTACGCAGTTAGATAATCGATAAGAGTTAGTTTGCAGGTCATACCGGAACCAACTACATAAGAAAGAGTTTGTGGTTGAGGCGTCCTTGATCGCTATAACCAACTTATTGTTAGAAAGATCGAAGTCCATTTTCAAAGATTGATTCGAGTTCGGAGTGTACCGAGGCTAAGGTTAAGCATTCACACATTGATTTACCAAATTAAAATTATTTAATTTTATTTTGCAACCTTCGTTCTGTTATTTTTTCATTTTATTTTATACTTTTTTTTCCTTTGTCAACTAAATTCCCCCTTTATTTATTTTTCAGCTTTACACGTACAGGTCGTGGGTACGACAGCTGGCTAGACTTAGGAATTTGGTCACGTAAATAGGGAAATTAGGAATCCCAGTCCCTGTGGGATCGACCCTACTACTCTATACAATTGTTTAATTCAATTAGAGCGTAGGAAATTATATTTGGTGATTTCAACGCCCATCAAATTTTGGCGTCATTGTCGGGGATTGAAAATAATTCTAATTTTTATTTATTTTACTTATGACCAGGTTAGAACCAAGAACCTTAGAGTTTGAATAGGAAATTGAGAAGTTACCTCGATTACTACGAAGAGAAGCTATACGACGAGGAAAACAATCGCAAGTAAAATAATTCAAATACAAAACACTGTCTTACATGGAAGAAATTGACAGTGAACTAGAAAAAATGACGAATCAAACCATTTGACGTCTCGTTGCAGCACCAGATGAGCAACAACCGCTATGCATTACTTATCCAATTAGAGGAACACCATTTGAATTAAAATTAAGCTTAATTCATTTATTACCCACATTTTGCGGTTTGAAAAACAATAACACCTACACTCATCTTAAAGAGTTCCACATGTTTTGCCTAAGCATGAAACCTCAGGGAGTAACCGAAGATCAAACTAAACTTCGGGCTTTTCCTTTCTCATTAGCCGACTTTCCTAGAGAGTGGTTGTTTTATTTACCTCCAGGATCAATTAATACATTGTCTAACATGTCTAATTTGTTTCTTAACAGGTTCTTTCCAGCAGCTAGGACAACCCAATTAAGGAGAGATATTATCAAAAATTACAAAAGGAGACCGAATCACTCTATTACTACTAGGAGCGATAAAAGAAATTGTGTGCAAGTTGCCCACAACATGGCCTAACTGAACAATCACTTCTTCAAAATTTCTATGAGGGGCTATGTAACACCCATAACCTGTATCCGTCGCCGGATTAGGGTTACGAGGCATTACTCAACCAAACACAATTCAATGCACTTTTATAAAAGTTACAACTTAATAATGTATACTAATTCATACTATCAAAGATAAATATATATATATATCTCGTCCGAAAATCACAACATTGACTTACAATTCACAAATAATATCATTTACAACTAGCAACCCACTATTCTTTGGTTCATTCAAAATCAAAGATTAAATAGGCATATGGTAATTTTTAATTTATTTCATTTCTATAATCAACCAATGCACTTATCACATAATTTCTCATCCCATTCGGCAATGACCAATATATACATATAACATCATAACACACCTTAGCACTTATTTCTCACAACCGAATATGCCTAAACATTTAACATAAAGCTTAAACTCCAAACTAAGGTACGGTACATGCATACAATTGCACATATATTCACTCAATTACTTTAATATACTATATACATTATTCAAAATCACATACATGCATTCGGACATGCCACATATATATATATATATATATTTTACCAGGGTATAAAATTTCTAAAATGCTTACCCCAAAACCGTACATATCTAAGCATTATAATCAAGACCTATTAAGCATAACATATACATTACTTCATGCATAAACAAGTCAACCCAAACATAGTAAGATAGCCATTTTCGTATGGCATCCTTATACATTCACATTTGCCCCATTTAAAACAATTCAACAAATAATTCAGTCTATACATGCCATGGACCTTGGGTTCAAAAACAAAAAGGTACCAAAAGAGATGATAATGTGATTGACTTCGACAACGATCCCCGAGCTCGAGCTTTAACTTCAAAATCTAATGAACAATGCATCAAACACACCAAGTAAGCTATTATAGCTTAGTAAGTTTAAGCAATTTATACTAATTAAAGCATATAAAAATTTATTCAAGATTTCGAAACCTAAACTCTTGATAACATCCATACCGAACATCCCCAAACCATTAAAGGTTGAATTTATATCCACATCATATACTTATAATAACTTCCATATACCATCATCACATGATAAATAACTAATATACATATCATATACTTACTAAATTTTCTACTTGCATTTCAAGCTACTAAAAGTCTCAAATTAATAGGTATAATACATACCTCTAATTTACTTACCCAGACAAACTTAATCGATCGTACATAACATGTAATAATACTCTCATACATTTCCGTATACATAATAACATCACTCATAGAAATCCTTTAACGAACCTTATACTTACACACTTGTTGATAAGATTTAGTAACGTATCGCTCACATAGAGCCATTACTTAACACTTTTCATAACGTATCGCTCACATAGAGCCGTTATTTAACACTTCTCGTAACGTATCGCTCACATAGAGCCGTTACTTAATACTTCTCGTAACGTATCGCTCACATAGAGCCGTTACTTAATACTTCTCGTAACGTATCGCTTACATAGAGCTGTTACTTAACACTTCTCGTAACGTACCGCTCACATAGAGCCGTTACTTAATATTTCTGCACACTTAGTGCCCTTGAACCGGTTTTGCACACTTAGTGCCCGGTATTTTATATTTCGCACACTTAGTGCATTAACCCGATTACTCCTATTCCATATAACCATATAATCACATATTATTTTTTTTTACTCACATGAACATTCATATATGCATATGTTTAAACCCACCAATTCTTCCTATGAATTTCCAACGCATTCGATACACCAATATACTTATAAATATATATATATCGCTTACTCGGATACATACATCTTTCTCAATTCATTTCCACATATAATTATCATTTAGTACATGTGTATAAATTCAATTCACACATTCGGCTATCACTAATTAAATTCCTTGTCACTTTCGGCATTAAGGAATTAAACATAATGTCATCAACTTAACATATAAATAAACTTTTATTCAACCCGATTGCTTAAAATCTTACCTCGTAAATTGACGAATTACGCTTCCCGGCTATTCGATAAATTTTGTTTTTCCCCGATCCAAACCCGTTTCCTTTGGCTCTTGATCTAAATATTTCCAATTTAAACTCAATAAATTTATAATCATTCAATTTGATCCATAACACAATAATTTAGCAACTTAACGAATTTTCCCCTAACTTTTACAATCTATACAATCTAGTCCCTCATACAATACATCACGATTTTCTCAAAATTAGTCTATCATCCTTTATAGCCGAAACTTCCTAAGGACTTTTTGTGTCCATTTACTTTTATATTTTATCAACTTAGACTTTCCATGGCAATATTTTCGCAAATAATTTCTAATTAACTATATTCAATTAAGACTCAAGAGTAAAATATATCCACCTAGTTCATACCTCTCATTTTCTACCAAAAATCTTCATAAAAACTCAAGTTACCAACAATGGCATAACTCACATACAAGACCATTACTCAAAATTAACACATGGGCTAGATAATGGAGTGAACAAGCATCTCAAAAATGCAAAAATTATTAAAATTTCAAAACTAAGAATTACATAATTGAAGCGAATGAGGGCCGAACCTTCTTGAGCTTCTCTTCCCCTT
Source organism: Gossypium sturtianum (assembly GCA_025698515.1). Lineage (NCBI taxonomy): Eukaryota > Viridiplantae > Streptophyta > Magnoliopsida > Malvales > Malvaceae > Gossypium > Gossypium sturtianum. The sequence continues at coordinate 126,268,183 of CM046943.1, forward strand.
TTTTCCTTTACTAGTTTCGGCTAAGAAAGAATGGAGATGATGAACATGCAATGGCCTTTCAATATTTTATGTTTTCTTTTTATTCCACTATCTAAAAAAATGTGATGTAATGATAACTTATATAAATATATATTTAACTAATAAAATCAAACAAACACATAATTTAATACCCCCTTTGCCAGTCACTAAAAGAGAAATAGGGATAATTGCAACATAAAATCCCTTAATTAGAAAGACACTTTGTTTTAATCCTCTCAATCATACAATTGAAAAATTTTATCACTCTTGCAATTCGATCCTTTTTCTTAAATTAGCTACTCAAAAATGCAAATAATTCTACGATATTTTAACACATGCTCAAACACATAACATAGATATCAAATAAAGTATAAAAAAATATTTTCTAACTCGAATTTGTGGTCCCGAAACCACCATTCTGATTAGGGTCATATTCGGGCTGTTATAGGCTACTCCTTATGGAAAAGAAGATGATTAACATTGCTAGTGGAGGAGCACTTGTTAACATAACTCCTCAAAGAACAAGGGAATTGATTTAAACCATGGTTGCGAATTTCCAAAAATATCGACCAACTACAAAACCTATGAGATGGGTTCATGGGCTAAATGCTTCATCCTTGGAAGATAAAATTGACAAACTCACTCATATAGTTCAAAATTTACTTACAGAAAAAATAAACCCAACTCGATTATACGAAATTTGTGCCATGCCTGATCATCCAACAGATTTGTGTCTAATTTTACACGAGGATACAACAACACACATAAATGTTGATGGGTACTTCCCAGGACCACATCAAAGGCATTATGATCCACATGCGACACTTATAATGCAGGGTGAAGGGATCACCCAAACCTGAGCTATGGTTGAAATCCTAGGTACAACCAATCATATCAGTCAAGGCAACTTTCGACTCAACAATTTCAACCCCTAATGTCATCTCTTGAGACCATAGTGGAGAAGTTAGTTGTCTAGTACCGAAAAGTTCCAACAAAATATAGAAATGCACTAACAGGAATTAGATAACCAATTAAGCTTGCACTTACTGTCAATCGATTGGAATCCCAAGAGTCGAATCCACAACAAAATACGAGTGCTATGACCGTAAAAGATGGAAGGATTTTGGAGCCAATATCTGGCATAAGTCGTGATCACAACACTGAACGAGAAGTAAATAAACTTGACCCAACAACTACCATGAAGTCGACACCGCAAAAACCATTCATGGTACCACCCACATCTCTTGGAAGGCTTGCTCAATGTAGAAAGGTGAGAGAAGAGAAAGAGATCCTAGAGACGTTTCAAAAGGTAGAAATTAATATCCCCTTACTCGGTGCGATCAAACAGGTTCCACGCTATGCAAAATTCCTAAAAGAAGTGTGCACTGGCAAGAAAAATCTCTTAGGTAGCGAGAGGGCTAATGTAGGAGAAAATGTCTTTATGGTTTTACAAAAGAAAATCCCACCTAAGGGTAAGGACCAAAGTATGTTTTCTATATCCTGCAAAATAGGTAATGTTGGCATTAAAAAAATTATGTGTGATTTAGGTGCATCTATTAACGTTATGCGACTATCTCTTTATAAATTGCTAAACACGAGTCCTTTGAAAGAAACATGGCTGATCATTTAGTTAGCAGATAGATCAGTTGTGTATCCGGAAGAAGTACTAGAAGATGTTTTCGTCAAGGTAAATGAACTAATTTTCCTATAGGTTTTGGAGGATGACAACTCAAAAAATTCCTATAATATTCTCTTCGGGAGACCAGTTTTAAGCACCGCACGTATGAAAATTGATGTTTGAAGTGGAACACTAACTATGGAATTTAACGGTGAAGTGGTCAAGTTCAATGTTTATGAGGCAATGGGTCACCCCAATACAATGACGAATGTCTCTAGTATCGATATTATTGAACCTTTGATAACATTACATTTTGAATATAATGAAGGAGATAAATTACAAACTCTACTTTGTAGGAGTTTAGATCTCGACATTATGCAAAAACTAGACGAAACGATGACGATCAAGGAACCAATTCGTGAAGCTATTATTTTCATGGAGGCACCACAGTTTTCTAGAAGTTAAGGTGAAATTTTTGAATTTTTTCCTTCACAAACTAAACGTTTGCCTTCCATTTTGTAGGCCTCAGAATTGGAACTCATACCGTTACCAGAACTTTTAAAGTACGCCTTTTTGGGTGATGTAAACACTTTACCGACAATAATTTCAAGTAAACTTTCGCGACTGCAAGAATAGAACTTGGTTCAGGTCTTGAGGAACTATAAAGGGACGATTGGATGGACAATTGTCAATATAAAAGGTTTAAGTCCCTCAACATGTATGCATAGGATTCTGATTAAAGAGAATGTAAACTCGAAAATGGAAATTCAAAGACGCCTTAATCCACCAATAATGGAGGTCATAAAAAAGGAAATTCAAAAATTGCTAGACATCAAAATGATATACCCAAATTTCTGACAGTAAATGGGTTAGCCCAGTTCATTTAGTGCCTAAGAAAATCGGTGTGGCTGTAAATAAAAATTCAGTAGGTGAATTGGTTCCCACTCGAGTCCAAAACTGGTGGAGAGTCTGCATAAATTATAGGAAGTGGAATGCTTTAACTCGAAAAGATCACTTTCCACTGCCTTTTATTGACCAAATGTTTGAATGCTTAGGTAGTCAATCTCATTATTGTTTTTTTATGGTTATTTAGGTTTTTTCCAGATTCCAGTGGCACCGGAAGACCAAGAAAAAATGATGTTCACTTGTCATTTTGGCACGTTCGCCTATAAACGGATGTTGTTTAGACTCTGCAATCCACTGTCCACATTTCAGAGGGGTATGGTAAGTATATTTTCTGACTATATCGAGAAAATAATAGAGGTATTTGTGGATGACTTCACGGTGTATGGTAATTATTTCGATGAATGTCTGTCAAATCTCAATAAGATACTGGAAAGATGCCTAGAATTTGATCTTATTCTGAATTATGAAAAATGTCATTTTATGGTTGATAAGGGATTAATTTTTGGACATGTTGTCTCTGCTGAAGGGATGGCGGTCGATAAGGCCAAAGCTAATGTTATTAATTCACTATCGTACCCCATGACAGTGAGGGAAATTCGTTCTTTTCTTGGATATGCAGGTTTTTACATACGTTTTATTAAGTATTTTTCAAAGATTTCACAACCACTCTGTAACCTCTTACAAAAAGATAAAGAATTTTAATTCAATCAAGCGTGTAAGGATGCATTCGATACTCTTAAGCATAAGCTTGTTTCAGCTCTAATAGTGCAACCACCAAATTGAGATTATTCCTTCGAGATCATGTGTGATGCAAGTGATCATAGTGTAGGAGCCGTTCTTGGGTAAAGAACCGAAAAGGAACCCCACGTCATCTCTTACGCCTCTAAAACATTGCATTTCGCCCAAAAAACTATTCAACCACTAAAAAAGAATTATGAGCTTTTTTTTTTCTTTGGAAAAATTTAGATCATATTTGTTAAGCGTTAAAATTATTATTTTCTCTGAGCATGCAACTTTGAAATATTTGATCGAAAAGGAGGCGAAACCGAGGTTGATTAGATGGATTCTACTTTTACAAGAGTTCGACCTCGAGATAAAAGACAAAAAAGGTTGTGAGAACTTAGTAGCAAACCACTTATGTCGGTTGCCACTCTTGAAATATGAGACACCCCTCTAAAGGATGATTTTTTTGAATGAGAATCTATTTATAGCACAAGCAGTTTACCATGCTACGCAGACATGGTAAATTACCTCGCTACAAGTATTATCTCTTTTGACCTATCACGCTCTGAAAATGACAAAATTAAAGAAGATTCACGGTACTATATTTGGGAAGATTCCTACCTATGGAAACACTGTTCCAATCAGATAACCCGACGATGTGTCGTAGAAACTGATATATAATCTATCCTAATTTTTTTTCAATTTTACACTTGTAAAGGGCATTTCGCCCCTAAACGCACTGCATATAAGGTACTTGAGTGTGAATTATTTTGGCCACACATTTTTTGTAATGCTTACTTATTTTGTAAGACTTGTGAGAGATGTCAGAAGGTGGGTAATATGAGCCGAAGGAATGAAATGCCCCTTAAACCTATACATGTGTGCAAATTTTTTTATGTTTGGGGCATCGATTTCTTGGGTCCATTCGTTTTATCATATGGTAATATTTATATTGTTCTCGCTGTAGATTACGTATCTAATTGGGTAGAAGCTAAATCTGCCCATAGTGATGATGCTAGAATTGTAATAGAATTTTTGAAAGACTATTTTTCCAAGTTTGGCACACTGAGAGCGTTGATCAGTGATCGAGGAACACAGTTTTGTTATAAGATAATGGATGTGCTTATGAAAAAGTATGGGGTAAAATAATTAGTGGCCATAGTGATCGTTATGTCAGAGTCTTAATATTTATATAATGAATGATCTAGCCTAGAAACTAACTGTGACAACGATTGAGGCAAGCGCACCTATCGAACAGTAGTATAGTTTAGTGGCAAGACCGGAATGTCGAACCCAAAGGAACCAAAAGTACTAATACTAACTTTCTTTCTATTACTTAGCCTAAGAATTGAAGTGAATTATTGTTTAATCTAAAATTAACTAATTACTAAGCTAAAGACGCTAAGACAAAGAGAATGAATTGGGGAAATACTTGGGGGGAAAAACCAATTGATTAAGATAATACCCAAGGAAGAATCCACCTAGACTTCACTTGTTATCTAACTCTGAACCAGACGATTTATTCACTTGACTTGATCCGTAGGATTCCCTAATGTATATTAATACCTCCGTCGAGGCTACTAACGTCTAACCCTAGGTTGATTAATTGAAATATCTTTCTAATTAAAACCCCTAGAATTGCATTAACTCGATCTATGGACTACCATATTAGGTTTGACCCTAATCCAGCAGATTTTCGTCATCCTATGTCTATGGTTGCGATCAACTCCGCTTAATTATGCTAGATCTACTCTTAGACAGGGACTTTTGCTCCACTGCCTAAACACATCAATACTTGAATCAATACCCTGAAATATCAAAGCAAGAATTAAGAACACATAATTAAGAACAAATCAAGTATTTATCATATAGTTCAGAAAACAATAACAAGATCCGTCTTAGGTTTCATCCCCCTCAGGTATCTGAGGGTTTAGTTCATAATTATAAAAGAATACATCTTAGAAGAAAAGATAAAACAAAACATAAGAAAACCCTAAAACCCCTGAAGGAATTGAAGGAGAGATCCGCCGTCTTGAGTATGATTTCGGCTTCTTGAGATGAATCAACTGACTTTCTTCGAGTAAATCCCATGATTCTGACCTCTCTGGCTCGGCTCCTTGGCCTAGCTGGACGCCCCTTTCAAGGTTGGCCTCTAGGGTGTTTATATAGGCTTTGGAATGTGTTTCTTTGCCTCTAAGTATCCTATTCCAAGTGAAATTCCTCTTTGTCACGGCAGGGACACGCCCGTGTGGCACGCCGTCTGAATCGACTTCAGGCTGTGTTCGAGCCTGCTAAAGGGGCACGGCCGTGTGCTTTGGGCCCAGGCCGTGTTGATTTCCTACTTTGGCCCATTTGGCCCGTTTTAAGCCCGTTTTCCGTTCTTTTCATCCTCCTATGCTCTCCTGAGTATAAAACATGAAATTAAAGGATTAAGAGAACCAAATTCCATAATTCAAGGGATAAATCATCCAAAAGCATGCTAAATGTGGAGATAAAATATGTTACTATTACGGTTTATCAAATACCCCCACACTTAAGCTTTTGCTTGTCCTCAAGCAAAATTCTCATCTCACAATTAAAACAAAATTTCCTCAATTCATAACCTTCATCAATAATGTCTCATCATAACTCATAGATAATTCATACATGGATAATTTAACTGGAAGGTTCCTAAAGATTCAAACAATCAAAGTCATAGTTTTTATAGTACGAAAAATAGGTGTTTCCCCTTACCTAAATAATTACCTTTAATTCAAAATCGACAAAAATTAACATCCTCACTAAAGGTTCACTCAAATCACTCGAAGTGTTTAAGGTTCAAAATTAAGCACTCAGAAGTCGAACATGAAAAGTTAATCCCATAGGCTTGCATGAAAATCAAATCTCCACCACCGAAAAATGATATGATACACAAATAAAAAGGTCTTTTATGGGTTGTAACGGGGCTTGGGTTAAAGGTGTGGATAAAGGCTGAATTAGAGGGTTAGAATCGAGACTGAATTGACAAATTACCTAACTAAAAAGTTGTACTTAATAATTACATCACGGAAACTTAACACTAATAACATGAGCTTATTCTAAAGATAATGAAATTAACAGTTTGAGCTCAAATAACATAGAACTAATAATGAATATACTTCGTTTTTTTTAAGAACAAATCATACAATTAACTATGAGTTAATCCGAAACATATCAATGAAAATCATAAATCAAAGGAAATTTCATTTTAATCGCAACATGAGAAAATTATTTAAGAACAAGACATAACTCAGGAATTTGAGAATAATGCAAAAAGTTAGGCACTTTTAAGATTCACCCCCCACACTTAAAATGTACATTGTCCTCAATGTACAAGGATATATATAGATACGGAAAATCAAAATATAGGGGGAGAAGTGAAACTTTCTGTATTATGGATGAAATCTTTGGAGGATGATCAATGATGAACATGATGACGAGGCATAGGTGAAGGTGGTGGAGAATACTCCGGTGGTGTGTTCGTTCTTTGAGTGGCACCTTGAACCTTTTTAAACTGCAAAGTCATCAATAAAGTTTTTAGGGAGTTCTTATTTAATGGACGTTTGTTATAGTTACTCGAGAGTTAAACAGCCAGAGACAAAAGAAATCAAATTATACTTAAAAATTTAAAGAGTTTAATAATAAAGGAAAATGAACTAAAATAAAAATAAATAAATAAATAAATAATTTTAAGAATAAAGAAAATAAAAAGGACTCAAAGGTCCTCATCATCGGAGTGATCTCGAGGTGGCGGTGGCAGAGATATGTGAAAAAGCTGATAATATCGACCACGACCGCCTCAAACGGCCGTGTGGATTCATCTCAGCCCGTGTTCTTTAGGCAGTTTCGACCACGGCCGCTTCGCACGACCGTGGCATTTAGTCGGAGCCCGTGTCTTGGGGAAAATTTTTGTCCTGTTTCTGCACGATATCCACCACGCCGATATGCATACTCGTGGTGTCCACACGGCCACGGCCAAGCCCGTGTGCAAGGCCGTGTGGTATGGAAACCTACGCCTAAAAATTTGGTTAGTTTTTAGTTAGATGCTAAAATTCGAAAATATGGACGTTAGTGGGGTTAGTGCTCGGGGTGCCTCCCGAGAAGCGCTCGTTTAAAGTCTTGAGCTAGACTTACCTATTATTCGTATGGCCATGGTGGTTTACGGATTCGAAACTCCTTTTTCTTACTATCAATTCTATCAACATATGGTTTGAGTCGGGTAATATTTACCTCAAAAGTGCCGAAATTAGAATGTGTTACCTCGACCATTCCGTATGGAAAAACCTTAAGTACCGTAAAAGGAGTCGCATCGTTTGTATTAAGTTCTGAAGCGACTATTCGAGGGTCGGTTGTATCTGACAGTACCTGGTCCCCAACTTTGAAGTGATTGGTTCCACCTTTAATACTCGATGTCCTAGCCGTGTCAAGAACCTGAAGAGTGATTGTTTCGTCACTTACACGAAATGTGAGCTCACGTGGTAGTTTATTTTGTAGAATTGTTGGGTACACTGCGTTTAGCTCCACATGCGACGTATCGTCTAACTTCCGTTTGTTTGTTAAAAACTCTTTTGAAAATTCCCTTGAATCTGGCATCTGCGAAAGAGCTTCAAGAAACGGCAAGTTAATATGTAATTTCTTTCGAAGTTTAAGAAATTTACTGAATTGTTCCTCTGTGTGGTCTTTCTTTATCGCATTGGGGTATGGCACACGAGGTTGGTACTCTGTAATTACCGGTTTTGGTTTATCATGGCTTACCTCAACCTTACCTTCCTCTACCACATTCTCTTGCTTCAATTTTGGTTCATCTAACCCTTCACTATCGTGAGCAGTTATTGCTTGCGGTTGCTCTCTTGGGTTAGGTTCAGTGTTGCTAGGCAAGATACCTTGTGGTCTTTTACGAGATCGACTTAGCAAGTCGACCTATTTGGTTCTCGATCCCTTGAATTAATGCCTGCTAATTTTTGAGCATTGTCTCGTTGTTTTGAAAATGGGTTTCAGACACTGCGATAAATTTTGTTAGCATCTCCTCAAGGTTCGGCTTCTTTTCCTGCTGGTAAGGTGGTTGTTGAAAATCTGGAGGAAGTCGCGGTCTTTGATTACCTTGACCACCCCACGAGAAATTGGGATGGTACCTCCAACCTGCATTATAAGTGTTACTATAAAGATTATTTTGAGGTCTAGAATAGTTACCCATATAGTTGACTTGTTCGTTCTCTGTGCTAGGGTTGTAGGATAGATATTCTGTGTTGTTCACCCCTCCTTCATTTGTATCGTACTGTATTATCGGATGTACCTGCGTAGAACCATACCAACCATCAAATTTTTTATTTAAAAGCTCTACTTGGTTAGATAACATGGTGACCGCGTCAAGGTTGAAAACACCGGCTGCTTTATTAGGCATTGTCCTCATGTTTTTCCATTGATAATTATTTAGTGACATCTCTTCGGTTTCTACGAGTGGTATGTTTTATTTCACTGTAAAAAATCAAGGGTCCTGACTGGTTTCTTCTAGTCATGAACTAGAAATACCTGCCAGAAGCAAAGAAAGAGAAAAAATTAGCAAAGTTAAAATAAAAAATAAATTGTAAATAAATAAAATGGCTAAAGTAATAAAAATTAAGCGTTCTTCATATTTTAGCTCCCCGGCAACGGCACCAATGTAACACCCCTTACTCGGTTTCTACGCCGGAACCGAGCCCGAGGCATTACTGAACTCGAACCACATGGTCGCTACTTAGGCTTAACGTAATTACTCTTTTAAATCACCTCTACAACCCCATTCTCGACTTACGAGACCTCACTCATACGCACGAGGGCTCTCGAGACTAATCCGGAACTTTTGCGATTATTAAATTTTTTCTCTTTTATACAGGTCTTACATGCCCGTGCAAGATTAGACACACCCGTGCAAGATTAGACACGCCCGTGCAAGATTAGACACGCCCGTGCATAGGTACACACGCCTGTGTCCCGGACCGTGCCTAAAAACCCAGTATTCTGCCAATTTGCCCACGGCCAAGGCACGCCCGTGCTTCCCAACCGTGGTCACCACTGACTAAATCCACACGGCCTGGACACGCCCGTGTAACATGGCCGTGAGGAATTTATAATTTTATGAGTAAGGTGCAGATTTCACGCCAAAGTGCACACGCCCAAGTGCTAATCAGTGTGTCACACACGGCCTAAACATACGGCCGTGTGATTAGCCCGTGGTCTAATCTGACTTGAACCACTAATGTGCAGGGAACACGGCTTAGACACACGCCCGTGTGTCTGTCCGTGTGGGCGCTTAGAGGCTATCTACCAAGCCATTGCCACCTTAGAGTGCACACATACATACCTTCATTCAAAAACAATACAACTCCTAACCCTTTTGCAAGTCTAAAAACTCATCCAACATACACAATATTGAAATGAACACAATTCATGAATTGATCTTCATTAAACAAAAGAGTTTGCCAAGAACTTGTCTAACTCATAGGACTATTTACAAAATGACTTACATGGCCAACACTTTAACTAACAATTACAACTTGACAAATACTTGAGTCCTATACATGCCATACTCAAAACAAGTCTAAAATTGTTATACCAAAGTGCTGTCGATGGTGTGAATTTCCAAGCTCCTGCAGTCACGATCCTCGAGTTACCTTGGCAATACTACAAGGAAGAAGGGCAATGAAAAAGGGGTAAGCATAAAGCTTAGTAAGTTGCGTGGAAATAAATAGCAATTCATAATACCCATAAAAATAATTCATTCAGGGTGTTATCTAACCATACACAAACTCGAGGCCTCTTGCCATACTTACTTACAATTGCCCTTATTTGGCACATACCGTGCCACACATCGCGACCGTTCTTCGTGACTCATTCACGAGTACTTGTATTCACTAATTCACATGACTTAAATATCATTCACTTCTCTACTTCTAAAATTTCATCTACTTATCCCACCACTCACAAGGGTTAGTCAGAGACATAAGTTTATAGCCATTACTATAAATATAAAGTCAATGCCATGTCCTTGAGGTGGTCTTACATAGAGTCTTCTCTAAGTACCAATGCCATGTCCCGGACGTGGTCATATATGGGATTACTTCTAGGTGCCAATGTCATATCCCGGATATGGTCTTATATGGGATTACTCTTCATGTACGATGCCATATTCCAGATATGGTCTTATACGATTTCCATGTTCATCACTGAAGCCATATCCCGGATATGGTCTTATACGGGATCTCAACTCGGTGCCGAGGCCATGCCCCGGACATAGTCTTATACGGGACCTTATTTGTTCCATATTTCAATGATAGCGTTTCTATAATCAACATGGCCCAATTAGGACCCCAACATCTCATTCACATTAACTACTCAATTTAGTAATGCATTATGCTTTAATAAAATTTCCAAGCATTTCTCAACATACTAATATGAATATTGTTTAAGTCACATACAACTTACCTCGTTTTCAAAATGAGCTAGTTTTTCTTGATTCACCCAAGTCTTTATTCTTTCCCCGCTCGAAGTGATTCTCGTCTCCTCTTGCTCTATAATAGAAAATTAGCTCATTTTAATCACTACATTAATACAAGCATTTCAATAACCATGCTTAAGCAAAATTACCATTTTCCCCTTATACTTTGGCAAAATGACCATTTCACCCCTAGGCTCAGAAATCAATTCTAATCAAATTTCTACCTTTAATGAGCCTAGGTGAATATTTATTTCCCTTATTTCTATCATCAAAACCCAACATTCTACATGTTTACTACAAATTTCACAACCTTTACAAAAAGGTTCATTTATGTGTTTTCATGGCAACAACCTTCACAAAAGTTGTTCATCTAACCATTAATACTCATTTTCCTCCATAAAAGTGCAGAAAATAACTTAAAATCTCTCATGGAAAAACTCTAAACTCTTCACCATTTAACAAAATAATCCCCTCTTTAGAAAGCTTAAGCTTTAGGGGTTCCAAAAGTACAATTTTTATCAAGGAATAATCACTAGAACACTTACTTGTAAGGAGAAGAGTGTGCTGAAATTTGGAGCATTCAAAACCCCTATTTGGCTGCTAATTTTCGGTGGAAGATGAATAGAGAAAAAGATGATATCTTTTTCTTTCCTTATTTTATTAATATTGGTCAAATAAGTCACCAACTATCACTAACTTTGACCAACAATGTCCATCCTTGTCTCCCATCTAGTCTATGGCCGGCCAAGCACATATTGGGGGTCTAATTGCCCTTTAAAGACCTCCAATTAACATTCTAAGACTATTTGGCACCTTTATCTTATAGAATGGAACTTTTGCACCTTATGCGATTTAGTCCTTTTTCGCGATTAAACACAACATCGCTAAAATTAAAGCATCAAAATTTTCATGTACCTATGCTATCATGTTCTAACTCATAATATATCATGAAAATAAATTTCTCAAATTCTCGGATTAGTGATCCCGAGATCACTATTCTGACTAGCCCCTAAATCGGGCTGTTACAATTCTCCCCCTTAAGGATTTTCATCCTCGAAAATCTTACCGGTGAATAGATTGGGGTATTGGTTTCTCATCGATTCCTCAGACTCCAATGTAGCCTCTTCTATACCGTGCCTTTGCCATAAGACTTTTACTAGGGCTATACTTTTATTCCTTAACTGCTTGACTTTACGAGCCAAAATTCTAACTGGTTCTTCACCATATGTCAAATCCGGTTGTATCTTTACATCTGTCGGCTCTATAACATGTGAAGGGTCTAAACGGTATCGGCACAACATAGACACATGAAAGACGTCGTGAATCTTTTCCAGCTCAGGTGGCAAGGCTAACCGATAAGCTACCGGTCCTATCCTTTCGGTAACTTCATAAGGCCCAATAAAGCGCGGACTTAACTTGCCCTTTCGGCCAAATCTAAGGACCTTCCTCCAAGGTGATACTTTCAAGAAAACTTTATCACCAACTTTGAATTCTATTTCTTTCCTTTTTAAATCCGAATAGGACTTCTGTCTATCTGAGGTGACTTTCAAACAGTCACGTATCACTTTTACTTTATCTTCGGTTTCTTTAACTAAGTCAACCCCGTGTATCTATTTCTTTATGAGTTCTGACCAATACAAGGGCATTCGACATTTACGCCCATACAATGCCTCATAAGGTGCCATCTTCAAACTTGATTGAAAGTTGTTGTTGTAGGCAAATTCCACCAATGGTAAGTATTTCTCCCAGTTACCATGGAATTCCAAAACACAACACCGAAGCATGTCTTCTAGTATCCGAATTACCTCTCTCGATTGTCCATCGGTTTGTGGATGAAAAAAGTCAGATTGAAACTCAATTTCGTGCCTAATGCTTCTTGTAACTTTTTCCAAAACCGTGACGTGAATCTCGGATCTCTATCTGAAATGATCGACAACGGTACACCATGAAGTCTTACTATCTCAGACATATACAAATCTGCCAATTTGTCGAGCGAATTTTCGGTGGAAGATGAATAGAGAAAAAGATGATATCTTTTTCTCTCCTTATTTTATTAATATTGGTCAAATAAGTCACCAACTATCACCAACTTTGACCAACAATGTCCATCCTTGTCTCCCATCTAGTCTATGGCCGGCCAAGCACATATTGGGGGTCTAATTGCCCTTTAAAGACCTCCAATTAACATTCTAAGACTATTTGGCACCTTTATCTTATAGAATGAAACTTTCGCACTTTATGCGATTTAGTCCTTTTTCGCGATTAAACACAACATCGCTAAAATTAAAGCATCAAAATTTTCATGTACCTATGCTATCATGTTCTAACTCATAATATATCATGAAAATAAATATCTCAAATTCTCGGATTAGTGATCCCGAGATCACTATTCCGACTAGCCCCTAAATCGGGCTGTTACAACCAAAAACTTGACCGTTATGTCAGAGTCTTAATATTTATATAATGAATGATCTAGCCTAGAAATTAACTGTGACAACGATTGAGGCAAGCACACCTATTGAACAGTAGTATAGTTTAGTGGCAAGACTGGAATGTCGAACCCAAAGGAACCAAAAGTACTAATACTAACTTTCTTTCTATTATTTAGCCTAAGAATTGAAGTGAATTATTGTTTAATCTAAAACTAACTAATTACTGAGCTAAAGACGCTAAGATAAAGAGAATGAATTGGGGAAATACTTGGGGGAAAAACCAATTGATTTAGACAATACCCAAGGAAGAATCCACCTAGACTTCACTTGTTATCTAACTCTGAACCAGACGATTTATTCACTTGACTTGATCCGTAGGATTCCCTAATGTATATTAATACCTCCGTCGAGGCTACTAACGTCTAACCCTAGGTTGATTAATAGAAATCTCTTTCTAATTAAAACCCCTAGAATTGCATTAACTCGATCTATGGACTCCCATATTAGGTTTGACCCTAATCCGGCAGATTTTCGTCATCCTATGTCTAGGGTTGCGATCAACTCCGCTTAATTATGCTAGATCTACTCTTAGACAGGGACTTTTTCCCCACTGCCTAAGCACATCAATACTTGAATCAATACTCTGAAATATCAAAGCAAGAATTAAGAACACATAATTAAGAACAAATCAAGTATTTATCATATAGTTCAGAAAACAATAACAAGATCCGTCTTAGGTTTCATCCCCCTCAGGTATCTGAGGGTTTAGTTCATAATTATAAAAGAATACATCTCAGAAGAAAAGATAAAACAAAACATACGAAAACCCTAAAACCCCCTGAAGGAATTGAAGGAGAGATCTGCCGTCTTGAGTATGATTTCGGCTTCTTGAGATGAATCAACTGGCTTTCTTTGAGTAAATCCCACGATTCTGACCTCTCTGGCTCGGCTCCTTGGCCTAGCTAGACGCCCCTTTCAAGGTTGGCATCTAAGGTGTTTATATAGGCTTTGGAATGTGTTTCTTTGCCTCTAAGTATCCTATTCCGAGTGAAATTCCTCTTTGTCACGGCAGGGACATGCTCGTGTGGCACGCCCGTGTGAATCGACTTTTGGCCGTGTTCGAGCCTGCTAAAGGGGTACGGCCGTGTGCTTTGGGCCCAGGCCGTGTTGATTTCTTACTTTGGCCCATTTGGCCCGTTTTAAGCCCGTTTTCCGTTCTTTTCATCCTCCTATGCTCTCCTGAGTATAAAACATGAAATTAAAGGATTAAGAGCACCAAATTCCATAATTCAAGGGATAAATCATCCAAAAGCATGCTAAATGTGGAGATAAAATATGTTACTATTACGGTTTATCACATAGCTTATCATCCACAAACAAACAGTTAAGCAAAAGTCTCGAATTGTGAAATTAAGTCGATTTTAGAAAAGACCGTGAAACCAGATAGGAAAGATTGGAGCATACGACTAAATGATGCATTGTGGGCATGCCACACAACATACAAAGGACCTATAGGCATGTCATTTTACCTACTCGTATTCGGTAAACCATGTCATCTTCCAATAGAGTTAGAACACAAGGCATATTGGGTTGTCCAACAATGTAACATGTAGTTGGATACCTCGGGTGAATATTGAAAATTAAACATTCAAGAGCTCGAAGAAATCGGACATGATGCATATGAAAATACCCATGTTTATAAGGACAAAGCCAAGGCGTTTCATAACCAGAAGATATCTCGTAAAAAAATTTTAGTTGAACAGAAGGTGTTACTTTACGATCCCACACTAAGGATTTCCAAGTTATTACTTAATTATTTCCTCATGGTGCTGTTGAAACTAAGAGAAATGAGTCCGAAAAATGTTTCAAGGTCAATGGGCAAAGGTTAAAACCTTTTTACAAGAATTTCCAAGTGCACGTGGTGGAAGAATTAATTCTCGAGGAGCTATACGAATAAACTTTCAGGTTGTTGAGCTAACGACGTTAAACAAAAGTGTTTTTTGGGAGGTAACCTATATTTATTTTAATTTATTTAATTTTTCAGTTTAATTTAGGTTGCAAATAAAAATATATATAAGATTGTTATTTAATCCATTTAAGCATATTGTTTCTCAGGAACGTTGGTGGAGGTTGTCATCTTCATCCAAAAATCAGATTTATATTAAGGCATGGGTGTGTCATGCTAAGTGCTGCTGCTCTCTGCCACATATCCTACCCTAAACCCAAAACCAACCCAAAATGATTAAAACAAGAGACCAAACCCTAAAACTAGCCCCAACCCTAATAAAATAAAATAAAGAAAAAAAGAACGAACCCATGAAACGCACCCCTCCCATTCCCTTTCTTCTTCTCCCTTTCTTCTTCTCCCTTTTCGCTAAAAACCCTACCCTCTCGAAACTCTCCTTAGCCATCAACCACATTCAACCACTTCTACCAAGCTTAACGCTGTCGATGATTACTAGCCGTCGGTCGTACCCATACAACCTCACACCACCGTTGTTTACTGCCCAACCAAAAACCCAAGATTTTCCTACCACCACCGTCGACCATAATTCTCATTAACCCCTTTATCACCGACAAACCCCTCACCACCACCATTGAACGTATCACCGTCTATCACCATCATTCGTCTCCTTCTCTCTTTGGCCTAAGCATCGCCGCATTTTTTGTACCTCACCGCCTCCAAACTTCAAGCACCATCACCCCTAAACGTTGTTTGTACCTTGTTTTTAAACCCAAAACAACCAAAACCAAAACTCCAACACTGCCCAAAATGCCAAAAATTACCGTCGTGAACCGCCTCAACAAACGCAGTTGTATGCTTTTCAACCAAAATTTCGGCCATGGTTCACATTAGATATCAAGTAGTTGATGGTTTTCCAGCCTATCTTAATTAAGGACGTAACAGATTTTCAGAACCACCCATCATCGACATTTATGATGATGATTCAGACTAGTCTACACCACCATTGATACAAGTTGTTGGACCAAGTCGAAACCACCGTCGAAGGAACTCAACACTGGGCAAGGAAGAAGACCCACAAGTTCGTTCAGACCCTTCTAGCAGAATAAGGTATAGCGCTCCAGATTTCCAACCTATTTTTCTGTTACTTACATATCCTACAGGTCATTCAAACAAAACCAACACCTCTGATTACCATGGTACGGAACCTTTAAATCAAAACGAGCAATCGCCTATGCACCAAACAAGGTCAGCCACCGCACATGCTTGATGAACACCATCACACCAGACAAGTGACGAGCTGGTAACAACTCCAAACAGTAATATTGGTGTTGCTGATATGCCGAATCTAGCAAATAGTCCGACCGAAAAAGAGTTCTAACCACCTAGAAATAATAGGCGAGGCCAGTGAGGGCGTACCTACATGATACCGCCGGAGATGAGACTCCAGGGATTTCTGAATTTTACATCCCCGGAACATCGCATGAGATATGACAAAGTTCAACATCGCCCTATCTTGGTTTGTAAGAGCATTACTCTTTTTACCCTCGACACACTTAACTTACGAGATGATGTTTTTAATTATTTCGATACTATTGGTTGGACATCTTGTACGAATATTAACTGTGTTGCATACTACGAACTCATATACAAATTTTATGCAACATTTAGCTTCAATATAAATGCCATTAGGATTGTTGAAACTCTAGACATCGTCTGCTTCCAATTGCTTGGTAAAACATTTAGAATGTTTGTTTCGGATTTCAACATAGCTATGGGTTCCACTGACCCTAACGATGTTCAATCTGATTCATACCATACTATTTTACTTAACATACCAAGCGATTTCAATGCCAATGATGCATACTCAACTTTGACGAACTCTATATCCCGCACTTACAATTTTATGTTCTCTAAAGCCTTACTAGTGCATGAACCGAACCTAAGGTACATTCATAGATTTCTTGCTTTTAATTATTCGGGCCGCAATGATTCTTCGTCTGTCTTAACTAATACAGAATTATTTTTCTAGTAGTGTATGCACTTCGGTTATAGAGTCAATTTATGATATTGGTTTGCACAAAGTTTTCATGTTGTTATACGAGCTCACCAACCACTCATACTCAACCCATATATCATGCATTTAGCCACAAGTATTTTTTCATCCGGAATTGATTTTTCATCTCTTACATATGCATATACTATATTTCATTTAGATGAATATTGTCTGGATTCTATGGGTTTGCTTGCTGGCACCCCTACCACGTTTCATTTTGTTCCCTTAGGTACATGAACTGCTTGCAACAACAAAGTTTTTCATCGACGACACAATCCAACTCTTAGGGAGCAAGAGTAGCAGCCCTCTTCTACTGTAGAGGCACGATTAAACCGCATCGAGACTCACTTTAACACAATAGGAGCTTAAATCTGAAACATCTTCGCCATATTGCAAAGCAGACATTTCCAACACCACCCACCAAATTAAACATACACGGGGAGTACAATTTAACTATATATTTACTCCGTTAATGGCTTAGTTATGAATGAAGATTTCAAAAATGTGACCAAATTGAGTAACCAGGATAAGGTGCTTGGGTTGTCATCTCATTTCGCGTCAAAAGATTCGAGTGACGAATCGAAACTTGTAACACTCCGCTAACCGAGCTATCATAAGTAAGGAGAAATAAACTAGTTGGAGACGTGTCAAATTGAGTAACCGGATTGAGGAGCTTGGGTTGTCATCTCATTTCGCGTAAAAATATTCGATTACGTCCCAAACTTGTGGAAAAATTTGATTGAGTATGATTGCCTCGCTAGTTTGATTAAGCTTTAATTTAGTGAAGTAGTTGAATTTTGTATAATGTTAGAAATTTTATAAAACGCTTGTTGGTTAAACCTAGGAATTGCTTATTCTTGCTTCATCTAAATTGTTTGCATTACGCTTGGTTGTGGAAGGAGACTTGATTTTTGAAAAATTGTCGAATGATTTCTAGTATGGAAATACACAACATGCTTGAGGGCAAGCATCGACTAAGTAGGGGGATTTGATAGCAAGCTAATTTTGTGTGTTTAATGTACTTATTTGTGGTCAAATTTTGAATAGAATGCTACTAAGCTTATGATTTCTTGTTTTAATTTTGTCAAGACGCAATTTGACCCAATTTCACCATTACAATTTGCTTGTTTATTTGAACTTCGGTATTCCAATTGCTTCCTAAACAAAATTAAAATAAGAAATCACAAGCTTAGTAGCATTCTATTCAAAATTTGACCACAAATAAGTACATTAAACACACAAAATTAGCTTGCTATCAAATCCCCCTTGCTTAGTCGATGCTTGTCCTCAAGCATGTTGTGTATTTCCATACTAGTCATTCAACAATTTTTCCGAAATCAAGTCTCCTTCCACAACCAAGCGTAATGCAAACAATTTAGATGAAGCAAGAATAAGCTATTGCTAGGTTTAACCAACAAGCGTTTTATAAAATTTCTAACATTATGCAAAATTCAACTACTTCACTAAATTAAAGCTTAATCAAACTTGCGAGGCAGTCATACTCAATCAAAATTTTCCACAAGTTTGGGACGTAATCGAATATTTTTACACGAAATGAGATGACAACCCAAGCACCTCAATCCTGTACTCAATTTGACACATCTCCAATTAGTTTATTTCTCATTACTCATGACAACTCGGTTAGCAAAGTGTTACAAGTTTCGGTTCATTACTCGAATCTTTTGACGCGAAATGAGATGATAACCCAAGCACCTTATCATGGTTACTCAATTTGGTCATATTTTCGAAATCTTCACTCATAACTAAGCCATTAACGGAGTAAATATATATATTTTAGGTCAAATTACTTAAATGAGACTCGAATACTTTTATTAGGCAAATTTAAAGAGCCAACAATTTTGATGAAATATTGACTTAGCCATAATATTTTCAAGTCTACAAAAATACTTGTTGGTCAAAGTAAGCAATAAGCAGTTATTTATGAATTACCCAATTATTTAAATTAACTAAGCATGTGAATTGGAGGTTCAATTTCGAAACAAATTAAGAATAATCTTTGTATTCAAATTAACAAAGAAGAAATAACATGACACATGTAATTAATCTTATTATATATGTGATGTTCATATTTTCCAATGACACTATCTAAAATTTCTTAATTTCTTTGAAAACTGTAAAATCTCTTAGTTTTATGTGTAGATGAGAAATAAGGAAAATATCACAATTATTTTTAATTAGTTTTAAGTAAAAAATGTAATATTAATTAAAAATTCTTTTAATTTTTTTTTATTTGACTTATTAATGATGTGGTAAATTGTGGTGTATTGATGGTGCATAGGCTTCATGCACTGCCTGTGTATCAAATATACTCCCTTATAATTATTATCATTTGGTCTATCTTTGTTTCTTTTTATTAATTTTGAGTTTTAAATTTTATTTTAAAAAAAAAATTGTTTTATGCTTTTTGTATATTATTTAATAAAACTTCAAACTCTTTTTTTTTAATAAATTTTTCTAAAAATAATTTTTTCAAATGATTAATAATTCTTATATAATAATTTTAAGAAAAATTTATATAATATTTTAAAATACATAGTTATTTTTATATCATAAAAATTAAAGTTAATTATAAAGTAAATATTAAATACATTCAAATGGATTTTTTTCTCTAACCCTAACTTTTCGAAGGTTGATAATTTCGAAGTTTACTGTTCATCAATCCCATAATGGACAAGCAAATGATGGATATTTTACTTGATAATTAAACTTCTGCTTTAATTGTTGTTCATGTTTTAAAATGTATCTACGCTTTGTTAAAACTAATCAAATAATAGTATGTTATATTAAATCTAATAATTAGTTTGATAAATTTTAATGATCCAAAATAGTAGCTTTTCCAATAAGACTTTTATGATAAATTTTTTTATTGATTTATTATGATAATTCCAACAATGATTATTTTAAAGAATGCCCATAATTCAGTTGCAAAACCTTAATATTAGATTATTGACCTAGAACAACTTTTTTTTTTTTTAACTTTTATCTATTTTAAAGTTTTTGTAAGAGAGACCCCTTAAGTGAGTGCTGCTTAATACACTAGTTTGAGAGGGGGAGGGGGGGGGGAAGCATGGAAGTAAAACCATTATTCTATTTTAAAGTTTTTGTAAGAGAGACATTATAAGGTAGACATAGTTAATTACATCTTATAAATCCCTAGTTGATGCACACCAATCTTAAAATAAAACTAAAAAGCATGAAAATGGCTGAAACTGAGCCCACCACATTGATGTAGACGCAACCAGCCGTTTGGTCAAAATAATCCGAGTTGTATCGATAGTGTGCCGGTGAGCGGCATTGCATAAAAGATTGGTTGACATCGACCCACGGCACCGCCCACAATCTTTGCTAAAAATGACAAAGTTGCTGAGTAGATTTTAAAGTTAAATTTGAATATAGAAATAACATGTGATGATTTTGAGTCGAGTGTTTCGCTTTGCCTAAAGGAATGTAAATGTTTGTCGTAATCAACGTTGCTTCTCTCTATCAAATGACCCTTAATCAAAAGGGGGTGTCGGAAGGAATTGAAGAACCAGACATAGTGGAGAGAGCATTATCATGTCTGTTGTATTCAATGGAATTCCGATTTCTAAAGACGGTGTCTTTTCACAATCGGTGATCATCATAATATTCAACAATAAATGGGTAAAGTTCACCCCTAATCAACAAGTTCAAAGGTTTACCCCTAAACAACAAACCTAAAAGGTACAAAAGGCTAGAATCTAAACCCTTGGAATTAAAGCCGAAGCTGGTCAAATAATCTGTATGCCATATAGAGAAAACGAGACAAGAGCACATTAAAGTCACGAATAGGGATGAACAAAATTCCATTTGAAAATTGAAAAAAAAATCGAGTTAACCGATTCGAGTTATTCAAATTCGAGACAAGTTAAATTTTACAATTCGAACAATTTTAGTAATTTGAATAATAGATTAGTGTAAATACTCGTTTGATTCTTGTCAATTTTAAAAATCAGCAAATTAATCTCTCTTAACAAAAATTACAAAAAATTTAAAAATAAATTTTAAAATTCAAAATATTTATAAAAATTCCAAAATTCTAAAAAATATATAAAGAAAGTTAAAAATTTTAAAATTTTCTAAAATAATAATTTTGGGACCTAAATAAGTTAATTAATGATTCAAGTATATCATACTAAAGTAATTTATTTTTTTATTATTTTGTTTCGAAAAAGTTTTCAAATATATATAATTTCAAATTTATGTGCTCTAATATGGAATTAAATATATCGTAACAAGATTTTAATTTGACATGTTTAATATTTTTAATTTAACTAGAACAATTTCACTCAACTCGACTTAAGTCGAAAAAATTTCAAATCGAATTAAGATGATAAAATAGGACTTGTCAACTCGATTAACTAGAAATTTTTCACCGATCGAACGCTCACCCCTAGTCACGAATGAGCTTAATCATGATGAAGAAATAAGAGAGCAACACTATCTATAGCCAGAGATTAAAGTCAAAAGTCGACATTGAACTGTCACATACCAAGTGAGGGAGGACTTAGGCCCATAATAAAACTACACAAGCAAATAAGCCCCACAATCAGGCTTTTTGACTAGAATAATACAAAGAAAAAAAAAAGAACTTATTACCGAAATAATATAGGTTGAAATTTTTTAACATAAATAATATGGGGGGACTTGAACCAAGGCTAAATCGCCATTTAAGGTTACAATTTGGGGTATTAATGAGCATCAGTAGATATTATTAGAGATTGGTGTCCGTGCAGAAGGTATAATAATGTAAGGCCTAAAATATGCCTTGAAGTGACGATTTGAGGTTTCTTGTCTGTGGTAAGTGAGCAAGGAATCTTTATTGCCTCAAGGACCTAAATTATCCCTTGAGGTAGCGATTTGGTGCAAAAATTCTCACTCCCCTACCACAGACAAGACTAATCATTCCAGGAATCCCAAACTTAACACCATTTTTTGTATAAAAAGAAAGTGAGAAATGATTCAAACAACCCAAAAAAAACCACATTCTAGCCAAAAACATTCAAAACAAAACAGACCCCACTTTGCAAAAAAAAAAAAAAAAAAAAACCCTTTGTGAAGAATTGTTGTGTGAAAAAAAGAATTATGTAGAAAGACCCTAAACCAGTTATCAACCCTACGTAAGTAAACAACTTTTATGATTGTAAATCTAATTTTGAATTTTTTTAGATTTTAAATGTTTAACACTGTTGTTTTTTAGGGATCAAAGAGTGGAGAAGAAAGCATTGGAAAAGATGTAAGCTAAATTGTCATGTAGGTTTAGCTAGTTTAAAAATGATGATTATAAATTTTTATGTTGCAAACCTTGACCCCACATTATCAACCCTACGTAAGTAAGAAATTTTTATGATTGTAAAACCTTGACCCCACATTGCATCCAACCCGGACCACATAGTTGGATCATCAAGCCCTACTGTCTGATTCTAGGACATTTGCGGTTGTTGCATATTACTAGATGCACCCTAGAACTGCATTGAATTTGTTGAGTCTGACATATCTGGTCAATAACTAAAAGTCAAAGGCTAATGACTATGTCGTTCATTCCGTTCAGGTTGGAGAATGACATCGTAACCAACTAATAATCATCTACATTTACTGGTTCTATAGACTGTAAGGCATGTGAAGGCATCATTCAGTGCCTAACCCGCCTTAGAGGACAACATCTTGAGCGATATGGGATTTTCGCTTAAGGCAACAAAAATGGTTTCCCTTTAGCTTCGAACCATTTCATATAACGTGAGTCCACCTCGTAATTGCCTTGGTTATCAAATCCACTCACCATCCACCTCGTAATTGCCTTGGTTATCAAATCCACTCACCACCGACCCTTGATGATTGTCCCACAAAGCAATTCAATCACGATGTCAATCCCCACCCTGTTTCGCTTGTTGATCTTATGAGCGTTGTCTATATTTCTTTGATTAGCAAGGATTAATTGATACAAACCAAATTGGTGCATTATTTGATCCGGATGATGCCACTCAACAGTAGCGAAGTTAATAATGGCTGAGTTAGTACACCATAAGTCAGATCGAGAAAACACCTCTGCTGGTATGATGTCTCGAATATTAGCATCCTCGTAGGAGTGCCATTAGAATTATACATAATAAAATCCATATTAGTTTACATTATAAATAAACCAAATCAAACTTTTACTTGCTGACAACAAATAAACATTTAATATATACCTGAGTTCGACCATGTCGCTCTATTTCTTCCCGATAAGTTTTCACCAATATCATGTAATTGCTGCGACCCCTTGGACTAATCCAATCACTGAAAAAAAAATTAAATTTTACAAACAAATTTTATTATCATATATTGAATTTAATAAAATATTAATGTAACACTTCTTACACGACCCAATTGTCGAGTCTGAGCTACAAGATACCACATCTGTTACCGGAGCAACTAAAATCAAATGCAACATAATTTTTGTTAATCCAACTTATTATATCTATTGACATGATCATTATATCAACATCTTATAATATATTATCTGGGATTTATACAAGCTTACGAAAACTCTTTTAATAACCCGAGACTATTGAAGGACTAAACTACAAAGTTTAAAATATTTCAGGCTGGAGTTGCGACTTCAGGGATGTGATGTTGCGGCCTCCAAAATAGTAGGTTGACATCACAACTCGAGAACTAAAACGTAAAATTTTGAAAATTCACCGAGTTGGCGTCGCAACACCGGGGTGTAATGTCTCGACATTGAAGACAATGAGTTGATGTATAGACCTCAAACAGGGGATGTTGTGACATTAAAAGTTGGTGTTGTGACATTCATAGGATGGTGTCATGACTTTAGAAGCTGATGCCGTGACATCCACGGGGTGGTGTCACGACTTTGTAGGCAGAATACAACGACTTCAATCTTTTTTGGTTTCAACCTATCATTCACATAATAAGGTAGGTTTTTGGACCTATATTAGCAAAATCACGAAGTAAAAGTTCGTCCCAATTTCATCAAATCACCAAACCATGCCACTTATGCAATCAAAACTCATGAAATCTTTAAAGAAACTAAGTGCTCAAATGGCTCACAACTCATGAACCAAAAATTAGGCACAACTAGGCCATATACCAAGCTTGACATACATCACAACCATAACCACAAATTCAACATTGGCATTCATAACAAAGAATGAACATTTTCATATCAAAGACTCTATATACATGCCACAACAATAGATACCAAAATGAACATATTTCTATTATCTTGATGATAGTGTGTCATTTGCATTGATCAGTCTTGGTGAGTTTTGCAAGTTGGAGATCTACATATAGGAGAAACAATGATAGTAAGCATTTAAATGCTTAGCAAGTTCAAATGGAAATTACAACCTTACCTTTCTCATAGGTGAGCATGCCAACTACCAAGGTTTTGGCATACATTTGGCTAAAGCTTGACACATAATGTCACAACAAAATGCATAACAACATAGGTATCAAATTCTATTAGGCATTATAACATGTCCAAAACATGTAACACCCAAAACCCGGCCTAGACGTTATGGCCGTATATGGCAATGTCACACGATAGTGTTTTTGAAACCTCGTTGTTACAATGAAAACATTCCATATTATTATCTTTAGTAAACCTTTGTTAGAACTTAGGAAGTCATCTTTATTCATTTAAAACATTTGTTTTGAAACATCCCTCGTTGCGGAAGCTTTAATAAAACAGTTTAGGTGATCATGCATTTAGAAATTACTTTAACTTATTGAAAATCGAATTTCCTACGACCAGCAGGTATAAATCCATAAAGTAAAATAAATAAATAAAAACCCAAATTTAAAACCAAAGTCCCAGAGGGTCGTTAAATTACAACCCAAATAATCAATAATAATCAAATCATAAATCGTAAATTGAAAACCATGAAGTCCAAAAATTACTCTGGTCACCGCTGAGTCCTCCGTCGCATCGATCTGTCTAAGTCTGGGGATTACCTGTGCACATTAAACAAAAAGGGTGAGTTTACGTGAACTCAGTGTGTAATCCCGCAGAAACAAACAAACAATCAGTATTCACAGTGCACAGTTAAACAGTCTTGGGCCTAAGCCCTTTTTAGTATCAGTGACAGTTTGGGCCTTAGCCCATCTCGAGATAGTGTCAAATGCAAAGAGGGCCTTAGCCCATCACGATATCGTGAGTGTAAAAATTATGCAAGAGCAAAATCCTACCCAACCAGCCTCTACACACCATCTCTGTCCAACCCTACACTCCATGTGGGGATATAATCAACCCACACATCCCTACACTCCAAGTAGTACCGAATGCGGCACAATACAAAGAGTTTGCAAACAATGGGTGAAGAAATTAGGCTTAAAGCCTTTCAAGACACTTCCTCCGAATAACAACCCCAACCCAATGCAATGCAACATACAATGGATGACATGCTATTATGCAATTTCGGTACATATATTCGATTCAGATATTAACATGCCGATGCATGATATCATTCAGTCAATTTCACACATTTAGGGGTCTAAGTAGCGCTTACCGACCTTACAGTATATTCACAGTCGACTTGGGCGACCCGTGCAACCTTAAAAACATTTCGATAAAAATGGGCCCACACGCCCATGTGATCTGCCCGTGTGGGCCCACACACCCGTGCGGCCCACTCAGCCCAAATTGGCCTTGGTCGTGTGATCCATTTTTAAAGTAACCCATGCTAGCTCAATACTCATATATGTTTTCACTATTTACTTATATGTTCATTCAAAGCTGTCTACTTGAGTCATTATCACTAAATTATTTATATCTTGAGCTACAGAATTCCAAATTAAGATCCTCTTGATGTTTTTTAAACTAGACTCAAATAATTTTTTTTCATAAAATTTTCAGAATTTATAGTTTATCAAATAAGTACAATAAAATCTTTAAAGTTATCCCTATTCAGCTGTTTGACAGCTTCATCCTTTCCTTACTAAAAATTATTTATCTCTTAGTACGGAATTTAGATGATGTTTCTGTTTATTTTTCTTGAAAATAGACTCATTAAGGATTTAAAAATATAAATTTAAGCCCCTAATTATTTTTTTACAATTTTTGATGATTTTCTTAAGTCAGAACAGGGGAACCCGAAATCATTCTGACCTTGTCTCACAAAATTTATTATATCTCATGATTTACAATTCCATTGCTTACACTGTCTTTTCCATGAAAAACTAGACTCAATAAAATTTAATTTAATATTTTATTCAACCTCTAACTCAATTCCTACTATTTTTGATGATTTTTCAAAATTAGACTACTGCTGCTGTCCAAAACTATTTTAGTGCAAAATGTTGATTTCCAAGTTTATAACACATTTATTTCCTTTCTCTACAATTTTTCGCATCATTTTCTCTTATTTCTCTTATTTCTCGACAGCAAGCAATTTTGGCTTTTCGCCGAATCCCGTTTTCTGCGTTTTGGGTACACACCTGGTAACATTTCTGATGCGTAAGCACTCCTAAGCCTCCAGAACCTAAAAATCGACCAACATATCTCCAGATTAATCACTTAATTCATTTTTAATCAACAAATTTCGGAAGGAACTCGACTAAAAACCTAGCAAAACCCTTACCTCGCTTGATTAACCACGACTTCGCACAATCACAGCGTCGATTCAAAACCACCAACCCCTTGATTAACTCCGAAACACCAAAAAGGAATCCCCCTTTTAGAGATTAACCAAGAACGATTAACAATAGACAAAACTGTTACTTACCGAACACGCGCAACCAGCGATGAACAACCGAATCAATTGGAAAAAAAAAGAGAAAGAAACGGAAGGGGAAAAATAATGGAAATTTCGGCAGCAACTAGGGGAAAGAATCGGCAGAGGAGGGAAAAAAGAAGAAGAAGAAAACGTCAGAAAAAGTTTGGGGAATTGGAGAGAAAACTGAAACTCTACTCTCTTTTTTTGCAACAAAAAGATAATCAGATTATTTTCTGATAACATCTCCCCAATTATCTCCTAAAATCACTCCCTATTAACCCACTAAAACATAACTACTCAGAATTTTGTCCCAACACAACTCTTAGCCGAAATTGGAGCAAAAATACTATCTCCACGCCATCACAGAGAATTGAACACAGGACCTCCAACACTCCACTTAACCACCAAACCAGCAGGCCCATTCTGTTATATACTTATCAACAATTAAATAAAATCCTATTGACCAAAGATTGGGCTTTATTCATAAAAATACCAAAATTTGCCCAAGTCATGGCTTGAACTTGGGACCTCTCACACACTCCCAAAACACTTAACCACTGAAGTAGATATAGATTTATGTCATACATCCGCAAAAACAAAAAATTAAATTTTGGGGGCGTTACAAAACACCTTCAAATCATACTGATTCATACAAAATCATCACCATTTCATATACTATTATCAATTCACAAGTTCATACCATTTCAATTTAAATCATACATCATAATAGCTTACCAAAATTCGGTTCATTTCATTTTCCAATTTCAAATTTTAATTTCAATGTTTCACCTAATGGAACCCTAATAAAACACACTCGGATACACGGGTGAACTACACCATACCAGGATAGCTCGTATGAGCTTAAACTACACTACACCAAGGCACCAAAGTGCAAAGTCCGCATGCATCAAATGTTTAAACATTTTCAATTACATCCCTCCACCACACCAAGGTCTCCATAGAGACAAAGAACACTCGATAATCCACAATAAACGTTGGATATCGAAATAACCTGTCATAATCTCCATATCATCAATTATCCCGTACACAAGTGCACATATGAACTTATTAGAATTCCAATTGTATCCTAACCTTTTACTAAGTTCACATGGGCATCAATCATTCATATTTGCATAATCATACCTTGTAGTCTTTTATATTTGCATATTCACACCCTGTAATCATTCATGTTTACATATTCATACCATGTACTGTAATCAGCCCATTTTGCTCGGGCTTGTAACAAACCAAAAAAAAACAATGAAAAAAATAATAAATAAATGTCCAAAGTCTTTTACAGTCCTTTTACAAAGCCCAGACCCAAATAAACCATTACCCGAATACACCCCAGACCCAACCTAATAACCCATTACCCGAAACTAACGCAACAGAAGCTGGCCCAATTGGCCCACAAAATCTTGCGGACGCAGGAAACCCTAGGTTTCCACTGCGCCGCAAGTGCCCCAGTAGCCCCTCGGTCACGTCGCCAATCGCGCTACAATCCGCGCCCAGTCACCGCCGAGATCTCCGCTCCCCACCTGCAAAAAGGAAAGAAAGAGCAGCAAAATATGGCAAACGCAACCAAAAACATTTGTATTCCTTTTCTATTTTTATTTTTGAGGCTATAAAAGCCCTATGTAACATACACAATGGGGACACAGAGAGATAAAACACGAATATACAAATATTCACAAAAGACACACAGAGAAATACAGACACAAAAAATACATACAGAAACTAAAGTATACAAAAATAAAATACAAAGATTTTTTTTGGCAGAGGTGATTTTCTCAATATTTCATTTTTTTTTACATTTATATATATAAATACTGTTAAAAATAAAAAAGGCGGAGATTCTCTTGTTGTACGCTGTGGCGAGCGGCGCGTGCATGCTGCGTTAGCAGAGCCCAATGATGAACTCCGTCAGAGGAGGGGAGGGCTTTTGAGAGCATTTGCAGAATTTTTTTTTTCAACCGGTGTTAACATGTTTTTTTTTGGCCGAATTTTGATTTATATAGACTAGGGGAACGACGTCGTTTTGGGGTTACCTTTAAAGGCCAAAACGACGTCGTTTTAAAAGGGGGATCCGCGCGTTGACCCGAAAACCGGGAGGATCCGCGCATTTTTATAAAAGGGCAATTTGCTGCTTTAGCCCCTCCGCAATTTTACTAGTCTTAATTCAGCCCAATTGGAATTTTTATTTTTATTAAATTAACCCTAAAGTCTGTTTTTGTTCCAATTTAGTCCATCGGACTGCTTTAAGGGCTAAAAATCAGAACGACGTCGTTTTGGAAAGAAGGCATAATTGCCTAATAAGTCCCTACAATGCGGCGCGCGTTTTAATTTAGTCCATTTATATTTATTTTATTGCTATTTAATCCTTAAAACCTTTTTTATTTTATTTTTTTAAAATTATTCTAATACTATATTTAATTATTTTATTATATTAAAATGTTATATTATTCTTATTATTTAAATATTAATTATGTTAATAGTATAAAATTCATATATATATTTTTTGTTATATATTATTTACTTGGTTTAATATAATTTATATATTGTTTTATAATTTGTATATTATTTATTATATTATATTTTTAATTTGTATATTGTATAGTATTATATTATGTCATATATTATTTTTAAAATTTTATTTTGTATAAAATCTATTTATATTATATAACATATTTCATTTATATTGTTTATTACATATGTAATTTTATGATTAGTACATTATATATACATATGTTTTTATATAAAAATATTATATATTATTTATTAATCAGTTTTATTATATGTAATCATTTATATATGTATTAAATTATTAAATTATATACATTTATTATAAGTACTTTTTTTAAATTTTTATATATATATATATTAAATCATTTTTAAAAATTGTCACATTCTTTTATTTTTTTATTCAACGTTTAAATATATTATTCCTTTTTTCATTTGATTTTGTTATTTCGTGAAAGTCTTAATTATCGCTATTTATTTTATACCACATGTTTATTTATTTATGTTCTTTTGATCGTTTATTATTGTTTAACATAGTTCTTTATATATTTATGTTATATTATTCTTTTATTATTTATTGTTAGTATAATTTGTAGTTATGTAGAATTGCTATTAAATATGTATGTCATAATATCTTACTCAAACCATTGTCTTATAAAAACTTCTTTTAAATTGACACATTTTATTCAAATAGTTTTAAAAAAAATTCGGTGATATCTAATATTTGGGGGCTTCGAGAAAAATTGTGCCCTAACTCACTGGGTTTCAATTTTTATCGTTGAACTTAAAATATTAAGTATCCCTTTTCTTTTAAAATTGAAATTCATAAACTTCTAAATTAAAACTTATTCTTGGAAATTCCAAACGTTATACCCTAACTTACTGGATATGATATTTTGTATTTCGAGATAAGAATTTCTACAAAATAAAAGCGAGCCTAACTTCGAAGTCGTGAGATGTTATATCCTAACTTACTGGATATAACATTTTATTTTTTTGAAATAGGTAAGTCTTGGTTTTCTTTCTAATAAAAGGATCATATTTTAAAAAATTTCAAATTTTCAACATTCGGACATGATTTTATCAATTAGGTACCAATTTTTGGGCGCTATGAGGGTGCTAACCCTTCCTCATACGTAACCGACTCTTGAACCCGTTTTCTGGCATTTTGTAGACCAAAAATCAATGTTTTGAAATAAAACATCTTATAAGGTGATCCAATCACACCTAAGTAAAAAAAGGATTGGTGGCGACTCCCGTTTTCGTTTTTTAAGTCGATCCCCATTTTTATAAACTTTTTTTAAAAATGGTTTCGACAGCTTGGCGACTCCACTGGGGACAAATAAGAGAGTCAAGCCGTAAAATCGATAATTTCATGTCCTTTTGTCCGATTCTAAAATTCTGATTTAAAAAACCATGATCCTTTTATTGCATGTGGTTCTATTTTTTAATATATATCTCTGCATTGCATTACATGACCGTTGTGGTCGCGCCTTTAAGTGGGAGCGAGAAGCTATGCCTTCGTGAGGTTTTCACCTTCGCATGGGCTAGTGGATTGCTTCCGGGATACATCTGTACCTATGTCTTTGTGAAGTTTTCACTTCCGCATGGCCATAGGGAAATGTATTCCCCTGAACCGAACTCGGTCCATATGAGCCTATAATGGGTGAAGATCGAGGAATCTGTTGGTTCGGGAACCTCAACATTAGAGCTAAACCACATATAGATAACTTAAGGGCTCACCCTAAGTAGAACTATACCTAGCCTTAGTGGTTACCCAGATAGGTGTTCGTTTATTTTATTTTCTTCATATTCTATTTCATGATACTGATTTATTGTGTTTTAATTTTTGTGCATATCATATTAAAGAAGTATCGATTCACGATCAATTTCTAAGTTAGAAAGCTGGTTATGGAGAACGAATTCCTTGATAAAGTGTAGGACAATGCTTCCGTCTGCACATGGTCAGAGCAAACGCAATTGGAGAAAGGGAACAGCTTAGTTGATGGGTACGTATCTGAACTATGGGATTTTACTCGTATTAGTATTACACAAAATGAGTTCCAAGAGTTGAAAGAGATATGAGCTCAATGGGATGATGAGGCTAAGCAGCTATTTTATCGTAATTATGGAGATCTACCCTATTTACTTGACATCAAGGTAGATAAGCATCTGTTTCGGGCCATGACTCAGTTTTAGAACTCCGCCTATAGCTGTTTCACTTTCAGAAAAGTAGATTTGGTGCCCACGGTGGAGGAATATACAACCTTGCTTTGATGTCCAAGGGTCCAAGTCGGCAAAGCTTATTCTAGGGCTGCTAATGTCCCAACTTTCGTGAAGAGGTTAATGAATATCACGGGGATGAGCGAATAGTGGGTCGCAGCCAGAATTCAGAAGAAAGGTGAGGGTAAATGCATTCCTTGGGTTAGCTTGAGGGACTTGATCTTAGCCCATCCAGATGCAAAGAAGAAGGTTGACATCTTTGCCCTGTGTGTCTATGGTTTGGTAATTTTCCCAAAGCTCTAAGACATATAGACGAAGCAGTCACGGAGTTATTCGATGGAATTGACAAAGGGGTCATGCCAGTACCTGCGATCTTAGCCGAGACGTTTAGATCTTTAAACGCATGTCGGAGAGTAGGTGAAGGTAGATTCATTGGATGTGTGCAGTTGCTGTTAGATTGGTTTCATAGCCATTTCTGAAAGGTAGAGAAAGTATCCTATCGGGTTTTTTTGAGAACTATTCTCCGTTAAAAGAGATAGTGGCTACACCGAGGAAAGAGGACGTGTCTGAGGAGAACTGGATGGCGCTCCTTCAAAACCTTCAAGAGGAAGACATCGAGTGGAGAGCCCCTTGGATGATTCCAGATGATATTCTTTATTGATGTGGGAGTTTTGAATGGGTTCCTTTACTTGGGGAGCCGTTGGGTATGCTCATTTGCTCGCACTAAGGCAATATGGATCAAGGCAGTTCGTACCGGCAACATATGGGCTGGCTCAGTGTGAGTTCTCGTATAAAGGGGATAATTATAAGAAGAAGGTTAAGGAGATTTCTGCTGATTGGAATCAGATTTGTAGGATGAAGAGATTATCCGCAGGACCAATGACGACCCCAGAATACAGTGGATGGAGGATTAGAAGGATTAATGATAACATCCCCGAGCTAAATCCAGAAGGCACCCGATCAAGAGAGGAATGCTTGCAAGTGGTCCCATCAGAGTTAGAGATTGTGAAACAAGACTTCGAAAGGATGAGTTCAGAGCTTGGAAAAGGGATGGAGAAGCTGAAAGAAGAAAAGATATACTTGAGGCTAGATGTGGATGTTCAAAAATCAGAGGTCGAAAAGTTGAGAAAAGGGAAGAAAAGGGTTGAGGAAGATCTGAGCAACCTAAAGACAGAATATTAGAAGCTGCGTCTATCACTGAAAAATGCTGGATTGGGGAAGACTTCGCAATAGTGGCAACAAGAGGTTCAAGAGGAAAAGGCCAAATCTGACCATTGGGAGAAGAAGTTCCTAGAGATGCAGATGCAAAATGAGGCCCTAGAAAAGAGGTTAGCAGAAAGCCAAAAAGAGAAAAGTGGATTGAAGGCTAAAGTCGTCGAACTGGGATGGTCTCTTCACCACCATCGAAGCCGTAATACTGTAATCGAGTTGAAGTCAAGTCTGAACAAGATTAAGGAAATGAAGGGCAAGATCGAGAGATTAGAATCGGCGTTGTAGAATTGTGAACTCGAATTGAGCAGCTTGAAGCAAGAGAGGGGCATTGGAAGGAAGAGTCGCATGATCAAGTTAGAAATCGTGATTATCTCATGGGTGAAGCAATAGTTCAGATTCGAGAGGTAGTTGATCACCTGCAGATTTTGGCAGTACAAGCGGATACGTTGAGCACAAAATACGAGCTACAGTCAGATCGTGGCCGAGAGCTATCCTTATTGTTTAGGAAAGTTAAGACTCTAGGCCTTAGGGCGAAAGCATATTTGTAGTCTGTTTTATGTAAAGGATTTTGTTTTCTAATAAAGTTTTCTAGAATGAAGTTGAATCTGAATCGATGCTTTCTTTTTGCATTCATGCATTTACATCACATCATGTCATATGCATTTAAGTCCTTAGAGAGAGCCTAATTAGTTGAAATTATTACAGAGAGAGAGAGAAAGAAGGAAAAATCTGGAAATTGAGCACCACTACGGTACACGTGCCAAAACAAAGAAAATGGATCAAAGACTTGAACAATTCCAGAGGGACATGCAAGACCAGATGTAAGAGAAAATGGCAAAGCTCCAACAAGAAATGAGAGACCAAATGTTGGAAGCTCAAAAGAACATGATGGCTCAAATGGCCCAGATGCTGAATGGGGCAATGAACAAAGGAAAAGGTCCCATGGCTATTACTGGAGAAGAGAGTGAAGGCATTCCTCCTGGTTTTACCCCACCACATGCGCCAGCACAGCCTGAAGAGTATACCCAAAGGCCATCTGTCACGATTAGGCCTCAACAGGGGCAAGCTGATACTAGACCGCCCATGAACTTCCAAGTCGGCTCAGGATCTAACCCAAGAGATAACCCTGCTAACCCCCTTATCCCTGATTTGGATATAGTAGAAAGGGAAGGGATAAGAACTGAATCCTCGAGGCAGTTAGAGGATCGCTGTAGATGGTTGGAGGAAAAGTTCAAGGCTCTGGAAAATGCCGATCATCATCATGGTATTGACACAAAGGACTTGAGTTTGGTTCCAGATTTGGTGCTTCCTCATAAATTCAAGATGCCAGAATTTGAGAAGTACAACGGGATTAGCTGCCCTGAAGCTCACATCACTATGTTCTGTAAACAGATGACTGGTTATGTGAACAATGATCAGCTTTTGATTCATTGTTTCCAAGACAGTTTAGTGGGGGCAGCATCCAGGTGGTACAATCAACTCAGCCGTGCTAATATTAGTTCCTGGAGAGACCTAGCCCAAGCCTTCATGAAGCAATACAATCATGTCACAGACATGACGCCTGACAGAATCATGTTGCAGAATATAGAAAAGAAGTCAAATGAAAGCTTCAGGCAATACGCACAAAAATGGAGGGAAGTTGCCATGCAAGTTCAACCACCTCTCCTAGAGAAGGAAACCACCATGCTTTTTATCAACACCCTGGAAGCTCCGTTCATCACCCACATGATAGGAAGTACTACCAAGAGCTTCGCGGATATAGTGATGGCAGGAGAAATGATAGAAAATGCCATAAAGGGGGGCAAGATTGAAGCGGGGGAAACCACTAGGAGGTCTGCTCCTAGGAAAAAGGAAAATGAGGTGAATAATACGAGTACATACAACAAATGGTACTCAAAGGCAATCACTGTTAGTCAACCAAAAGTAGTTACTGTCGGGCAACAAGGGTCGACAAAACAAGAATCTGGCGCAAGGTAAAATTCTAAAAAGCTTCAATTTACGCCAATCCCAATGACGTATAAGGAGCTATATCAAAGTTTATTTGACGTGCATGTGGTGTCCCCATTTTATCTAAAACCGTTACAGCCCCCATATCCTAAATGGTATGACTCAAACGCTCAATGTGATTACCATGCGGGAATATCGGGGCATTCCATAGAAAACTACACTACCTTCAAAAAGGTAGTAGAGAGGCTCATCAAAATGGGGATCGTGAAGTTCGATGATACACCTAGTATGGAGAACCCATTATCCAACCACGGGAATAATGGGATAAATGTGATCGGTGAAAAGGTCGTGAGAAAGATCAAGGGGGATATCTCGGAGGTGAAAACCCCGTTGAGAATAATTTGGAAAGAAATGATAAGAAGAGGTTTGGTAGAATCAGACTTTGTGAAAAGATGTGGAGGAATAAGGAACTACTGTGAGTTCCACAAAACAGAGGAGCATGAGATCCAGGAATGTGCTGAGTTCAGAGTATTGGTACAAAGCCTTATGGATAATAAGGAATTGGAATTTTATGAAGAAGGCTCAGAGGGAGGAAGCATATGCGTGACAGAAGGAGAGTTGACAAATTAGAAAGTCAATTACCCAAGGATCATTATCTCCCGATTAAGAAGCACGAAAGGCGGAGCACAAGTCACGCCTAAAGTCGTAATCCAAAAACCTATTTCCTGTCCTTACAAGGATAACAAAATGATACCTTCGAATTACGACTGTAACGTGACAATACCGGGAGTGGAAGGCTCAGTCAGCACTTCTGAGGAAGTCTAAAATGAAAGGTCCTATACACGTAGTGGGAAGCGTTACGACTCGGGAAACATTAAAATAGAACCAGCAAAGTCAAAGATTGTGGCAGTTGTATGAGAGAAAGGACCTGAGGCCCTTATCAATGAACCAGTGAAGGAAGAAGAGGCTAAAGAATTTTTTAAATTCTTGAAGCACAGTGAGTACAGTGTGGTAGAGTAGCTGCGCAAGCAACCGGCTCGTATATCAGTACTAGCCTTACTCTTAAGTTCAGAAGTGCATCGTGAAGCATTAATGAAAGTGCTGAATGAGACTTATGTTACTAAGGATATATCCGTCAACAAACTGGATTGTCTGGTTAGTAACATAAGTGCTGACAACTTTATCTACTTTAGTGATGATGAAATTCCACCGGGGGGTATGGGATCGACCAAGGCTCTGCACATCACTCCTCGTTGCAAGGGATACACTCTGTCAAGTGTGTTAATCGATAATGGATCAGCCTTGAATGTCTTACCATTTTCCATACTGAAGATGTTGCCGATAGATAGTTCTCACATGAAGACATGCCAGAACATAGTGAGAGCATTTGATGGCACCGAGAGAAGAGTGATGGGAAGAATTGACATACCATTGCTAATTGGGCCAAACACGTATGAAGTGGATTTTCTGGTGATGGATATCAAGCCCTCATACAATTGCTTGCTGAGAAGGCCCTGGATTCATTCGGCAGGAGTAGTGCCCTCATCGCTTCACCAGAAATTGAAACTGGTGACAGAAGGTCGGCTAGTTACTGTAAACACAGAGGAGGATATCATAGACACTGTTACCAACGACGCACCATATTTAGAGGCGAGTAAAGAAGCAATTGAATGCTCTTTCCGATCTTTAGAGTTTGTAAATGCAACTTTCATATTGGAAGGGAATGAAGTTCCAGTGCCTAAAATATCCAGGACCACGAGAATGGGCCTACAAATGATGATTGGGAGAGGAGCCTTACCGGACAAAGGACTGGGTAGACGTCTTCAAGGAGAGACTCAAGTTCCAATGCTGAAAGGGAAGAGAGACCGCTTTGGCTTAAGTTTTAGGCCAGATGCCAGACAAAGGAAGAGGGAAATAGAGAAAAAAACAAGAAAGAAGAAGAGCACGGTTGAATGGGGAGGAAGTCAAGTGGGAATCAATGACATTCCCCCACATATCCCAGACCTTTGTATCCGGAGGGATAATTCACCCTGATAGAGGGTTATTGGAAAGTCCTCACATCAATGCCATACACGAGGAGGGAATTGAACAAAAAAACCTGTGGGGCATTCGCCCTTATGAATCTGGAAGCGTTTTGAATAATTGGACTGCAGAGAAACTTCCTGTAGTTTTTAGAGATTATACAGATTAATATTCAGAACGCTCTTGTTATTTTTTAGCCTAGGAATAATAAGATTTCTTTTGTGAAATAGGCTCATGTTCAGACATTATTGTTTTAATAAAATACATCTTTGATAATTAATTCGAGCAAATATTCTTTCATTTTTTTAGTATTCTTTGAATTTTCTAATTTTATTCCAAATTTTTTATTCTCATTCATATCATGTGAATAGTTGTCTTCGAATTCATTGGTTCTTTTTACATTCTTTGGTGCCCACTGCAGGTCCCTATATATCAATGATATGAGCAACGATACTACAGATCCAGAGGTCCATTTTGAGCAAGACATGTGTTTAGAGGAATCTTAGGATTTTGAAGGTGACAAAAATTGTGACTTATCTCCAGATTTGTTAAGAATGGTAAAGCAAGAGGAGAAAAAAATTTTACCACATGAAGAGGAGATAGAGAACATAGCCTTGGAGGAAGGAAAGGTTGTGAAAATTGGAACGCGCATAGCCGAGGAGACGAAACAAGACCTTGTTGAGTTACTACGGAAATTCAAGGACGTCTTTGCATGGTCATACCAAGATATGCCCGGGCTAAGTACGGATATTGTAGTGCATCGCCTTCCTATTAGAGAAGATTGCAAGCCAGTTCAACAAAAGCTACGAAGGATGAGGCCTGATGTGGTGTTGAAAATAAAGGAGGAAGTCAAGAAACAGTTTGATGCTGGTTTTCTACAAGTGGTCAAATATTCAGAATGGGTTGCCAACATTGTACCTGTTCCTAAGAAGGATGGAAAGGTTCGGATGTGTGTTGACTACAGGGACTTAAATAGAGCCAGCCCAAAGGATAATTTCCCTTTGCCTCATATTGACACGTTGGTGGATAATATGGCAGGATTCTAACTGTTTTCTTTCATGGATGGTTTTTCGGGATACAACCAGATCAAGATGCACCCTGAGGATATGGAGAAAACCACTTTCATAACATTGTGGGGTACCTTTTGTTATAAGGTAATGCCATTCAAGTTGAAGAATGCAGGAGCGACGTATCAAAGAGCCATGGTAACATTGTTCCACGACATGATGCATAAAGAGATTGAAGTATATGTTGATGACATGACCGCCAAATCTTGAACAGAAAAGGAACATATTGAGGTTTTGAAGAAATTATTTTTGAGGTTGAGAAAATTTCAATTGAAGCTCAACCCGGCAAAGTGTACTTTCGGAGCTCGATCAGGGAAATTACTGGGTTTTGTGGTCAGCGAGAGAGGAATTGAAGTTGACTCAAACAAGGTCAAGGAAATACAATAGTTGCCTCCACCACGCACCCAAAAGGAAGTTCGAGGCTTTCTTGGAAGATTAAATTACATTGCTCGGTTTATTTCACAATTAACCGAGAAATGTGATCCCATATTTCATCTTCTCAAGAAACACAACCAATGTGTATGGGACGAGGAATGCCAGAGAGCTTTTGACAAAGTCAAGCAATATCTGTCAAATGCCCCAATATTATCTCCGCCTAATCCAGATAGACCGTTGATATTGTATTTGTCAGTGTTCAATAACTCCATGGGATGTGTGCTTGGTCAACACGATGAGTCAGGAAGGAAAGAAAAGGCGATATACTATCTCAGTAAAAAGTTCACTGAATGTGAAATGAGATATTCGTCGATTGAAAAATTGTGCTGCGCCTTGATTTGGACAACTCGGAGATTGAGGCAGTATATGTTATATCATACAACTTGGTTAATTTCTAATATTGATCTGTTAAAGTATATGATGGATTCTACTGCTTTGAATGGAAGGATGGCAAGGTGGCAGGTTTTATTGTCAGAGTTCGATATAGTCTATGTAAACCAAAAGGCTATAAAAGAGAGTGCAATAGCAGAATTTTTGGCTAGCAGAGCCTTGGAGGATTATGAACCATTAAGCTTTGATTTCCCCAATGAGGAGTTAATGTATGTGGCAACTACTGAAGAGTATCCATGGAAGTTAAATTTTGATGGAGCGTCCAATGCTGTGGGAAATGGAATTGGAGCAATCTTGGTATCCCCTAGTGGTGATCATTATCCATTCACATGCAAATTGGATTTTGATTGCACAAACAACATGGCCGAGTATGAAGCGTGCATCATGGGCATTCGAGCAGCTATAGAGCGTAAAATCAGAGTGGTAGAAGTATATGGAGATTCTGCTTTAGTAATCTACTAGCTTAAAGGAGAGTGGGAGATAAGAGATCCCAAACTAATTGATTACCGAAAAATAGTTTTGGGATTGATTGAGGAGTTCGATGACATCACTTTTAATTATCTCCCACGTGATGAAAACCAGATGGCGGATGCTTTGGCAACCTTGGCTTCTATGATCAAAGTAAACAGACTAGAGGACATGAGACCTATTCAGATGAGTATTTGCGAAGTTTCAGCCCATTGTTATAATGTGGAAGAAGAGGAAAGAGATGATCACCCTTGGTATCATGATGTATTGCGATACGAAAAGAATCGTGAATACCCGGAGCATGCAACTGAGAATGAGAAAAGGACATTAAGAAGATTGACCTCTGACTATGTTTTAGACGGGGATATCTTGTATAAAAAGAGAAAGGATCAAGTATTATTGAGATGCGTTGATGCTGTTGAAGCCAGGAAAATCCTAGAAGAAGTCCATGAGGGCATTTGTGGGACACACGCTAATGGATTCACAATTGCCAGATAGATAATGAGGTTTGGATATTATTGGTCCACCATGGAAGGAGATTGTATCAGCTATGCTAAGAGATGTCATAAATGCCAGATTTATGGAGACAAAATTCATGTGCCTCCGTCACCTTTGCACGTTATGACTTCCCCATGGCCTTTTTCCATGTGGGGCATGGATGTTTGTAACACTCCTTGCCCGTGTTCAAGCTGGAACAGGGTTTAAGGCATGACCTAACTAATCTTGCATAAACAATTGGAATAGGGTTATAAAATTTCATTTAACCCCCATCGCTCGCACAAACTCGGCCCAGGAGGCCTTAAAAATACTTACAAGAAGTGTCGGAGTCTTTCCAGGAACTTTCACAAATTCAAGAAACTTTTTGAACAAAACAAGGGCCACACGCCCGTGTAGGTCTTGGGACACGCCCGTGGTCTCTCAAGGCATGCTCGTGCCTTGTGCCCGTGGTCGACACTGACTAAAATCACATAGCCATGGCACGCCCGTGGCCCTAGCCCGTGTGTAAAACCTCAGCATTCTGACTTAACCACACGGCCTATACACACGCCCGTGTATTATGGCCGTGGGGAATTTACAATTTCATGAGCAAGGTGCAGACTTCACACGGCCTGGGTACACGCCCATGGGCTAGCCGTGCCTCCCACACGGCTTAGACCCACGCGCGTGTGTCTAACTAAGTGGGCAATTAGTAGGCTATATACCAAGCCATTGCCACCTAAGGGTGCACACAAACATACCTCTACTCAAAACAATACCACTCCTAACCCTTTTGCAAGTCTAAGAACTCATCCAACATACACATTATTGAAATAAACACACAATTCATGAATTTTATCTTCATTAAACAAAAGAGTTTGCCAAGTATTTGTCTAACTCATAGGGCCACTTACAAAATGACTTACATAGCCAACACTTTAACTAACAATCACATCTTGACAAAATACTCAAGTCCTATACATGCCATACTCAAAACAAGTCTAAGATTGTTATACCAAAGTGCTGTCGATAGTGTAATTTCCAAACTCCTCTGATCCACGATCCTCGAGTTACCTTGGCAATACTACAAGGAAGAAGGGCAATGAAAAAGGGGTAAGCATAAAGCTTAGTAAGTTGCATGGAAATAAATAACAATCATAATACTCATAAAAATATTCCATCCACGGTATTATCTAACCATACACAAATCAAGGTTTCTTGCCATGCTTACTTACAATTGCCCTTATTTATCACATACCGTGCCACACATCACAATCGTTTCTTCGTGACCCAGTCACGAGTACCTGTATTCACTCATTCACATGACTTAAATATCATTCGCATCTCTACTTCTAAATTCATCTACTTATCCCACCACTCACAAGGGATAGTCAAAGACACGTGTTTACAGCCATTACTATAAACATAAAACCAATGCCACGTCCCCGAGGTGGTCTTACATGGAGTCTTCTCTAGATACCAATGCCATATCCCGGACATGGTCTTATATGGAATTACCTCTAGGTGCCAATGCCATATCCCGGATATGGTCTTATATGGGATTACCTCTAGGTGTAACGATGCCATATCCTCGGATATGGTCTTATACGATTTCCATGTTCATCACTTTGAAGCCATATCCACGGATATGGTCTTATACTGAGGATCTCAACTTGGTGCGAGGCCATGTCCCGGACATGGTCTTATACGGGACCTTATTTGTTTCATATTTCAATAATAGCATTTCTATAATCAACATGGCCCAATTAGGACTCCAACATCTCATTCACATTAACTACTCAATTTAGTAATGCATTATGCTTTAATATAATGCCAAGCATTTCTCAACATGCTAATATGCATATTATTTAAGTCACATACAACTTACCTCATTTTTAAAATGAGTTAGTTCTTCGGTTCAGTCCACGACTTTATTTTTTCCCCGATCGAGGCGGATTCTCATCTCCTCTTTCTATATAATAGAAAATTAGCTCATTTTAATCACTACATTAATATAAGCATTTCAATAATCATGCTTAAGCAAAATTACCATTTTGCCCCTAGACTTTGGCAAAATGACCATTTTGCCCCTAGGCTCGGAAATAAATTCTAGTCAC
Organism: Gossypium sturtianum; assembly: GCA_025698515.1. Taxonomy (NCBI): domain Eukaryota; kingdom Viridiplantae; phylum Streptophyta; class Magnoliopsida; order Malvales; family Malvaceae; genus Gossypium; species Gossypium sturtianum. The sequence continues at coordinate 126,310,027 of CM046943.1, forward strand.
ATTTCTAACTTCAACAAGCTTAGATAAACATTTGATCCTCTTAAAGCTATCATCAAAAATCAATATTTCACATACTTACTACAAAATTTGTAACCTTTTCATCAAGGTCCTTATTGGTGTTTTCATGCTAACACCTTTCACAAAAGTTGTTCATACAACAAATAAGACTCATTCTCTTCCATAAAAATGTAAAAATAACTAAAATAACTCTCATGGAAAAACCTTAAACTCTTTACCATATTGCACAATAGTCCCCTCATTTGAAAGCTTAAGCTTTAGGGGTTTCAAAAGTACAATTATTTTCAAGAAAAGTTCTCTAGAACACTTACTTGAATGGATGAGAGCTTGCTGAAATTTTGAGCATTCAAAACCCCTATTTGCTGTTAATTTTTGGTGGAAGATGAAAGGAGAAAAGATGATATCTTTTTCTCCCCTTATTTTATTAATATTAGTCAAATAAGTCACCAACTATCACCAATTTTGACCAACATTGTCAATCTTTGTCTCCTATGGCCGGCCATGCTAAATTTGGGGGTCTAATTTCCTTTTAAAGACCTCCAATTTAAAATCTATGGCCATTTTGCACTTTTAGCTTATAGAATGGAACTTTCGCACTTTATGCGATTTAGTCCTTTTTCGCAATTAAACACGAAATCGCTAAAATTAAAGCATCAAAATTTTCATGTACATATGCTATCATGTTCTAACTCATAATATATCATGAAAATAAATTTCTCAAATCTCAGATGAGTGATCCCAAGACCACTATTCTGACTAGCCCCTAAATCGGGCTCTTACAATGTTATTGGACCAATCTCACCGAAAGCTTCGAACAGGCATCGATTCATCTTTGTGGTTATTGACTACTTCACGAAATGGGTAGAAGCTGCTTCATATGCTAGCGTCACTAAGTCAGCAGTAAGTCAATTCTTGAAGAAAGATATCATTTGTCGATATGGAATGCCCGAGAGGATCATATCAGACAACGCACTGAACTTGAACAATAGCACGATAGTAGAAATTTGTAGTCAATTTGGGATCAAACACCACAATTTGTCTCCGTATCGTCCAAAAATGAATGGGGCAGTGGAAGCGGCCAATAAAAATATCAAGAAGATAGTAGGGAAAATGACTGAGACTTATAAGGATTGGCATGAGAAACTACCGTTTGCACTATACGCTTATCGGACGTCCGTCAGAACCTCTACTAGGGCAACACCTTTCTCGTTGGTCTATGGGATGGAGGCAGTTCTACCTATTGAAGTGGAAATACCTTCTCTTCGATTTTTGTCAAAAATAATGTTGGATGAAGCTGAATGGATCAAGGCTCGATATGATCAGTTGAACTTGATTGAAGAAAAGAGGCTAAGGGCTATTCGTCATGGTCAGATGTACCAGAAACGAATGATGCGAGCCTATGATAAAAAAAGTTCGCCCAAGAGAGTTCCATGAGGGGGACCTTGTACTAAAAAAGATCCTTCCCATAAAAAGAGATTTCAGAGGAAAATGGATGCCGAATTGGGAAGGACCATATGTGGTGAAGAAGGCTTTCTCTGGAGGAGCATTGATCTTGACTGAAATGGACAGGAAAATTTTACCTAATCCTGTGAATTCGGATTCAGTCAAAAAGTATTTTTCTTGAAAAGGAGAAGAGGCCAAAGTGAAAACCCACAAAGGGCGCTTTGAGAGAGGCCTAGGCGAAAACCCGCAAAGGGCGCTTAGAGACCAAAGGGGTTTTGAGTTGAAAACCCGAAAAGGGCGGCTCAAATTTTGAAGGGACATGCAGTGATCTTGCTATACCTGAATCAACAAGAAATGAAGTAGGTTGCATATTGGGGCATCAACAAAGTACTTTGGGTTTTCTAAACACATGTTAAGCACAAAGCAGTCTTCATGGAGGAGCTCAATCTGCGATATCTAGGGCATCTGATTTTTGTCTTATTCATTTTATTATCTTTGATTCTTTTTCTTCTCAAAGATATGTTCCCAGTTAATTTCCTTTGTATCATTGATAATTCATTTAACTCTCTTTGAAATCAATTCATTTGTTACCCATTATTTGTAACACCCTTAACATGTGTCCGACGTCAGATCAGGGTTAAGAGCGTTACCGAACAGATCGAAAAACTTTAATAGACAATTCATCAAGAACTCATCAATTACATTCATATTGTCCCTTAAGTAAGTCATCGAGACTTAAAGCATGCTCATAAATAGGGTCAGGACTAAACCGGAACACATACAAAATTTTACAGAAATTTAAAACTTTTCTAAGTTTCAGGGGTTACACGCCCGTGTAGGCAAGCCGTGTGCCTCCCACGGCTGCTAGACACCCCCGTGTGTCCTGCCCGTGGTCGAAACTGACCTCACCTCCACGGCCACCAAGCACGCCCATGTGCCTTGGCCATGGTCAAATCTGATCTCACATCCACGGCCACCAAGCACGCATGTGTGTCTTGGCCGTGGTCGAATCTGATCTCACATCCACGGCCACCAAGCACGCCCGTGTGCCTTGGCCGTGGTTGAATCTGTTTTTACACCCACGGCCACCCAGCACCCTGTGTGCTAAGGCCGTGTACTCATAGGCCAATACTGACTTTATCACATGGCTACTAAACACGCCCATGTGTCATGGCTGTGTGCTATTAGGCTATCTACTGACTTAGCCCCACGATCACTAGGCACGCCCGTGTGCCACAACCGTGTGACATTATAGGCCATATGCAAGGCCAAAATGCCACCCACATAGGTCATACCTACAAGCAATGTTTACCAACTTATTTCATGCATATTTATCAACCAATAACACACCAAAACAATCATCCTATCAATACATTCAATACCCATTTCATTCATGCCAACTTTCAAGACAAAATATATATATAACTAAAGCATTTCTCAATCATTTTCCTACCCAAAAACTTGACCATATCATGAGCAGCAAACCATACCAAAACAACTACACATACCACATTCATCAAGGCAAAATATGAACCAATAATTAGTCACATCTCATGACCAAGTCTATACATCAACTTATACAAAAATACTAGCCTATACATGCCATATCTAACTTTATACATTTCCAAAGTGTACCAAAATGAGTTTAGTAGTGTGATAACAATCCGTGACGGTCCCGAGCCTTGATAGCTTTGACGACCTATAAAGCAGAGAAAAGACACACAGAGTAAGCTTTCCAAAAGCTTAGTAAGTCAATATACAAACAAAATTAGCATGGATTGCACATAACCAATTTAATAAGATGACAAATATGGTTCTCATGACAAAAATCACCTCTTTCTTTCTCAAGCTCATATGCTTATCCATAACTTACCGTATATGCATATAGTTCATCTAGTCAAGACTTTACATATCGTATCATCAATTCCATATACATAACATCATAATATGCTCACATAGATACTTACCTTATATACACAATTAGTATATAAGCAACGTACCTGAAACGGATATTCATTCACTTAATTTATCAAAGCTCGGATTTGCAATTCGTATCACAGACTTGCCCGTTGAACCGTAAGGAATCTAGTAGGATACTCAGAAAGTTCGAAATAGTCGTACAATGCCAACGTCCCAGACGAGGTCTTATATGTACTCTAATATCGATGCCACTGTCCCAGACAGGGTCTTACACGAATCAATACGATGCTGATGTCCCAGACATGGTCTTACACGCAAGGATCATAACGATACCAACGTCCCAGACGTGGTCTTACACGTAAAGCTCATATCGATGCCAACGTCCCAAACATGGTTTTACACGAGTCTCAAATCAACGCCAACGTCCCAGACGTGGTCTTACATGATGAAAACAGAACAGATACCTATGTCATGACATAGCTAATCCTATCTATTCCTAGGTTCGTAGGGACCTCTCGGACTTAGTTACTATATCAAACTTATCTCGGAATTCATATGCATAATTCTCTCATAAGCATCCATTATCGACATTAGTCATATAAACAATTACAATTTCATACAAATACGTTTATTTGCATAGTGACTTACCTCGGATTCGATCTATCGGAATGAAAACGGCTACTCGTTTACTATCGCTTTCCCGCGATCTAAATCCGTTTTCCTCGGTTCTTGATCTAAACATATTCAAAATTAACCCTTTTATTCACTAATTCATTCAATTCAATCCAAGGACACACATTTAGGGCTATTTGTAATTTAGCCCTCACATTTGCACATTTTATCAATTTAGTCCATTTTTCTCAAAACATTAAATTCACAAAATCAACCCATACTCATGCTTAGCCGAATGTACATATATATCATAAAAGCCCATATTTTCCATCAAATTAGCAATTTAGTTCCTCAATTTGCTATTTTCACAATTTAGCCCTATTTAACTAAATTCATCAAAACTTCAAGAACAAAACATGTTCATCTAGCTCAAATCTTTCATTTAACAACTAAATTCATCTTAAAACTCAACATATCAACAATGACATCTCACACAAACATCATCAATTCACAAAATTAATACATGGGTCTTGTAGCTCTCAAAGCAACGATTGCAAAAACGTAGAAATTATCAAAAACGGATCAAAAACTAACCTTGAATTCAAGCTTGAAACCAGCCGAACCCCTAAGCTTTTATTCTTTCTTTTTATTTAAAACATTCGGCCAAAAGATGATAAAAACAAAGCCATTTTTTTTTGTTTTCTTTTTATTGATATAATATAATAACTTAGTAAATAAATATAATATAACTTTTAACTTATAAGATAACATATAAAAACATATTATAAAACCATGTTGCCGTCCACTAGCCATATTTTGGCCAAATTGCAACATAAAACCCTTACAATCCAAAGCCACATCAATTAAACCACTTACTCAAATGAAAAGCCATTTTTAACCTTTATGCGATTTAATCCTTTTGTCAAATTAAGCACACAAACGAACAAATTAGCTTACGAAAATTTAACACATGCTTAGTCACATATCAACGACACAGAAAATAATATTAAAATATTATACGGACTCAAATTTGTGGTCCCGAAACCACTGTTCCGACTAGGGTACAAACCAGACTGTTACATTATTCATAAGCATGTTGCATTGAAATAATGGTTGATGAACTAATAAATTCACAAAAGAAGTTTTACATATTATTTTGGAAATTTCTAGATAAAACAAGAAATCGAAATAGGACAACTGTTTAGAATTTCCATATTTGAGAAAGAGAAGTCTTGACGGAGACTATTTCTCTGAATTTTTTGTCCAATAGACAATTTTTCGGAGAATGGTAGGACAGACCAATTTGACGAGGAAAGATTCAAAAACCCTAAATTGTGGTGGAATGAATCAAAGTTGAAACAAGTCCTGTATCCTTAAAGTTGCAATAGGGATGGACAAAAAAAATTGTAATTCCTGGGAGGATGGTTTGAAGTTGATATACGACTCGTGTCTCAAGGTTCAAGAGGAATGGGCTCTAAAATTTCCATAGGGCAAATTATTTGAGCAAGAAAATGATACTTCAAGGGGAATGAAGATGAAACCTTGACGGATAAATGAGTGATAACACCTTAAGTAGGAATCATACCCATATCATTTTTGCATTCACATATCATAGCATGTCTAAATAGGAGCATTTGACTCATTTCGATCATGGCATCCTAATCATTCGGCATAAGCATATACCCATTCTACAGGTTATGTCCTTTAGAGGACAATGTAGTAGGGTAGATTAAAAATAGCAGATCTGACATTCCTGAGTTTGCAAGAAGCAGATCGAAGACATCAGATCTTGTCTTCCTAAGTTTGCAGCAAAGCAGATCGAAAACGTCAGTCTGGCATTCCTGAGTTTGCAGGAAGCAGATTGAAGGTAGCAGATATGGTATTCTTGAAGTTGCAGGAAGCAGATCGAATAAGTTAGTCTGGCATCCCTGAGTTTACAGTGGAGCAGATTAAAAATAGCAGATCTGGCGTTCACGAGATTGCGATGAAGCGGATCGAAGATACTAATCGGCATCCCCGAGTTTGCGGTGGAAGCGATTAAAAATAGCAGATCTGGCGTTCCTGAGATTGCAGTGAAGCAGATCGAAGATACTAATCTGGCATCCCTGAGTTTGCAGTGGAGCAGATTAAAAATAGTAGATCTGGCGTTCCTGAGATTGCAGTGAAGCAGATCGAAGATACTAATCTGGCATCCCTGAGTTTGCAGTGGAGCAGATTAAAAATAGCAGATCTGGCATTCTTGAGATTGCAGTGAAGCAGATCGAAGACATCAGTTTGGCATCCCTGAGTTTGTAGTGGAGCAGATCGAAGACAACAGATTTGGCATTCCTGAGTTTGCAGCGAAGCAGATCAAAGATACTAGTCTGACCTCCCTGAAGTTGCAGTGGAGCAGATTAAAAAGATAGAGGACACTGCCTTCCTGAAGTTGCAGTAAAGCAGATTGAAGCCATCAGACTTATTAAAATCAAGATGAAGTTCCAATACCGTTGAAGTTGCAGTGGAGTTGGAAGCCATTTGGAGAAACACGAGGGCCAAGAGGTCAAGATTCAGCAAGACCGGGCAAAATTGGTCCTTTTATAGTCTTTGCTCTATTCTCGTTACACGACAATGAGCAAAGAGGGGCAGCTGTAATCAGCCCATTTTGCCCGGGCTTGTAACAAACCAAAACAAAAAAAATGAAAAAAATAATAAATAAATGTCCAAAGTCTTTTATAGTCCTTTTACAAATCCCAGACCCAAATAAACCATTACCCGAATACACCCCAGACCCAACCTAATAACCCATTACCCTAAACTAACCCAACAGAAGCTGGCCCAATTGGCCCACAAAAGCTTGCGGACGCAGGAAACCCTAGGTTTCCACTGCGCCGCAAGCGCCCAGCAACCCCTCGGTCACCGCCAATCGCGCTACAATCCGCGCCCAGTCACCGCCGAGATCTCCGCTCCCCACCTGCAAAAAGGAAAAAAAAGAGCAGCAAAATATGGCAAACGCAACCAAAAACATTTGTATTCCTTTTCTATTTTTATTTTCGAGGCTATAAAAGCCCTATGTAACATACACAATAGGGACAGAGAGAGATAGAACACGAATATACAAATATTCACAAAAGACACAAAGAGAAATACAGACACAAAAAGTACATACAGAAACGAAAGTATACAGAAATAAAATACAAAGATTTTTTTTGGCAGAGGTGATTTTCTCAATATTTCATTCTTTATTATTTTTTTATTTTATTTTTACATTTATATATATAAATACTGTTAAAAAATAAAAAAGGCAGAGATTCTTACTGTTGTACCGCCGTGGGCGACGGCGCGTGTGGCGCATTGCCCAGGAGCCCGATGATGAACTCCGTCAAAGGAGGGGAGGGCTTTTGAGAGCATTTGCGGAATTTTTTTTTTAAAACGGTGGTAAAATGTTTTTTTTTGGCCGAATTTTGATTTATATAGACTAGGAGAATGATGTCGTTTTGGGGGTTACCTTTAAAGGCCAAAACGACGTCGTTTTAAAAGGGGGATCCGCGCGTTGACCCGGAAACCCGGGGAGGATCCGCGCATTTTTATAAAAGGGCAATTTGCTGCTTTAGCCCCTTCGCAATTTTACTAGTCTCAATTTAGCCCAATTGGAATTTTTATTTTTATTAAATTAACCCTAAAGTCTGTTTTTGTTCCAAATTAGTCCGTCGGACTGCTTTAAGGGCTAAAAATCAGAACGACGTCGTTTTGGAAAGAAGGCATAATTGCCTAATAAGTCCCTCTGATCTGTGTGCGTTTTAATTTAGTCCATTTATATTTATTTTATTGCTATTTAATCCTTAAAACCTTTTTTATTTTATTTTTTAAAAATTATTCTAATACTATATTTAATTATTTTATTATATTAAAATGTTATATTATTCTTATTATTTATATATTAATTATGCTAATAGTATAAAATTCATATATATATTTTGTTATATATTATTTACTTGGTTTAATATAATTTATATATTGTTTTATAATTTGTATATTATTTATTATATTATATTTTTAAATTTGTATATTGTATAGTATTATATTATGTCATATATTATTTTTAAAATTTTATTTTGTATAAAATCTATTTATATTATGTAACATATTTCATGTATATTGTTTATTACATATGTAATTTTATGATTAGTACATTATATATATATGTTTTTATATAAAAATATTATTTATTATTTATTAATCATTTTTATTATATGTAATCATTTATATATGTATTAAATTATTAAATTATATACATTTATTATAAGTACTTTTTTTAAATTTATATATATTAAATCATTTTTAAAAATTGTCACATTCTTTTATTTTTTTATTCAACGTTTAAATATATTATTTCTTTTTTCATTTGATTTTGTTATTTCGTGAAAGTCTTAATTATCGCTATTTATTTTGTACCACATGTTTATTTATTTATGTTCTTTTGATCGTTTATTATTGTTTAACATAGTTCTTTATATATTTATGTTATATTATTCTTTTATTATTTATTGTTAGTATAATTTGTAGTTATGTAGAATTGCTATTAAATATGTATGTCATAATATCTTACTCAAACCATTGTCTTATAAAAACGCCTTTTGAATTGAATTGACACATTTTATTCAAATAGTTTTAAAAAAAATTCGGTGATATCTAATATTTGGGGGCTTCGAGAAAAATTGTGCCCTAACTCACTGGGTTTCAATTTTTATCGTTGAACTTAAAATATTAAGTATCCCTTTTCTTTTAAAATTGAAATTCATAAACTTCTAAATTAAAACTTATTCTTGGAAATTCCAAACGTTATACCCTAACTTACTGGATATGATGTTTTGTATTTCGATATAAAAATTTTCTACAAAATAAAAAGCGAGCCTAACTTGAAGTGTCGTGAGATGTTATATCCTAACTTCTTTGGATATAACATTTTATTTCTTTGAAATTGGCAAGTCTTGGTTTTCTTTCTAATAAAAGGATCATATTTTAAAAATTTTCAAATTTTCAACATTCGGACATGATTTTATCAATTAGGTACCAATTTTTGGTCGCTATGAGGGTGCTAACCCTTCCTCATACGTAACCGACTCCCGAACTCGTTTTCTGGTATTTTGTAGACCAAAAATCAATGTTTTGAAATAAAACGTCTTATAAGGTGATCCAATCACACCTAAGTAAAAAAAAGGATTTGTGGCGACTCTCGTTTTCGTTTTTTAAGTCGATCCCCATTTTTATAAACTTTTTTTAAAAATGGTTTCGACATGTACTATCACATATTAATCATTTACCCCATTTCATTTCAATTCAATCATAATTACTAGCCATGTATGCCAATTTCCAACAAAATCTTAACTATGTCCAAACATAAATATAATGAAATAAACACAAACATACATATAACACAATGAAAGGTAGTAAGTTCCATATGAACTTATCTTTTCAAAACACAAAATGGGTAGATTCTTCAAGGACTATTCCATAATTTTTGCTTTTCCTCTACTAGCTCCACTTTGGTCTATACAAATATTTTTATATACCAAATCAATACCATACATTATCGCACAATGTCATGAGCTGCATGATCCTAAATAATCCATTTTTTTATTTCACACATATTTTACATTTTATTCAATTTAGTCCCTGAACTTGAGATAAGTATTTCTTTCGATTCTTAGCTTCGGATTAAAATCCGATTTCACATTCTTTCAATAGGGACCCTATAGTTTCTATTTCTAGAAAAATATTATGACAAGTTTTACATTTATTCAACATGGTCCCTAATGTTACAAGGGTAACAAACAAGCTTAACTAACTTTACTATAGTCATTTTTCATAATCTAAGCTCAATATCTATCAATTCCAAACCTAATTTGTCAATTTAGCAATAATGGAAATCTTCTAATATTTCAAAAGCTAATCGAATTGGTACATGAGCTAGCTAAATCAAGCTTTCATTATATATATATATATATATATAAAAGCTCTAAAAATTACAAGAAAATGACTTGGTTTTCTCACCTTATTAATGGTCGAATGCCAAAGTTCAATTCTAGGTATTTTCTTCTTCAAAAGGACGGTGAAGTGAGGAAGATGATGATGGTTGTCATCTTTTCCCACTTTCTCTTATATTTATACTTTAATTAGATTTAATTAATCTAGTTTAATTTAACTTAATCAAGCTTAATTATGTTAATCAAACTATTATTTTAACTTAATGAAAATGTCATCATCATTCATTAAGTCTCACTTTAAAATGGTTTAATAACCATTTTGGTCCTTTGAATAATTACTATTTAAGTCCTTAAGCCTTTCTTTACTTAAAACTCAATAGCGATTGTACTTTTACAATTTAGTCCCTTAGTTTTAATTAGCTATTATATCAACTAAATTACTCGATCATTTTTCAATATATTTTTATATTAACTCTGTAATTATTATTTTATATTTACGAACTCAGTTTACGAAAATGGGGCTTCGAAATCACATTTTCCAGTACCACTAAAAAAATTGAAGCCGTTACAATTCTCCATTCTTTAAAATATTTCGTCCTCAAAATTTACCTGAAAAAAGATAAGGATACTAAAATCTCATAGCCTCTTCTGGCTCCCAAGTAACCTCTTCTGTGTCATGACAGTGCCATGAATGCCACACACTTATTTCTCAGTCCTTTGACAAAAACAAACAACGGCCACAAAAGTAACCGAGGGGTGGAGTCGGTGAAGCAATTAAAAAGGCACTGAAATGAGAGTCGAAGAAAAAGGGAACATTGGTGAGAGGTTGACAAATTTTCAAGGAATAGCTGATGAACTTTTTTTGAATTTAGAACGGCCAAGCACCGATGATATACTCATATAAGAAGGTATTATAACAAAGGAAATTGTGCTTAATTTCTTAAAAGGTACTTAACACCTTTACGTGTCTTTAAGGTGTTAAGTAATTTGTGAACAATAGTAAAATTTACTTAATTCATTAAATGTTACTTAAAAACTTAATTAATCTCTAAGCATTTAAGTAATTCATAAATCCTGATTAAATTACTTAATTTCTTGATAATTCAACTTCATTATCACATAGTTCATCTATAAATGAATGTAAATAATTGAACTAAGGTCATGTATATTGTTAGTGTATGAATTTATATGTTAAATATAAATTTGAAAAGATTACTACATCGCAATGTAATAATTATTTTTTGTTCGGGTCATGCCTAAATCTAGATTAATTCAAATATTTTTGGGTTCAATTTTATTCAAATTTAAGGTTTTGGCACTTAATTAAAGTTTGGTCATCAAATTTTAAATTTCAATTTTTTTTTGAAATGAAATCTGAAATGTGAAATTAAAAAAAAAAAAAACTTGAATTTTGAGCTTATAAGACGATTGGGTTCATGTTATTTAATATTATTTTATTTTGTGTTATATAAATTTTATTTTATTTTTAATTTTCAAGTAATAATGTGGTGCATTTCAAAATATCACATAATCATATTTTAATATTATTTCAAAAATAGATAAATATATGATGAAATCAATATGAACCTATAAAAATTTTAAATACTAACATGAAAAACCAACAAAATTTAAGGATTTTACGCCTAAAATTATGTCGCAATATTATGCATTTATACCTTGGTATATTATATATACTGTTTTTTTTCTAATTATTTCATTGACATAAAAATATTAGTTAATTAAACGCTTATTGCCACTGTTTAAAACATAATTAGTTTTTTTTAAAGAAAACCATAATTAAAGTGTTATATTGATAAAGGCATGGTTGAATATATTTTGGTCTACTGCTATCAAAAACAAAAAGTATGCACTGCCTACTGGATCAGCTATTTGTAATTTTGAAAACAAAAGTTAAGTCGTTTTCATTTTTGTTTTTATGGAAAATGAAAAGTTGGAAATTTTAAAAAATAAAAAAACTCATTGTTTTTGTAAAATTAAAAATGATGAAAATAAGGTTTTAACTTTAAATGAATTGAATCTGGTTCAAACAATATTCTTTTTCTTCTATAGTTTTACAAATATTAAATCTAGTATCGCGGTTCGAATTTATATATATGTAAATATTTTATTTTATTTCTCATGTTTCTAGAAAAATAGGTTTTCAATAATAAATTTATTATTTATTATTTTTTTATTTTTCAAAAAATTGAAAATAATTTTTTTTTTAAAATAGAAAATACTTTTAGAAATCAAATAGAGGAAAAAATTATCATGGATTGCTGATTTTAATTCCAATTATTATACAATTAGCCACTCAACTATTAATATCTTTTTATTTTGATCATCAAATTATAAAAATATTAATTTTAGTCATTAATGTTATCATATGATTCTGTTTTGGTCACCTTTTAAATCAATAATTACACATTTAATCCTAAACACTACACATTTTACCAATTTATTCTTAATTAAATTTATTCAACAAATTCAACTGTCCATGTTTACACATTCTTCTCCTCTCTAACTATCGCTTCCCCAGCCACCACGACAACTAACTTCTCGTTGACCCCTGACAGCCACTGTTTCTTATTGCTGTTCTCGCATCACCATTGTTATCCTTTTTCAGTGGCGCTGCTGCATCAGCCGCCTCTTCTTCCGCCATCTAGTTCGCATCACAATCGCTTTCCCTATCTCGATCGCAGTTGTTCATTCTTCTTCTCCTTTGATTCTCATCACCCAAAAGGAAAACCCTGAAAGATCAAATTCTCTGTTCTATTCCTTTATTCTCTTCTATTTCTTCTCCTAATGATGCCCCCAAGTACACCAATTTTTAAGAAAAAGAGGAAAAGAAAATAGAAACACTTAGGAATTATTATAACTAGGCCATTTTGTTTTATTTTACAGTGTTTTCTAGTGGTACAATAAACATCCTTGTGTAGCTGGAAGGAGCTTTGGTTGGACGTGGTGGCAATGTTAAGGTAGGAGCCTTGATCAGTGTAATGGTGCGGCTTGCCTGAAGGCTTGCTTGCGGCCTGGAGTTGGGAGAACAATAGAGCTTTGAGGAGTGGTAGTGGACGCAACTGTGGGTGTTGAGTTTTGTGTTGTGGGTAGTGTGTGCTTGGTGGTTGGAGCAATGGCGTAAGGCTGATGGTGGTAAAAGGCATGGGGTAGTAGGTGTTGTGGAGAGTTTGATGGAGGCGCAAAGCAAGGCTATGACAGAGGGGCGGTTGGTGGTCGACACAAGGCCGGGCGGCTGGTGGCTGAATCAGAAGAAAAGAAGAATTTAGTGGTAAAAATAAAATTTGATTGGTGAAAAAAGTTTTAGGACTAAATTGATTAAATTTATAAATATAGAAGGTTAAATTTGTTGAATTATTTAGAATTAGATCTAAATTGATAAAATATTTAAATGTTGAGAACTCAATGTGGTATTATACCAATTTTAAAAAATGTTAGTGACAAAATAGAATGTTTTTGCTAATAACTTGGTAACTAATTATATAGTTTACCCAACATTTTTTAAAGTTGTAAGTTCTTTCATATTTTTAGTGAAGTATATTTATGGGTCCAAAAGACTATGTCCTTAAAGCTAGGCCCAAAAGCTGGCTATGGGTATAAAGAAGCCTGATAGAGTCACTCACTAGCCTGCCTACACTTGCTCCTTCACCCACTAATTCTTGCTTAACTATTCAGTATATAACATGACTAGAATTTTATTGCAGCTGCCTCAACTATTCCGATTAAAATGTTGGTATATTTTTTTTCTTAAAAACATTTTTGTAAAATATGAGAAAAAAAATTAGAATACTTAAGATGTCAACTACTTGGATCAACTGATGATGCAATAAAAATAGAGAAATCAAATTATGTGAAGATAAAATATAGACACTAAATTCCCAATATAAACATAGTAGAGGAATCATAACCATAATTTGACCTAAAATAATACAACCATTTTTATTTTATTTTTAAAAAAATGTAGCAAATTTAAATTTTTTGAAGAATCTAATTATGAAATATTTTATTTTTAATTGTGAGGAAAATAAAAATAAATGTATTCTCAACAATTTTATACTTGTTTTTGTTATCAATTTTTAATGTTTTTGAGGAAATAGATATCAATTGAAATAATTGGTCCGTATAAATTTCATAGAAAGTAAAGTCTTATTAATGAAAAATTCGAGTTAAATTTTAATTTTATCAAGTTATCGTTTGATTTAATGATTTCTTTTGCTGTAGATTATAATTATTTTAATAAATATATATTAAAATTTTATTAAGTAATTAAAATAAAACTAAATTCTAAAGCTATTTTAATAAACACCTAAGAATAAGGATATTCACCAATTGAAGTAATGCATATTGAAAGGGGCTAAGTGGGAGAATTTAATTGACAGCCTGATTAAAGGCTTCTTTGGAACAAATCAGTGTCTATACATTCAACATTACCTCCACAAAAGTAGCCCAATCAATTCAACAAGTAACTCTAACACTGGGTTGTAATTTTAGGGATGATTTAACTAAGTGTTTATTTTAGATTTTTAAAAATTGCATGTTGGATCTTTATTTTAAAATCTAAAAAATAGATGAATTAGAATCTAAAATTTTGAAGAGTATAGGGACCTAGAGTATATTTTAACCTAAGTATAGATACCCAAAAGGAAGAATAACTGAATAAGAAAAAAGCATGGAAGGAAGGAAGGGAAAATCCTTTTACCTTGAAACTACGAAGCAGAAGAATAGAAGTTATGGGGAAGAGATGGGCTAAAGCCTTAAGCTGTGACCCCAACCCCAATTGGTATATTTTGCTTTCCATTTTTCATCTTAACATTTTCTCGTACCAACATAAAATATATACATATAACACTAGAAGTTTACAATTAGACCTAGCCAATTTTTTCGGTTTTTGTAATTCTATTCGGTCAACTCAATCTTTTCTTAATCGCAATTTCATCCGGTTCAATTCAAATTATGTGCATAACTATATTAGGGGCAAACAACAAGAATAATCATTTAACTATGCACTTCATTCTATTTTGGTCATTCAAGTATTAATTTTTTCGATTTAGTCACTCAACTTTTTGAAATTAAATATTTTAGTTGCTCTCCTGCTAGTTGTCGTTAGCTAAGGGACGAAAAGCTGATGTGAGTTTTTCTTTACTGGTCGAATAATAAATTTAGCTCTCTAATGTTTATACAATCTATCAATTTGATCTTAAATCTAAACAAATTAATAAATTCTATTAAGAAACAACTAGACCCTCTCTCACTCTCAATAGTACACCCCTACTCGATCCTCTTGTCAACCATCGTACGCAACACATCACCTTCTTCAACTCACCCTCACCATCATCATTTTCTCTTCTCTCAACACCTAGTTAGGGGTGTTTAAATTTCAGTTAAAACCAAACTAATTGACCGAATCTGTCTAATTCGGTTAATTGGTCGGTTAAACGATCTAATTCGATCGGAGGTCGGTTAATGATTTTTTGAAAATTCGGTTATCGGTTAATTCGATTCGAAATTGGGTAATTAATCAAATTAAATGAAATAATAGTCTATATTGTATATAATATATATATTAGCAGCCCACAGCCCACTCAGGCCCCAACCACAACCCATCACAGGCCCCCACTAACCCATCCAATCCAAATAATTAATTTAATTTTAAAATTAATTTATATTAAATAAATAATTTAATAAAAAACTAAAATTCCTAAATACCTGAAAATAAATCAGTAACTCACATCCTATTGCAATATTTCCTAATCTCCCAAAATCCCTAATCATTCGTCCCAAAATCCCTAATTGTAGATACCTTCCCTTTGCTAAAGAAAGAATCGTTTTTTTTTTTTAAAGACAGGTTCTGGTTATTTACTTTTTTTCTGTTTCCTTTGCTTCACTCTTTGACTGAAATGAGTGCTTGAATGTGTTTTTAGTTGAGGCTGGTTTTTTGTTTGGTTTCTGAGAAAGTAAAGGAAGAGTATCTAGGATTTTGGTTGATAAAGTTTAATATAGTTGGCCATTTTACTTCAAAGTGGATATAAGTTTTCAGAAATATGAAAGATTTTTTATTTTTCAAATTTCTAAGGTTTAATAAGGAGAATTTAAATTTCTTTCTAGTTTTTCGGATTATGTGTGAAAATGTGATGGTGCTCTAGAATGTGGGGAATGGGAGAGCTTTTGGTGAATGAACTTTGCTTTTGGGAAGTATCATATGATTGAAGAAGTAAAAATTGGCATTCAATTAGGCAATTATATATGTACATATAAATTAGATTTAAGAAAACTTGTTAGAAATCTTTTCAACTATTAGAAAAATGAAGGTTGAAGGTTTTTAGTTGATATGATTTCTGGTTCAGGATGTGGTAAGCTTTTGGCCTTATTTTGGGTTTTCGTCCTTCTGTTTGATATAACTTGTCTCTTATATTTCTCTCCCCTTGACAAATCTTTTGAATCTCTCTAGATATTAATAGAGTTGGAGAAAAAGAAACCAAATATTGTGTTGTATAATTATATTAGGGGCAAACAACAAGAATAATCCTCTAACTATGCACTTTGTTATATTTTGACCATTCAAGTATTAATTTTTTAAATTTAGTCACTCAACTTTTTGAAATTAAATATTTTAGTTGCTCTCCTGCTAGTTGCTGTTAGCTAAGGGACGAAAAGCTGATGTGGGTTTTTCTTTGTTGATCGAATAACAAATTTAGCTCTCCAGTGTTTATACATTCTATCAATTTGATCTTAAATCTAAAAAAAAAAAAAAATTCTATCAAGAAACAGGTAGACCCTCTCTCACTCTCAATAATACACCCCTACTCAACCCTCTTGTCAACCACCAAACATGACGCATTGTGTCGCGTGATTACATGTAAGTGTACACGGTCGTACAAGTAATAAGTAGTAAGTATAGATTTATCGTCTCCATAGGGACTGTTATGTGAATTATTTGCAAAGTCAATTTTAATCAATTTGGAAGAAAACAAATAAAAGAAAATATTGTAGATGAGAGTCACACTTTAAGTTAATATGGGAGTAATCAGAATTCAAAGACCCACAATATAAAACATACCTTGCAGAAAATAATCACAATAGGAAGATTAAACACAATTTAATAAAACACAATGAATAGACTAAAATAAATATTTCAGTTAACAAGAATTTACTTGCATTCATAGAAAGAATATCACGAAAGGATCGTGGCAATATGAAAATTCATTAAACCCATTTTAATCTAGGCATAGGCTTCTCCCGAAGTCCTATTATGTCCCTAAGTTAATTAGCATATGTTTATGTCAAAACTAACCTAGAAATCACTCTCTCAGGCATTTACATAGTTTATGCATACAACCATCTTCCGATATCGACATGATATACACCATTTAGGTCTTTTGTCAATTAACCATTACCTCTTCTCAGATTAAATAGTTAATTCATTAACCTATGAATGTTGGCCATACATTTATAAGTATAATCACGAATTAAACCTAAATGAATAAAATAATCATTTGCACAAAAAATTTAGAAAACAAAAACTAATTAACTCAAATCAAGATTCATATCCATTTTGCATAAAAAAGAATTAAGTCTTGTCCTATTAAATTGAAAACATGAAGAGAAGATGCAATCTTGTCTCTTGACACAAAAAACAATAATTAACAGTAAAGAGAAAGGAAAGAAAGAGAAGTCGAGGGGGGTTATCCACGACCATTTCACAATAAGAAGAGGAAGCAGTTGACTGCAGGGGTTATCTGCGGCTGCTCCTTGCAACTTCCTATGGTGGCTTTCCTCCTCTTCTGTATGGTAAATCATCTAGACGTCTTCAAGTCATCCTCCTAGTTGCTCTCATTTTGGCAAGTGTTTGCCTTATTTCGTGGAAATCAAGTGTTTAGCAAGCCATGAGAAAGGCAAGAATACCTATAAGAAAAATGATGTTGAATGTTGTATGCTCAATGGTGTGTTGATGAATGAAAACAGATTCCCTTTATATAGCCACTAGCCCCCAACGTCCCTTGCTATGCATAGCAAGGGAATTCTTGATTTTCTCCCCTAAGTGTGTTGTCCTTTGAATGGTGGAGGAATGGTTATTTCCTTGCTAATTTTAGCAAAGAAGTTAGCTTGATTTACTCCCCCTTTGATGTCGTCCCTTGTTGTGAGGAAGAGTAGGTGTTGACTTGCTAATTTTAGCAAGGAAGTTAACTTGTTTTCCTCCATGTGTGGCCGACCATTGAATGGTCAAAGGGTGGTGGTTTTTTACTGCTATTTTTAGTAGTAGGTGGATGGTTGAAGCTTGTTTCAAGGGAAAATAGGTGCTTATTTTTCATTTGGTTAAATCTGTTATATTTAGGAGATGGATGGGTGGTTATGGAATGCCAAATTTAGCAATGGATGTTGCCATTTTTATTTTATGGTAAAGTGGGTATGTGAATTGGCTTTGGGCCTCCATGTAATTAAATATGAAACAACGTTATTTTGAAGCCCATGTGACTGCTTTATGGATATTTCAACCTGTACCTATCTAAGAATCAAATACAACCAAAATTCTGTCATCCTTTCCCTTAGCCCAATTATTATAAAAAGTAACATGTATTTAACATAAAATTCACAAACTTAACACATTCTAATGAAAATAATAAAATATCATGAAATTAATTAAAAACCAGAGAAAGTGTTATTTATTTTCTCGGAATCTGCATAAATTTTGCATAAAAAAGTGCTGAAATATATATATATTAAAGCTTACATGCATCACCTTCTTCAACTCAGGGTCACCATCATCATTTCCTCTACTCTGGACACCTAATTAGGGGTGTTCAAATTTCAATTAAAACCGAATTAACCAACTAAACTAATCTAATTCGATTAATTAGTTGGTTAAACAATCTAATTCGGTCAGAGGTCGGTTAATTATTTTTTGAAAGTTCGATTATCAGTTAATTCGGTTCAAAATCGAGTATTTAACCAAAATATATAATATATATTAGTATCTCACAACCCACCCAGATCCCTGCCACTACCCAGCACAGGCCCCCACCAACCCAACCCAATCCAAATAATTAATTTAATTATAAAATTGATTTATATTAAATAAACAATTTAATAAAAAAATCTAAAATTCCTAAAAATCTGAAAATAACTCGGTAATTCACACCCTATTTCGATAATTCCTAATCTCCTAAAATCCTTAATCGTTCGTCCCAATCGTTCGTCCCTAATCGTTAGTCCCAAAATCCCTAATCGCAGATACCTTTCCTTTGCTAAAAAATAGGTTCATTTTTTTAAAAGACATGTTCTGTCTATTTACTCTTTTTTTTTTGTTTCCTTTGCTTCACTCTTTGACTAGAAATGAGTGTTTGAATGTGTTTTTAGTTGAAATTGGTTTTCTATTTGGTCTCCGAGAAAGTAAAGGAAGAGTGTCTAAGATTTTGGTTGATAGAGTTTAATATAGTTGAGCATTTTACTTCAAAGTTGAGATAAGTTTCCAGAAATGTGGAGGATTTTTTATTTTTCAAATTTATAGGGTTTAATAGGGAGAAGTTTAAATTTCTTTCTAGTTTTTAGGATTATGTGTGAAAATGTAGTGGTGCTCTAGAATGTGGGGAATGGGAGAGCCTTCGGTGAATGAACTTTGCTTTTGGGAAGTGTCATATGATTGCAGAAGTAAAAAATTGGCATTCAATTAGGCAATAATATATGTACATATAAATTAGATTTAAGAAAACTTGTTAGAATTCTTTTCAACTATTGGAAAAATGAAGGTTGAAGGTTTTTAGGTGATATGATTTCTAGTTCAGGATGTGGTAAGCTTTTGGCCTTATTTTGGGTTTTAGTCCTTCTGTTTAATATAACTTGTCTCTTATATTTCTCTCTCATTGACCAAATATTGCTTTGTTTATTGTTAGTTCATTGGTGAATAGAAGCTTTAAATTTATAGATAACTCATTTAATTTTTCAGGACTATACAACAAAAGAAAAGTTGACTTTGTTTAATAGGAGCTTTAAACCAAAAGTCTCTTATATTTCACTTTATTTAAATTTTTTAAATGTTTTATACTTGTTTTAACCAAAAAAAAAAATATAAATTTCGGTTAATTTGGTTGACCGATTGAATTAATCGAAATATTTCGGTTCGATTATTTTTTTTAGAAAAAATTTGATTCAGTTAATAACCGAACCGACCATTTGAACACCTCTACACCTAACCAACATAGATGTTTCTATCATTTGACCCAATACCAATAGCCAAATCTGATTTAAAACAACCACAAACCTCAAAAACTCACTATCTCACCCATTTGCCCGACACTATCACCATCACCATCACCATCACCATCACCATCACCACTTTCTTATCAACTCCTACACACCACTCCCACCAACCATCTACTAAAGACCCATTGTGTACGAAGCCTCACCCATCTCTCACCATCTAGCCATCACAACATCCACAACACATGATAGTCATAAAACACCCAATAAACTAGAAGAAGAAGAAGAAGAAGAAGAAGAAGAAGAAGAAGAAAACTAAGCCTCAAGCTTGGTCTAGTTCAAGTGGTTCGAGTTAATCTATTGGCAATTTCAGCGATCAAAAGGTAGCAACTAACTATAGGAGCAAAAGAAGGCTAAAAACGTCAGTAGCCAAAGAAAGTAGCAGTGATTGGCGACGACATGATAGTGTAGTGTTGCTAGGGATTTAAAAAAGAAGAAGAAAAATAGAAGGGAAGAGAAAAGAGAAAGAAGCCAAGTAGAGAGAGTGAAAGAGTAAGTAGGGAGGAGATTGATGGTGGTGCTAGTAGCTGGTGGTGAGGGTGAGTTGAAGATGATGATACATCTTGTATGGTGGTTGATGAAATGGCCAGGAGGTGCGTATTACCAAGAGTGAGAGAGGGTTCAGTTTCTTGATAGAATTTGTTGAATTTTTTAGATTTAGGGTTGAATCGATAGAATGTGTAATTATTAGAAGGTTAAATTTGTTATTAGGCCAACAAGAAAAGTTTACATCAGTTTTTTCTTTGGTAACTAACGAGAGAGTGATTAAGATATTTAATTTCAAAAATTTAAATGACTAAATCGAAAAAAATAATAGTTGAGTGATTAAAATAAAATAAAATACATAGTTGAGTGACTACTCCTATACTTTCATCTTATATTAAATTAAAATTCTCATACCAATTGCAAATTTATCAAAGTTAAGTCTTCTGAAATTTTAAACTAGCAATGTATATTGAACTTTAATAGACACATGTTAGTTTAAGATATCAAAAAGACTATCTGTTAGATTAATAATTCAACTTGAAATCATCAAGAGGGGGTGAATTGGCCTTTTAAAAAATTGTGGTTGCTAAGAAAAGGATGGAGACAATAAACACTTCAATTTATAGTGATTTGGCCCCAATTGCCTACTCCACTACTTTAGCTTTCCACAACTAAGGATTTCCCCAAATTCACTAATTTGATAACCTTTGAGGACAATGTTTAACTTTACAAACTCCCTTAAGGTTTCTACCCCAAACATTAAGACACAAACCCTCTCAAAAAGATATAAAAAAGCAAACAAATAAATAATCCTTACAAGATCAATGTGTTTGCAAATTAAGCTCAATTACAAAGAAGAACACTTGAGCTGATAGAATAACAATGAAGTTCACAAGTGTATGATAGAAAAGTATAGAAAATTTTAGCACAAAGGTTGTTTTATTGATTTTTAAGCTTGAATATTCTCTCTTATTGTTGTAGGATCTTTGGAAGCTTGTATTTATACCCCTTAATTCATTTCCAACCGCTGTGGTTGTTGGAGATATGAATAGGGCTATTGGGGATGTGAAAATCAGTGCATTTAATTCACCTACAACAATGAGTATCTTTAACACCCTATACATAGTCCAGTCGCCGAACCTGAGCTATAGGATGCTACAACAGTAAATCGAAATATTCACAAGCAATTTATTCAATAATAATCAATAATCAATAAATACAAGTAAATTCAATTTTAAACATGCATTACAATCAATACTAAGTCTTAATCAAGCTTACGAAAGCCTTTGACCAAGTTCGAAACTAAATAGGGACCAATCTGAAACATTTACATAATAACAAGCATAAATGCAAAACAGTGGTCATACGACCATCTGACAGCCTGAAGCCGTGTGGTGCAAGGCCACACGACCATGTCCTTAAACTGTGTAATAATCTATGCCCGTGTAACTAAGGGTCACATGGCCGTGTCGCTAGGTCGTGTAACTCACTGTGGCCGTGTAACCTAAAAATCACTATGAACGTGTAGTAGGATACACGGAAAGACTTTCAGAAATACTCGAACTAAGCTTTCCTTTTCTACTGAATCAAAATACCATCTTTCATAGAAAAACTTTCAAAAATACTCTGTTACTAGTCTGAAACTCAATATCTTCTTTTTTCATATTGGTATACATTTTTTGACGAACAGAGATAGCTTCCAAACAATATCTATAATTGAACCTTTTTTTGTTGTTTCATTTAACAAATCAGTTCTTGCCAAATTCTTATCATTCAATTCTGATCAGTACATAAAGTCTCGTAGTGTCATTTTAAAACTACACTGATAACTATCATCAAATGCAAACTCTATTGATGGTGGAAATTCTTTTTTACAACACTGTAGTTGTCTTCTAGAATCACAAGCCTGGAATTAAACCTCGGATAATGGTCAAAATAATATATAACGGAACGTCGTGCAATCTAACAACCTCAGATATGTATAACTCAACTAGCTTCTCAAGTGAATAATCTATTCAGTCTAAAATAAAATCAGTTGTTTTTGATAACCTGACAATTTTTACTCAGATTGAATCTTTCTTTTTTAGAGATATTAATAGTCTTGATTTGAAATCCATCATAACACATTTCCATTTTTACTCGTGGATATTAATAGACTATAGCCAACCTGAAAAAACCTGACACTCGACTTTTACTTGTTGACATACCAAATATCTCGATACAAATTTAAGTATTTATCATTTCATTTTCGACTTATACATTTTGTTAGCACCCGGATGTATCAAATAATGATGCTATGGGCTTTCCGTAGACTATCTCTTTTAACCTCAGAATAGTTCGATACACAAATCCGGCTTCTGAAGTGCAAATTATCATCACTTCCAACACTACAATCACTACTCTGACCATCCTAAATTTTTTCTCGTTTAACTTTCAAATTCAAATCATCTCTTTGTATCCTACGAATTCTCTGAAGGAACAGGGGTTTAACCCTTAATTTTTCATTAATAAAACCATTCAACTATAAGTCAACTAAGTGTTCAATGTTCCTAATTGTATAAAGTGTTCCGACTCAAGGCATCGACTACAACAATAGCTTTACTAGAGTGATAGTCAATCAACTGATCATAATCTTTCAATTAGTCTAGACATTTGCACTATCTCAGATTCAATTTTGGAACTTCTGTTAATATATCTTTCAACTATTCGAAACTCTTATAGTATTTATTCAACCGAACAAAACTGACATTTATCTACAACAACCTCGTCAATGGTAAAGCTATCATAAAAAAGCTTAAACAAATCATCTGCAATATATTGTAAATCCCAGAGAACTACGCAATTATGTTATATTTCCCAGAAATTTCTTAGTTTACAGTTATCAGGAGTTCATCTGAATTAACTCAGATATCTTCAGGTGTTATTAAAAGGTTTAGAAAACAACTTCTTGATATCATAATTCACATTTGATGGACTTCACATACACTTATTTCTCTTGTAAGATCTGCAACTCTGTTCTTCAACGATGATAATGTTCAATTTTCATTCATCACATAAATTGAATATCATTAATAACATATCAAAAACTCTGATCAGACACAGCTAGAAGCTTTTGTCTATTAAATATATAAAGTGACTAAACAATTAATAATCCCAACAGTGTCTCCAATTTGCTATCTACGATCTATACACTGTTTTCAAAATCCCATCTTTTTATTTATAAGCACAGTATCATTTTTCCCAAATTACATATTTAGTTGAACAAGTCTTCTCTCAAAATAACTATTTCAACAATGCCTACAGTTCTTAAAATTATGATAATACTATTCTATACAAAGCAATAAAAATTTAAGCAATTTTGAGTGTCATATCAGTTATAAACTCATTTTCTCTTACGGGTGATAATCCAAATAATTCTTCTAGAAATATATCAATAAATTCTTTAATCATATGTACCTAATTAATCTTCGATTAAGACATTCCGTTATCTAGGATACAAACAAAATACAATTCACAATCTCTTTCTAATCATTTCATGGATCGTTAACACTAACATGCTATCATTCGCACAGTCAATTCTGTCAATCTCAACATTTATTGATTTCTCTCTCTGACACTTATGTACAGTCTGTATCATCTATAGTCAATCACAACATCATATAAAATCAATCAATTCATATCGAATATCACATCAAACTCATTGAATGTTAATGACATCAGCTCGACAAGAATTTCACAACCTCAAATTCTCAGTAAAATATGCTACTAGCACAAACATACTGATCTAACAAATTTTTATTCTAATATCACAATCAGTCAACTCTACTGGCATAATCTCTTCAGTTATTAACACAATTCAAAATTAAGAATGCATTACTCCAAAATTAATCACGATTTATATAAAAATAGTATATGAAGAAAATGTACCCGTAATATCATTAGGATTAGTGGCCTCTTCTCTGACTTGATCGGTATAATTTTGGGAAGGTGCACAATTTTCAGGTATTATTGATGTAT
The DNA here is from genome assembly GCA_025698515.1 of Gossypium sturtianum. Lineage (NCBI taxonomy): Eukaryota > Viridiplantae > Streptophyta > Magnoliopsida > Malvales > Malvaceae > Gossypium > Gossypium sturtianum. The sequence continues at coordinate 126,334,758 of CM046943.1, forward strand.
CTCTGTCTCATGCTTAACCAATTAATCAATTAGAATTTTATAATCATTTATCGTATTAATATTCTGAGGACAAGGGAATATCGAAGAAGACACAATTGGGGTAGAGGTTGTTGAGTCGCAGAATTGACTTGTAAAAACTCTAAGACTACTGATTCATTATGCCGAACAAAGTATTTTCATATCATTTTCAAACATTTACGAAACTAGCAGACTGGGATTTGTTTCCTATTCAAAATCCAAAACATTACTATCAACTTTATCAAGCACAACACGGTTAAACTTGGCCGACAGCACAAATCTATAAGAAAACATAGCCAGATCGGATCAAAAGCATCACGCAAAAATACAGGTTATTGTGGCATGTATTTCTAGATTCAATACACGCTATGTTCAGTCCTAAAATTGATTAAATCGTAACTCGATACCACTAAATGTAACACCCTATATCGGTCCAATCGTTGGATCGAAACTATAAAATGCTACAATAGTAAATCGGAACATTCACAAGTCAATAATACTCAATAATCAATAAATACAAGTTAATTCCATGTTAAACATGCATTACGATCAAAACCAAGTCTTAATCGGGCTTACGAAAGCCTTTGAGCAAGTTTGGAACTAAATCGGAACCAATCTAAAACATTTACAAAATAAAAGGCATAAATGAAAAATAGGGGTCACACGATCGTTTGGCCAAGTCGTGTAACTGCTTGAAGCCGTGTGGTACAAGGCCACACACCCGTGTCCTTAAACCATGTAACAATTTGTGCCCGTTTAACTCAGGGTCACATGGACATGTCACGAAGCCGTGTAACTCACTGTAACCGTGTAAACTAAAAATACCATAAACGAGTAGCACACACGGCCGTGTGAACCACCCGTGTGTGACACCCGATCGTGTCAACCACTCGTGTGTGACACACGACGGTGTGCAGCTTAAATAACCTATTTGAACAAGCTTTCATACCATTTCCTCAAGTGACCCATAATTCCAATTTATGTTATTCAAATCAACACTTAAACTAAAACATTTCAGAGCCAAAACACCAATTCATGTAATCATTTAAAATACAACCAATATGCCCTCATTGGCACCACAATTCAATTAATTCAAGTCAAATACAATTCATACTAAAGCTTTTAACCATTTCATACCACAAGCTCGATCACATACATATCATAGTTTAAAGTTGTCTTTCACATTAGTCAATAACATTTAGCATTCACCGAGCTACCATTTGCACATACTTATATATTCAAACTCAATAATGCCAAAAACACAATCACTTACTAATTCATATGCATAATATCATTCAAACTTTGTCATTTCATGCCACCATTTAAATCATATGCATATTTTCATACTAAACACCAAACTTAGCTTTTACCATACATCAAATATCAAACCACAAACATAAACTTATATACAAAGCTACTATATCAAAGTTCACACTATTTTACATAAGTTAACCCAACCTATGTACATGTCACAAATAACCAAACTCAAAACGAAAAAAGTCTATTGAATCGAAAGATGAAAGGTATATGCTTCTCACTAATCCGATCAACACATTCCAAACGTCCAAAATCTATAGAAAGTAATAACACGGTAAGTATTATAAAAACTTAGTAAGCTCATACAATATAAATGAATTGCTTACCTTAATCATTTAACAAATATATGAATTAATATGAAACAATTTCACCTATCATAGCATCCAAAAATAACATCAATCAAGTGAGATTTAAACCAAATCCAAATCCATAAACTCAAATGGCGAAACTCCACATTCAACTTAAAATACAACATGAATTTATATTCTAATTTATCACCTTGCTCCCATTCACCTTTTAATTTGCATCATATATCAAGATTCAAACAACATCATTAAACATATAAGATTTTGAGCTCAATCACATATACAACCACAATTGTTTACATTTTCATTTCAAACTGTCTTATATCTTATATCCAAATCATATACATTACTTTGTCATTATTTGATATATCATCACCTTTTCATTTACAATTTTACCCGATGAAACTTTTTAAAAGAACTCGATACACAAGTGCAAATAATGTTTGATGCTCGTTCGAGCTAATCATATACATCAGTGTCAGGTTACCCGCTGGGCTAAACCTTTAACGACATAGTAAATAGCCTGGCCAGGGTTGTATATACATGTCAGGTTACCAGTCCAGGCTAAACCTTTAAAACAACAAAAGATAACCAGTCTAGACTAAATCTACGTCACATGTATCTTTGAGTTTGCAACTGTAACACCCTAAACCCGGCCTAGACGTTATGGCCGAATCTGGCGAAGTCACATGGAAGGGTTTTGTAAACTAAGTCATCACCATAAAATCATTTCAGTTCATTTACACTTATTTGTTTTTAACTACTCAAAAACGTTTATTCAATTCTTAAATTTCTGTATTTAATGTCAAAACATAACTCCATTTGCTTAAAAATCGTTTAAAGTGGAAGCTTACGAAAAATTGTGATGTTTTAGTGAAACCGTTCTAGTTTTAGAAAACTTCGTTTTAGTAAACCATCATTTTAAAAGAAAACCTTTAATAGAGCATGCATAAGTCAAGCAGCGAAACCAAAACCAACAGTTAAAATTCCATACAATCCCAGAAAATAAAAACTCTCAAATTAAATGCCAAAACTTAATTTAAGACATAAAGCAAAATAAACAGTTTATGGCGAGTGATCACCGTTGAGTCCTCCGCTGCACCAATCCGCCTAAGACTGTGGGTTACCTGTATAGACAAATAGAAAAGGGGTGAGTTTACGTAAACTCAGTGTGTAACCCAGCAGTGATAAGCATGTACATATACAGAATATCACAAATTAGACAGATTCATATTCGGGCCTGGGCCTATATCAGATACAGATACAGAATCGAGCCTAAGCCCATCTCAGATACACACCATCTCTGACTATCCTTACACACCATGTGGGGTTTAAAACACCCACCCAACCCTACACACCACGCTGTACCGATGCAGCACATATCAGATATAATACAGTTGTGCTGCCAGATATTAGACATAATCTGCCTTTCAGAACACTTCCTCCAATACATAAATCATACCCCACCCCAATAACAGTAACAGAATATTCAGTTTCAAACATACAAATTAACCATGCTTACAAGCTTACATACATATATAACATGCATATACTATCCTGCTCAGTACAGAATATCAAACAAACAGATCATACATTTTAGGGTTTTTTTAGTCTTTACTGACCCTACAGTAGGCCCACAGTCGTTTGGGACGACCCGTGCAACCTCAGGGATAATTCTAGTATAATGGGCCCACACTGTAACAGCCCGATTTAGGGGCTAGTCAGAACAGTGATCTCGAAATCACTAATTCGAGGTTAGAGAAAATTATTTGCATGATATGTTATGTGTTATAACATGTTTATAAGGATGCATGAAAATTGTGGTGCCTTAATTTTAGCGAATTCTAGCTAAATTGTGAAAAAGGACTAAATCGCATAAAGTGCAAAAGTTCTATTTTATTTGCTAGAGGTGCCAAATAGCTATGGATTATTAATTGGAGGTCCCAATTATGCAATTTGGCCTTATTTAAGTGTGTTGGCTGGCCATGTAGACAAGGGGGACAAAAGCTTTTAATTTTTTGTCAAAGTTGGTGGGTTAAATTGATGTTTTATAATAAAATAAAGAAAGGAAAAAGATATCATCTTTCCTCTCTTCTTATCCACCGAAAATATCAGCCATGGGAGGGGTTTGAAAGCTTAAAATTTCAGCAAGCTTTACTCCATTCAAGTAAGTGATTTTGATGCTTATTTTTTATGAAAATTGTATTTTTGGAGTCCCCAAAGCTTAAGCTAGCTAATGGGAGGACTAGTTTGCAATATGGTTGAAAGTCTAGGGACTTACCATGATAGAGTTTATGTTGTTTGATGAGTTTTTATGGAAGAAAATGAATGATAGGATGATGAGAAACAACTTTTGTGAAAGGTGTTGTCATGAAAACACCTAATTGGGACTAAAATGCAAAAGTTGTAATTTGTTCATTAAGGCATGAAATAGATGGAATTGTGGATAGTTGTAAGAGGATTAAATGTTCAGATAGGGTTTCTTAATAAGAAATTGAGATGAGAATTTATTTACGAGCCTAGGGGCAAAATCATAATTTTGCCAAAGTGTAGGGGCAAAATAGTCATTTTTGCCTAAAGTGTATATTATGGTGTAATATGATTTTTTAAATGATTAAATCAGTAAATTTTATTGTTCTAGATCAAAGAAAATGAGTTTCGGACCTAGAACGGATGAAAAGAGAAATGTGGGCAAAAATGTCCCTTTTGGCCCTTTCGACATCGAGGTAAGTTCATGTGCAAATGTTACAATTACGTATGAGTTATTTTAATGTTCCAATGTTGTATGGAATGTATATTTACTCTATGAATGTATGAAATATCTTTGATGGAAGGTCAAAAGAATTGAATCTAAGAGTAATGGGAAATGTATGTAGAATGATATGATGATAGTTGAAGTCTCGTGTAAGACCATATTGGAATATGGCCTCGATGTAAGAATTCATATAAGACCATGTTAGGGACATGGAATCGATATGTTAATGCAAGTAAGACCCGATTGGGGTATAAATTCTATGTGACATTATGAGTATGAGACTCAAGAGAGTTATTTAATAACTTGAGTGATTCAACGTATATGTTGAAAGAAAGAAAGTATGTGGTTGTACCACGAAAAGCACAAGTGTGTGTTAGAATTGAATTGATATGGATTCAGTATATGATGAAACCTTAGTGGGTTATGTGTATTTAATACACCTTAGTTGCATGAGATAGATTTATTAATGTATTGTGTGAATGCAAACGAGTATCATAGAAAGTTAAGTAAGAATAGAAGCGTGTGAGAATGTTCTCGGATGAATATTTGAAATAGAGATATACATGTGGATTACTATCCATGAATGTAAAATGAAAGGTGGGCTAAGTGCGAAACCACCGTAAGTATAAACGATTGGTGTGCTAAGTGCGAAATCACCATAAGTATAAATGTTTGGTGGGCTGTGTGCGATACCACCCTATTAGAGATTCAGTGGTGGGCTAAGTGCGAAACCACCGAGATATTAGTAACATGAGTGGCTTATTGAAAATGCTTGATGTGTTGTTTTATATGATCATGTGGTGATCAGTGCAGGAATGTATGCTAATTGAACGAGCAATTGGCTTGTGACATAGTAAGAATGTGGTAAGAGATTGAATGAGTAAGTTTCAAGAATATTTGAGCAAGTAACCATGAGTTAATGAGAGACACTCTTCATGATACTTTGTAATTATGTATATTCAATGAATATCAATATTTGACACATTATGTAGATGAGCCTACTAAGCATTATTGCTTACTCCTTTACTTTTCTCATCCCTTATAGGTTATTTTAACCAGCTCGGGTTGGAGGCCGCCGGAGATGTTTTCACATTAATGAGCAGACCCTTGGTATGAGGTATCAAATCCTTATGAGTCATGGCATGTATAGGGATTCTTTTAAAGTTGATTAAGTTCTAACCGATGTAGTCAAATTGTATTGGCCTAAGAGAATCTAGAGTTTGTTGTATTTGTATTGGGAGTAGTTCTCCCTAGTGTATGGGATAAAGACTTTATCTCTTTAATGATTAAATGTGTTAATTCATGTGTTTTAATGGATGATTTGAGAATGTTTTGAAGTAGTATATGAATGTATGCAAACGGGAGTGGTAAAAGGCTTGGTAAGATAGCCTCTAAGTGCCCACACGGATAGACACACGGGCGTGTGTCTAGGTCGTGTGTCTCCTGCACCTTAGTATCTTAAGTCAGATTAGACCATAGGCTGGTCACACGGCTGTTTGTTCAGGCCGTGTGATACACACGGTTGGCACATGGGCGTGTGCCAAGGCCGTGTGAAGTCTCCACTTAACACTTAGAAATTCAATTGTCACACGGCTGTCGGACACGGGCGTGTATACAGACCGTGTGGATAAGTCAGAAGACCAAGGTTTGGCACACGGGCCAAGGCCATGGGCGTGTCCAGGCCGTGTGGATTTTGCCAGTATCCTCCACGGGTGAAGGACACGGACATGTTTTAGGGGTGCATGGGCGTGACCCAAGTCACACAGACGTGTGACCCCTATTTCGAGAGAAAGTTTTCGGATGAGTTTCGAAAGTTTCGGGACGTATGTCTGAGGCCTCGTAGGCCCATGAAATTTCTGATTTGACTAAGAAAGAGAAGTTTTTAATTCAAAACGAAATTTTATAGCCTGTAAGTACATGTTTAAGAAAGTTCAAGCATAGTAATGTCTCGTATCCGGTCTTAGCCTCGGACTCGGGTATGGGGTGTTACATTTAGTGGTATCAGAGCATGGTTTAGTCGGTTCTCAGACTAATCTAGCATGAGTAAGAGTCTAGCTATACATGCCATATGTGGACCGTGATAGTGTGATGTCTCTCGGCTCTAACGAAATTGTTTTGTTAAGACAGTGATGATTCCTAACCGAGCTAATTTTAGTAAGTTTGTAAGATTTTTAAGCTTCATGAATATTTCATTGAATTGCTTGTGATGTTGTTATATGCACATTATTTCCATGAAAATGTTTAATAATTTATTAAACAAAGAAGTTACTAAGGGCATGTTTATGAAAGTCCCGATTGAAAATGAATTACTTAGGATACTCAATCTGCCACATGAGACAAGAAAGTCCGTATAAGACCATGTCAAGACATGGCATCGGCAATCAAGAAAGTTATCATATAAGACCAAGACAAGTCTTGGCATTGAAGAGTTACTATGAGATGAAGGCTCATATAAGCCCAAGCCAAGGCATGGCATTGGTGAGTCTCCAAGCAAAGTTATCATGTAAGTCCAAGACAAGTCTTGGCATTGAAAAGCTATAAAGAGATAGAGATCCCATGTAAGTCCAAGCCAAGGCATGGCATTGGTGAGTAACAAGAAAGATTTCATGTAAGTCCAAGTAAAGGCTCGGCATTGACAAGTAAAGATACCAAGTAAGACCATGTCGAGACATGGCAATGGTAAGTTCCCAAGGGAACCCACAAGCAAGACTTCATGTAAGTCCATGTCAAGATATGGCATCGATACCAAGTAAGAGATCCCATGTAAGACTATATCAAGGATATAGCATTGGCATCAAGATACATGTGAAATGAGATTCAGTATCCTCAATCATTCATAGTAATTCATCGGGCAAAAGAGTAAAGCTTAAATGAGATAGCAAGAAAGTTAGTAGTAAAGTTGATATCATGTCATGCTAGTGAAGGCTGACTAACAAGTATAATTCATGTTATGAATGATGATGTTGAGATTATGCTTGTTATAGTAAACTATACTGATCTATGTGATCAAGTGTTACAGGTACCTTGTTTACCTTACAAAACATGAGACTAGTAAGTACCATGATGTATGTAAGAGTTAGTAAGAGTAAGTAAGCATTTGAAATTTGTGATGCTATTGTTTATGATAAATATCTCCACATGGTTAAAAATCACGTGTGACTGTTAAAGTAGAGAAGATATAATGTTTCGTCTTATGACCCTGTTACAAAGTCACACATTTTATAGTGTGAGAGTTAAAACTGAAAAGTTGACTAAGTAGAATGCAAGAAATGAGTACGGTCGTTCAATGATAAAATGATGAATAAGACCATGGTTGGACCATGGCGGTATATGTGATCCCATATAAGACCATGTCTGGGGCATGGCATTCGCATCGATACATGATCTCGTATAAGACCATATCAGGGATATGGCTTCGGCATTGAATAAGATAATCGGATAAGACCATATCTGGGATATGGCATCGATAATTGTTGTGAGATCCCGTATAAGACCATATATGGGGTATGGCATCGGCACCAAATAGTAATCCTGTGTGAGACCACGTCTGGGACCTGGCTTCGGTATGAGATAGTGTAATACCATACCTGGGATATGGCGTCGACATCGATATGAGTTTCCATGTAAGACCGTATCTGGGATATGGCATTGGTGTTGATATGAGATTTCGTTTAAGACCATAGCGAGGCTATGGCATCGTGACGACATGTAAAGCAATAGCTGGGCTATGATGTTGTGATACGAGTAAGACCATAGTCAGACTATGGCAATCAAATAAACGACGTACTCAAAACCTGTAAGACATTCTCTAGATTAATAAGGAATAGTAAGAGGAAATAGAGTTAAATGTTGAGTGCTCAAGTCGACCTTAATGTGAAACTTGAGTAAGTGAAGTCACAGTTCGAAAGTATGAGTAATAGAAACGATTGTAGCATGATAAATGTGAACTCTCACTTGGGGTGAGTTGTGTGACTATGATGATGTTTCATTGATGATGAATATTAAATCATATGTATGTAGTCACGAGAGTTAGGCTAAGGGACTTTGCAACCTCACTCCCTTACCACTGTTGAATTTTGATGAGGCGTTATGAGAGTTAAGTTGAGTAAGTTTGCATCGGATTAATGCAATAATTATGCTAGCATGATTAAGAATGCCTTGTATCATATCGATGCATAATACTCTACTAAATAGAGTAATTGTTGTTGAACATGAGGTTGAAGTCCTAGAGGACTAAAATGATGAGGCTATCATCGAGATATGAGATAGACAAGGTCCCGTATAAGACCATGACCGGGACATGGCCTCGGCACCGAGTTGAGATTCCGTATAAGACCATATCTAGAATATGGCATCGATATTTGATGAGGAAGTCCATATAAGACCTTATCAGGGATATGGCATTGGCATTTAGAGGTGACTCCATATAAGACCACCTCGGGAATGTGGCATTGGTTTCGTACCTACATGAAGGACGATGAACATACGTCTTTGATTATCCTTAGTGATCAATGGGACAGATAGATGAGTCTAGAGGTAGAAATGAGAATGGTACTAAAGTCATGTGAAAGAGTGAAAACATGTACTCGTGAATGAATCAAGAAGAGAGCGATTACGATATATGACACTTTAACGTGTTATATAAGTGCAAGTATGAGTAAATTGGCTAGGAGCCTATGGTTTGTGCATGGTTAGTTAATTCCATGGATGGGATTATAATGATCTCCTTTAGTATTATGTACTAATACATGTTTCCCTTCAGGGATGATATGGTCGTTCTTTTCATGAAATTGTGATTGTGTGAGAGCGTTAACTGACGGAAAAAGTAGACTAAAAGGTTGTCGATTTAGTTAATAAAAATCGACATTTCCTCTATCTCCTTGTAACCTTAATTGGGTACCTTGAGGAGGAAGTTGGTGATGATTCGTGTATAAGAGGTGAAATCACAAGTTTCACGTTGTGTGATGGGTTTTTGGGTAAGCCGAATAGAGTTAACGAATTTGATCGAGATGTCCCTGCTATCGTGAGATATGACGATAGTAAAGGTTCTAGATTAGCATAGCAAGAGAAACTCAGATGAGAGTGTGCTTAAAATAGGTTCTCAGTATGGAGAAAAGAGTAAATTAATGTATTGAGATATGATTCAAGTTCTGTGTATATTCACGCATGAATCGGTAAAGAGAATAAAAAATTCTGTGTGTACGTGAGTAGGGAGCATGATACAAAGATATGCTCATCGAAATGTTCAAACCGTGATGGTTGAGTTGAAAGCTATAGAAAGAACTGTTTATTTGAAAGTTCTAGTACTGAGATCAGTCTGAATCGAGAGAAAGAGTTGACAGGTTGGTGATCCAGAGACAATCACTTTTGTGTCTGTATTGTGAGTTAGATATTATGTATTGATCCATGGGAAGATCGATGTGTATTTTCTAAATTTTAATTAGTTAGGGTATCTTATGCTACAGAAGATTTTGAAGATGAAATAGTGGGAACGGCTTGAGCTATTACAATGGTGGGTATAGTTATTGTGATACTACTCAGATAGTAGACATAGTACAAATGTCTGAATGAAAGATCCATGTTTAGTAATGTGAGTTAGTTACTCCGTTGACTCTAGTTGGTAATATCCTAGTTTCAGCGAGGTTAATGACTAGAGCGAGTTTCCTTTTCAAAACAAAAGGATTCAGAAGTGAGATAGTAAATGGTATTTTAAATAAGCTCTGAGTGAGTTTATTTAAGATGATAAAATTCAAGTTGGATAAGATTTCCGTTGTTGATGTTTCCTTGAGATAGAATTTGAATGATGATGAATCCAGAACTTATGTAGAAGTTAGTATGAGATTTAGTAGTAGCATATCTACTAATGCAAAAGTAAGGAAATGCAGTTATGTGCATAAATGTTTTGGCATAGAGTACATTTCACAATATGATCGAGTTATGGTCAAAAGTAGTTGACCACTAAAAGCTGAGTTTCCAAAGCACTCAAGACAAGACTACTACAGTCGGTAAATGCTTTAATGAGAGGGTGAGGTAAAACCTTATAGATTTCAAATTTGATGTGACAAAATTTCCAAGAAAGGGAAATGTCATTCGAATTATAGTAAATCAACCAGTAAAGATTCGAATGATCATTTGGACATGTGCAGAGTTCCAAATTGGTAGATTATGGAGTATATGCCCAAAGGAAGAATAACCTAGGTCTCAAGTTAAGTTTCGACCTTATGTATCATAGCTTAAGAGTTATTCGCAAGAGAAACTTAAGGGTTAGTGGATTCGCGATTTTGAAGAGTAGATGGAAATATTTTAAGAATGTTGGTAGCAAATCCTCCTGGTAAGATTTTCGGGGACGAAAATCCCTAAGGGGGGAGAATTGTTTTCACACTATCGAGCAGACCCTTGGTATGAGGTATCAAATCCTTATGAGTCATGGCATGTATAGGGATTCTTTTAAAGTTGATTAAGTTATAACCGATGTAGCCAAATTGTATTGGCCTAAGAGAATCTAGAGTTTGCTGTATTTGTATTGGGAGTAGTTCTCCCTAGTTTATGGGATAAAGACGTTATCTCTTTAATGATTAAATGTGTTAATTCATGTGTTTTAATGGATGATTTGAGAATGTTTTGAAGTAGTATATGAATGTATGCAAACGGGAGTGGTAAAAGGCTTGGTAAGATAGCCTCTAAGTTCCCACACGGATAGACACACGGGCGTGTGTCTAGGCCGTGTGTCTCCTGCACCTTAGTATCTTAAGTCAGATTAGACCACGGGCTGGTCACACGGCCGTTTGTTCAGGCCGTGTGTTACACACGGTTGGCACATGGGCGTGTGCCAAGGTCGTGTGAAGTCTGCACTTGACACTTAGAAATTTAATTGTCACACGATCGCGATCGCCGCGCTGCAGGCGTGTGTGCACCGTGTAGATAAGTCAGAAGGCCAAGGATTGGCACACGGGCCAAGGCCACGGGCATGTCCAGGCCGTGTGGATTTTTCCAGTATCCTCCACGGGTGAAGGACACGGGCATGTTTTAGGGGTGCACGGGCGTGACCCAAGTCACACAGACGTGTGACCCCTGTTTCGAGAGAAAGTTTTCGGATGAGTTTTGACAGTTTCTGGACGTAAGTCTGAGGCCTTGTAGGCCCATGAAATGTCTGATTTGACTAAGAAAGAGAAGTTTTTAATTTGGAACGAAATTTTATAGCCCGTAAGTACATGTTTAAGAAAGTTCAAGCATGGTAATGTCTCGTATCTGGTCTTAGCCTCGGGCTCGGGTATGGGGTGTTACACACACGCCCAGATTAGCCTAGCCCGTGTGGATCACACGGCATGGCCCAGTTATCATACGCCCGTGTGGCGTGTTGGTGTGGGCCCATACAGCCACACTCCAGCCATCACACGGCTGTGTCTTGGGCACGGCCTGGCCTTCGTCAATCACACGGCCGTGTTGTCACACATGGCCTACTACACGGCCTACCACACGGCCGTGTGGTGTCGACAGTAAAGTTTTCGGCTTTTGTCGAAAACTCGTTTCATTATGTTTTGAGTACACACCTGGTATCGTTTCGCTGCAAAACCACTCCCGAGCCTTCCAAAACCTAAAAGTCGATAAAAAAAACTCAAATTCCGTCTTTACACACGATTAAAGTGAAAACTCAAAACTAACCATATCTCAAATCAATAACCTACCGCTTACCCCAACACTCCAAACAAGTAGCTACTATCCTGTAGAAGAAGAATCACGAACTCCTTGATTTGCTGCTGCCCAAACATGAGTAAAACCCAAATCAAAATTGGAAAAACACAAGTTACAGCACAACAAAGCCCCACTTACCAGAACGTGCGACGAAAATAGGAATAGCAAAGAGAAAAAAATAGAGATGACAGCCGATAAACAGAACTCGAAACCAAAAGGAAAAGAAAAGAAGGAACGGCAGAGACTAGGAGATTAACGTCAGTTTTTTTTCCTTAGGATGAGAGAGAAAATTTGCAAAAAGAAAAGATATCAATTCTGATAACCCCTAAATCCCTTATTTTCCTCCCACTAACTCCCACTCTCATACTTTCAAAATAACTAAAACTCTTCCAGGCAGCAGAACAAAATTAATACCCACGCTAACGCAAGGATTCGAACACTGGACCTTTAACACACCGACACCCTTACCACTCAAACCAACAGGCTCATTCTGATATGAGATTACAGGTAATTAAATATAAGCCCATTGAACAGAGATAGGGCTTAATTCCAAAAATAACAAAATTTGCTAAAGACAAGGCTTGAACTTAAGACCTCTCAAACACACCCAGAGCACTTAACCATTGAAGCAGACAGATATTTGTGTCAAGATTTCACAGAAATAAAGATAGAAACTTTGGGGCGTTACAGCAACAAATGCTGGAGCTCGGTGTAACAGCCCGTTTTTGATGGTGTCATAAATTGTGGTTTCGGGACCACGATTCCGACAAGTGAGTAAATATTTTAATATTTATTTAAGGTTTATGGGGTTAAATTAGAGTCATATTAAAATTTTGTTAAGAAATTTTAAAGTTAATTGGTTAATTAGTTAATTAGTTAAAAAGGACTAAATTGAAAAAGATGCAAAAGATTGTTCTATTAATTACATGGATTAAATGGCTTTAGGAGTATTTATTAATGGGTTTTTATGGTAATGATGCCATTTATAAATGTGGTGGACAATGATGGACATGATTTAGTTATTTTATAAGTTTATTAGCTAAGGGTAAAATTGTAATTAATTAAATAAACCTAAAATAAATCACTAAAATGATATCATCTTCTTTCTTTTTACTTGTTTCAACCAAAAATACCATTGAAGAAGGGGTTTGAAGTTTCGTTTAGACTTGTTTCATTGCATGGTATGTGTTTGAGCCCCGTTTTTAAAGATTTTTATGTTTTTGAGCTCGTTTTAGCTTAATCTACTTAGCCCGGGGATTAATTTGCAAAATTGTTAAAGGTTAGATGTTTTTCCATGAATAAAATTGATGTGTTTGTGATGATAGGTGTAAGATAATTAAATTTAGTTGTTAAATGACCTTAATTTTTTAGTGGATTTTTATGAATGTAAGGTTTAGGGATTAAATTGCTTAATTGAAAATTTCCATGTATATTGTATGAAATAATGGAAAAATGTAGATTATTTAAGCTTAGGGAAGAATCGGTTATCATGGGTTTAGGTTAAAAATGGTTAAATTTCAAGTTATGAGCTTAAGGACTAAGTTGTGAAAAAGTTAAAAGAGGTGGAGAAATTTTGTAATTTCATGATAATATGAATTATAGATTGAATTGAATAATTAAGGTTATTTGAAGTACTTTATTGAATAAAACTATTATTTAGATCAAGACACGCAACAACTGGAATTAAATCGAGGCAAATCTAAGGTGTTGGATTAGTTTTCGACTTTGTTAAAATGATCGTGGTATCGAGGTAAGTTCGTATGAATTGTAATCTTATTAATTATAGTTTGATTTGATTATTTGTTATAATATGTTGAATATAAATTAGGCTCGGATATATCACGATGTTTTGAACAATTGATGCTTAAGTAATCCCGTGTGAACCTTAAGAATTCTTAGGATACAAATGACATGTTATTAGGGTTATACGATTTCGGGTGCTGGTCTTGAATGTCCTATCAATGGCTGAGGTCTTGCATTTATTGCGAATTCTCCACAGTTCGTGTGAGTAGCATTGTGTAGCTAATATTCCGACCTACAGCTCGTGTGAGCAGGCCCATTTTACAGCTCATGTGAACACTATTAAAAAGGAAAGGTTAGGATTACACGAAAAGGCACACTATGTGTGAGAATTCCAAAGTATTCGATGTAATTCTAGATGGTTCAACGAGTAAGAAAAGGATGAAGGAAAAGCATGTATAAGAACCTATTAATGCTAATGTTCATTTGAAAAGGTAAAGTGGGTATGAATTTATGAAATGTAATGAATGGGAAGTTGTTATGTAATGAAAAAGAAAGGTATGGAATTTATTTCCTAGTATATGAGATGTTATGTTTTCATGATTTCTACTAACCATGTGAATTATGGTGCATAGGAAAGTTTAATGTTAAATGATGAAATGAGCATGGTTGTATGGATTGTTAATTGATGTTCGGTAAGTTGAAGTTTATCTTTTACGAACTAACTAAGCCTTATATGTTTATGTGGTTGTTTTTCCTTTGTTTTGTAGATCATCAGAAGCTTAATCGGTTGGAAATTTGTCGGAGTCTTATCACACTATCCCGCGATCACTTTGGTAGTTTTGGGTTATTTTGATCTATGGTTATAAATGGCATGTATAGGGTTTAATGTCATTTATACTTTTTTTATGTTTTGGTTACTTTTGTAAATGGTTGTATGCATATATGGTATAGTTGGCTTGTACATGTTAAAAGCTATATGAATATGGTCATTTTGATAAGCTTAATTTGAATGGTGTAATGGATTGACAATTGTTGTCATTAGGTAGCTATTTTACCTATGTTTTTTGTTTGAGATGTGACATTATAGTTTTGTTCTTAATTGATTTTGTTATGGTATGAAATGAGGTGCATTTGAATGGCATATTGGTTATAAGATTTAGGTTGATTGAATTGGTATGTTTATGAATGTTTGAAGTGTGTTTAGGTCTATTGAATGTATGTACAAATGGAGCAGCTTGTTGGGTAAGGTTTGGTTTTGAAATGGCTTGTTTTAGGGGCTAATTATGGAGCACACGACCTAGGACACGGGCTGTCAAATAACCGTGTGCCACACACAGCCAACTGACACGGCTGTGTGTCTTAAAAATTTTGGGTGCAATTGGGTTCACAAGGGCATAGAGAGTTACACGGCCTGGCGACATGGCTGTGTGACCCTGAGCCACACAGTCACAGAGAGTTACACGGTCTGCGCACACGAGCGTGTGGAGTAGCCACACGGGCTTGTGGATAGCCACACCACCATGTCTAGAGTCACACAGTCTGGGCTATGTCACGTGGCAGTGTGACCCCTGTTTTCACAAATTTTCATGTTTTTCTTAAAATTTTTTGATTTATTCAAATTGATCCCTAATTACTTCAAACTTATTTTTAGGGCCCCAAATGCTCGGTTTAAGCCCAAAATGAGTATTATTGCCATGATTAAATTGTGTAATTGTTATTTACATTGTAAGTTGAATTATTATTTTGTATTGAAGTTAAACATTCTATTTTGTATGGTAATACTATGTAACCCTAATCCAGCGATAAAGATGGGTTAGGGGTGTTACACTCGGTACCATCGGAAATCAACTTGTACCCTCGAGTACGAGACTTTTACTAAGTTCATCAGGATTTAACCTTAACATTTCTATTTCGTATCAATCCATTTTAATTAAATTAAATCCTCAATTTATGTAACAAATCATTTACAATTCAAACTATTAATAAAACATTAATATACATTCAGATATAATTCAACAACAAATTAAATTTATTTATACTATATGAACTTACCTGACAAAATCGTAACAGTTTAGCTAACAAGGACTATTCGACAGCTTTCCTTCTTTCGCCTAAGTCAACAGCTTGATCTATATAATAGTTAAGATTCAAAATATCAATATCAATCTCATTATACTACTCAAATCCATGCTTATAATCTTTTAATTTCATTTTACCTGATTTCCCTGAACTTTTACATTTTACTCAATTTAGTTCCTAAAACAAAAATAAACATAATTTTCACAATTGAGCTTCATTTTTCATTCCAATTTCAATTATGTCCTTCTAAATCCATAAAAAATCCAAAATTATAGAAATTTAATGTCACTTTTAACATATTCACAATTTAGTCCCTAAATACAAAATTAACAAAATTTACTAAATCAAATAGTTCTTAAACATTTCATAGCTTCCAAATTTACCAATTTCTATAATAAAAAAACATCTAAGATTCATCAATAGAAAGTTTTAAAATCTTTAATAGTTTTGAAAACGGAGAAACGAGTTAGCTGGACCTAGTTGCAATGATCTAAAAAATATAAAAATTACTAAAAACTGATAAAAAATTCATACCATACAAAGCAAGGAAAGATGGCCGAAAGCTTGAATTCTCTTCGTGGTGCATTCGGGTTTCCAAAATGAAAAATAAAAATGATGATGGTTTTTTATATGTTTTACTTTTATTATAATATAATTAACTTATTAAGTAAATAAAATTAGTTTAATTAATCACTAATTATTAACATTAACCTTAAATAACCATCTAATCACTAAAATTTTCAAACCAAAATTCAATTCACCTATAATAAGATTCCATAAATATTTAATAAAAATATTTACGGATTCGATTTATGGAAACAAGGACCCAACACCTCATTTTCCAAAACCACTTGACTTTAGGATTGAACCACTTAAACTTAACTAATTATCCAATTAAATAAAAATTCACTATATCATAATACTTAACCCGTAAATATTAAATAATAATACTTACAGATTCACTCATCGAAATTGTGGTCCCGAAACCACTATTTCTGACATCATTGAAAAATGGGCTATTACAGTATCGATACTAGATAAAATGGTATCGATAATTTTTGCATTAAATGCAAAATTCAGTGATCGTTGGAGCTTAAATATCGATACCAGAAAAGTTTTATCGATACTGTCTGAAATGTATCAATATCATATCGATACTTAACTGAATTTGTGAAAAACAGAATGTCAATTTGGTACTGTTTTTAAAAAGGGTATCGATATTTTGAAAACTATCGATACTTTTTGGCCTGGAGCTATTCTGACTTGTTTCAAAAATAGTTTGACTAGTTGAAAGAGTTATTACTTGGTTAAAATAATTTTAACTTGATTTTAAGGTTGATTAAAAAAAATTCTAAGAGTTTTAAAGTAAGGATTGAATTTTTTTTCAAAAACACTTTAATTTGTTATATCAAAACATATTATCAAATAAAGCTTAGTTTAGCACTATCCTTCATAAGAATCAACATGGACTATTATCCAAGCAGGAGACCGCATGGGCTTATTCATATGTTCAAGCTACGAGAGTTTGTATGAACTAGTTATATCAAGCCAAAATTGTTGGAATCTTCTTCACGTAGAAGTTCGCCAATGACTATCTTTAAATCAAGAGTCCGCAATGGATACTCACCAAACAAGAGTTTGATCAGCGGTTATTACTTAAAATAAAGTTCACAAGTAAGAAATTATATGTATGAGTTTGCGATTATGATTCCGCTTATAAAGGTTCATAAGTAAGGTCTGCATGTATATGTTCGTCAAGCTTAAGTATGTGTATAAATGGCTTAAAGCGTAAATCCAGATGTAAAAGAAATGCTCCAGGTGTGAATCTCCACGCATGAAGTATTTTGGAATTAATCCGCCATACGTTGAGTTGTGATGACAAAAATTGCTAGGATAATTCGTATATGTTCTGCTAGCAAATGAGGTAATGTTCCATCTTGTAGGAATTGGTACAAATGGAAAGTGTACAAATTATCAAGATGAGTCAATGAGAGGGAGGTTAGGAGTACGCCAAGAAGAATGTGTGAACCCTACTTGTTGGGGATTGACCCGATTAAGCAACGAACAAGTTAAAAATAATGGAAGAAATTAAGAAATTGAACACACAAATTTAGCATAGAAAAATCCCTACAAAAAGGATAAAAACCATGGGCAAAGATAATTTTAGTATAATGGCAAAAGAACAAAGAGTACAAAAGATGGAGATAAAAACTAAACCCCAGAACCCAAAAACAAAGAACCCTCAAAACATAAACACAAGATTCTCCAAAAGTGTTATGAGTTCTAATCTTTTAATGGATGTATTTTCTAAGGTTGTAAAATAACTTATTTATAGCTTAAATTCGTATGTCAAATAATAATAAAATAATCTTGACTAATCAAAGTTTAACTGAAACAAATAAATAGAGTTTAACTAGGAGATTATCACTCAAATTTGACTAAAATATGAGTCATACTCAACAAATCTCCACCTTGACTCGTATTTCCACAACGCCATCTTTGTCAAACCCCGCCACGGGCCTATCTTGAACTAGGCAAAGAATTAACTGAGTTGAATCTGTGCTTAGAAGCTGGAAGACTTCTATCCTTCAACTTGTGTACTACCAAATCAAAACTAACCCGGGTCTGATTTTTATGAACATAGTGCCCAAACTTTTCAGAACCTGTATCCAAAAGAGAACATTTCTTCAACGAAATGGTCATACCTTTTTCCCTCCTATAACCAAGTTGCCTCCGCTGCAAACGAGTTGACTTCGATTCTATAACAGACGAGGGACATTCGGTTTCACCGGTCACTATAGAACCTTCCAGAATATAAATACTGACAGTCCTTTTACCTTTTAACAAAATAAGAACCCCACAAAACACCTTAATGCCGTTCGAATCGATGTTGATTCTGCAACCTTTCGAGTCTAAAATACTCAAGGAGATGATATTCTTTTGTAAATTAGGTACATACCTAACATCTGAGAGTGTCTTAATTGTCTCATCATGCATCCTAATTTTAACAGTACCAATACTGATTACCTTACTAGATGAATCGTTTCTCATGTGCACAACTCCACTTTTAACCGAACTAAATGTAGAGAACCATTCTCTGTTGGGACACATGTGGAAAGAACATCCCAAATATAGGATCCACTTGGACGTAAGCTCGGAGCTATCGCTCATTGACACTAACAATAAATCATCACCGCTTTCATTAGCCAAATTAGCACTAGCTACATCTTCCTTGTTACTCTCAACAGCCCTTTTATTTCATAGTTTATAATAATTTGTTTTGACGTGACCTAACTTCTTACAATAGCGATACCTTTTGTCTCACTTCTTTGATGTTACCAAAATGGAAACTTGCCTATCTGCCTTGCTATCCGAACCAAACTTATTGTCGAGTTTATCTTACTCAACAAATGACCCTTCACATTCTTGAACGACAATTTTTTATGCCATAAATCAGAATCTCCCTTTAAGACTTGTATGAAGAGGGTAAAGAGCACAATAATAGCATAGCTTGATCTTTATCGTCAAAATTAACCTCAACATTATTTAAATCATTCAAAAGAGTAATAAATTGACTAATGTGATCTCTAAGAAGCTCAGATCCGTTTATGCGAAACGTAAATAGATGTTGTTTCAACATTAAATGGTTAGCCAGAGACTTAGTCGCATAAAGAGTTTCTAGCTTTTTCTACAAGGCGGATGAGGTTTTCTCCATCAATACCTCCTACAATACTCTATTCGCGAGGCACAAATGGATTGCAAACATGGCCTTTTCATCAAGCTCTTCCCATTCTATCTAATCTAGATTCTTAGGTTTTTTCCCAGTAATGACCTTTTTCAAGCCAATCTGAACTAGAATTGTCATCATCTGAACTTGCCGCAGATTAAAATTTGTGACACCATCGAACTTCTTGATGTCAAAACTTATTGTTGTCATCTCTGAATGGGCTGATTTACAAAAATTGAACTAGCTTTGATACCACTTGTTGGGGATCGATCTGATTATGCAACGAACAAGTAAAAATAACGAAAGAAATTGAGAAATTGAACACACAAATTTAACGTGGAAAAACCCATCCAAAGAGGATAAAAACCACGGGCAAAGATAATTTTAATATAATGGCAAAAGAACGAAAAGTACAAAAGATGGAGATAAAAACTAAACCTCGAAACCCGAAAACAAAGAACCCTCAAAACGTAAACACAAAATTCTCCAAAAGTGTTCTGAGTCCTAATCTTTTCATGGGTGTATTTTCTAAGGTTGTAAAAGAGCCTATTTATAGGCTAAATTTGTAGGTCAAATTATATTAAAATAATCTAGACTAATCAGAGTTTAACTGGGAGATTATCTCTCAAATTTGACTGAAATATGAGTCATACTCAACACTTCTTGTGAAAGCGATGTCAAATAACAGATTAAACCCATGAAGTTTTTACTTATACTTCATTAATGGTATACTATATTGGAAACTCACTAAGTTCATTTGAACTTACTTAGTCTTTGTTATGTTTTTCCAAGTATGATGGTTTATTTAAGAAGCTGAAGAGGGACCAAACCAGAATTCGTTCATGCTTGGGTGAACTTATGTTCTTATGTGACATGCATATAGTGGGGCGACCTTGAAGTTAAACCTCAGGGTCTGAGCCTTTGTATCTACGTATGAATTTCTTATATCATAATCTTTGTTGATTTATTGTTAAATGTAGAAAAATCTATTGTTAATCTTCTCATAAGTCTGCATGTTAATTACTTAAGCTAAGAATTTGTAACTGTAGCATTTATTTTGGTAGATCAACAAGTTAGATATGTTAAGTTGTTTCTGTTGTTATGTGAACTAACTTATGTATGATCAAGAGAGCACATTTGGCAGTTTAATTATGTTCGTTACAATTTAGTTTAAATTAGATTTTTTTATTTCATTTTGTTGATGATGTGACATCTTGTATTCGGACCCATCGATCAGGTCGGGTATAGGGTGTTACAACGTCAGTGGCCAAAGAAAGTAGCAGCAATTGGTGACAACATGATAGTATAGTGTAGCTAGGGGTTTTAAAAAGAAGAAGAAGAAGAAGAAGAAGAAAGAAGAGAAATGAAGAGAAGAGAGAAAGAAGCCAAGTAGAGAAAGTGAAGGAGTAAGTAGGGAGGAGATTGATGGTGGTGCCAGTAGCTAGTGAGGGTATGTTGAAGATGATGATACATTATGTATGTTGGTTGATGAGATTGTCAGGAGGTGTGTATTGCCAAGAGTGAGAGAGGGTTGAGTTGTTTCTTAATAGAATTTGTTGAATTTTTTAGATTTAGGATTGAATCGATAGAATGCGTAATTATTGGAAGGCTAAATTTGTTATTCGGCCAACAAAAAAAGCTCATGTCCGCAGCTTTTCCTTTGGTAACTAACGAGAGAGTGAATAAATATTTAATTTAAAAAAGTCAAATAACTAAATCGAAAAAATTAATAGTTGAGTGATCAAATTAAAATAAAATACATAGTTGAGTAACTCTTCTTATACTTTACCCTTATGTTAAATTAAAATTCTAATATCAATCAAAGTTTAAGACTTATGAAATTTTATACCAGCAATGTATATTGAACTTTAATAGAGAAATGTTAGTTCCCCCTAGGAGCCTAATAGCACTGTCCATCTTGTCTCTCACTGAGAACTGAAGTAGTGAAGCATGAAGAGCCTTTCCCATTATTGTATCAAATGCCTTTACCTCTTTCTCTTTTTGACCTACCAATTTTGTAGTTTATTTGGTAACCAAAAGTATTTTAATAATTGTTCCCATTTCTATGTTATTTTGTGAAATTGTATGTAAGTACATCGTCTTAATTTATAATAATAATAATAAAAAGTAGTGCCACTTTCATCTAATCCATAATCAATTTAAATTAATTAGATTAAATCTGGCTGTTATCGAGAAAGAAATTTCTCAAATAAAGACAAAGAGTCTTTGGATTACGCAACCCCAATTAGTTGATAATCAATTCATTAATAAGCAGGACTTAATTGTATAGATTCCCAATATTTGAAGACAAAATTAAAAGTAAGATAAAGCGTATAAAACTTTTATTCTTAAGTTATAATTTTAATTAATACATCCGTATAATTATAATAAATATCGATATATCTATATAATTTAAACAAAAGTCACATATAATTGAAATTTTAAAATTCTCAAAAATCCATCACATTAAACTATCTTTTAAATACTATTCTGGAATTGTTGAGACTTGTTCCATCTACCAACAACAAAATTTTGTATATGATAATCACCACCGAATTCCGAAGAATCAACCTTTTGTTTTTCAATTATCGATATCTAATACTTAGATGTTGATATGAATCAATCCTTTTCATTTTACAATTTAATTAATCACATAATTTGTTAAGACAGGTAGGTGTTAAACAATATTCTTTATTTAATTCCTCATATCGTGACAAGATTTAATTAGTATATCAATTTTTTATTTGATTATTAATTATGGTTTGGTATCATCAAAGCCTTGTGCCTTGTAGGATGTTTAACCAAGTATGAAATAGGAAAACGACTTAAGGCCTAATGACGGTAGGTTAGAGTATTAACACTAGACCTCTTCATTTTGGTTCAAATACAACATATAGGCCGAATATACTGATTTTTTTCTTAAATTTAAGGATTTATGCTCTCTCTTTTTATATTTATTGAGATATATTGTTTTTTTAGAGAGAAATAAAAACACGTTCTACAGGGTGCATTTTTAATTTGTTGAAAATTGTTTTTTTTTCTTACGGTTGGAAATTAAAAGTTTATAGATTTGTTTTTGTATGTGTTTGAGATAAACATTGTTATAATTTTAAGGTATGTTTGAATTTACAGTGATGTCGTGGAGTTTGGTGACTTAAAAATTTCATCTGTCATGTGAGTATGGAGTCATCACTTGAGAAGTCGGATCGCATTGCAGCTCAATGTCCCAGTTGACAGTGATTATACGGTCTCAGGTTGAAATGTAACTAGGGCTTCAAGTTTACAAAAGTTATGCTGTAAAGGGATGGAGCATAAACGGGGCCCCAATTGAACCACAACGTGTTTCACCTCATCAGAGGAGGATGCTTTGGAAAACCCATACAGAAGTCAAAGACGAGAAATACAAGGGCCTTTCAGTATAATCAAGTAATTCATTTTATCCATCTCCACTAAAGGTGAAAGCCCGTTACTATAACCTATGACAAAGTTGGGGACAACAAGATTTCCAGTGGGGATGAGTTATTGTGCAGTGTAGAAAGATGAAACGTGAAACAACCGTTGTTGTCCCGATTCATGTTTCATCTTTTCTGCACCACACAATAACTTGTCTTCGTCGAAAATCTTGTTGTCCCCAACTCTGTCACAGGTTATAATAACATGGTCACCGCTTTCGATAAAGATGGACAAAACGAATTACTTGATTATACTGGAAGGCCCCCGTGTTTTTCGTCTTCGACTTTTGTATGAGTTTTTTAAAGCATCCTCCTTTGATAGGGTGAAATTCGTTGTTATGCCCACATAACCACTACCAACTAGGGCCTAGTTATGCTCCATCCCTTGATAGCATAACCTTTGTAAACTTGAAGCCCTAGTTACACTTCAACCCAATACCGTATAATCATAACCAACTTGGACCTTGAATTTCAATGTGATCTCGGCTTCTCAGGTGATGGCTTCATCCTCACACGGCAGGTAAAATTTGTAGGCCATCGAGCTCCACGGCATCATCATGAACCCAAACACAATTTAAAACTATGGCTACGTCTTCCTTAAAGAAAAAGAGAAATAAATCTTTAAACCCGAAAATTTCAACACGCAAGAAAAAGAATAAAAAAACAATTTAAAGGAAACGGTGGGCGAGAGAGATAATGGAGTAAGGGGATGGAAATGCCCATTTATAGAGGCGGTGGGGCGGGGGTAAAAAATAATATTTTCAATTTTATCTCGGGAATCCATGGTTGTAGTGTATGAAAATTATCCTGGGAATCTTGGGTTACAGTGGGTTCAGAGGCAGAAAGTTAGGCTTAGGATTGGGGTTGAAAAGGCCTAGGCTTAGGATTGGGGTTGAAAAGACCAGAGTGAAAACGCTCCTTGCAAGACGTGTTTTCCACTGACATGTCAAACATGTGTCATGAAAACACGCCCTGTAGTGAAAACGCTTCCTACAAGACGCATTTTTATTTCTCTCTCTAAAAACAACATATCCCGATAAAAATAAAAATAAACATAAATCCTTAAATTTCTTAAAAATTCAGCATATTTTTAATTCCGCCCAACATATATATTTACTTACATTTCTTTTTTTTTAAAAAAACACGAAAAATTATATGTATATATAACCGACAAATGTAAATGGAAACATGACATGATTGGTAGTGCTCAAATGTTTGGCAAACATGACAGTTATATGTTTGTGCCATTCTTTTCATGACTTTGAAAAATCATATTCAGATTATTACACATTGAGTTTTGTTTTCATTTTTATTTATTACTTTTGGGGGTTTTCATTTTTATTTATTACTTTTGGGGGTATTTATTGCTTAATCAATTATTGATTGAAACCCAGTAGTTAGGTTGTGATTTTCAGTGGCAATTCTTCTATCCATTGAAGTTGGTGTTGGCTGACTATTATCTCAGAAAAAAACCAAGTCCTGAAGAATGTAAAACCGGCTGCTTATATTTATGTTTCAAAAGAGTCTGAAAAAGTTAAGAACTAGATTAAATATTATTTACAATCTTATGAATGAAACTCAAGACATGCTGTAATATTCCTTTTGCCATACATACATAATTTAAACCTTGTTGAAGGGTCATCATTTATTATAATAATTTTTTTTTTTATTTCTTTTCCACTAAACCAATTTGATATCTCTGAGATGTTAAAGTCAAATTTTACTTAAAAAATTTGTATGCATACTTTATATAAATAGAGCATAAAATATGTAGTTTACAGTAAAGATACAAATTATAAAAATGTGTAAAATTAGTTATCCAAGTGAGTCTTTCTCTAATTAAAATTGTTTGTGATAGTTATGTTAAAGTTTTATATTAATTGATTATTACTTTTAATTAGATATTGATTAGAATTAGAGGAAAATAAATATATATATATATATATATTACTCTGCTAAGACGCCTCGAGCAGTATGTGTGAACCTTCTTAGAGGAACTTCTCATAGGAATCCTTCAACTTGCGACTTGTTGACTCAACTATCACATCCTATTTGTAATTACCTAAAGCACATCATAGTGCTACTCTACCTAATCCCATGGTATCAAATCATTTGGTCATTTGCTCCTAACTCGCCAATAATGACTTGGCACGTGACACCTTGAGAGGGGAGGTGAAAGGTCTATAAGGCTGGAGGCCTTAACACGAAAGTAAATAACATCTATCTCCTCTCTTATTATCTCACTCTAAGCTTCATCTTCTCCCTATATCTTACTTTAACTAACTTATTAGACGAGTCTCCATCCTATTTCAAGTAAGGTCAATTTTCCATCTCCACCATTAACTTATTTTTATATTAAAAAAATTAAATGAGATGAATTTACATAAAAAGTAAAAAAAGAAAAAAAGAATGAATTGATAAGATATTATTTGGGAGACAAATCTGATAGTTGTAGTACGTCAAAAACTAAGAAATAGTGAGTTCACATAAATATCAAATTCAACTAGCTTTTACTATTTATGTTACTAAAAAAAAGAGGGTAAAATAATGAATATTTATGTTGGTGCGTGTGATTAGGTTGTCCCAAAGTGTAACAAGGAGTAGAATGGAATTTCATTTTTAAAATCTTTGAAGGAAAAAGTGAAAAGTTAGATAAATTGTCATGATCTACTTTCTCTCTGCCGACTTTGTCTGTAATTTTAGCACCCCAAACATAACTATTTTCCATTGACACGTGTGACAAACCTATGTCCTTTTTCATATAACACCAACACTAACAACGTTTGGACGTTTTTAATTGAAAACAAAAAATAACATTTCTGTTTTAGTATACCATTAAAAAGCTATAAATACTTTTTTAAACATAATTAACTCATAATTTCAAAATGTTTATTAACAAAGGTGTATACATTTAAAAGATAACGACAGCTATATCTAAAACGCAAGAGTTCGAAGGAGTTTTATATCATTTGGGTGAAAAAAATATGTAATAAATAAGTTTTTTATTCGTATCATGGGTATGTCAGAAATTTAATATATATTTAAGTAATTATAATTAGAATAAAATCAATACAAATTAAAATATGAAATATATTAAGATCTGTGACCTAAATTTAGAATAAATTTCAATAAATATAACAGTTACAAATGATAAAATTCAAGATCTAAATATTTAATATGAACATTAGTATCATCTACGTATGATTTGTATTTAATTTGCAGCTAACTTGCTCGTATATATTTTTATGTTGGTACGTTCCTTGGAGCGAGCCATTAAAAGTCAATTTCACTTTTGCTTTTCTGCCAAAAAGTTAATTTCACTTTCTTACGACCATTCACTACACCAAAACAGACTTTTAGCGGCGTTTTTAAGCGCCACTAATAGTATTTGCGGCGCTTTTGAAAGCGCCGCAAAAAAACGCCGCTAAAGAAGGCGCCGCAAAATTTAGTGGCGTTTATTGTGAAAAAACGCCGCTAAAAGGTGGGGGCTTTTAGCGGCGCTTTTTAGAAAACGCCGCAAAAGGTGGGGACTTTTAGCGGCGCTTTTTAAAAAAACACCGGAAAAAGGTAGGGGCTTTTAGCGGCGCTTTTCAGAAAACGCCGCAAAAGGTGGGGGCTTTTAGCGGCGCTTTTCAGAAAAACGCCGCTAAAGGTGGGGACTTTTAGCGGCGTTTTTAACACAAACGCCGCTAATTTGCACAGATTTGCAATGCTCATTTTCTCCAATATCCTACCCTCCCTGCATTAAAACAAACCAAGACAGCAGCAATTGCATATAATTTCAACTCAAGACAGCAAATAAAACATTTAAATCTCACTAAAAGTATTAAATCTAAACGATACTTCAAATTTAATAAAAGATATATGATATACATTAATAAATGAAGTATAATTCAAACATTTCTTACAATAATGTTAAATGTAACAATGTTAAAAATCATCTTACAACAAGAAAACAAATGTCTAAGATGGTGGCCTCTCGCGATCTTTGGAACATCTTCATCATAGTCCAAGTCAGAGTGGAGTTCTTCATACTTTATGTTCTCGCTCTGCCTCCTCTTTCGCGCGCCTCCGCTCTAAGTTGAGCAATATGCTCCGCCTCCTCATTCTTGCCTCCGCTCTAAGTTGAGAAATTTGCTCACCGTGTGCTCACTTCCATCCGAGCTATCTCGGTCTTTTAGTCTACGAACTTCAAAGACGAGATTGACTCCCGGAAGGCATGTACTGCTGGGAGCCGGATCCAAAATATTGGGTCGGGGTAACCCCAGATCCTTGACATCGAACCCGACCATACCTTTTAAGACCCAAAACATTAGTGATAATTTTGTCATAAATCTAGTCAAGATTAACAGAACTATCAATCAAAGCGATCGTACCTTTCGGGACCCAAAACATCATTAATAATTACATTTATCAATCTCCTCGAGATTAACAGAACTATCACTCGAAGCAACCGCTTCATACTCCGCCTTCTTCTCCTTTAGTTTATCCTAATAAATCAACGAAAGAGTTAGAAACGAAATATATAATAAAAAGGAATGCAACATAACTTAAAATTATAAAATTAAAACTACAAACGATGAATTAAAGTACTATAATTAAACATTATAAATATTTATAATAAATCAATTATTAAGTAAATATACCAAAAATTTCGCGACTTGGATGTCATCGGAGATCCGTCCTTCTTCCTATGCGTAATGTTAAAAAGCTGAAGGCGTCCAACTTTTGACCAGACGAAGCTTCCTACATTATAGCAGAAAAAATATAATTTAATAGTATAAAGTCATTAATATTTGAAAGAAATAATAAATTATAATACCTCGGCCTCAGCTACACAAGCAAAACTTACGGAACTCGCCAGGTGTAAATTTTTGTTTCTCGTCACTGCTTGTTCCAACTCTATTTCATGGTCCTACATAATGGAATTTGAATTATGTATATAATAAATACTATAAACCGAAAAATTTATAAGACTTTAAAAGTACGTAATACCTCTCCTTTCTTTGAATTCCAGAATCTAACTTGATCTTCCCATTGGTACCTCAACATTCCCGGCGGAACATTTCTTAGTTTTTCGTCGAGGCTTATGTCTTTCTTAAAATATTGTTTTTTTAGCATGCTTTTATTGTCTCTCCATTTTTACCCAATGTCTTCTTAACATAGTCATCGGAGACCTCTAAAGCAAATCACTTACTGAAAAAAAAAGTTTAAGCAGATTAATATAAATGAAAGTTAAAACAAAGTATTATAAATTACATTCACTTCTTGTTACCTTAATATTATGGAGAGCCTGATTTTTATTGGCATCAGGCATGTGATGCCATGATTCGTAGTTAATGGGCAACATATTGGCATTTCGTGCCATAATGCCCAAATAGCCTCGCTAATGATCGAGCTTCAGATCCAACAGTGGCCAAGATTGTTTCTCCTTACTTTAACACGCTCGATGGGCTCTAAGTCGTATAAATCTTTAAGCAATGTACGTCCACGACCTCTCAAGGCCCCACCACCTTCAATTTGAAAAATGAATATATATTATTATATTAAAATTAAAAATGAATCAATAATAAAATTCAACATGCATGTAAAATAAACTTAACATTACTTTGAAATTTCGCGAGTTCATCATCTATGTAAATGGAGACTAGAAGATCCAACGATTGTTTGTTGTTCACTATTTGTTTCTTCCGAATTTGGAGTATCGTGGACAATGTTTAAATCTCGTAATCGTCTTCTAGGCATTTTTCATGCAATACACATGAAATAGTTCAACATTTTAGTAACAAATAACAATAATAATAGTACATTTAAAATAGTTAAATTATATAACATGCCCAACATTAAAATTATAATATTTCATATAAATAATAAATCGTAAAATCTTACTAAATCATATTTCAGTAAATATCTTCGTCCACATCCTCGGCGAACCCATTGAAATTGTTGACTAGTGCTAGGATATTTTCATTTAAGTTTTGTTCGGAAAAGGCAAGTGTTTCGATCTTTCGACTATGTCATCTCTACTTCCACTCGCCAATGTCGAAGAAGTCTCTAGGGGTGTTTCAAGTACAACGTACCAACCCTCATCGTTGGATCTTCCGAGTAAAAACTTGTTTAACTTGAGAAGAAAACACATACGGCTCGTCTCATCGGTTGTTCTCCGGTGTGAATCAATCGAGAGAAATTTACCATTGTAAAGCCATATTGATCGTATTTAATCGCGAGCCGTATTCACATCAGCCCAATCATCTCGAAATAAGACAACTTTGCATTTTCCGTAATAATCCAACTCAATGATGTCGAGAATAAGTCCGTAATACTCCAGATTCCTCGGCTGGGATTCTTGTCCCTAGCACTAGCATAACTTGTAATTGAAGAATTAACAACGATTCCACAATTTTGGGTTCTCCTCAATCTCTCGCGATACCTTGTATGAAATCGGTATCCATTGATGAGGAAGGCACTATATCTTTTCACTATTCTGTTTGGACCTTGTGAAAGCCATTTAACTTCGTCATTAACTTCATTCGACTCCAAACCTATTGAATCGAAAGTAAATCGAGTAATTATAAATGTTATGAGAAAACATTATTACTTGTCAACGAAAACTTAAATTGCATACCATTTGGCTTAACCATTCATGGAATGATTCGTGAACAACTTATTAATTTCGCCGATTTAATCTTCGGGATCGTGAACGAGCTCTCAATATTTGTTTGTACTCACTACGTTTAAAAAGGTTTACTTTGTTAGAAGACAAACAAATTATAATTGATGAGTATTTATCAAATTCTAGAACTTACTTCGAAATGGTTCCATTGAATCGTGATGAAAAAGAACGTATCGATGTGCTTGGACCCACGATCTATCGTCTAATTCGCGATTTTGACTTTGCCGATCGGTTCTCAGAAACTTTGAAATAAATAAGTTTCGCCAAGTTATGATCTGTGAGCCCAGCATTTCTACTTGGTCTGTTCATTCTTGTTTCAACATCTTCCAAATACCTCGAACAGAAAGTCATACATTCCTCTGCCAAGTAGCCCTCAGCAATTGATCCTTCCAGATAACGCTTATTGCGGCAGTAAGACTTCAATTTGGATAGGAACCTAAACATGATATACAACATTATCAAAAGTTGCAACTAAAGGCATTGAGGTGAATGAATGAATTATTTGCAAATAAAGTAAGACCTTTCAATGGGATACATCCATCGATAGAAAACGGGTCCACCAAGTATTGCTTCACGCGGGAGATGAATTAACAAGTGCACCATAATAGTGAAGAAGGAAGGCGAGAAGATCTTCTCCAGATTGCATAAAGTCAATGCGACTCGATCTTGTAGTGTCTCAAGTTCTTGAACATTCAAAACTTTACCACAAATGTCTTTCATTATACTTGACAGTTCAATTACACAAGACGTCACCTTTTTCGACATACAACACCGCATAGCAACTGGCAGTAAGTCTTGCATCAAGATGTGATAGTCATGCGATTTTAAGCCATATAGTCTTCGATCCTTAAGACTCACACATTGAGATATATTCGATGCATACGCATCCGGGACCTTTATATCCTTCAACACCATACAGAACACTTCTTTCTTCGTCTTCGACATTGAAAAAATAGTAGGCGGCAACCGATATTTCATATTCGGAAGTGCTTGGGGATGAAGCTCACGCCGAATTCCCATGTGGACTAAATCAAGTCGACTTTGAAGATTGTCTTTCGATTTTCCATTGACATTCAAAATAGTCTCAATGATGTTCTCACAGACATTTTTCTCAATGTGCATGACATCAAGATTATGGCATAAAATCTGATGCTCCCAATAAGGCAACTCAAAAAAAATACTTCTTTTTTTCCACAAGTCCGCCTCATTAGGATCGTCCTCTTCATCAGATTCATCATCAGATTCATCCCTAGATCTTCTATTTCTTCGTGGGTTGGCCGGTTGATTCATCTTCCCATAAGTGAAATTCATATCTTTCAATATTAACAATATTTTGGATCCACCGGCCTGCTGAAGGAGCTTCTCGAACTCTTCAGCATCACAAACCGAGCACTCTGAAATCTAAATCTATGATTTTCCGGTAACCACCGATGATGCCCCATGTAAGAGAACTTTTTCCCATTATATAACCATTACGAACATGTCTCGCAAAGACAACACGGACAAGCATAACGCCCCCGGTACTCCAACCGGATAAATTAGCATAAAGCGGGAAGTCATTAATAGTCCACATCAAAGCCGCACGTAAATTAAAGTTCTCTTTTCTCATTGCATCGTATGTCTCAACACCAGCCCATAGTTGTTTTAACTCTTCAACAAGTGGCTGCAAATAGACGTCAATATCATTCCGGGCCCTTTCTCTCCGGTATAATCATAGACAAGATAAATGATGATTGTTTCATGCAAACCCATGGAGGCAAATTGTAGGGAACAAGCACCCACAGCCAAGTACTATCTATTTGTGCTCATGAGTTTGTAAGGGTTAAATCCATCGGATGCTAGCCCAAGCCTCACACTCCGAGGATCGCTTGCAAAGCTTGGAAATTTGGAGTCAAAAGATTTCCAAGCTAAAGAATCTGCAAGATGCCTTAACAATCCATCATCGGTTCGTCCATCACGGTGCCACGTCATTGACTCGGCTGTCTTCGACGACATGAAAAGTCGTTGAAGCCTTGGTATTAGCGAAAAATACCGTAAAATCTTAACTGGCTGCTTCCTTAACTATTTATCGTGATCTTCCTCGTTACCATCCTCTGTATTTCTATTAATCCAATGGGATTGACCGCATACATGACAGCACTGTTGGTTTATCCGGTCGCCCCAATACAACATGCAGTCATTTGGGCAACTATGAATTTTGTTGTAGCCAAGGCCCAAATCTTTTATCAGTTTTTCATGTCTTTGGAAGATTGAGGAATTTTTTAAGCGGGAACATTTCTTGCAGAAACTCTAACAAGCATTGTCAACGAGTTTTGGTCCATCCTCCCAAACATTTCAAGTGAAAAAGACGAATCTGAGAAAAGACAGTTTGGAAAATTTTGATCCCTCATACAGTTCTTCATTCATTTCACCAAGTAACGTGTAGAACCTCGCCGCTTCTTCATTTGGCTGTTCATCAGGTACACTTCTTCCCCCTTCAGTGAAAGTATTTCCACCGAAATTATAATCATCGGTTGCACCCAATTCAGGTGGAAATGACCCGAAACCATCACTGCGCATATTAAAAGCATCCCGCAACATGCCTTCCATGTTATCATCTCTAACATTCTGATTGTAAGCACTATGAGGATAACCCAGATTCATCGATGAAGATGCTCCACTAGATGTACACTCTCCATGAAAAAACCATTTTTTGTACCCCCGGACAAAGCCATCAACAACAAGATGTTCGTAGACAACTTCACGATAATGCCAATTGATATTGCAACACTTATTACACGGACAAAGAATCATATTCTCTTGGCTTGCATTTTGAAATGCGAAATTCAGAAAAGTTTCTACTCCATTTCGATAGCCGTTGCTTACCCTTGACAATTTCATCCAACTCCTATCCATTTCGTAGTTGTTGAAGTCTAAAGTTGACAATAAATTACACGGCTAAATTGTTAATTTATAATTTACGTAAGTAATGATAATTTCATATATATAACTGAGTACTATGTAAGTTATGTATTCTTTAAGATTCATCATACGTGGCATTGTTACACCTAGGGAGGATCCATTATATCTAATGATGAGATATAAGGCAACCCGTCAGGTTTCCAGCCTATATACTTTGAATCTTCTTTTTTTCTATACAAGTATTATGTAAGTTATATATTATGTAAGTTATGTAAGTTATGTATTATGTAAGTTAAATAATTTGATGAAAGCTATGTAAGTTATGTAAGTTATGTATTATGTAAGTTAAATAATTTTATGTTAGTTATGTATTATGAATT
Source organism: Gossypium sturtianum (assembly GCA_025698515.1). NCBI lineage: Eukaryota > Viridiplantae > Streptophyta > Magnoliopsida > Malvales > Malvaceae > Gossypium > Gossypium sturtianum. The sequence goes on from CM046943.1 coordinate 126,367,800, forward strand.
ATGTAAGTTAAATTAAAATTTCAAATCGAGAATCAGTTAAGGCTGGAAAATGTTATTTTATGGTTTTTTATAATTGAAATTTGCTGTGATGTTGTTAAGTTTAAAAAGTTTTTAACTTACTTCTTTTTTAAAAAAATTATTTTCTATATTAAAACATATTTAAATAATGATCTATATTATTATATTGATAACAATATTAAATTTAAAAAGTTTTTAAATTACTTCTTATAAAAAATAATTTATTTTTTATAATTAAAACATATTTAAGTAATGACAGGTTTGTATAATATATGTAGTGACAGGTTTGTATTAAAATATATTAATCTCTTCTTAACTTGCAAAAAATTATTAAAATATGACATTTATGATAAAAAATTATAACATATTTTAACAATTAACTTTTATATTTTGTTTATGTTATTTTTTATATCGTACCGTACCTTAAATTTTAAAAAATAATACACGGGAGCTTGTAAAAAATCTAAGCGGCATGAGTAGATAGCAATTTGGAGGTTGTTCAAACATTATTAATAATAAACAGCAATAATAAACAGCAATTTAGACAGAAATTCTTTAAGATTCATCATACGTGGTATTGTTACACCTAGGGAGGATCTGATATAAGGCAACCCGTTAGGTTTCCAGCCTATATACTTTGAATCTTTTTTTTTTTTTTTATTTTGGACAGCAATAGAACAAATAGCATATATACCAACCAAGCAAGATAATAAACCGCAATTTGGACAGCAATTTAGCAAATTAAATATACATGCTTACAAATTGTAAATTGGATGGCGAGTCGATTCCGGCAACTCATTGTTGTGTTGAGAGCAGAGGACGCTTGAAACTTTTGAGAAGCTACAAGAAGAATAAAAAAGAAACTCCATAAAATCGAAAATAATAAAATAAATGAAAAATAAAACAGTATAAATAGAAAAAGTACGAGTGAATTAACTTACATGACGAGTAAGAATGGTGCAAACAAATCGAACTACAGCAAATACTAAGTATTTTTCCCTTCTATGAGTCAATAACAGAACTTTGTCTATAACATTGTCAGGGATAAAATTACACCTGCAAGCAATGATGATAAGCTAATTATCACCCAAACCAAAATATTAAAATAAAATTTATAAAACACAGAAAATGCCAATAATAAAAAAAAAATGATGTAATTAAATGATGTAAACCAAGCACTAAAAATGAGGATATATCATGACCTAAAAGCATCAACAATTTGATAGGTATCTTATTTTAAACTACCATTAACATTCTCCCTTGAAAAGTTTCTTTGACCCAAGCAAATTCGATTTATCAAAGGCTAACTGACTAGCCAAACCACAAAATAAATTCTTTGACCCAACATTCTCCCATCATTCCAACATTCGATTTATCAAAGTTACTTGTTAGCCAACTCACTATTCCAACATTCTCCCTTGAAAAGTTTCTTTGACCCAAGCAAATTCGATTTATCAAAGGCTAACTGACTAGCCAAACCACAAAATAAATTCTTTTAAACACTCATGAATCAATTTAATCTAAACATCCCAACTAGAAGAAAATATAATCAAATCATCAGCAAAAATACATGGGATATACTAAGTCCTCCACAACTTGCTCAAATAAGCTTTAATTTCCCCCTTTCAATCTTATCTTGTATAATATGAGACAAACGCTCCATAGAACAAATAAGTATGATGATAATGGATCTCTTTGCCTAAACCCCCTAGAAGGCCTAAAAGAGTCTATAACTTCTCTATTTCACAAGATCTGAAAGAACCTTAAACTAACACAACTCATAATTAAAGATAATAAGGTACTATTTAGACCAATATCCATTAAAATATCTTGAACGAACTCCCAATTCATCTTAGTATATGCATTATTCAATTCAATCTTCAAGGTTATTAAACCCACTTTACCCTTCTTCCTTCTCATTGAGTGGAGCATTTCTTGAACAATCACAATATGTTTTATAATTTGTTGACCTAGAATGAAACTACTTTAATCAGGAAAGATTAACAATGAGAGCACCATTTTAGTTGATCAACAATAATATTAAAAAATGACTTTATAAAAACACACACTTAAAAGTAAAAACTCCAATGTGGATTCTAACCTTGCTTAGTGCAAGATTAAAGCAGTTCTTTGCTGAAGTCAAATCTCCCTTCTTCCAAATGCAGTTACCCAAACAAAGCCAAACATCTCCAAGAGATGGAGTCAGTTTATCCTGGAGAAGAAAAAATATTAGATAAAAAGCATAAGCCTTATTCAGAGCCCAAGCATTATAGCAAGCCATAAAAACACGTCAAAACTAATACAAACGACATATGAATTCAGTAGTCAATGCTCATTTTACTAATGAAAGATAAAAAAATTTAAGGAAAACCTGTCCGATGCAAAATGCAAGAATCACAGTATGAAATTTTCATAGAAGAAGATTAACTTTTCTAGATTACACATCTACATTACAGAGATTAAAGCAAATAATCATAACAAAAAAATACCCAATGACAACTTGACCCTGTACCTTTTTTGAAGACGACCCTACGGGCCACCAAATCAACCAAATTTTTTTTATACCTAGTTCATACTCAGCATAAAAAAATAAAGAAGTTAAACAAAATGAAAAACAAAATTATATAAACAAACAAAATTCCTAAATCAAAAAAGTTTCGGTTTACAAATTCCATACCGTCGTTGTTTGTTGAATGTCAGAATATTGGGAAATTTGAGCAGAAAACAAAGGACGACAGAACCTAGGGAGAAGCTTGAGCAGAAAAGTTTAGGGACGACGAAATTTAGGGTCGACGGGGATGAAGGGGATTTCGGGGAAAAGTTGAAGCAGAAAACAAATTGAACACTTAGGGATTTCGGGGGGTGAAGGGGGATAAAACCGAGCACAGCAAAACGACGACGTTTTGCTCAACACCGATTTATGTTTTATGGCGTTTCTAAAAAGCGCCACTTATTGTTGACAAAGCGGCGTCGTGGAGCTTAATGTGCATACGTATTTGCGGTGTTTTATAAAAAACGTCACTAAATATGGACTTTTCGTGGCGTTTTTTATCTAGCCCCACTAATTTAAACGACGATGTCCTCATTGTCTGGATATATTTTTGTGGCGTTTTAGTCAATAAACACCACTAATTCAAACAACAAAGTTTCAAACGATGCCGTCTTAATATATGTTGATGAATTTTGTGGCGTTTTTTTATTAAACGCCGATAAATTTTAATGTATTTTAATCTATATATTTTTATACTATTATTAATTACTCCAATTACTTAATATTATTAACCCTAATTAATCTAAACCATTAAAACTTAAAACTTAAAACTTTAAAATTATTTTAAATCATAGTGTTTTAATTTTTTCCATTTTAACATATTTTTTTCTATGTTATAATTTGTTTCAAATTTTTTCTATGTGTTATTAATTTTTCTAAATAATTTAAATATATAATTAAAAACTTACATTTTAGTTAATACAAAGTTAATTAATAATTATAAGAAGAGATCAATAAAAGAGTGCTTGACTTTTATTACAATTTTATATTTAATTATTACATAATTCATATCAATTTTAAAAAATAATTTTGGAAACTTTGAGTAATATTTAAAAGAATTAGATACATGACATAATTTTTATATAAATTTTTATGTAATAAAATTTATATACAACAAATTTCAAAATATGAAATAAAAAAGTTTAAATTAAAAACTATAATATCGCTTACGATTATATAATAAATTATTTAATATATAAATTTAAATACTTAATTAACCACAAACCACAAGTACATAACCCCAACTCCAAACTTCAAAACCCTAATCTCTAACATATAACCCCAAACCCCAAACTATATAATGATAAAATTTTAATATTAAAAATCATATTATCTATTTTACAATTATATAATAAATTATTTAATATATAAATTAAGGTTAAAAACTTGAACCTATTTTAAATAAATAAACAATCGGATAATTGATACATATACCATTTGGGGTTATGGGAAAACAGTTTCACAATAAAAGGAAGGATGGGTATACAGTGGTTGGATCCAATAGCTTCGGGCCGGGTTATACGATTCTAGGGATTTTGTGGGTTTGATTTAGGGAAAACTGATTTGAGGGATTTTGTTTTAAGAATTTTGGGTCATATACCCTAAACCCTACTAAACTAAACCCTAAAAATAAACCTAAACTCTAAACATTAACCTTAACCCTTAAACTCTAAACATTAACCCTTAACCCTAACCCTAACCCCTTAACCCTAACCCCTAAGCACTTAACCCTTAACCCCTAAAATAGTAACTCCTAAACCTTACACCCTAAACTATATATGTTAAACCATAAACCCTAAGCAATCATGAGAATTAATATTCAATATTTTAAAATTAATACTATCTCTTTTACGATTATATAAGAAATTATTTAATCTTTTTTTTCATTTTTAACAAATATTTTTCTCTTAAATAATTTAAACTAGAATCATAATTTTAATATATTAAAATTAATGTTATCTCTTTTACAATTATATAAGAAATTATTTAATATATAAATTTAAAAACAATCAGTCATATATATTCAAAAAAGCTTTAAAATTATTTGCGGCGTTTATCCAAAAGCGCCGCTAATGCTCAGACTTTTAGCGGCGTTTTTCCAAAAAGCGCAGCTATTGCTCAGACTTTTAGCGGCGTTTATCCAAAAGCGCCGCTAATGCTCAGACTTTTAGCGGCGTTTTTACAAAAGCGCCGCTAATGCTCAGACCTTTAGCGGCATTTTTACAAAAGCGCCGTTAAATGCTCAGACTTTTAGCGGCATTTTTACTAAAGCGCCGCTAATGCTGAGATCTTTAGCGGCGTTTTTACAAAAGCGCCGCTAATGCTTAGACCTTTAGCGGCATTTTTCCAAAAGCGCCGCTAATGCTCATACATTTAGCGGCGTTTTGGGAAAAAGCGCCGATATATATCATTTTTAGCGGCATTTTTGAAATAAACGCCGCTATTACTCATTTTTTTGCGGCGTTTTCCTTCAAACGCCGCTAATGTATAATATTTGCGGCGTTTTTCTTTAAAACGCCGCTAAAAGTCCATTTTGGTGTAGTGATTTTTCTTGCTCTACCCATCATATTTCCATTTGCAATTAAAACAAAAAACATAAAACCCCCCATCATGTTTTTATTTGGGTAAATATGATCCAGCCGTTGTCTTTTTGATGGAAACGAAATATAGGCAGTGAAAGTTGAATAGATAGAGGAAAGGGACTTGGTATGTTAAGCCAGAGGGCTTGAGTGGTGGTCTATGTTTATGGTGGAAGGAAGATTTTCAAGTCCGTATTGTTGATGAATGTAAAAATTTTATTGATTCAAAAATTGTAAATAAAACTGGAGAGGTGGTGAGATTGGTATGAGTGCAGATAAAAGTATATCAACAACAGTATAAGGGGGGCTTGGATGTGTATTGGGGATTTTAACGACATTACTTGCCAAGAGTAAAAAGAAGGGGGGGCTGATTAAGGAGAAGAGGAAGATTAATTGTTTGAGGGAAATGATCTCCTAGCACAATTTTAATGAAATTAGTTTTAAAGTTAAAAAGTGTTAGTTTGATTAATTAATCCGAAATGGTTAAGAGGGGCTAATTGATTTTTAAAAAGTTGTGGAAGCTTGAAAGAAAAAAATAGCATAATTGAACATAACGATTTAGAGTGGTTCGACCCCAATTGCCTACCCTACTACTTTAGCTTTACACTACTAAGGATTTTCTCAAATTTACTAATTTGATTAACCTTTGAGGACAATGTTTAACCTTACTACTCCCTTAAGGTTTCTACCCAAACTTTAAGATATAACCATCTCAAAGAGTGAAACAAGTAAACAAACTAAAAATTAATCCTTACAAAATTGGATTATTTGCCAATTGAGCACAAATGAAACAATAAAACACTTGATTTGAATGAATAATAATGAAATTAAGTTCACAAGTGTGTACAAGAAAAGTATGAAAATTTAAGCACAAAGGTTGTTTGATTAAAATTTGAGCTTGGATAATCTCTCTTGTTTTTGTAGACTCTTTGGAAGCTGGTATTTATACCCTTTAAATGATTTCCAAACATTGTAGTTGTTGAAATATTGAATAGAATCGTTGGGGATGAAAATACTAGTGCATTAATGTCACTTGCAACAACAGGTATCGATATTTTTTCTACAAGTATCGATACTATTAGCATTTAATGCCCAATTTAGTGACTGTTGGAGCCATCAATATCAATACCAAGGGAATTTTATCGATGCTAAATAAAAGGTAACAATACCGTATCGATACTTACTAAAACTTTTGTCGAAACCATTTTTTCGTTGCGTTTAAAAAACGGGAATCGACTTTAAAAATATGGAAATGGAGTCGCCACCAATCTTTTTTGATGAGGTGTGATCGGGTCACCTTTGTTTTAATAAAACATTTTGGTTTACTAAAACGGTGTTTTTGGTCTACGAAATTCGAGAAAATAGGTTCAGGAGTCGGTTACATACGAGGAAGGATTAGCACCCCCGTAACGCCCAAAATTGGTACCGAATTGATTAATTAATGCCCTGACGTCGAAAATTTGAAAAGATTTTAGATTACGATCCATTTATTTAAAATATATATGTATTTGGACAAAACCGTATTGGATGTCAAAGCTCCCTATTTCGGAGAAATAAAATGCCATACTCAGTAAGTTAGGGCATAACATCTTATATTCTCGAAGTTGGATTTATCCTTCGACATTCAATACTTGTATATTAAAAAAATAAGAAGGATATTCCCTTATTTGGGTCAAATGAAAAATCGCAACCCAGTAAGTTAGGGCACTATTTCTCAAAATTCCCGAATACGGAATATTGCCTTTGTTCTTTTAGAATTCTTATTTTAAGAAAATAAAACATCACACTCAGTAAGTTAGGGTGCAATGTCTCAACTTCCCGAGAATAAGTTTTTATATTTAAAATATCATGCATTTTAATTTGAGAGAGAGAAAGGATACTAGATTGCTAGGCTTTAATGAGGAAAATCGAAACTCAGTAAGTTAGAGCACGAATTTCTCGAAACCTCCAAACACGAGCATTGCCTTATGATTTAAAGCTTTGCACAAAATGATTTTCAAAACCATGAGCGGTGCTAAAATATGACTTTCTAAACGAATAAAATGCGATCGAATAATAACATACAATGTGAAGTAATTATGTACAAATGAAATATAATGGTATTGAATCTCAAGCAACCAATAAATATAAAACGAGAACTAAAACATACATAATATCGATAATTATCAAACATTAAATCAATGATAAAGAAAATTAATTAACATACATACATTAACAATACTACGAAATCAAAGGAATAATTTTATATATATGTATGTTAGAGAATAGTTTAATTTAAATAATATATAAATATATATTTTATCATATTATAAAATAATTTAAAACCCAATAATAAAAAAATGAATAAAAACGTTAAGATTATATATGAAAACAAAAAGGTGCATAATTGAAACAAAAACAAAATTTAAAGGCTATTTTATAATAAATAAAATCATTTAAAAATGCGCAAGGATCAATCTGAAATGCGTGTGATTTATTAGGGGTTGATCCAGCAAATATTTCTGAAGTTCAAAACGCAGCGTTCGGGTCGGACTAAATTGAAAACGGAATACATGTTAGAAGCGAAATTAAAAATAAAATGTAACTTGATTAAAAAGAAATAAAATGCCAAAGGACCAAAAGAATAAATAACCCATCAGAACCAAAACACGCGGATCTTAGCCGCAATTGGGTCGGGTCGCTGGGTGATCCTTACACGGCGTCGTTTCAAGGCTACGAAGATAAGCCTGAACGACAACGTTTTCTTAATGGCGATTACCCCTATTTTAAAGCCAAGTTAAAACAGACAAACCCTAGCTTCCCTTTTTTTTTTATTCTGTTCTCAGCCGCAATCGAAGGAAGCACCTAATCCGACCACTAAAGTGTCACTGTAAACGGCGCTTGGTGGTACACACAGGTCAAAAGGACGCTCTCGCACCAACCTTGAAGCCTCGTCCCTCAGTCTTCGTCCATATCCGCACTCCGATTGCGACGGAGGAGATACAGACGGAACCACACAAAGGTAACTCTTCCCCTTTTTGTTAATGCACCGAAAAATAAAAAGAAATGCTAGAAATAGATTCCCATCAAGAAATGAATAATCAAGGGAAAGAAATAAAATCGCAAATAGGCCACCTTTTTCGAATCTGTTTCTGCTCTTTTTTGTATTGTTGTATTTTCTTATGCTTGATAACAGTGTGCGTATTAAAAAAAATCAAAAATCCCCTTACAATGATTTCTTTCGGTCCTTTTAAAGGCCGAAATCGAAATAAAAAAAATAAATATACAATTGTTTCCCCTATTTTTGCTGCGCTGGTTGTTTGTTATTTGCTGTCGTTGCTTGTCCCTTATTTTTGCAGGTGCAAGGCCGGGTACAGAGGCATGGACGTGGCACGTACGGAGGCTGTGCGCTGGCGTGAAGGAGCGTGTGGGTACGGATTCGGTTCTTGCGGCGCTGAAGAAAACTTCAAAAACCCTAAGGTTTCTGAAAAATTTAGATATTGGGCCCTTTTCAATTTGGGTCAAATTTGGGCCACCTATTTGGGCCTGTTAATGTGTAACATTTTAGACTTGTAATTTGGACTATGGACGTTTGATTTTTTTTTTTTGGTGTTTTATTGTAATTTATTTTTTTGGTTAATGAATGGGCCCGGGCAGATTTGGGCTCCTACAACTTTGTAATTCAAAATGCCAATTTCGTATCGATACCAAAAAATGTATCGATAAAAGTGTACCACTATTGATACTTGAAAAAATTTATCGATACCAAGCAAAAGGTATCGATACCGTATCGATACTTGATAAATACTTTGAAAAACAGAATGCCATTTTCGTATCGATACTAAAAAAGGTATCGATAAAATTATGAATCTATCGATACTCAACTAAATTTATCGATACTTGACAAAAAGTACCGATACCAAATCGATACTTTTTTGCTCGGAGAATTTTTAACTTGTTTGAAAGTTTGTTTAACTAGCTTGGCCTTAAAATATTTTCTAAGTATAAGTTCAACAAATTTTCTTTTTAGATATCATTTGAAATAGAATTTTTGTTAAGTTTTATTTAAAATGATTTTTATTCAAAAACATCATATTTGTTATATCAAAATAATTTGTCAAATAAAGCTTGGTTCAACAATCTCCCCCTTTTTGATATAACAAAACAATTGTCAAATTTGTTTCTAAATAAATTGCTCTCTCTTTCTTAAAAATCATTTTCAATTTAATGCTTAGAAAAATTTGTCGTTCATTTTCAAATTGGTCATTCATTTTTAGTTAAAGGTTTTTAGAAAAATTGGTCACTAAATTTTTAAATTTGGCACAATATCAAATAATCAACCATTAACCAATAATACGATTAAAGTTTCTACTCATGCTACTTTTCTTGAGGAAAGATACATGGATAACTTGAAGCCTTGAAGTAAAGTGGTACGCGAGGAACTTTTGGGATTTGTAAAATAATCACTAAGTTCAATTCTTTAGAAAATTGTGGAAAGACCTACAAATGATCAACAACATAGGGGTATCCATCGTAGTGAGAGAGTTTTTAAGAAACCAGACTTATTCATCTATGATGGCAGTATTTATAATACAGAGCCCAATCATGAGAATGATGATCCACTCACTTATGAGGAGGCTATGCAAGATGTTGATTCCAAACTTTGAAAGCAGGCCATGATATAGAGATGGATTCGATGAAATCCAATACGATATGGGAACTTGTACACTTACTGGTTGGGATTAAACCCATAGGGTGTAAGTGAATCTCCAAGAAGAATTAAAATGCTGAAGGGAAAGTAGAAACATATAAAGTTAGACTTGTAGGGAAATGCTACACACAAAAAGAAGACATCGATTACGATGAGACCTTCTCTCCGATAGCCATGCTCAAGTTTATCCGCATACTCTTATCCATTATCGTTACTCTTGATTACAAGATCTGGCAAATGGATGTCAAGACAACATTCTTGAATGGCTATCTTGATAAGACCATTTACATGTCTCAACCCACTGGTTATGTTGTCAAAGGAAATGAGCAAAAATTTTGCAAACTGTTAAAATCCATTTATGGACTTAAGTAGCTGTCCTACTCATGGAATAAAATATTTGATCAAATGATCAAGACTTTTGGATTTGAGAAAAACGCTGATGAACCTTGTGTTTATAAGCGTATAAAGGACAAAAAGGTGGTATTTCTCATTTTATATGTCGATAATATTCTACTTATTGAAAACGATGTAGGAGAATTGTCATCGGTTAAACTGTGGTTATCTCAACGGTTTAGCATGAAGAACTTGGGTGAAGCTATTTATATTCTTAGAATTTTAATCCTTAGGGATCAAAAGAATAAAATGGTAGCTCTATCACAAGCTTCATATATCGATAAGGTACTAGAACAATTTCCAATAACCGATATAAATCTAGGCACTTAACCAACTGCATCAGATTTTCATTTTTCTTTTGATGACTACCTTAAGACAACAGAAGAAAAAGAGCATATAAGTAAAGTCCCATATGTTTCGGCATTTGGAAGCCTTATGTATGCAATGCTTTACACACATTCAGATATCTATTTCACAGTGGGAATGGTTAGTTGATATCAAGCAAATCCTGGTCTTAGGCATTGGCAAACTGTAAAACATATATTAAGGTATCTTAAAAGAACCAGAAATTATATGCTTGTGTATTCTAAGGAGAACCTTACTCTTATTAGATACACAGACTCAGACTTCAAAACCTGTAAAGATTCGAGGAAATTGACATTGAGATGTGTATTCATCCTAAGTAATGAAGCCATTGTATGGAGAAGTGTAAAACAAACTTGCACTGTTAACTCTAATATGGAGGCCAAGTATGTGGTTGCTTCTGAGGCAACGAAAGAAGTGATTTGGCTTTGAAAGTTCTTAACTTATCTTGAAGTCATTCCTGGTATGGAAAAAGTTATAACACTGTATTGTGATAACAATTCTGCAATAGCTAATACTAAGGAAATGGGAAGTCACAAGAGGACTAAACACATTGACTGAAAGTATCACTTGATACGAGAGGCAGTAGCCGAAGGAATTGTAGATCTGGTGAAAGTTGCTTTTGAAAATAACCTTATAGATTTGTTTACTAAAACTCTTGTAACTAGGAGTTTTAACAAACACGTCAAGGATATGGGAATGCGAAACATGATACATTTACTTCACTAGGGCAAGTAGAAGATTGTTGGGAAATGTGCCCATATTATAGTAAACATGTAATTGTTTTCTATTTATTTGAACAATGAATAAATAAATAAAGTTAATTTCACATTTCACTATTATGTCTTTTGTGTTTTTGTCTTTCATGTTTTGCATGCATAATGAAATTGTGACAAGAAAATATTTGCTCATTGATTGTCTAAGTTCAAACTAATGATAAGTGACACTGTAAGAACGTTTTCAATGTGAGAAAGACAACTTACTTCACTATATAATTTAAACGAGTTTGTGATCCCGTAAAAGAATCAAAGTGAGCATTTGATTCAAATACTTAGAAGGATTATTATGTCGTATACAATTCCTAATTGAGAAGATGACTAGTCTTAGCTATCGGAGCAGTTGACTTCAAGGGTAGAGACATAGATGTATTTATTGAAAGAATGATATATGGATTGGACCCAAAATGAATTAATTTTGAATTCATTTGTGAATTAATTCACTTATGATGCTCATGGTGTGATTTACCTAAATCTTGAGTTAGTCAATGACCATGCTTATGTGACTCATGTGTTTTGATATAAGTGGAGGCTTATACTCTAAAGATGGTCGAGCCAATAGCTGGTAAGTGGAGGCTTATGCGTATGTAACTCATGTCTTTACTAGCAACAATGGAATTCATAGCTTGATTAGAGATTTAATGATATCTTCTCATTGACATTGTGTGGATTGATAAATATGGAACGTGGTCACAGGTTGCTTGGTCTCGAACAAGCAATTTATCATAATCATTTATTGATAGTGATCATATTAATCATTAAGAAGACACAATGTTAACAATGAATCAAGGATATCATATAAGGGTAACACACATATGACGAGGTCATTGAACGAAATAGTTGGATGAATTGCTTTCGTAAAGAGAACACAAAAAGAAGTTTTCAATCATGGTACTTCTTGTAGATTGACTCCATGATTAAGTAAATTGCTAATTATCAGAATGATGCTTTTGGACATAATTGTAATTACTCAAGCCTAATTATATATGTCCGATTGATCCCTCCACTAGCTCAACAAAAGCTCGATCAGACTGTATTTGAATCAAAAGAAAATTCTACGACTTTGGAAATAATTTAACTGAGTTGATTTATTCGATGTGGAATTAAATTAGGCGATTGTGAGAATTGTTCAACTAGAAATTTTGATTAAAGAATTTTCTTAAAAAATTAAATTAGAAAATCTAAGTGATTTTTGGAAAAATTAATTTTGATCAAGTAAAATTAAAATAATCAAATTAGTTAAAATTAATATGATATTTTTGAAAATTAATTTTCAAATAAGACAATTGGCCCAATGGGTAATTGAACTTGAAAATTGGATGTAATATCCCGGGTTAAGGGCTATTTTGTTGTTGCATGTTATTGCATGTGTTTAGTGTCTTTGTGTTGCTATTTCGGTGTTTTAGGGGCTTAATTGTGGGCTAGGAGTGTGCCAGGTAGGTAGGAAAATTTTGGTTTTTGGGTGCTAGGTGAAGGGAGTGAGGAAGCTGGGGTTTAAGAGAATAATTTGTTGTTTTGTTGCACAAGTAAGGAGCTAGCTTAGTGGCAAAGCATGCGCTACATGGGGGAGCTTGGTGTGGCGTCATCTACATGGAGTGGAGGTCTAGTGTTCGAGCTGCGAATTCCTCATTTTGGCTACATTTTGGGACGGCATGGAGGAGAGGTAGAAGGCTAGTGAAATTCTACCTTGGACCAAGTCATACTTTTCAAATGAAAGGTGGAGAGCATTTGTAGAAGGGTGACTTGGTCATGCATGTTTGAATGAGTGGTTGGGAGTCTTTGGAGGTTGTGGCCGAATTTTTGGAGAGGTATGGGAAGGGGACGGCTTGGTAGTGTGTTGTGGAGGAGTGCCGAATTCCACTTTAGCATTTTGGTTGGTTTCGGTCAAAGGTGGTAAGCCAGAATTCTTTTTCTTTTTGTCAATTTCCTAAACCGAATTTCAAGTAAAACTCTCCCACTTTTGTTTCTTGAAACCGAAATCCCAAGCAACTCTATTGCCGAATTTTGTAGGTGGTTTCTACATCTTGTGTTGGCTAGCCGAATGCCCTCCCCACTCTTCTTCTTTCTTTCATTTTGAGTTAAGCCGAAATCATCTTACCTTGTTCTTCTAATTTTCGTTTTCCCTTTTCCATACCATTTAGCTTGAAACCCATCCTTCAAAACTCTCTTCTCATTTCTTCTTTTGGCAAACCGAAACTACTTTCATTCCATCCATTTCTCCCTTTCTCAATTGCCATTGCAGAAACTACTTTTTCTCACACTTCTTTTCTTTCTCTTCCACTCAAGCCGAACGCTAGAGGTGATAAACACTTAAAGCCGTTTTCTTTCTTCTTTCTTTGGAAGCCTTGACCGAATCTATCCCCTCTTCTAGTGGTGTTTACGTTGGCCGATTAAGGGTTGGTGATTGAGGTAAGTGCTAGCCGAATATTTTCTTTCTTTCTCACTCGCACTCTATCGATTTGGGTTTTGTTAAGAGTTGTATATGACAACTATTGATGAGTGTTATCTCTTATGTGGGAACCGATTGCATCATAGGGCAAAGGGGACTTCGAAGCAGTCAAGTGGAACTTTCTACCTTTGCTTAACCATTTGATAGGTGGTGGTAAGAAGATTATCTGTTAGTCTATTCTTTTGGATTTCAATAAGATAAGGCTTCAAGTGTTTTAACTGTTCTCTTTTTAGGGGTGGCCGATTGTTAAAGGAGAACCATTTGCTTGGTTCAAGATTTGGTAGGAAATCAAATCTAATATAAAGGTAAGGGTTCGATATTAACCCCTTTGGTTAATTGATGTTGGCGAATGTTAGGGATGCCTAACCCTTATGTTTGGCCGATTGTAGGAGCTAGTACTCGAGGGATTTAGATCGTTTCGTTGGGATTTTAGACTCGTATTACGGTGTGTGTAAACTAACACACTTCCGTTTAGTAATATGATTGATAACCCGTGTGATAATTAATGAAAAAAGTGATGATTGATATGATACCCTAATGGGTATGATCTTGGACTCGGGTAAGTCAAGATTATTATTATTATGAGTTTACTAATGATCTATATGATACCATGACTATGGATATATGTGACATGGGATATGAGGTTAGGCATATTAGCATGATATGCATGATTTGTATGATATGCATGATTACATGAGTATGGTATGTTGATGGGTGATATGAGTGGAGGGAGCGGTGATATTTTGTGTCTTTGTGAGCACCGGTGTTTTGGTAACACACTTTGTGACTTTGGGTCACGGAGGTTTAGCACCTCGGAGGTTTGGCACCTCATTGCGACTCGTCCCTGTGGTTAACACCACCGTGGGTTGGCCCCACATGAGATATGGGATCGTCTGCTAGTGATTGGGTATCACACTATGGGTTGGCCCCATCATTCGATTATTGTGACTACGGTCACCAGTGGTTTGGTACCACATTTGTGTCTTTGGGACACCAGAGGTTGGGCACCTCATTGCGACTCGTCCCTGTGGTTAACACCACCGTGGGTTGGCCCCACTTGAGATACGGGATCGTCTGCTAGTGATTGGGTATCACACGATGGGTTGGCCCCATCATTGGATTTGTGACTTCGGTCACCATTGCTTTGGTAGCACAAATGTGTCTTTGGGACACCAGTGGTTTGGCACCACATTGATGGATATTGTGTCTTTGGGACACGAGTGTTTTAGTAACACATTGTGACTATATGTCACAGTGGTTTAGCACCACCAGTGGTTTGGTACCACACGGGGGTAGAAAAGCGATGGATGGTTAGGATCGGGTTGCATTAATTATGTTGCTATGTATGATGTGTGTTAGCATGTTGTGTTATCGGGAGCGGGATTTATACATCGAGTCATTCGACTCACCCTCTCCTTTGATATTTCAGGTGACTCGTGAGACGCGGACAAGGAGCGGGATGGACTCGGGGGTGCACATGCCATGCTTTAATAAAAGTTTTGCTCAGACTATTAAATTTGGGTACTTTAACTTATTTACTTTTAGTTGGGTTTTAGTTTGGATTTGTAAAAGGCCTTTGATTTATGTTTTATGATGGTTATGGTTTAATTAGATTCTTAACACGCTTAACAAATAACTTGGTATGAAATTTTACTAAAAATTTGGAAGGATAATGTTTTCAAAACTATAACGCAATGTGTTTTAAACTATACCATCGGGTATCTCACTATGTTTTGTTATAAAGTAAACTCAAATGATTTTCAAATCAAACTCGATTTTCTACTAAGTCAAAAATGTTGTAAAATAGCACTAAGAAACTATTGGAATTACTAAATGAAACCAACTCGTTTTTAACTATATACTTTGGATAAGTTTTCAAAATCTAATCAAACAAGCCTACTCCAATTTTCCTCAAATTCACTATGTTTTCACCCCGCTTTTAAACGAAAAATCTGATCACTCAAAAACGTTTTTCCCCGTAACATACCAGATTCGGACGTGGTGTCCTGTCCGAGTTTGGGGTGTTACAATTCATAATATCGAGCCAAGTTCAAAGGCTCGGCTGTGGGCCTGAGGCCCAAAAAGTTTTTAAGAGTTTATTTTAAGTGTTTGTATGGTTTGAAAGGCATGGCACCGAGTCTCCGGCACCAGTTCGCCCAGGTAAGTACCCTTACTATTGCTTGTGAATTGATTGGATGTGATATGATTTGATGAATAGCAATAGTATACTACTTTAGAGATTGAAACTGATAGGATTCTGTGAACTCGCGAGAACAAATCTCCTTAAATATTCATAAGATTTGCCTTAAAATAGTGGAATATATCTTTGATGCATAAAACTCTTAAATCAGATATGTAGAAAGATTAGTCATGAGCACTCGAGGCGGACGTGGTCGTAATACTCGTGGTAGAGGTAGGGGTAGGATGACGGTTTACGAACCGTAGGATGCAGTCGGGGGTCGAAAATGAGATATCTGGGTTTCGCCACCCGGTGAAGGTGGTGAGTTCCAAGATCGGACTGGGGCGATGCAAAGGTCACGCGAGCGATGCTGCGAGTGTTGGAAAAGGTAGGCTGGTGTAGGTGGTGGTGCAGGAGCTAGGAAATGTACTGGCGACTTCGGGCAAATGGGGCGAATTCTTCGAGGTGTATCTGTGTCGCTCCAAAGATCGGCCTGCTTGAGTATTGGTGGAGGCAACGAGCGAGATCATGGATGATCCGGACTTGATTTCTTTGAAGAGAAGCGAAGGGCATCGTGACGCTTCTCCGGGATGAGTCATATCGGTGGTGGCTCACGGTTCGAGACGAGTGTGGCGCGAGAGGATCGATATGGGATTATTTTTAGTGCATATCAAAAGAAATACATCGGAGCTAGTTATATTGACTCCCCGGAAGGCATTTACGAGGCTTGTTCGGGGAGTAAATCTGTTTGAGTGCAGGCTGAGTTCCTGAAGCTGAGTAGGTATGCCAGGGGCATTGTGACCACTGAGCATGAGAGGTGTGTTCGTTTCGAGGATGGTTTGCGAGACGAATTGAGCTGCGATTGCTCCTCGCGAGGCCAGGCCGCGAGTTTTTGTCTTAGTTGAGAAGGCTAAGGTAGCCGAGGGTATTAAGGAGTCGGTGAGACAGGGCATGGACGAGAAATAGGCATAAGAGGAGCTTTGGGTCTACGGATCGTCGGGTAATCCATGAGAAGAGAGCTAGACCGAGGTGGGCTGAATCATCTGCTAGGTTTATTCTGCTGCTAGCGAGTGGACCGCCGCAGTTGATGTGTCGGTGTGGGAAATCTCATTGGGGTGGTTGCTGGACTGGAGGAAAGGGTTGCTTTGAGTGTGGTTCTCTGGAGCACCGTGTGAGGGACTGTCCGCGTAGGTTGGCCAGGATTCAGTCTGAGAGTCAGGGCCGTAATCAGTTCAGAGGTAATAGACCGCCACCGCAGAGGGGCCGTGGTAATGGCAGAGGTGGTAATGGTTCTGGTCGGGGCCGTGGAGCACCGGGCAGAGGTGCGGGTAGTTCGATGCCGGGCGACTGGATTAGTGTATTTGCGATGCGCGCGGGAGGAGGGCGACGCACCGGACGTCATAACCGGTACGTTTTTGATTTTTGGTTCTCCTTATACTGCTTTGATTGATGTGGGTTCAACGCACTCTTATGTTGCCAGTAGTATAGTAGAGACCATGGATTTAGACTCTGAGATATCTTCTAGGCAGATGACTGTGATTAGCCCTCTAGGTCACTCTGTAGTAGTAGATAAACTGTTTAGAGAGGTACCCTAGAACTCCAAGGGGTAGTGTTTGCTGCTGATCTGATGGAACTGCCGTTTGGGGAGTTCGATCTGATTCTTGGGATGGACTGGTTGGTCAAGTACCAGGCGAGGTTGGATTGCGCGGCCAAGCGCATGGTTCTTAAGACGGTTGAGGGTGATGAGGTGGCTATGATAGGTAATAGGAGGGATTACTTATCAAATGTGGTATCTGCTCTGAAAGCGGAGAAGATGGTCAGGAAGGGCTGTGAAGCATATGTAGTTCATGTGTATGCCTTGGAGGCTAAAGAGTCTTTGTGGAGAAGGTTCGCATCTTGTTAAGGAATTTCTTTGATGTGTTTCTGAGGAGCTTCTGGGTTTGCCGCCAGATCGCGAGGTAGAGTTCGGGATAGATCTATTACCCGGAACTGCGCCAGTGTCTATTGCTCCGTATAGGATGGCGCCAAAGGAATTGGTGGAGCTTAAGGCTCAGATCCAGGAGTTATTGGATCGAGGTTTTATTAGGCCTAGTGTTTCACCGTGGGGTGCGCCGGTACTCTTTGTCAAGAAGAAAGATGGCACGATGCGGATGTGTATAGACTACCGCCAGTTGAATAAGCTGACGATTAAAAACAAGTATCCGTTGCCACGGATAGATGACTTGTTTGATCAGCTGAAGGGTGCTGCGGTATTTTCAAAGATCGACTTGAGGTCTGGGTATCACCAGTTAAGAGTTAAGGAGGCTGATATCCATAAAACAGCGTTTCGGACTCGGTATGGGCACTACGAATTTCTGGTAATGCCGTTCGGGTTGACTAACGCACCGGCGGCGTTTATGGATATGATGAATAGGGTGTTTCAACGATATCTGGATCGAGTTCGTCGTGGTTTTCACTGCACGACATCTTGGTGTACTCAAGGACGAGAGGAAGAGCATGATAAGCATTTGCGAGTGGTGTTGCAGATTTTGAGGAAAAGCGACTCTATGCTAAGTTCGGTAAGTGTGAGTTCGCCAGGGAAGTGACTTTCTTGGGTCATGTAGTGTCGGTGAGGGGATTGAGTAGATCCTCGTAAGATTGGCGATTTTGGATTGGAAGCCGCCTAAGTCGAGTGGTCGAGATTCGAGTTTTCTAGGTTTGGCCGGATACTACCGAAAGGTTTGTTGAGGTTTTTCGTTGATAGCAGCGCGATGACCAAGTTCTTTGAGGAAAGAAGTTCCGTTTGTATGGGAGAAACAGCAGGAAAGCTTCGATAAGTTAAAGAAGATGTTGAGTGAGGCAGAAGATTCTTGGGACGCACATAGCGATCCTTATGCTATGCATCCGGAGGTAGAAAGATGTATAGGGATCTTAGAGAGCGATTTTGGTGGCCGGCTTGAAGAAAGAGGTGACAGAGTTTGTTGGGAAGTGTCGACTTGTCGCCAGTCAAGGTGAACATCGATTGCCGTCGGGTTTGCTTCAGCCTGTGAAGATTCCTCAGTGGAAGTGGGAAAGGATAACCATGGATTTCGTCAGTGGGTTACCGCTTACGCCAAGCAAGAAGGATTCAGTTTGGGTAGTGGTGGATCGTCTGACTAAATCAGCTCACTTTATTCCGGTGAGGGTTGACTACTCACTTCAGAAGCTGGCGAAGCTGTATGTGTCAGAGATAGTAAGGTTGCATGGTGTGCCAGTTTCGATAATCTCGGATAGGGATCCCAGATTTACGTCAAGGTTTTGGAAAGCGTTGCATCAGGCTTTGGGTACGCGTTTGGATTTCAGCACGGCTTTTCACCCGCAGTCTGACGGTCAATCAGAAAGGGTTATTCAGATCTTAGAGGATATGCTGAGAGGTTGTGTCCTGGATTTCAGGGGTAGTTGGGAGGAGTTTTTGCCATTAGCTGAGTTTGCCTACAACAACAGTTACCAAGCGAGCATCAAGATGGCACCATATGAGGCGTTGTATGGTAGGAAGTGTCGCTCACCTACGTGTTGGACGGAGTTAGGTGAACGCCAGTTGTTGGGACCCGAGTTGGTTGCTGAGACAGAAGGTAAGGTTAAGTTGATTCAGGCTCGATTAAAGGAAGCTTCGGACCGGCAGAAGTCTTATGCCGATCTTAAGCGAAGAGATATAGAGTTTGCTGTAGGGGATCGAGTTTTCCTGAAGGTCTCGCCTTGGAAGAAGGTGTTGAGGTTCGGAAGGAAAGGCAAGCTAAGTCCGAGGTTTATTGGGCCGTATAAGGTTTTGAGGCGAGTTGGACCAGTGGCGTATCAGCTTGAGTTGCCAGCAGAGCTTAGTCAGATTCACGACGTTTTTCACGTTTCGATGCTTCGGAGGTATCGTTCAGATCCGTCACATGTGGTAGCAGTGGAAGAGATCGAGGTGAATCCAGACTTGTCTATGGAGGAGGAACCTGTGCAGATTCTTGATCGGGATGTGAAGGTTCTGCGTAGAAAGTCTGTGCCTTTGGTTAAGGTACTTTGGCGGAATCATGGCGTAGAAGAAGCTACGTGGGAACCCGAGGATATGATGAGACAGCAATACCCGCAACTCTTTTGACCAGGTAATTTCGAGGCCGAAATTATTTTTAAGGGGTAGAAGCGTAATATCCGGGTTAAGGGCTATTTTGTTGTTGCATGTTATTGCATGTGTTTAGTGTCTTTGTGTTGCTATTTCGGTGTTTTAGGGGCTTAATTGTGGGCTAGGAGTGTGCCCAGGTAGGTAGGAAAATTTTGGTTTTTGGGTGCTAGGTGAAGGAGCTGAGGAAGTTGGGGTTTAAGAGAATAATTTGTTGTTTTGTTGCACAAGTAAGGAGCTAGCTTAGTGGCAAAGCATGCGCTACATGGGGAGCTTGGTGTGGCGTCATCTACATGGAGTGGAGGTCTAGTGTTCGAAGTGCGAATTCCTCATTTTGGCTACATTTTGGGGACGGCATGGAGGAGAGGTAGAAGGCTAGTGAAATTCTACCTTGGACCAAGTCATACTTTTCAAATGAAAGGTGGAGAGCATTTGTAGGAGGGTGACTTGGTCATGCATGTTTGAATGAGTGGTTGGGAGTCTTTGGAGGTTGTGGCCGAATTTTTGGAGAGGTATGGGGAAGGGGGACGGCTTGGTAGTGTGTTGTGGAGGAAGTGCCGAATTCCACTTTAGCATTTTGGTTGGTTTCGGTCAAAGGTGGTAAGCAGAATTCTTTTTCTTTTGTCAATTTCCTAAACCGAATTTCAAGTAAAACTCTCCCACTTTTGTTTCTTGAAACAGAAATCCCAAGCAACTCTATTGCCAAATTTTGTAGGTGGTTTTCTACATCTTGTGTTGGCTAGCCGAATGCCCTCCCCACTCTTCTTCTTTCTTTCATTTTTGAGTTAAGTCGAAATCATCTTACCTTGTTCTTCTAATTTTCGTTTTTCCTTTTCCATACCATTTAAATAAACCCATCCTTCAAAACTCTCTTCTCATTTCTTCTTTTGGCAAACCGAAACTACTTTCATTCCATCCATTTCTCCCTTTCTCAATTGCCATTGCCGAAACTACTTTTTCTCACACTTCTTTTCTTTCTCTTCCACTCAAGCCGAACGCTAGAGGTGATAAACACTTAAAGCCGTTTTCTTTCTTCTTTCTTTGGAAGCCTTGACCGAATCTATCCCTCTTCTAGTGGTGTTTACGTTGGCCGATTAAGGGTTGGTGATTAAGGTAAGTGCTAGCCGAATATTTTCTTTCTTTCTCACTCATACTCTATCGATTTGGGTTTTGTTAAGAGTTGTATATGACAACTATTGATGAGTGTTATCCCTTATGTGGGAACCGATTGCATCATAGGACAAAGGGGACTTCGAAGCAGTCAAGTGGAACTTTCTACCTTTGCTTAACCATTTGATAGGTGGTGGTAAGAAGATTATCTGTTAGTCTATTCTTTTGGATTTCAATAAGATAAGGCTTCAAGTGTTTTAACTGTTCTCTTTTTAGGGGTGGCCGATTGTTAAAGGAGAACCACTGCTTGGTTCAAGATTTGGTAGGAAATCAAATCTAATATAAAGGTAAGTGGTTCGATATTAACCCCTTTGGTTAATTGATGTTGGCCGAATGTTAGGGATGCCTAACCCTTATGTTTGGCCGATTGTAGGAGCTAGTACTCGAGGGATTTAGATCGTTTCGTTGGGATTTTAGACTCGTATTACGGTGTGTAAACTAACACACTTCCGTTTAGTAATATGATTGATAACCTGTGTGATAATTAATGAAACAGTGATGATTGATATGATACCTAATGGGTATGATCTTGGACTCGGGTAAGTCGGTAAGATATTATTATTATGAGTTTACTAATGATCTATATGATACCATGACTATGGATATATGTGACATGGGATATGAGGTTAGGCATATTAGCATGATATGCATGATTTGTATGATATGCATGATTACATGAGTATGGTATGTTGATGGGTGATATGAGTGGAGGGAGCAAAGTGATATTTTGTGCCGATTGTGAGCACCAAAGTGTTTTGGTAACACACTTTGTGACTTTGGGTCACCAGAGGTTTGGCACCTCCGGAGGTTTGGCACCTCATTGCGACTCGTCCTCGTGGTTAACACCACCGTGGGTTGGCCCCACATGAGATATGGGATCGTGCGCTAGTGATTGGGTATCACACTATGGGTTGGCCCCATCATTCGATTATTGTGACTACGGTCACCAAAGTGGTTTGGTACCACATTTGTGTCTTTGGGACACCGGAGGTTGGGCACCTCATTGCGACTCGTCCCCCGTGGTTAACACCACCGTGGGTTGGCCCCACTTGAGATACGGGATCGTCGCTAGTGATTGGGTATCACACGATGGGTTGGCCCCATCATTGGATTTGTGACTTGGTCACGGTGCTTTGGTAGCACAAACGTGTCTTTGGGACACCCGGTGGTTTGGCACCACATTGATGGATATTGTGTCTTTGGGACACCAGTGTTTTGGTAACACATTGTGACTATATGTCACCAGTGGTTTGGCACCACCAAGTGGTTTGGTACCACGGGGTAGAAAAGCGATACGGATGGTTAGGATCGGGTTGCATTAATTATGTTGCTATGTATGATGTGTGTTAGCATGTTGTGTTATCGGGAGCGGGATTTATACATCGAGTCATTCGACTCACCCTCTCCTTTGATATTTCAGGTGACTCGTGAGACGCGGACAAGGAGCCGGGATGGACTCTGGGAGGTGCACATGCCATGCTTTAATAAAAGTTTTGCTCGGACTATTAAATTTGGGTACTTTAACTTATTTACTTTTAGTTGGGTTTTAGTTTGGATTTGTAAAAGGCCTTTGATTTATGTTTTATGATGGTTATGGTTTAATTAGATTCTTAACTCGCTTAACAAATAACTTGGTATGAAATTTTACTAAAAATTTGGAAGGATAATGTTTTCAAAACTATAACGCAATGTGTTTTAAACTATACCATCGGGTATCTCACTATGTTTTGTTATAAAGTAAACTCAAATGATTTTCAAATCAAACTCGATTTTCTACTAAGTCAAAAATGTTGTAAAATAGCACTAAGAAACTATTGGAATTACTAAATGAAACCAACTCGTTTTTAACTATATACTTTGGATAAGTTTTCAAAATCTAATCAAACAAGCCTACTCCCATTTTCCTCAAATTCACTATGTTTTCACCCCGCTTTTAAACGAAAAATCTGATCACTCAAAAACGTTTTTCCCCGTAACATACCAGATTCGGACGTGGTGTCCTGTCCGAGTTTGGGGTGTTACATTGGACTTAAGATCGAAAATTGAGCCCGATAGCCTAAAACTGAGATCCAAAAACTTGTCAAATCGGGCCTAGTATGTGAAACAGGGTTGACAGCCAGTTGGTGGCTAGATCAGACTAATCAAGCCGTCACTAGGCCTAGACAGAACTGGCAACAGTCGAATCGACTCGGGGTGTCGTGAGGGTGTTGCACCTGCGATGGCACAACCGTAGTACAACAAAGGTCTTGCAATGGCATTGACGATGGCATTCCAGTGGCCGGCGGGTGGTCCTTCAACGATTGAGCAGTGGAGGAATCACACTCCTATTGGGACTCTATCGGATAATTTGATTTCAAATTAATTATTCCAAAAATAATATTAATTTAACATATTTAATATTAAATTTAATTTAATACTTATCATGATAGTATTTTATTAATTTAATTTTAAAGTGATTATCTTAGTACTAAATTTAATTTAATATTTATCTTGCAGATAAGTGTTCTATTAATTTAATAGATTTAATATTAAATTTAATCTAATATTTATCTTGATAAGTATTATATTAATTTAATATTAAAGTGATTAAGTTTAATCATAGTTGAACTCTCTAAACTCTCCCTATATAAAGTGAGCCATGAGTCATTATTTTTCACACACTTGGATTCAAGAGAAAGTTGTAGAGAGAATTCTCTAAAGAAATTATCTCAGAAAATTTCTAAAAATATTTTTTATTTAAAATTTGATCCAAAAATTTAGAGAAATTACAAAATTACCCCATTGCTAATTTTGTGAAATTTTTTGATTCGAAACGAGCTCACACTCAGCAAACGTGAGCTTGAGGATAGCGGAGAAGACTACTTGGTCGAAGCATTCATCCTAGACCAATAAAAAATGTACAATTTTGATTAAGTGTTTATTACTTTAGATATCACAATCAAGTTCTTGTTTTTGGAGAAAAATTTTAAACTCTGGTTTTCCCCTTAAACTTATTTTTCGCTTCATTTTCCAAACCCAATTTTCCAACAAACATGGAGTCCAGATTTACAAAATCCTAAGACATACCTTGGTGTTCCTAAGTTGTGGGGTAAAAGAAGGATGAATGCTTTGAGTTTGGAAAGTTGAAATGTTGAAAGAATTAGATTCTATCAATCTAGTAGAGGTCCTGATCAAATTTGTGGCATGTGCAATTCCAACTTACTTAATGGCATGTTTTAAGTTTCTGAAGTATTTTTGTAGGGAAATAAATTGGGCCATTGCTAATTTTTGGTGGGGCAGATTCACAATGAAAGGAAAATTCATTGGAAGTCTTAGGAGGAATGGGGTTCAAGGACTTTGAAGCTTTTAACCTGGCAATGTTGGCTAAACAAAGCTGGAGGATGATTGTTGAATCAAGATCTTTATGGGTTAAGGTGTTGAAAGGTTTATACTTTCCCCACAAATCTATCATGGAGGCGGAGAAAGGATCTAGAGCATCACTACAGGAAAATAGACTTTTTGCGCCTTTTTTTTTTGGCCTTTAGCGGCGCTTTTAAGCGCCATAAAACTATTTGCGGCGCTTTCACAAGCGCCACAAAAGACGCCGCTATAGAAAACGCCGCTAAAATTTGCGGCGTTTATTTGAAAAAACGCCGCTAAAGATCATGACTTTTAGCGGCGCTTTTATAGAAAACACCGCTAAAGGTAGTAGTCTTTAGCAGCGCTTTTTAGAAAACACCGCTAAAGACCACAACTTTTAGCGGCGCTTGTATAGGAAACGCCGCTAAAGGTCCTTGTCTTTAGCGGCGCTTTTATAGAAAACGCCGCTAAAAACCATGACTTTTTAGCGGCGCTTTTATAAAAAACGCCGCTAAAGACCATTACCTTTGGCGGCTTTTTTTATAAAAGCGCTGCTAAAAGTCATGGTTTTTAGCGGCGCTTTTTTTATAAAACGCCACTAGAAGTCATGAAAAAAAAAATATTATAAAAAAATAATAAGATTAAAATATTATAAAAAATTTAAGGGAAAAATAGTAAAATCAAACATTTTTCAGCCCATAACATTTAAACAAAAAAAAAAATCGATAGCAAACAATATTCAACAAGAGTTCTAAAAAAAAAAAAGCAAAGTATATGCAAGATGAATTTGTTTTCTAATGCTACAGTCTCAATTCAACACACCCAATTTTGCAAATTGATATGCAGGAGCTTAGTAATGGCAAATGTTTAATTTGTAAAGCTTTGGATGTCAACAACATAGTCCTAAAACAAAATGCAAATTTGACTGCTTTAATGGGTCGTGGCTTCTTTTTTGCTCGCCTATTTACCAAGTAAATTTTTTGGTTTTGCATCTCCTTCCCCACTTCTCAGATTGTCATCCTTTAAATCTCTATAGTACTAAACGATTCTCCTGGTTACCCACCATCCTTACATACAACCCAAAATATAAGTTAGCTTTAAAAAGAAGCTTAAACAAAAAAAATAAACCAAAATTTCATGAGACCACAAAGCATAAACATTTATGCAACACATGGATACTGCCCATGGATACTTTAACACATAAATATTAAAAAATCAGAAAAACAATCAAGTAAAGCAAAAACTCAATATGTTGTTTCTACAATACCTGTCAAAAATAAAACTATAAATAAGAAGGAATAATATGAATAATATTTCTTACAATGCAGTAGAGTTTTTAACCTACAAAAGCAAGATCAAAGGGTTCACAAGTGTCTTACAAGGATATAGTAAAATATTAAAAAATACACATAGCAATTTTTTAAGAATGCTTGTGGAATAAAAAAAATACACTGCAAGTGCACCAAATACTAACACAAACAAGAATACATAGCAACATCTTAGGTTCATAAAAGAAAAGGACATGAAAAAGTAGGTATAAGCCATTGGGTACAAAGAATCGAAAATGCATCCCAAAGCCTTAGCTAAAAGGAATTACTTCACCATGTTTATAGAAAAAGGTGCAAGTAATAGAATCACTCACTAGTAACCATCTCTGAGACAACCGAACTTCTCCTGTCCAATAGTATCCCAACAGTAGAAACGGATTTTGCCACAGTTAGTGAAGAAGTCCAAGGGATGAACCTCTACACCAATGGTTGTTGTACAAAGATAAAAACACTTAAGTAACCACTCAATCAACCACCTCATGCAATGATATTTTATATACTGGTCCTATTCAAGACCTAATTTGCCTTGGGGATGAGATTTTATATATTGAGGCTATATTACTTTATGAATGTGATGTCCAACTTATTAACAATGATATTTGATGACTTTTGCAAATTGATTCATGCAATGCAAAGCAAATATACATATCAATTGTAATAGCACATAATATCACTGTGATGATTTCACAAATAAATAAAAATGAAGATATCAAAATACTTTAACTATGACAAAACATAACTAACCAACCCTCTTTTGGACAGCATTTACACTCCAATTAAACAAGCATTAACATTTGGTAATCATAGGAAACATGTCCTGCTTTGGACATCTTCAACCTTCCAATTAACCATGCATTCCAACAACCAGGATAAAAAAAGTCGAGACAACATTAATTCACTGACTTTTTTAAAAAAAGAACTCACAGTATGGCAGATAACAGATAAGTGGATGGCAGAAAATGGAGTAGCAACAGAGAGTTGCCGATAGAGATGCAACAGAGGGCTACCAATAGCGATTTAGAGGGCTACTAAAGGCGATGTCGAGGGCTGCCAACAGCTATTCAGAGGGCTGCCAAATAATAACCATAATTTGTTTATCACCTCATTAGAACACAAATATGCAAACTCACATGGAAACATATGTAAATATATTATAATTCGCATCCCTTATAGCGCATTCTTCATGAATACCATAACCAAATGTGTATAGACATCAAAGCTCACTCAAATGGCCTATTTTGCATATAATCTACTGGTTTAATCATGTCTAAAACATCATGCTTACACATGAAATAAGTCATATTAAACTAAACATAAATACCTAATATTTAAGCATAACATATATACAAAGTTGTCATCACAAACCAAAACCAAATGACCAAACCACAAATGAATCGAACATTAGTGCACTCATATGATAAAAACATCATTTTCGAATCTCATAGAACCAAATATACCAACAAAGTTTCACATACATTTATACACATCATAGCCGAATTACCAACCTACTATATTCATCACACAAATCCAACATTTAGCCAATTACTCATCATCAACTAAACCAAACTTAACTATCAATTTCACCAACCATTTGCAAATTTTCATATAGTTTACTTCTCATGTTAAATTATTCGGTTAACATTTTTTGTTTTGTATCTTTTTAACTAAAACTAAAACGTACCTTAATAATTTCAACAACCCGGTCTACTCCACTCTCAATAGCAAACAGAGGCTGGAGTCAGAAAAGTTGTATCTGTTAAGCAATTTAAAGCGAATGGTTACTTGGTTACTTGGTTACTTTATAAATAAAAAATAAAAAATAGAAAATAAATATAATATCAGACAAATCTGTAACAAATACATATGAATATATACATGGTTACTTGTCAAACATAAATTGCAAATGATTGTTACATAAATTGAATGACTCATAAACCCTATTACACAACTCGTATGATACAAAATAAATATATAAATATATACAAGGTTATTTGTCATAACTTAAAACATTCTATCAAAGGATATATCACTATGTTAAAAATTTGCTAAACTTGTATATTTATATATACTGTCATTTTCCTCTCAACATATGAAAGAAACTGTCATAAAATTCATGTATATATTAAAGAAATGGATGACCATGAAATGGAAGATCGAAATCAATCAAAGACATCTAAATCAGTAATTTAAAGGGAAAGTGCATATAAATAAGCAAAAAAAATTTAGCAACGAAACATGTACCTAGAGAACAGAGGTCAATAGTCGTGGTGTATTCAATTGCACTAAATATTAATTCGGGTGCTCGATAGTACCTAGAACAGATGTAAGATTATAAGAGTAGCACCAAATATTAATTCAGTTGAAGCAAAAAAAAAAATTATCAATATCAGTACCAAATATTAATTCGAAGATTAAATGGCGACTTCAGATTGAACCAATAGTCTGCTGGAGGACCAGAATCATAAATGAAATACATAGAACAATAATTCACTAATACTTTAATTTATAAACAAAAAATATAAAATAAATATAATAACAGACAACATTAATATACATGCATTTCCATTTCCAAGGCAAGTTGCCATAGTAAGGAAAGAAACTTAAAAGGTTGATTACATGCATACACATGATAATTGTACAAGATATTAGTGTACCAACAGCCCCAAATAGCATGATGGTGATAAAGTTACGGAAAAATTGCTTCTTTTTCACCTGAAACCTGGCAGAGAAAGCAGTGATCAGAAAGGCTTTAGGAAAGCAAAATATTAACTAAATGCAGCCATCATTATTACTCTAAAGAAAATTTAAATAAAACATCAAACCTTAACAAGTAGAAAAGACATCTATGTTCCTCTGTTTACAGCAATGAAAACATTGGGGAATTCTTAATGCACTCAAGTTCAAGCCAAAATAGAGACTCAGGAATGGGTATTTAAACAAAACAAAGCTTCACATTTGACAAGTATTATATTTCCATCTATTTTACCTTTTACAAGGTATAATAAATTATCTTCATATTTTCATTTCACAAGATAAATTAAAATGAAAATGAAAGATAACAAACTTACCCAAACATTGAATATAATAGGGGCAAAAGATAGATAAAGAACAGATCTTCACATGAAGACTAAAAGATGAGAGCTTTTACCCCCACTTGTCAAGCAAAATAATGACCCAGTAAAAACACCCCGCCAATAAAAGTAATTTAAATCAAAGACATCAGACAAGAAAAACATACAAAACCAAGCAATCAAAACTTAGTTGAATTGTCCATGAATGACAAAATCCACGTCAACAGATGTCAAGAGAGAAACTCACAATGATAAGGGCGTGAATTGATCTGTTCATCCATCTATTCTCCTCCAAAAGATGACCAATCACAATGCAAGCACAAAGAAGCGCTACAAATATGTTCATGGAGACCACAGACGCATGGTGCGAAGTAGATAGTGTCTCGCAACTTAGTAAAGACAAAGCTGACTAAGCATGGCGCCACCATATTGACCTCTTTTTAAATCAAATTTTATTAAACAACCAATTGCTTCTAATCAAAAGCATTTGTAGTCCAAGGCTTCAGATTTAAGCTCTCCTGAAAAATGAAAAATGAAAAATGAAAAATGAAAAATGAAAAATGAAAAATGAAAAATGGTATGGAACTCAAACACAAACATATATGCCTAAAAGATGAAAACGAAAATAAAAATGAAAACGAAAACGAAATTTGCC
Organism: Gossypium sturtianum; assembly: GCA_025698515.1. NCBI lineage: Eukaryota > Viridiplantae > Streptophyta > Magnoliopsida > Malvales > Malvaceae > Gossypium > Gossypium sturtianum. The sequence continues at coordinate 126,397,478 of CM046943.1, forward strand.
AAAAAATTTAAAGCGAAAACGAAATTTGCCTAAAAACTGAAAACAAAAACGATAACATAAACATATATGCCTAAAAACTGAAAACGAAAACTCAAAATTCCCTATTCAAGCACTTGTAATCAAACCTAGAATTATATGCGTTAAAGGTTAAAAAATGAAAACGAAAGCTAACCTACAACTCATAAACGTACAGCTTCGGCACAGTTAGGGCACCAAACCCACAAGCTTCTTCAACTTAATATCTTCATTCTCTCTTTCATCTGTATGCAACCTTTGATTAATTTTGAAGTGAGAAGAGTTTGAAATACCAAACAAAAATGGTTAAAGTAAAATACCTCTACGAACCGAAGTTTCCAGCGGCGGCGGTGGGGAGAAGATGAGGATGCGGAGTGAAGAGGCGAACAATTTCCTTTTGCAATGGCGGAGAGAAGAGTCGAAGTTGATTTCGGAAGGTGGGAAATTAGGGAAAAAAATTGCAGAACAACAACTTGGGGAAATTGGGGGAAAAAAGGTTGGGAACTTTGTGAAAATAATCGGGCAAATCTGAATGGGAAAGTGAAGGCAGTTTGGGGCTCCAAAAAATGAGACGTTTAAGTTGGACTTTTTTACGGCGTTTAACATAAAACGCCACTAACAATATGGCTAAAGCTAAAAACGGCGTCGTTTACATACAGTCAAAAACATAATTGCGGCATTTTTAGTAAAAAACGCCACTAAAAGCAAAGGTAAAAACGTCGTCGTTTCCAAGTTCACCTTATTTGCGGCGTTTATACACCAAAACGCCACTAATACACAGGTGAAAACAGCAACGTTTTTTCACAAACTGAAACATAATTGCGACGTTTCTCGTAAAAACGCCGCTATTACTCTATTTTTACTTCTCTGTTTTTCGCAAAGTTTGAACAAAAAAGGCTGCTATTGTTAAATTTCAAAATATGAAATAAAAAGGTTTAAAAAACTATACTGATAACTTTTACATATTAAATTTCATAATATCTCTTTTACGATTATATAATAAATTATTTAATATATAAATTAAAAAACTTAACCCCAAACCCCAATACATAACCCCAAATCCAAACTCCAAACCTTAAACTCTAACGCATAACATCAAACCCCAAACTATATAATAATGATAATTTTAATATTAAAATTCATATTATCTATTTTAAAATTATATAATAAATTATTTAATATATAAATTAAGGATAAAAATTTGAACCTATTTTAAAGAAATAAACTTTGGGGTAATGGATACATACTATTCGGGGTTATGGGAAGACAGTTTCACAATAAAAGGAAGGATCGATGAACGATAGTTGGATCCAACAGCTTCGGGATTATGGGATTTTAGGGATTTTGGGGATTTGAATTAGGGGAATTCGATTTGAGGAATTTTGGTTTTGGGATTTTGGGAAATTTTTAATTGGGGAATTTTTGGGGACTTAGGAAATTTAGGGTTTGGGGAAATAATAATAGGGGTTATGGGATACTGAGATTATTTTTTTAGCAGCGCAGAAAACGACATTGTTTTGTGTATGCAATTCCTAAATCACAAATTAGAAAACAATAAACCTTAAACCACAAATTATAAATCACAACCCCTAAACCCCTAAACCTTTAAACCCTAACCCTTATCCCCTAAACCCTAAGCCACAAAACATAAACCATAAACCCTTAACCCTTAAGCCCTAAACCCCTAACCCTTAACCCCTAACCCCTAACCACTAACACTTAAACCTTCATACCGTTAAACACTAAGATCTTAAACCCTAAATAATAAACCCCAAATAACAAACTTTAAAACATTAAACACATAGCCCAAAATAACAAACCCTAAACCATAAAATTAACATACTAAACATTAAACCCTAAATCAATTTTAACATATTTGTAACTTAAATGAAAACTAATATGGGTGTAGTACAAAATAGCATGAACCTCAGTAAATTCTAAATGTTTTTCGGTTTTCAAATAGTATCCTTAAACCTTAAACCCTAAATCCAAACTATAAAACCCTAAACCATAAACCCTAAGCTATAAAGCATAAACCTTTAACCCAAAATAATAAACATTATATCATAAAACCCTAAAACTCTAAACTATAGACATTAAACCTTAAATTCTAAACCCTAAACCCTAAAATAAAATATTTTTTTTTGCGGCGCTTTTATAAAAAACGCCACTAAAGCTTACCTTTTGTGGTTTTTTTATAAAAACGCCGCTAATGCTCAGATCTATAGCGGCGTTTTTAAGGAAGCGTCGCTAATGCTCAGATCTTTAGCGGCGTTTTTACGAAAAGAGCGCTAATGCTCAGATCTATAGCGGCGTTTTTAAGGAAGCGCCGCTAATGCTCGATCTTTAGCGGCGTTTTTAAAGCGCCGCTAATGCTCAGATCTATAGCGGCGTTACGTAAAGCGCGCTAATGATCTTTAGCATCTTTAGCGCGCACGCTAATGCTCAGATCTTTAGCGGCGTTTTTACGTAAGCGCCGCTAATGCTCAGATCTTTAGCGGCGTTTTTACGAAAGTGCCGCTATTGCTCAACTTTTGGCGGCGTTTTATTTCAAACGCGCTAGTGTATAATATTTACGGTGTTTTTTATTAAAATGCCACTAAAAATGTCGCTAAAAGTCTGTTTTGGTGTAGTGCATCTTGGATATGGAGGAGCTTGGTGGAAGGTTCATGAGTTCTCAAGGAGCCAATGTTTATGATAAGTGACGAATGGAGAAACTATTGAAATTTGGAAAGATAGATGGGTTAGAGGAATAAAGGGTGATAGAATCCATCATCCGGGCATTCTAAAGGAAGATTTAGCAAGCAAAGTGGCTGAGATTATCTACAAAGAGTAGGGCACTTGGAACTTGTCATCTATTGAACATTGGCTTTTAGGAGAGGAGAATGAAGCAATTCTTAATATTCCTAAGGGATCCAAATGGGATAGATAGACTGATATGGCCACATAATGCTTCAGGTTGCTACTCTATCAAATCTGGTTACAAGATAATCAAGAAGGAAGTTGAGGGAAACAACGCTTTGAGGCCTTCATCATCATATGTTATTAATAAGTCTATTTGGAACTTTATATGGAATCTGAAGGTGCTTAGTAAGATAAAAGTCTTTCTCTGAAGAGTCTGTACTGATGCTATTCCTAGTAGTTTCAATTTATGGAAGAGAGTTAAATTTAGATCCCTTTTTTGTAGTATATGTAAGGAAGAAATGGAAACTTTGGAGCACTTGTTTTTTGGCTGTGATTGGGTGAGGGGTGTATGGTTTGAGGCTTACAGTGGACTTAGAATTAACAAAGGAGATGTGGACAATGTTGTTTGCTGGTTTGCAGAAATAATGAAGTCCATTAGGGATAAAGAGTTGAGAATTAGAATAATCCTTACCTAGTGGATGATATGGAAGATGCGCTGTGAGGTGATGATACAAGGGGCTAGAATAAATGCTAAGAGGACTATTTGCAAGAAAAAAGTGGCAGCTATAGAGATCCTAGAGATTGGGTATAATGGGATGTCTTCTAATCTGAATGAAAATCAAGGTAATGATGAGGTTAATTAGCAAAAACCAGAGCAAGGTTGGGTTAAGGTAAATGTTGATGGTTAATTAGATCTAAAGACTAAACAAACTGGTGTTGGAGTAATTGCAAGGGATTTTCATGGCAAGTTGGTTGACGGGCAAGGATGAGTATGGTTGCAATGTCACCTAATTAAGGTAAAGGTCGTTCCTATTTTGGTCCACTCTTTTTTTTTTTGTTAATTTGGTCACAGCCAGAAAGAAATTTGATCAAATTTGTCACTCCACCCTTAAAATAATAATGGAAGACTAATGTATTTTTTAGTGACCAAAATAATAACAACGCCTATTTAAAATGTTTAACGGGTAATTTATCTTAATTTTAAAATGACAAAAATGAGAATCACTCTAATTTAAAAGAACTAAAATAAGAAATACACAATCAACATTCTATTAAGAAATACACAATCAACATTCTATTACTATTTAATGAACCTCTATTTAGCACGACTGAGGAAGTAATTTAATCTAGCAAAACAGAAATTAGTGTTGGATGTAAAGCAAAGATTAGAGAGCAGGATATAACCAAATTCAGTAGACAACAAAATCCTGTAATTGGGGTCGAAGATCACTAACATTAAATTACATGTCCCGAATATGGGCGAAGCCAGAACAATTTTTTAGGGGGGGCCGGATAAAATTTTAATTTTTTATAATTTATATCATTATAATTTGTAAAGGATTAAATCGAATTTTTATAATTTTAGGAGGGTCAAAGTATAATTTTATATTTTCTAATTTAAAATTTTAAAAAATTTAAAACCTAAATAGTAATTTTATATTTTAAGAGGGACCGGGGCTCATGCCTGCCCTCTAGCTTCGCCTCTAGTCCCGAATACCAACGGACTGAAGCAATTTCAGTGGTGGAGATGCGGTTACACATGGCAATAGATGCAGCGACGGAGCATGGTAGCAGACAATATTTGATTAAAACAAATCCTCATTATTAGCTGTAACGAGTAGTGACGGCGGTCCTAAGTCGTAACATTTACAGTACGCCAAAATCGCACGTAGAAACACAGCTTTCCAAAATATCGTTTACAGCCCAGCTGTTGCTCTACCACAGTGAGTACATAGCTATGCCAAAATGTATTAGATTTGATTTAAAAACATAATATATTTAAATTATTAATAATAATTACAAACTTATTAAAATTATATTAATATATAAAATAATTATAACATGAAAAAGATATAGCAATGAATTGCCAAAATTCATTTCTCATTCTTTAATTTTTTTTTAACATAAATGATTTATTTAGTCTTTCAATCTTATAAATAAAGTCATTTTAATTTTTTATTTAATTTTTTACCTTGTCTACAATTAATTAATTATTTAAAATTTAGAAAATTCAAAAAAATTTAATTAATTACTAACATATACGTTAATTGTTAAGATAACATGCATGTGGGTTGTCATGTATGTTGTCAGTAAAATTAATAAATATTAAAATTTTCACTTATTTTAGGATGATTTGACAAATAATATAAATTTTAAAAATTAAATTAAAACTAAAATGAGTATTTGGAGGATAAAAAGGTTGAGTGCTCAAATCATCTAAAACCATATCCATAAAATAGTGGTTTATATTTTTATTATATGTTTAAGAATAAATAAGATAATGCCATTATGTAGGCCATGAATATATTAAATATAAACCTTAAATGAGAATTTAGGATATAAAATGATTTAGATTAATATGATTAAAAATAAAAGGTTTATAGATGGAAAGTCCTAAAATCTAGTATGAGTTGAGGGAATTTACCCCATATATATATATATATGTGTATACGTACGTGTATATGTAACCAACACTGGCCTGTAATTAATGAACAAAAACAAAAAACAGTGGCCTTTAATTTTTATTTGCAGAAAACTATTAATAATCTCAAAGCCGAATTGGTTTTGTAACTTTTGCTCTATTGCCCCAACGCCACCACCACGGTCCCACTCCCTCCTCCTCCGCCATTGCCACCACTTCTTTCACTTCCTCAAAACACTGAAACCAATAACCAAAAAAACCCACAAATTTGGATCTTAACTTCAAATCTCAAACAACACTCTTTTGTTCATACTGTAGTCTGTACAAACCTTCATTTCTGATTCTCAAGGTAAGTCAAGTTTATGAAATAATGCGAGTTCTAAAATGCTTCTTTCTTTCGTTCTTTCTTTTTTTAACTTTTCATTTGCTTGTTTGTTTGGTTTAAGCATAAAGGTTGATGGTGAAAGCACAGTTGTAGTGTGTAGTGAGTAAAAATGGAAAACTTATGTTTTTCCTCTGCCCTTAGTTTTTGTTTCTTTCTGATTTCTTTTAATTGCAAGACAAATAGATGTCAGGTTTTATGCAGACTAAAATGTTTCATTTGAGATGCTTTTTTTTTTTTGTCGGTGAGGTTTCAATTTCTTGTTTTGCTTAGCTTTTGATTCTAAGATCTTTTGCTTTTTGATTAGATCTTCTTTTTGCATTTCAACTGAAGCTATTGATGAACTTGGTTTTGCTCTGATTCGATTCACAACACTTTGAAACACTGACAATCTTACTTGTTTCTATCTAAAACCATGGCGTTTATATTTATGTTGTACGACAATGAATGGATGTCACACGGTGCTTTTTTTTTTCTTCTTCTTCTTCCCTTTTCAGTTCTAAATTGATGGCTTGTCTTTTTCTTTCACGTTATTTTCAGTCCCAAATTACCACAAATACCAAACTCCTGCTGCTTCTTCATTCTAGTAGTACAATCTGCTTTGTAATTTCTCAACCTTGGAAACTTTTTTTTACCCCCTCACACGATGCTCTGTTTGGTAGCTGAGAAAATGTAGTATAAAAGAGAAGAGCAACTTGATTTCTGACAGCTGTCTAATAATTTGATTTGGTCAAAGTAAATTCTAGTAAAAATATTAAACTTTCTTCTTAGGATTCTTGGTGACTATTAATAGTTTGGTGAATATCTACCAAAACATTATTCCATCATGCAATGTTAAAGAAATGCTACCTAACCTGATGATCCCCATTCTTAATTCTTGCTATTTCTCAGTGAATTACTAAGATTTACATTATCTTTGGGAGGATTTATTTGAACTCTTGAGTGGTTTCGATACCAAATATGTAAGGCAGTTAGCTTTTGGTATCATAGAACATGTTTCTGTTTATAGTCTTTGAATACGGTTTAAGAAAATTGAACTTGGTTTGAAATTGTTTTCATTTCGATTAGAAAAAGAATGTCAGAAACTTATCTGAGAGTAATACGGCCTAAATAGGTTGGCTGCAGCATGTATCCTTAGTGATATACTATGTTTTTTGGATTGGAGTGAGGCTGTGATGTTCAGTTTCCTTTTCTTTTGCAGTATATATATTTTTCTTGACAAATTATTTGGTCTTCTTGACATAGGCTATAAAGGGGTTTCAAGTAATGGACCGCCGTTGGCCTTGGAAGAAAAAATCATCTGATAAAGCTGATAAAGATGCTGCTGCTGCCGCCGCCGAAGCAGATGCTGCCGCTGCTGCTTTAGCTTCAGCTGCATCTCAAAATGATCAGGTAAATCTTGTTTATGTAACTAAACCACATCGGAAAATTGGTGTTTATTTTCTCAACATTCTACATTTCTATGCCCTAGCACATTATCTCATCTGGAGCAGAGATTTATTTCTGCTTATCATCTAAATTGTTGAGCTGTTTTATCAGATACTGATTTTGTGTTGAACAGAATACTTACAAAAAACCCAAGTATGTTCAAATTTCCATGGAATCATATTCACATCTCACTGGCTTGGAGAATCAAGTGAAAATATATGAGGAACAAGTCCAGACATTGGAGGATGAGATCAAGGACTTGAATGAAAAGCTCTCTGCAGCCAATTCAGAGATTAGTGGCAAGGAAGACCTGGTGAAACAGCACACTAAAGTTGCAGAAGAAGCAGTCTCGGGTTAGTCTATGCTCAAATGTTCAGAGTCTAATATAAGAGTAAGGTTCCTCTAGCTAAACTTGGTCCAATTTTTTCTCACTCTCTGCTGTTGAGTTTGCTGTAGGTTGGGAAAAGGCTGAAGCAGAGGCCTTGGCCTTGAAAAATCATCTGGAATCTGTTACCCTTTTGAAGCTCACTGCTGAAGATAGGGCATCGCATTTGGATGGTGCTCTTAAAGAGTGCATGCGGCAAATCCGAAATCTGAAGGAAGAACATGAGCAGAAGTTGCAAGATTTGGCTGTTAGCAAAAACAAGCAATGTGAAAAGATTAAGCTTGAGCTCGAAGCAAAGATAGCTTATTTAGATCAAGAGCTCCGTAAGTCTGCGGCTGAAAATGATGCAATTTCTAGGTCTTTGCAAGAACGTTCTAACATGCTGGTCAAGATTACTGAAGAAAAATCTCAAGCTGAGACCCAGATTGAGTGTTTGAAGGGTAACATCGAATCATGTGAAAGGGAAATCAATTCACTGAAGTATGAGATTCATGTAGTTTCCAAAGAGCTTGAAATTCGTAATGAAGAGAGGAACATGAGCATGAGAACTGCAGAAGCAGCTAACAAGCAGCATATGGAGGGTGTAAAAAAGATAGCAAAGCTAGAAGCAGAGTGCCAAAGACTGCGTGGTCTTGTGAGGAAAAAGTTGCCTGGTCCTGCTGCACTTGCCCAAATGAAGCTAGAGGTTGAGAGTTTAGGCCGGGATTATGGAGATACTCGATTAAAAAGGTCTCCCGTCCGGCCTTCTACTCCACACACACCTGCTGTCACTGACTTTTCCCTTGACAATGCACAGAAATTCCATAAAGAGAATGAGTTTCTCACTGAACGATTATTAGCAATGGAAGAAGAAACAAAGATGCTGAAAGAAGCTTTGGCAAAGCGTAACAGTGAACTACTGGCTTCTAGGAATCTGTGTGCTAAGACATCTAGCAAGCTTCAAACTTTAGAAGCACAATTTGCCATCAGCAACCAACAAAGAAGCCCCTCAAAAGCTAGCAATTCACCAAGTCTGACTTCTGTGTCTGAAGATGGAATTGATGATGAAAAAAGTTGTGCCGACTCATGGGCAACTGGTATGATCTCCGAGCTCTCTCAATTCAAAAAGGAAAAGAGCATTGAAAAGTTGAATAAAACTGAAAATGTGAAGCACCTGGATCTTATGGACGACTTTCTTGAGATGGAGAAGTTGGCGTGTTCTTCAAATGATTCAACTGCAAATGGTGCAATCACTAATGCAGGTTGTACAAACAATAAATCACCCGAAGCTGTTAATGCTGATGCTTCAGGAGAGACTTCTTGCAAGGAACTCCAGTCTGGAAAGCAGCATGATCTATCACCACCAGCAAATCACGGGTCTATAGTCCATCCTGAATCTGATGCAGACAAATTGCTTGTTATGAAGCTTCATTCAAAGCTTTCTATGGTGCTTGAATCAATGTCCAAGGATGCTGATGTGCACAAAATTCTGGATGACATCAAATGTGCTATCCAGGATGCACAGGACACTCTGAGCGATCACTCTGTCAATGGTGTCTCTGAGGAAGTGGATGGCTCCGAAGGCAAATGCAATGGGCAGGGTCATCCGGAAAATGGAAGCTTAACTGAAGGGAAGGACATTGCTGTGCCCCCAGGTGATAAGGTGACTACAGAAACTTTGCAAACTATAAGTCAAGAATTAGCTGCTGCGATTTCTCAGATTCACGACTTTGTAATGTCCCTGGGGAAAGAAGCAAGGGCAGTTGACAACATATCTTCTGATGCCTATGGATTAAGCCACAAAATTGTTGATTTCTCTGTCACCTACAATAAAGTCTTATGCCGCAATGTGAACTTGGATGATTTTATTTTTGGTCTTTCTACTGTTTTAGCCAAAGCCAGTGAACTAAGATTCAATGTGCTTGGCTTCAAGAGTAACGAAGCGGAAATGAATGGACCTGATTGCATAGATAAGGTTGCTTTACCAGAGAATAAGGTAAATCAAAATGATTCATCAGGGGGAAGATATCAAAATGGCTGTGCCCATATTTCAAATCCAACTTCCAATCCTGAGGATCCTGATGATGGGAACCTGGTCTCAGAATATGAATCAAAACAAACGAGCAACATCTCATCAGAAGAATTCGAGGAATTGAAGTTGGAGAAAGAAAACATGGCGATGGATCTTTCTCGATGTACTGAAAATCTGGAGATGACTAAGTCCCAATTACATGAAACTGAGCAGCTTCTAGCAGAAGCAAAATCTCAATTGGCTGCTGCTCAAAAATCAAACAGCTTGGCTGAGACTCAGCTCAAGTGCATGGTAGAGTCCTATAGGTCACTTGAAACACGTGCAGGGGAGTTAGAGACTGAGGTGACCCTTCTCAGCGCAAAAATCAACACTCTAGAAAATGAGCTTCAAGATGAAAAGAGAAGTCACCATGATGCTTTTGCCCGATGTAAAGAACTAGAAGAGCAATTGCAAAGGTAAGCATTGCACTCTTTAAATATGATTTAAAGTTACTACCAACTAATTGTTGTTTGATTCTATATGCCAGTGTATTTACATTTAACATAATTGTTTTCTGTCACTTGTAGGAACGAGAAATGTTCTGTTTGTTCGACAGCGGATAATGACCTCAAGAACAATCAGGTGAGGCTATAATTCATCTTGTCTTTCTCAAAACTGGCCTTCCCAGACCTACTTTGAAATCTAATAATACTATTAACAAATACCAAATACTGCATTTTAGTGTCAGATATGATCATGACATGATCAGTTTGGTAAGTTAATTTGATACCGAACAATCTTTATTAGCAAGGTATTCTAGTTTTCAACCGTGGAAGTTCTTGTACGAGTAATTCTTCCTCTTAAGGTTATTTTCTTCCACAATTACTTGTCATGATTCGTTTTACATGTAATTTGTTGATGGGCTTTATCAAATATAAAACACCTAAGGTTGTTCCTGTTGATCACAGGAGAGAGAGTTAGCAGCTGCAGCCGAGAAACTAGCGGAATGTCAAGAGACCATATTCCTTCTTGGCAAGCAATTGAAAGCTCTCCGCCCTCAGACCGACAAGATAGGATCACCGTACAATGAGAGGAGCCAAAAGGGTGAAGGTTTCTGCGAGGATGAACCCAGTACCAGCGGCATGAACTTGCAAGACCTGGATCAGGCAGATATAGACACGGCTGCTTCAGGCAACGGAAGCCGAACTGGTGCGGAATCCCCCATGGAGTCATTTAACACACCATGCAGTCCTCCTAATACTGAAGGAAACGTTTTGAGATCAACAGTCGGTTCAAAACACAGGTCAATGATGTCAAGCTCTTCATCTACCACTCCTGCCACAACCCCAGAGAAACATTCAAGAGGCTTTAGCAGATTCTTTTCCTCCAAAGGAAAGAATGGTGTTTAAGGCTGCATCTCTCATGGAGCATAAAACTCCATCATTGAGAAGGTCTCTTAATAAGAATTCCAAGAACCCAAACTTAGAATTTTGTAACTAATGACTGTATATTGCATCCTTTTATCTGTTCTCTTCTTTTCCCTTGTGTAATTTGCCTACGTGAATGTGACATAGTTTTAAGCTGTTGAATATATGATTGTATGTGGCAGTTCTGTTAATTTGAATCAACCAAAGGGAGGTCTGGGAATAGTGAATATGAATACTAAAAAACACCATTAAAACAGTGTCATGAATCTGATATAAAATTATTTAATGTATCAAAATTTATATACATAAATATGTAATTTGCAACTTGCATTGCAGATTTTGGTCCCCTCTCTCCTCTTGGACTCCAATTTCAAGACTTCCAACCTTTTTATTTCTATCTTTTTAGATATTTTGAAGATATATATATATATATATATATATTTATAAAGAAATAAAAGAAAATCTTTTCCATAAAGTCTCTAACTTTATATAGAGAAGAACGCCAAGTCCATTAAACTGGTCAATGCCTACTTTTATCGGCTCTACCATTTACGGTAAAAAAAAGAAAGAAAAAAGAAGCTCATAGGCTGCTTGGTTTGCCTTGCATTGACTTTTGAATTATCCAAAAATTAATTAAACATTTACTTTTAATTTTAGCAATATTATTATTGAAATACGTATGAAAAACCTAAAGAAAATTGATAATCAAAGAAAAAACCAGCAAGGAATGATACTCACTCCTAAGGCAGAATATTGTGGATAAATTAACCTGTTGAGGAATGGTAAAATCTCAACCAGTTATTAATGTACCAAATAATTATTATTTTTATAAATTAATATTGTTTCCTCAATCTCAATCCTCATGCAAGATAATGCGTTGTAAACAGGCAACTATGCTATGATTTTATTATAAATAAAAATAGATATATTAAAAGAAGTTTATACTTCTACTCACCAAACTGATTTGAGTTTCATCTTAAATTCTATTATTAATTCCTACAGCTATCGATTTAATTATCTACTTCAATTTCATATTTTTCAAATTTTAAAGTTTAACTCTTGATTAAATAATGCTTATTAAATTTATTAAGTCCAATGCGATAAAATCATTGTTACATGTGTTAAATTATGTTAGTTTGCTATTTCCACATTTACTAAAAAAACAACTTACGAATTTAACTATTATTGTTTGAGTCAAAATTGAAATTCCGAAATTCAAATGTAATATAAATAGAAGAATTTTACCACACAAATTTAAATGATATTATTTGGAACAGGACTAAAATTGACTAATTTGAAAAGTATAATATTAAAATTGACCAAATTAAAGTATAATGACTAAATTCACAAATTACATAGAGAACATGGACTAATAACAAAATTTGACCCAAAAAAATTCATAAATAGGAGTTCAATATTAATTTGATTTACTTTTTAAACTTAGAATTAGAGTGTGTTTGATAATTTCTATTTTCAATAAATGGAAATTTTCGTAAATGAATATTTTTAATATTTAATATTTTTAATGTGTTTGATAATTATTTTAATTTTTTAAGTGGAGAGGTAACTACTTATCACTTATTATTTATTGTAGAAAATATTATGTTGATTTTGTTTTATTAAAAATTGAAATAAATAAACTTTAAAAAAAAAAAGAGATATTCAAATTAACATATTTATCTTTCATCCAAAACTATCCAAAATAATATAAAGTATTATATTAATAAGATTAAAAATAAAAAATAAAAATTCTTTTAAAAATTAACATTTATGTTTATTAAACAACATAATTATATTAATGCTTATATATTTATTAATTTACCAAACAATTTTCTAATTTAAATTCACCACTTATAAAATTTAACAATTACTGCAACAGTTTTAGCCAATTGAAGAGGTTTTTTAAAGATATAATGAATTTTCCTAGCACCGCTAAAAAAGTTGGAGGCGGAATAAAAGTCAGCGCGAAGAACGGCACTAAAACGATCATCAGGAAAAGTTTGTGTTTTAAAAAAAATGTTGTTATTGTAGTGACGAAGTAACACTTTCCATGGTACTTTCTAGTGGGCAAAAAAACGAGAAAATACCAAAAATAACAAAAATTACCGGAAAGTATAGGGTTGAAAATTAATGACCGGAAAGGGCAATTTCCCCAAAATCGCGCCCCCGTCAGAGCGTTTTGGGAGTCTTGACCTAAAGCGCGTCCTGGGAGCGCTTTAGGCCACGTCAGAAAAACGCGCCCGTGGACGCGCGCCACTGACGTGGCCTCAAAGCGCTCCCGGGAACGCTTTTAGGCTTTTTTCCGGAAATATGGTGGCGCAAGTGGGAAGAAAATGGCTCCAAAATTAGGCACGAAAGTTGATGTGATGTGAAAATTGGTATGGGGGTAATTGCAATATTGGTCCCTATTTGAATAGGTACTTTGTAAGTTTGATCCCTAAACCTCAACTATAAATAGGCCTAACCATTTCTCATTTTCTTCATCCCACAATTTGCCATTCTCTACTTAAGGCATTGTTCTCTCTCTCCCTATTTGTAAATTTTCACTTGTATTTTTGGAGTGAAATATATTTGTTAGTGCCCAGAAGACGTAGGCAAAATTTTTTCATATCTTGTGAGTGTGATCGTAGTTATTTATTGTGCTATTAAATTACGATTGAGGATATTCAGCTAGGAAAGACTTGGTACTTAAGTGATCCTTGTGATCCACCTCTCTTTCTGGGAATTGAACTTAGTGTGATTTTTAGTACAATAATTTTACTCTTTTACACCGTCCACTTGCAATGAGTGAACGTATTAATCTTTGTTATTTACTACGATGGTGAAGTGCGTGACAGAAAATGGTGTTGTTTTCTTATCGGAGAACACAGTAGCGATTGAGTTTTAATCGGAACGTCGATTTGGTAGAACTTCGCAAAAGAATTAGGCGTAAAATATTCCGGAACAACGCTAATGAAAGTTCGTCTATTAAGTATAGATTTTGTGCTTGGTTGATCCGGTGAGATATGACTCATTCGACATCAAAGGTCCTCGGAGCCTTGAGGCAATGGTGGAGACTCATCTTGCGAGTGGTTCACCCTATATCGAGGTATATGTGGAATTTTCATCTCCAAGTGATCGGTGCGACCTCAACATCTAGTATCGCTCGTTCGAGGGGAATACACGACCCCAAGTCGACACACTGTAAGTGGGAGGCAAAACACGAAGTGCCCGTGTGCGGTGGTAGTATGGAAAACATAACCGCTACACGACACACTCGGTTGGTGGATGGGACATGCATATTCGTCATTCGGACGTCGGATGACGTAAATACGATTGGGAGGTCATCAACTTCTAGTGGATGGCAATCCACACGATTGGGATCGATTCACGAAAGATGTTTAAGGAGGATGATGTATTACCGACGCGACATCCAGCGATGAGGGCCCTCGTTGTTACCGACGACATGCACCGGTGAGGGGCCTTCGTTTGTTGCGATTATAGAGGATGGGATGATGAATCCGATGTGGATCCACCTCGAGAGCGGGGCACGATGGTGCGAAGTTGGATTATTTTACGAGCGGAGGCGTTCCAATTGTACCAAGGCGTTGAGGCGGTCGAGGCGAAGAAGAAGAAGATCCGCTATTCGGGGCATACTCACCTCCAGCGCGACATGCATAATGTCGATCTATCTCAAGATGATGCATTGGAGTTTCTGAACTACCACTGCCGGACGCGTGACCGTACAAATTCTTTGTTGGATTCGGATCAATTAGAAGTTGGTAACCGGCTTTTCCAACAAGAATACTTTTCTTCTTTGCATTGAAACAATACAAGATCGAGGAATGTGGTTAACTACACTATGGTTAAATCAAAGCTCGATAGAGTGCGAGGCAAAGTGTGCGATGCAAGGCGGCACATGTTCATGGAAAATCATGGCGTCGTTGAGGAAAAGGAGCGAGTGTGGGAGGTGAAAAGTACAAAGGTCGCATACATGTCTTACAGAGTGCAAGTACCACTATGTGTTCAATGATTCCGAATAAGACTAATATTATGTAATGTTGCATTATTTAACGTACTTCATTGACAGGTGTAACAGAAGATCATCCAAGGATGGATTCAGACATGTTGGCTGATTTAATAATCCCGACGGTGAAGGCCGATCCCAGAACTACAGTGCCGGCCTTAATTGGCAATATTCGTAGCCAAATGGGGTACACGCCCTCTTACAGAAAGGCTTGGATAGCCAAGCAGAAGGCGTTGGAAAAATTGCACGGTCGGTGGGACGTTTCATATAATGAAGTGTGGCAGTGGTGTCAGTCTTTGGAGAGGTATGTCCCGAAAGACAATGGACCTTGAAGCGGGCCGGCGTACTACAACGATCGTCCGCTCAGTGGTGGATGCGCAGTGTTCAAGCGTGCTGCCGGACATTTAAGCAATGCCGAGATGCTTTTACATATTGCAAGCCATTGGTACAAATTAATGGTACCTTCATGTATGGTAGATATATGCGCATCGGCTATTGCTAGCCGTGGCACAAAGGCCGTGTGGGAGAATCCTTCCGATTGCGTTCGCAATAACACCCGGGAATCGGTGATGATTGGGACTTCTTCCTATCCGAGTTAAGGAGGCATGTTTGCCCCCAACCCGACATATGCGTTATATCGGATCGGGGCCTGGAATACTTGCGGCAATAGAACGCGAGGAAGCATGTGGCATCGCACACACCATCGATATTGCACGAGGCATGTCGCATCCAACTACTATGGGCAACATCGATCTAAAAAGAGAAAGCGGCAAGTGATCGATATGGGTATGAAATATCTAATAATAAAATTTATTTTGATATATTCAATTTATTCGCAATTGAAGAGTGGTATGTAATATTCGCTATCAACGTATATTAGCGGTATGAGATCAATAAAGACCGTTTTCACGAGATCTGTCGCGATTTGCGCTCGAGATAACGCTGAAAGGCGCAAGCTACCTTTGCAATATTCCTTTCGAACAGTGGACACAAGCATATGGCGGTGGCCTACGATATGGGCATATGACCACAAACCTTGCCGAATGCATAAATTGCATTACGAAGGAACCCGTCATCTGCCGACATTCTGGCGGTTGTGCGAGAGACATATTTTCTAAGTTAGCGGCACTATTTCCAAGAAGAAGCAATGCGAGTTATAGAGGGCAAATGGAAGGAGGCCATGTATGGAGCCGAAGGTCTTGCAACAAATTAATCGTGGGAAGGCACGTGCGAACACCATGCACCACGAGTATGTCATGATCGCGACAAATTTATGGTTTCGTGTCACGAGTTTGTGTGCACCCAACCAAGGTATTGTTGGCGGTCATTATCGTGTACACTTGACAAATAGGACATGCGATCGTAGGATATTTGATGCACTTCGTTACCCATGTGCTCATGTACTTGCGGCTTAGCCGAATCTCGTATTGATCCCATGAGCTATGTCGACGAAGTGTACAAATTAGAAAACATGTACAACGTGTGGAGACACGTATTCCCACGATCCCGGATGAACGTAAGTGGCCATCGGATCGCGCGTGCCGTATAAGTCATTGCCGGATAGAGAATTGAGGCAAACCAAAGGTCGACCTTCCTCGACTAGAATACGCAACAATATGGATATCCGAGAACCGACCAACCAAAGTAAGCGGTGCGGATGGTGTAGGAACCCGGGCCATACATCTCGCTTCGTGTCCAAATCGGAATAGTTGACCGTGTTATTAGCTTGTTTGTCTCTCTCTTTGGCTATGTAATTTAATTTCGTTTTTTTAGTACAACGGTTTATCAAAGAACTCAATTATATTTTAGTGAAGAGGACTAAATTAAAAGAATATAAAATAGGAAATAATTTTTATTTTATCAAAGAACAACGGTTTATCAAAGAACTCAATTATATTTTAGTGAAGAGGACTAAATTAAAAGAATATAAAATAGGAAATAATTTTTTATTTTATCAAAGAACTCAATTTTCTCAAAAAACTCAATTTTAATTTAGTGAAGAGGACTAAATTAAAAGAATATAAAATAGGAAATAATTTTTATTTTATTAAAAATTCAAATTATATTACATACAAAAAAAATACACAACTTTTGATATTAAAATTAAATTACAAAACACAATTAAAAAACAACTTTTTTATTCAAAGAATAAAAAATTAAATTACAATTTATAAAATAAAAAGCCTATCCTAATCAATGTTGATGGGGTGGGAACCAGTGCCACAGATCGGGTGGTCGGCGATTCTGCTACTGGATTCCTCCTTCTTCTAGCTTAGCGGGGTCGTGGAACCTCAAAGCGAGGATTGGGTTCCTCGGAAGTGGAGTGCAGTTCTAGGTGTTGCGATGATGACCCACCTTGATAAAATAATGACCCCGGAGGTGTTTGCATAAACCACGGCGGGGGTGACTGCATCCCGTACGGTGAAGGAGCCTGGTAGAAACTACTGCTCCCCGACGGCACCTCATCTAATCCCACACCCGAAGTCGGTCTCACGATCGGGTGCCAACGGGGAGTTGTTCTGAACGGACTCGAACTCGCCCATGCATTCCAACACAGGGTGGGACAAGGAAAAGGAAACATATATGGGTTAGGAGGATACATATAAAGCGGGCAAGGTGCGTACTGGCATAAAGCGTGGATCTTTGTGATGTCGGTGTTGTTAGCTGAACGGATGGGCCGGTGGATGTGTAGGCGCTGTTGATGGGCCCGGTGGATCGTGTAGGCGCTGTTGATGGGCCGTGATCGTGTCACGCGCTCTTGGGCCCGGTTCATCATCCATTCTCCTTCGATGTGTAAAAGGGCCCGACGTTCCCGCCGCTCGCCCGAATTAGCCGTCGCCTCTCCTCATCCGGACAACAGATCACGGCATGCCATGGATTCTAAACCATGGCATGTACTCCGCACGACCACGCTAACTCTGGAACTATGATCGGTTCCGGTTAGGTAAAAAGTCATACCGGTTCTCCCACGTCTCGATATGTTCGACCAAAATCTTGGCCAATCCGTGTGTCCGCTTTGTAGTAAGTCCACTTTGTGCTCATCATCGAGCACCTCGGAGGCATGGAATCGGTTGCACGGCATCCAAATTGCCGCAGAACCCGATCGGACCGGTGCATCTCCAGCGTTGAGTAGGTGATTAGCGGGACCTTAACGTGCCAGCTGTTCGAATTTTGGAGATACTCATCCCGAATTATTGCCCGAATTTCGAGATCTCGTCATGCGGTGTCCATTGAAACTATATTAACATTACCAACTTATTAGTTATATACATAATATTAGACACTACCTACGAAATACTAAATTATAATAACGAAATTCGACACTTACTTACGATTCCGACCTTTGGTCCAACAGAGCCGTATATCCTCAAGCGCGTTAGGTATTCCAACATGATTGCTCCTCGGATGGTTCCACCTAATTAAATAAACTTTTAGCATGCAATTATACTATAAATATACGACATATTTGTAAAATATAATATTAAATTTACCTCGTTATCGGTGGGAATGAATATGGTTGGTCGAGTCGGGGCGTAAAAATGGAAATCGAAACCATGCCCATGATTGCAGTAGTGATAGGCAACCTCCGATTTTTTGTTTACTCGTGGCGCGCCGCTGCTGCATCTCCGGTATAATATAGATAGATATGGCGGACCCCAACTCAATTCACCGGCTGCTCTGAAATCAACAAGTTTGTGGAGCCATCTCGGTGGACGAGGTTTCTAGAGGTCCGGCATCGAGATAGCCTCCAATTATCTCGAAGTATGTATGCCGCGCGCATACCGTATTCTTTCTTCTTGATCGAACCTTCATTCTGGCTGCGGGATTGCGCTTCTTCTCGTAACCAAGCCAAATCGATCCGAGCTCCTTGAATTTTATCCGGAATGGCACCCGTAAGCTCGTAGCATACGGCCATCCAATCGAGAGATGTTACGGACCCGGTGACTACCGACCGATCCACCGGTAATCCCAATCAGAATCGCACATCTTCCAAGGTGATGGTACACTCTCCGCATGGCAAATGGAAAGTGTCGTCTCTGGTCTCCACCTCTCTATCAACGCTACTGATCAAAGGCGGCTCCAACTTGAACCCCGGGCTATCGTGGCCACGTGCAAAAACCCGCTTCCCGCAGTAATTTCTCGATCAATGGCGATGGGGACCGGGCATGTTGCGAATATAACATTGCAACACCCGATCTACAGATATTTAAAAATTATAAAATTATAAAATTCTAAATTAATTAAAATTGCATAATTAAAAATTTAATAATATTGAAAAATTAACATTCAAACTTACCATTTTCTTTTCTTTGGGCGGCAATGTGGTCCTCGCCTAGGCGACATAATTCCCGACCATTGTACTCAGATAAATAATTTAAAAATTTTCCAAAAATAGGTTTAAAAAAATTATAAAGGGCTTTTTTATAAATAGTAAAGGACTATTTTGAAATTTAAGCGTAAATTTGAGAGAAATTTGAGAGCAAATTGATAGCAAATTGAGAGAAAAATGAGAAAGGATTGAATTGTGAAAAAAATGAAGGGTTGGGGGGGTATTTATAGGGTTTTTTCGACCGTTGGGCCCAACGGTCAAAAAATTTGACCGTTGCGGCCTAAAGCGCTCCCCGGGGACGCGCTTTAGGCGCTGACTCAAAAACGCTTATTTGACGGGACGCGATTTTGGGGGAAATTGCCCTTTCAGGTCATTAATTTTCAACCCTATACTTTCAGGTAATTTTGTTATTTTTTGGTATTTTCTGGAGTTTTGCCCCTTTCTAGTACCACAAAATACCATAATTGGTGGCGTTTTCTCCGTGATTGCCACTAAAAAAATAACATATTAATTTAGTAATTGTTTTTCTGGATAGTGCCATTTAAGCTCTGGATGCTGTAACATAACGTATTTTTGTGGCGTTTGACAGAGACTTTTTAGGTCTACAACCTAAATGCAAGTTATATTCACTTAATAAAATCTTGAGAGTCCGAGGTTAATTTACAGGGAAGTTGATTCGAGCTTACAAGTATTATGCTAGAACAAATATTTAACACCTAACTTTGGAATGTGTGTCAAAACTGAAAGTAAGAGCAAAAAACACTAGAAATAAAAATAAAAATCAAAGAAAGAAATTAACTAATAATAAAAATAAATACTTAGAAGAAAATATGTTAAGGTTAGAAGATCAACTCTTGGTGTCATATTAAGATTAAATTTTAATACTCAATGTTATTACTCAATTAGAATCTACGCAAAATGGAGGCACCAATCAGAAAATCTAGCAGTGTATGTCCAATAATTAAACATATGAATTAATGAGCAAATGTATGTCCGTCCAAGGAGTGTCTAATATGATTGTCCATTAAGTCCAAGAGTTTTGCAAATGAATTTATAAGTAAAGAATGGTGCAATATGAAAGTTTATCTGTTTAACTTCAGTCCAAGAATATAACATATGGTATTATAATCACTTGATAACTTCAAAACCTATAAAAAAATATTTCAAATATTTGTTATGCCAATTTTTATATGTCTACAACAAATCAATGTTAATTTATCCAAGCATTCGTTGTGTCATCTATTGTCTATCACAAATAAAATATATTACTTTACAATATGATTATAAAAAGTGATTGATAATTAATTTTAGCTCAATTGGTGAGTATAAAATTTACCTTAATACTTGACAAGAGTCACCCTTTCAACTCAACATTGAAAACATAGAATAACATAACAAAATTAAATAACTCAAACTTTATATGAAAAAAACATTAAATATAAGAAACTTGAGATTTTACAAGGATAAAGAAACAAACAAATACTAATAAGAAAATGATCTTGGTCTCCATTTCAAGATGCCTCCTATTTGGAAATAAAGGCTATTTACAGAGGTCTGTGAAGAGGAAAAAGACAATGCAAAGGACTTGTTAGTAATGAATTGCTAGGCCCAGTTCTTTGTCATCTTTTAAGTCATTTCACATGTTAATTGATGACTTTTTTTGTTCAAGTTAATGTCTCCCAATGGGAAAAGTCCAAGAAAGTTGATTGATGGTCTGCATCTTGTCCATTCATTATAGAAATTTTTGCTCCAAACTCCAAGTATGTTAGGAGATATGATCCAAACACAAAAATGCATCAAAAATATCCATCAATGTGAAACTTGTAACTTTCTCTTTACTTTTGGTTTTCTTCCTAATGCATTTTGGTATTGGTGTTCCAATATTTGAATAGATCTTCAAATTCCCTTTTCAATGATATAAAGTACACCCAAAATGGAGTTCTGGAGCTCGAGAAATGATTGAAACAATAAGAAGTGTTCCGGTTGAAAGTTCTGAATGTGCCCAAATTATAAATTTTGAATCTTTAAGCATTGGACTGTCACTCATCATTTTGGATCAGCTTTAGGCTTAGTGCATTTAATCTTGTAGTCCCATCGTATGCGTTAGAAAAATTTTGCTGAATGCTGGTATGAGGATGGTGGTTAGTTAATAAATATTTTTAACGTCAATTTCTTCCTTTCCCTTTCGTTTTTTGTTTTTTTTTCTTTCTTTTTCCTCCTTTCTTTTTCTTATTTTTCCTCTTTCAAGTGAGTTCTTTGATTGCATCCGATAAGTGATTGTCGAAGTATTAAGAGTCCTAAGTGATTCGGAGCGTTGTTAGAAGATTTTCGTGTAATTTTTGCGAAGTTGTTAGTTTCCATTTACGTAATTAAATTGGGAATTCTTCGTTTGCTGTATGTAAATTCGTTGTTAATTAGTCATTAATCAAGTTTTTAGGCGTGAAACCGGATGAGGGTAGTCCTTTGCGTGCTGTTACGAATTAGTTCGGCAGATCGTCGGTAAGCGTTCTTTGTTGAAAGTTTCTTGGTGTCGATTTATTCGACATAATTGATTGAGTGTTAACGTTTGCGTTATCTAGTCGTTTTAGTCATTTGATTGATTGTTGAATGGTTAATTAGGTTCCGGGTAGTCTCCGCATTGTTTTTTCGTCAAAACAAGACCAAGTCCGTGCCAAAAATCTTAATTTTGCGAGTTTTGGTTGCCAAAAATGGTGGTTGTCGATGCCACACGGCTAGGTACATGAGCATGTGTCCAAGCTATGTATGCAACACGGGCGTGTGAGCCACACGGCTGTGTGCCAGGCTATATGTTAGGCAGTGTAACTTGCTGCTCATCGATTTGGGGCCATATGGGCAAGGCACACGGGCGTGTGTTGTAACACCCCAAATTCGGCCTAGACGTTATGGCCGAATCCAGAGGTGCCACCAAGAAGGGTTTTGAAAATTGAGTCGTTTCGATAAATCATTCAAGTTTTATAACTCATATTCGTTTATATCTATTATCGAAAATGTTATTTAATTAATTTATTTGCCAAAACGTAATTTGCAGCTGATGTTATAGAAACCGTTGTATTAGAAAATCTCGTTCGTATTTTTGGAAAACCTTTGTTTTAGTAAAACCGTGTTTTAGATAACCGTCGCAAATAAAGTGTAAAAACAAAAATCCAAATCCCAAAATTAAACCAAATAGTCCGAAGAGTCCAATTATTACAAAACTCCTAGAAATAATCCTTAAATAAAAATAAAAGCCATAATCTTAAATAGTTTACAAACTCGTGGTCACCATGAGGCTCCGTCATACCGACCCGTCTAAGTCTGTGGATTACCTGAATAGAACAGACAAACAGATGTGAGTTTTCGTAAACTCAGTGTGTAATCCAACAGAAATAGACATGCAATACATACAAAAATCTCATATACAGTCAGATATAAATTCGGACTCATGTCCATTTCAGATACAGATAACAAAATCAGATAAGCAGTATAGATATGCAGAATGCTACCCCCATCCTCTACACACCATCTCTGACCATCCCAACACACCATGTGGGGTTAAAAACACCCACCCATCCCTACACACCATATAGTGTCGATGCGACACATTACAGATAATATGCAGTCAAGCTGCCAGAATATAGGCGAAGTGTCGCCGTACAGATCACTTCCTCCACATATACAAAACCCACTCCAATCACAGATACAGTAATATCATGCATAACATGCTCAAACACAGATTGCATATATATACTTTAAACAGAACAAACATACATATCGGAATCCTACAGAAGGCAGCCTATCAGAATATCAGATCACATAACTTAGGGTTTGGTTTGCCTTTACCGACCTTACAGTAGGCCCACGGTCGATCGGAACGAACCGTGCCACCTTAGGGAAGATTTTAGAATTACGGGCCCACATGCCTATGTGGCATGCCCGTGTGGGCCCACATGTCTAGATTAGTCTTTCCCATGTGGCCCACACGGCCACACCCACACCACCACAAGGCCATGTCTTGCGCACGACCTTGCCCTTGTCAAACACACGGTTGTGTCTCGCACATGGCCAACCACACAGCCAGGTACACGCCCGTGTAGCGTTGACAGAATGGTTTTTTGGCTTTCATCGGAGCTTGATTTTCTACTTTTTGGGAACACACCTATTACGGTTTTGATGCGAAACCAACCCCGAGACCACCAGCACCTAAAAATAGAACCCCAATACCCTATTAGCTACCAATTTACAAGTTTAACACGATTACCCAATTACGCAAAACAAATCGACTTACTATTTACCAAAAATGACCACAACCTCAAATCAAGCCGTTGAAGTGAAAATCGATGCTTCACAGCCTTCACCTAAGCAACAGAATTTGTCGATTACTCACCAATTATCGGCTATCATTAACATTGCCCACAACTCAAAAAATAATCGTTAACAATAAACAAAACTTCACTTACCAAGCCGGTTAAAGAACCCAAAAAATTGCAGTAGCAACAATTTGAACGAGAAAAATGACAACAATTAAAAGAAGGAAATGAAAATTGAAAGTGAGAAAATAACAGAGGATGGAAAAATGTCAGAAAGAGGAAGTTTTAGGAAAAAAAGAGACAAAAATTTTAAAAAAAATCAGAAATCTGATAATCTCCCTAATTTTTTCTCCTACTAACCCACTAACTCACAATCACCTCAGAATTTTAGCTTTACTGAAACTCTATTAGTCAATCAAGCAAAAATTAAGACCCTCGCTCACATAGGGATTCAAACACAGGACCTCCAACACAACAACCCCTTACCACTCAAATCAGCAGGCTCATTCTGATATGAATTAACAGACAATTTATATAAGCCTACTGGACAAGGGTAAGGCTTGGATCTAAAATAACAAAATTTGGCAAAAGTGAGACTTGAACCCAAGACCTCTCATACACACCCAGAACACTTGACCACTGAAGCAGGTACCCATATGTGTCAGAATTTACAAAAATATGAATAAATAAATCAGGGTGTTACAACTCTACCCCCTAAAAGAAATATTGGCCTCGAAATTTACTTGATCAGAACAGATGAGGATACTGCTGACGCATCGAGTCCTTAAGTTCCCACGTGGCTTCTTCAGTGCCATGATTCCGCCACAGAACCTTTACTAACGGTATGGACTTCCTCCCCAGTACCTTAATATCACGATCCAAAATCTGAACTAGCTCCTCCTTAAAAGTCAAATCTGGTCTAACCTCGATCTCCTCAATAGAGACAACGTGAGATGGATCAGACCGATACCGCCTCAACATCGAGACGTGAAACACATCATGGATACGGTCTAATTCTGGAGGTAGCTCCAACTGATAAGTGACCGGTCCCACACGCTTCAGAATTCGATACAGCCCAATAAACCTAGGGCTCAACTTGCCCTTACGACCGAATCTCAGAATTTTCTTCCACGGAGAAACCTTAAGGAATACAAAGTCACCCACAGAGTACTCAATATCTCTCTTTTTCAGATCCGTATAGGACTTCTATCTATCAGAAGCCGCCTTCAGACAATCCCGAATCAATCTAACCTTATCTTCAGTCTCGAAAACCAACTCAGGACCCAAAACCTGACGTTCACCCAACTTAGTCTAACATAGCGAAGTACGACACTTACGACCATACAAAGCCTCGTAAGGTGCCATCTGGATGCTAGACTGGAAACTGTTGTTGTAGGCGAACTCAACTAATGGCAGAAAATCCTCCCAACTACCTCAGAAATCAATCACACAACTCCGAAACATATCCTCCAGTATCTGAATCACCCTCTTAGATTGACCATCGGTCTGAGGATGGAATGCAGTACTGAAGTCCAATCTCGAACTTAGGGCCTCATGTAATTTCTTCTAGAACTGAGAAGTAAAGCGAGGATCCCTATAAGAAATTATCGAAACAGGAACCCCATGCAGTATTATAATCTCGGAGATATAGAGCTTTGCTAACTTCTATAGAGAGTAGTCTGTCTGAGCTGGAATAAAATGAGCGGACTTGGTTAATCGATCCATGATGACCCAAACAGAATCCTTCTTAGTGGGTGTCAACGGCAACCCACTAACAAAGTCCATCGTCACTCGTTCCTATTTCCATAAAGGAATCTTAACGGGTTGCAGTAAACCCGAAGGTAACTGATGCTCAACCTTAACTTGCTGGTACGTCAGACAACGAGTAACAAAATTTGAAACCTCACGTTTCAAACCCGGCCACTGGTACAGTTCATGGAGATCCTGATACAGCTTATTACCACCGGGATACATAGCATAAGGGCTACTATGTGCCTCCCTCAAAATCGACTGTCTCATATCAGAATCATTCAATACACAAACCCGACCCCGAAAACACAGAACCACATCTGTATTCAGCCCAAAATCCGAAGTGCTACCTCTCTCAACCTAACGAAATCGCTGAACCAAAGACTTATCCCCCAACTACTTATCTCGAATCTGATCAATCCAAGTTAGCTTAACTTGCAACTTGGCTAACAGACCTCCATCCTCAAATAGACTAAGACGAGCGAACATCGCTCTCAAATCAGTCATCACTCTTCGACTGAGAGCATCGACCACCACATTGGCCTTACCAGGATGGTACTCAATCGTGCAGTCATAATCTTTGAGCAGCTCAATCCACTGATGCTGTCTAAGATTCAACTCCTTCTGAGTAAGGAGGTACTTGAGGCTCTTGTGATCAGTGTAAATAATACCCCTCTCACCATATAGATAATGCCTCCAGATCTTTAGCGCAAAAACCACAGCAGCTAGCTCGAGATCATGCGTTGGATAATTCCTCTCGTGTGACTTAAGCTGACGGGACGCATAAGCCACAATCTTACCATCTCACATCAGTACACATCCCAAACCAACGTGCGATGCATCACTATAGACCACAAAATCTTTACCAAATTCAGGTTGTATCAGAGCAGGAGCCTGAGTCAGAACAAACTTGAGCTTCTCGAAGCTCGATTGTTGCACATCAGTCCAAACAAAAGGAATACCCTTGCTCAGAAGCTTAGTCAAAGGGGCTGTAATAAGAGAGAACCCCTCAAAAAAAGGCCAATAATACCCCTCAAGACCTAGAAAACTGTGAATCTCTGATATGTTCTTAGGCTGTTTCCAATCAAGCACATCCTCAATCTTTCTAGGATCAACTCGGATCCCCTCAGCAGAAACCACGTGCCCTAGAAAAGTCACCTCTCACAACCAAAACTCACACTTGCTCAACTTAGCGTAGAGCTATTTCTCTCGGAGTATCTGGAGCACTACTCTAAGATGCTCATCATGCTTGTCCTCGGTCTTAGAGTACACTAGAGTATTATCAATGAAAACCACGATGAACTGATCCAGATACGGCTGAAACACTCGGTTCATCAAATCCATGAATGCAGCCGGAGTATTCATCAATCCAAATGGCATAACTAAGAACTCGTAGTGCCCATAATGAGTCTTAAATGCAATCTTATGAACATCAACTTCCTTAACTCTAAGCTAATGATACCCAGATCGGAGATCTATTTTTGAGAACACTGAAGCCCCTCAGAATTGACCAAACAAATCGTCGATCCTCGAAAGTGGATACTTATTATTCACAGTCAGTTTATTCAACTGACGGTAGTCAATGTCATCCAAATGGTGCCATCATTTTTCTTTACAAACAAAATCGGTGCACCCCACGGAGACACACTAGGACAGATGAAACCACGATCTAGAAGCTCTTGAAGTTGAACCTTAAGCTCTGTAAGCTCCTTCGGTGTCATACGATGTGGAGCGATGAACACCGGAGCTGTACCTGGTAGAAGCTCAATGTCGAACTCAACTTTTTGATTCAGAGGTAAACCCGGTAACTTCTTAAGAAAGACATCTTGAAATTCTCTCACTGTTCTGATATCCCTGACAGAAGAGTCCCTAGAAATTGAAACACTGATGAAAGCCATAAATGCCTCACACCCTTTCTGAACCAATTTCTCAGCCACAAGAGCGGAGATCACATTAGACAGATAATCTCGACGCTCACCGATCTCAACCACCTCCCTATCATCCTCGGTCCTCAGAACGACCTTCTTAGTTACGCAATCCAAACTAACCCGGTGCTCAACTAACTAGTCCATACCCAGAATTAAGTTGAACTCCCCAAAAGGTAGCTCCATCAGATTTGCCAGAAACACAGTCCCTTGTATTTCCAACGGTACATTCCTATAAAGTTTACTTACTCGAACAGACTGCCCCAACAGACTCTGTACGTTAATCTCACTAGAAGTGCACTCTACAAAAATCACCAAGTTTTTGGAAACAGTACTAGCTACATAGGAATGTGTAGGACCTAAAGTCTATCAGAGTAGTATAAGGAACATAAAAATAAAGATCGTACCTATGATCACATTGGGGCGTCTCTGTCCTCTCGACATCGAGCAGCATAAACCAATGCAGACAATGTAACAGTCTGATTTTGGCCCTAATCAGAACGGTGGTTTTGGGACCACGAATCCAAGTCAGAAAAATATTTTAATATTATTTTCCGTGTTAATTATATATGATTCAGCATGTGTTAAAGTTTCGTAAGTTAATTTGTCCGTTTGTGTGTTTAATTTAAGAAAAAGACTAAATCGCGTAAAAGGTAAAAGTAGTCTTCTATTTGATTGAATGGCTTAATTGTTGCGTCTTCTTATATAGAAGGATTTATGTTGTAATTTGGCCAAAATGAAGGTTAGTGGACGGCAACATGCATGAATTGTGTTTTTATATGTTTATATTATAAGTTAATAATAATAATATTATATTATAAAATATAATATAATAAAATAAAAACAACCATGCATTTTTTTTATGGTTGTTCATCTTTCTATTACCGAAGCTAAAGAGAAAAAGAAAAGAGAAATCTTTCATAGGGTTCGGCCTTGTCTAGGCTTGATTAAGGTATGTACTTAGCTCGATTTTTGATAATTTTTACGTTTTTGAGATCGTTGCTAAGAGATGCACAAAGCCCATGTTTTAGTTTTTGATTTTGATGAATATTTTGAGTTGAGCTATTGATGATAGTTTGTTGTTTATGTTGTTTGATGATGAAATATGATATATATGTGTTAGATTAACAAGTTTTGTCTTTGAATTTTTGATAAAATTTAGTATATTGGACTAAATTGCAAAAATAAATTTTTGAGGGATTAAAATGTGAAAAAAATGAAATGCATGGACTTGTATGAGGACTAGGAATATTCGGCCCTTAAGGTATATAGTCAAATTTTGTGTATTTTGTGTTTTGTGCAAATAGGACTAAATTGTAAAAAGTGTGAAATGTTAGGGGCAAAATGGTAATTTACCCATTTATGTGTTTTTGGATTAAATTGAATGAAAATATGTTTGAATGTGCTTAATTTGAATATGTTTAGATCAAGAACCAAAGAAATCGGACTTGGATCGGGGAAAAGCGAAAGTAGTTGAATAGTCGGTTTTTGTCGTTCGACGATATCCGAGGTAAGTCTTTAAGCAATAAAACACCGTAAATTATGTATGTAACTTAGTATATGCTGATTTGGAAATATTGTAGCAATAATATTGAGTAGCCGAATGTGAATAAACATAGACTTTATTATAATTACGTTTAATTCGATTGAGATATGATGTTTGAAAATTCGTACGAAGATTATGAAGTGTATAAAGTTTCGATATATGAAATGTGTGTGAGACAGCTTTATAGTATCGTTATTCGGGCTTTGGGCCTAGCAAGCTTTGAGCTGGTGAAATTAATCGGGCTTCGTGCCTTAGCAGGCTTATTGCTTGGGTGAATAATATCGGACCTTGAGTCTAGCGGGCCTTGTCTTGGTGTGTGATTGAGCTTATGCCTAATGAGTTTTATACCGGTGATTTATTTTTGAGCCTATGCTTATAATATTTCAAGTTGTTGCGGGAATTGAGCAAGTTAAAATTTAGATGAATGATCTTGTATATATTCGGCCACATAGGTATGTACATATGTAATGTTATATTGGATCTTGAATATTCGACCATGAAGGTATGTATCAATGTGATATTATAATTGAATTTGTATATTCGGTAAAATAAGTAAGTACATAGGTGATGTTAAATTTTGATCTTACATATATTCGCCATATAGATATGCACATTTTTGATGTTATATTTGATTTTCTATAATTGACCAAATGAGTGATGTTGGCTTATGAAGTTGAGTTTGATTCATAAGTATATATGTTTGAATGTAAGTATATTTGAGATAATGATATTTTGAGAGTGAAAAGTTGAATGATGATATGCTAGATGTAGATTATTGGCATTCGGCCAAGGTAACCCTTTTGTATAAAAGTTTAAGTTATAAATTAAATATGAGATGATATGATTGAGATATTGTACAACGTTAATGTTATAATTTGATTTGTCTTTATTGTTTTGATTATTATTATGAATATTAAATTGCTTATGACTTACTAAGCTAAGTTAGCTTACTCTGTGTGTTTTGTTATTTTGTTTTATAGATTTTGGTTGTAAGTTACGAGCTCTGGGATCGTCATTGAAGTCATCCACACTATCGTCAACCTTTGGTACTTTTAAAAGTCTATGTTCGAGCTTATGGCATGTATAGACTAGATTTTGTTTTGGATCGATGAATTTTGTCCTTGTAAATAGCCATGCGAAAATGGCTTGTTCTTAAAGTTAATGTTTAGATGTTTAATTAATTTTGGTCATGATATATGTGTGTGGTAACTTGATATATGGATGATGGATATGTTTTGGTTGTGGATCGTTTATGAAGATAATGATAATGATTCTTCGGTCATGCATTAGCTTAAATTGTAAATATAGATAATGGATTTTATTTAAATTGTGGTTCGGCAATGGTGAATTAAACATGTAGTTAAATGTTTAGTTAAATGTTAATAATGGAATTGGTTGTATTAATACGTGTAGTTTATGCTATGCTATGGATATTTTTCAATTTGATATAGTTACTTTGAGTCAATTTGAAATGGTATGTTTGCATTGGTGAGATGGTCTAGAAATGGTGAATAATGAAAATATGTATATTCGATTGAAGTATTAGACTCATATTAATAGTTCAGTGATTGATTATGAGTATGTATTTTTTAAAGAATGTGAATTGGGTGTACTTTTAGTATTATTTGTGCTCTTTATGGTTTAAATCAATATGGTCATATGCGCATATATTTGTATCAAAAGAAGAAGTTTATTTAGTTTTGAAATGATGTTTGTATAAGTGAGTGTATGTGTACGTATAGTTAGTATGCTGTGTGGTTAATTTATCTTAGATTAATGCGCATAACATGTGAATCGATATAGTCAGGGATTGATTAAAGAAATAAGTTGATATTTATTTGGTAACTATGTTTAGATATGGTTTTTGGAATTATGAAAAATATGTGCATAGTATAATAATATGGTTTGATAGAGGCTGGATTATGATTTGATTATGAAAGTTATGATTTTTTTAATACTTGATATTTGATTAAGTTTTAAATATTGATGTGTTTTAATTTTGAGTTGTGAAATGTAATGAATATCTATGTGAACTGTGTTATGACCGGTAACGCCTCATAACCCTAATCTGACGACGGATATGGGTTAGGGGTGTTACAGACAACCTCACCTCAGTCTGACTAGCACCTTTGCCTGGTGCTATCTGTCTTCAGCCAATACCATTACAACCCCTAGCCGGTCCACGACCCCTAGGTGGTTGCTGAACTGCCCTCTGAGGCTGTATAGAACCCGGTCCTGAAGCTTGCTTCTGATCAGCCTGCTGTAGACACTCTCTAATCTGATGCTCCAAAGATCCACATCTCAGACAAGCCTTTAACCTCCTCCAACACTCGCCCGGATGACGCCTACCACAATCCCCACATGGCTGAATCCCAATAGGAGCAATAGGAACCCCCACTCTAACAGGCCCATCAGGTCTGGCCCGTTTATTAGGCCTCTGAACAGAACTAGAGGGCTCCGAATCCTCCTTATTCTTGCCTCTCTCTCGGTCCATATTTTGGCGCTCCGCGCGCTTAACCTCTTTGGCGATCTTTGCATTATCTACCAGAACTGCAAACTCTCGCTCCCTCTGTGGAGTAATCAGTACCCTTAGATTATCCCTCAAGCCGTCCTCAAAACAGACGCATTTCTCATACTCAGATGCCACCATGCCTCGAGCGTAGCGGTTCAACCTCAAAAACTTGGCCTCATACTTGACCATAGATCTATCACCTTGCATGAGATTCATGAACTCACGCCTACAAGCATCCACATAGCTCACCCCCACATACTTCTCTTGGAAATCGATCTTAAAATAGTCTCAGTTCAGACAATCTGGCTGAGTACCCTCCTCAACCGACAAACACCACTAATACACCTTGTCGCGAAGCAAAGAAACTGCACCCTTTAGTTTCTGTTTAGAAGTATAGTCTATATCATTCATAATCCTCTTGGTGGCCTCCAACCAATACTCGGCCACAGTAGGGGCGACTCTAGTGACACCTCTAAACAGCTCAACTCTATTGGACCGGAGTCGTTTAGTTACCTACCCACGGCCCCCAGATCCAGAATGGGGTTCAGCGACCCTCTCCAACACTCTTAACATGGCTTGGGACAGTGCGCTGTCCCCAGCTGAGCGGCTTTGAGACCCAGTCTCAATATCAGGCGAAACTGGTGTCTCACTCGTATCTAAATTTGACATACTGCCTAAAGAGGAAGACTCAGCTCGAGACCCCTACGGCCTCTACCGTGCCCACGAATACCACGACTGCGAGTTCCACGAGCGCTCATCGTAAATTCAAATTTTTATCAAAATTATAAAATTTTATGTATCAGTTCCATTATTTATTAGCAGATATCTTATGCTTTAAATTTTCAGAAGTTCAGAAATGTTTCAGAGGTTTCAGTTTCTAACTAACTCAATATAGTTTCAGAAAGTACTAACTACAGTGTTTTCAGAAAGTTCTATCTAAGTTTAGAAGTACTTACAGGATCGGCGCTAGAGACTCGGAGTACCACATACTTTCTCAAATTATCCAAATTATTTAAAAATAAATTCTTTCTTAAACACAATTTTGAACCTAAAATTCATAGCCCGAGTTTTGCAACCTGGCTCTGATACCACTAAATGTAACACCCCAAATCTGGCCTAAACATTATTTCCGAATCAGGAGGTGCCACCAAGAAGGGTTTTAAAAACTGAGTCGTTTCAATAAATCATTCAAGTTTTATAACTCATATCTATTTATCTCTATTATCGAAAATGTTATTTAATTAATTTATTTGCCAAAACACAATTTGCAGCGGAAGTTATAGAAACTGTTGTATTAGAAAATCTCATTTGTATTTTTGGAAAACCTTTGTTTTAGTAAAATCGTGTTTTAGATAACCGTCACAAATAAAGTGTAAAAACGAAAATCCAAATTCCAAAATTAAATCAAATAGTCCGGAGAGTCCAATTATTACAAAACTCCCAGAAATAATCTTTAAATCAAAATAAAAGCCATCATCTTAAACAGTTTACGAACTCGTGGTCACTGTGAGGCTCCGTCACATCGATCCGTTTAAGTTTATACATTACCTGAACAAAACAGACAAACAGATGTGAGTTTTCATAAACTCAGTGTGTAATCCAACAGAAATAGACATGCAATACATACAAAAATCTTATATACAGTTAGATATAGATTCGGACTCATGTCTATTTTAGATATAGATAACAGAATCAGATAACTAATACAGATATGCCGAATCCTACCCCCATCCTCTAAGCACCATCTCCGACCATCCCAATACACCTTGTGGGGTTAAAACACCCACCCATCCCTACACACCATATAGTGTCGATGCAACACATTACAGATAATATGCAGTCAAGCTGCCAGAATATAGGCGAAGTGTCGCCGTACAGATCACTTCCTCCACATATACAAAACCCACCCCAATCACAGATACAGAAATAACAGATACGGTAATATCATGCATAACATGCTTATACACAGATTGCATATATATACTTTAAACAGAACAGATATACATATCGAAATCCTACAGAAGGCAGCCTATCAGAATATTAGATCACATAACTCAGGGTTTGGCTTGCACTTACCGACCCTACAGTAGGCCTACATTCGATCGGAATGAACCACACGACCCTAGAGAAGATTTCAGAATTACGGGCCCACATACCCGTGTGGCCCACACAGCTTGGCCCAAAACCTACACGCCCAAAGGCCCACACGCCTAGATTGGTCTTGCTCGTGTAGCCCACACGACCACACCCACACCACTATACGGTCGTATCTTACGTACAACCATGCCCTCGTCAAACACACGGTTGTGTCTCGCACACGACCAACCACACGGCTAGGCACACGCTCGTGTGGCGTCGACATAATGATTTTTCAACTTTTGTCGAAGCTCGATTTTCTGTGTTTTGGGAACAAACCTATTACGATTTTGATGCGGAATCAGACTCGAGACCACTAGCACCTAAAAATAGAACCTCAATATCCTATTAGCAACCAATTTACAAGTCTAACACGATTACCCAATTACGTAAAACAAATCGACTTACCGCTTACCAAAAATGACCACAACCTCAAATCAAGTCATTAAAGTGAAAACCGATGCTTCACCGCCTTCACCTAAGCAACAGAATTCATCGATTACTCACCAATTATCGGCTATCATTAACATTGCCCACAACTCAAAAACCAATTGTTAACAATAAACAAAACTTCATTTACCAAGCCGATTAAAGAACCCCAAAAATTACAGTAGCAACAAATTGAATGAGAAAAATGATAGTAATCAGAAGAAGGAAACGAAAATTGAAAGTGAGAAAACAAGTGAGGAGGGAAAAACGTCAGAAAGAGGAAGTTTTAGGAAAAAAGTGAAACAAAAATTTAAAAAAAAATCAGAAATTTGATAATCTCCCTAATTTTTCTCCAACTAACCCACAAACTTAAAACCACTTCAGAATTTTAGCTTTACTGAAACTCTATCAGTCA
Organism: Gossypium sturtianum; assembly: GCA_025698515.1. Classification (NCBI taxonomy): domain Eukaryota; kingdom Viridiplantae; phylum Streptophyta; class Magnoliopsida; order Malvales; family Malvaceae; genus Gossypium; species Gossypium sturtianum. The sequence goes on from CM046943.1 coordinate 126,431,786, forward strand.
ACCGAGAAAAAGTTAACACCCTCGCTCACATAGAGATTCGAACACAGGACCTCCAACACAACAACCCCTTACCACTCGAACCAGTAGGCTCATTTTGATATGAATTAAAAGACAATTTATATAAGCCTACTGGACAAGGGTAAGGCTTGGATCTAAAATAACGAAATTTGGAAAAAGTGGGACTTGAACCCAAGACCTCTCACACACACCCAGAATATTTAACCACTGAAGCAGGTACCCATATGTGTCAGAATTTACAGAAACAAGAATAAATAAATCAGGGCGTTACATGTGTCCAGGTCGTGTGTGGCCATGTTAGTGCTGGGTTCACACAGGCAACGGACACGGGCGTATGTCTTGGTCATGTAACTCATTGTTTGTAACTTAGGACCACATGGCCAGGGACATGGGCGTGTGTTCAGGCCGTGTAACTCACTATTTATGATTTAGAACCACAGGCAGAGGAGATAGGCGTGTGCCTAGGCTGTGTGAGCCACACGGGCGAGGACATGGGCGTGTTTCTAGGCCGTGTGGCATATAAATAGGGCCTGAAACCTATCTTTGGAGGCCGTGAATGTTGCTCAACATTGATATTGATGTCCCCAATGCATGAATGATTTGAATTTGGTTATACGAGAATTCTCTGATACTCTGTGGCTGACGTATGAATAACATAATTGTATGCGTATTGTGATACTTATTCTGATATTGAGCTGTATTATCTTCTTGTGAAAAAAATTGGAATGACTGAATAGGTATTGTGGATATTTGTACTCTGCATTTGCATGGGTTTGGATATTGTGAAGAAGGAAGTAATCTACTCTGAATTAGTGGCTAAGCCACAATGCTTATAATATGATTCTGGCGCTTTGTCGCATTTCTATCTAGCAGTTAAGCTGCGCCTCTGGAAATTTGTCAGACAGACACTTTAAGGCGTGTAGGGTTGGTTGGGCATTGAACGCCCTTAACGGTGTGTTGGGATGGCCAAAGATAGTGTGTAGTAGATGGGGTAGGATTGTTGCATCTAAATCTGATATGTTCTATTTGTGAAACTGAAAATTGCTTCTGTATATGTAACTAGTCTGTTCTAAAATTGAACTGAAATTACTTCTGTTACCAAACTGAATCTTTGAATTCGGAACTATCTTATAAATGTGTTCTAATTGAATAAACTTCGTTTATGCACTGAGTTCACAACTCACTTTGTTATTGATTGGATTTCAGGTGGTTCTCAAACTTGAACGGGTCTGTGCCTTTGGAGCTCGGTCAAGCTTTTATCTTTCATTGAAATACTACTATTAGGAATTTCAGTAATCTATGATAATATGATGTTTGAGAAGATTTTACACTTAATTAACTATCGTGCTAAATTTTATGTAATGAATGGTTTAGTTTTAATGCGTTATAACTATAAGATTTTAGAATCGATGATGTAACTCTCTAGACTTGGTCTGGACGTCTAGGTCGGGTTTAGGGTGTTATACAAATATTCTTCTTTCTTCTTCTCGGTCAGCTCATTTTTTTCCGTCTTCATTTGAATTTCCTCTCTTAATTTCTCCACTTCTTGTTTAAATGCTTGTTGCGTAGAAGTGTACCGCTGAGAGCTATCTCCAAATTGATTTCTCAGTGACAAACCTAATTTAATATGTTGAACCCCTCCATTCCTTTCTAGTCCAATTACTTTAGTCAAAACTTGATATTCAATATCTTGTACACTTATATGTAGTCTCCTTAGGTGCAACGATTTGATACTCTATAATTTTTGCATTTGCATTCTCTTAACAAAATTTAAAATACAAACACAAAATAAACATTTTAACTAAATAAATCCATAATAACTAATAATAGATAATATACTTACCACAATTTGTTGTTTTACTTCATTTATAAATGGTCTATCTTTTCTCGTACGGGTCATTTGAAAAATTTTAAGTCTAGTAGGTGCCCAACCATCCAAAATTTCCTACAAAATAATATAATAATTTTGTCGTTAAGTATTGAAAATCAACTTATGTTGACAGGTACTAAATTTTAATTATTTTTATATGTTGAATCAACCTTTATAAGTCACACATACACAATACAAAAGAGAAATGCAAACTCAAATGTTAGTTGTCCATATTTAGATACCATTTCCAACATCAATTATTTTTTTAACACTATATCCTAGCAATCCAATTCAAACACATCATTTCAACTAAAGTTAATATTCATTATTTATATACAAATATCATACATTTTAATTTCCAGATCGAGCAAAGCTTTTTGAACCATTGGTATGGATATACTTTTGTTTGCTCCTACTAAAAATCCCAACTTTTTGTCTCTTCTGTTGCATAGATAATAAGAAGTTAATATGTCATATAATATTAATTATTATAGAATCATGAAGTTTAATTTTAATATTTTTTATTTATTTACCTCAGCTTTCTCTGAAAACCAAAATTCAACTAAAAGCTCTCACGGTCATGCTATCACACCTAGTGGTACGTTCCATTTTATGGTTTCTTTGTTAAAATCCTTCTTAAAGTAAGTTGCTTTCGAATAATGTTTATAGTATCTCAACTTCTTACTTAAAGACATCCAAACAAAGTTGTCATCAATTTGAAGAGAAAATTGAGACTGCAATATAATATCATCTCCTTTAATTTATAAGAATTAATATAAATGAAGAAAATAATTAAGGATAAGATATGCCACAAGTCTCTGTATTTTTTTTTAAAATAAGGAATTTAGTCATTGTACTTCTATTTCATGGAATTTAGTCATTATACTTTTAAGATTTCAAAATTCATGTCCAATTGTTAACATTGTTAAATTTGTTGCTGTGACATTTTTGAAATAAAAAAAATACCCACTTGGTAGCCATTTAATTAAAAAAATGACTTTGTAATTAACTTGGATTTAACAAAAAAAAAGTTAACAGTGTTAATAGTTGAACCTGAATTTTGAAATCTGAAAAGTAGATTGACTAAATTCATGAAATAGAAGTAAAATGACTAAATTCCTAACTTTCAGAAAGTACTGTGACTTGTGACACATTTTAACCAATAATTAAAAGTTAAAGATAAAACAATATAACTTTCACTATCTCCATAATTTTTTTTTGCTCATCTATAAAACAATTCCATGAGTCGTACTGGACTGGTCACAACCACTTCGAGTAATCGTTGTAATGCCCCAAAATACAGGGGGTTAGATGAAATGAATAACTAAATAATTGAATAGGCTTGATGATTAAGTTGTTAATGCACTCTTTATAGGTCGTAGCTTCTATCGACTCCTCTCTCATTTCTCTTTATTTTATTTTCAACAACCAATGATCAAAACCATATTGGAATATATAATAAATGGAGTAGAAAATAACTAAATGTGGGTAGTAACCCAATGGTTAATGCATTAGCCCTCTTAAGTGACCAAGGTTCAAGCCTCCTCTTCCCCTTTAATTTTTTAATATCAAATTTTGGCAAAAATTTGGAGAAATTGAAAGTGGCACAAACTCTAAGAATTGACCCAATTCTATCCTAATTAGAATTCATATATTACCCTTTCTCAAAATTCCAATAGAATTAGAATTTATTTTCCTAATTAGAATTTTAATTTGCCCCTTTTCAAATCCTAATAGAATTAGCTCTCCATATTTCTATTTAAATCTCTTTTTTTCTTTTCTTCCCTTTTCTTTTCATCAAAATTTCATTCTACTACTGAGAATTACTTTTGTTTTCACGAATCGAAATTGATTTCCGTTTGAAACATTTTCTATCGAATTCATAATTGTCGTTCAAAATATCCTTAAACTTTGCCAAGAATCGGTAAGTATGCCTCAATCCCGATGTTTAGATCTTGAATCTTTAAAGAATTCTATCTAATGATAATCTTGAGATATATTAAATGATCTTTCTCGATTTTTCATTGAAACTTTCAACGATCTTATTTTATCTTGAAATCAACCATTAATCCTTGTGTACTTATCGATTGAATGACCCATTTTAGGTACCCCGAATTAGATTTGAAAGAGAGGGACGTCACTCTATCTCCCAGTGAAAGGTGTGTGTTCTTTTACAATCAAATCGAGGTAAAATCGTGCCTAGGATAGGGCCACATATGCTGCCACACGGGCATATGGACCACACAGATGGGAAACAAGACCATGCCCCCTATAAACCCTAGGATAGTTCACTTCTCACACGGACACGATCCTTTCACATGGTCTGCTATACGGGTGGACCACACAGCCTACCACACGGCTATGTGCCCTGGAAACCCCAATGTAGTTCGTAAACCACACAGCCTCAGCCTGTTACATGGACCAACCACACGGTTGTTTAACCCTTCCATATGGCCTGAGGCATCTCACACGACTTGGCCACACGGCCATGTGCCTCTATTTTTTAGATTTTATAGTTTTGCCCAGAATTCTGTGATTTGCTCAATTTAGTCTTTGATTGATCCTCAACCTGTTTTTAGTGTTTCATTTTATTCAATTAAGTATTTGAAAATACGAATAATGTTAGAATCCATGATTTGATTGACTGAATTATTAATATTATGTAAAAATATGATATGTCCAGTTTAATCCTTGTACATTTTCTAAATTGTTTTCTGAGTTGTTCCTTGCTCAATCAAGTCCCTGATATTGTATGAATCTTGAAATCTGTGTTTAATGCCTTAAGTTCTCTTATTATATTGCATGATACATGAACATTATGTGTTTTATGATAAAGTGAATCTGTTAAACTGAAAGTGATAATATTGTTACCACCTTATGAAGAACATGATAAGCATGTTAAGTGTTAATGATGAATTAAGTACATTTTACATGTCTACTACTAGTGTTGATTTGTTATAATACAAAGTATGACATAGTGAATTGCATAGGGCGGGATATTGTACGAAGGAAGAGTGGCAGTTTATTAAATCTGCAAACAAGTGGTGGCTCATCCATAAAACCCAATGGCAATTTGTTTAATCCACAAATATGTTGTGCACTCACAACAAGTGGCAGCAACTTCAAATATGTGGCTCGTCCACACACCTAGTGATAGTTTGTTTAATATGCGAATACAAGTGGTAGTAACTGCAAATATGTGGCTCGTCCATAAACCCAATGGCAGTTTGTTTAATCTACAACCATGTTGTCCACTCACAACAAGTAGTAGTAACTGCAAATGTTTTTATCTAAAATACTAGTAGTTTACCTATGGTTTTATTTACAAAGTGGTAGTTAAACTACAAATCAGTGGTGGCTCGTCCACAATCTGGAGTGATATGGTAGATGAGTTTTGGGGAACCCATAAGTGAGGTGTGTAGCGGAGTTAGGTAGGACTTTTCTCTTAAATTGAAACTGCATTGCATTCATAAGCATGTGCATATAAAACTATGAATAACAAGATAGTAAAGTGAAGTGTTTTATGTGAAAAATCATTAATCTTAGGTGATTTATGTGTTTAATCGCAGAATTGCTAATCTACGTGCTTTGTTTGTTTGTTGTTTTGTTCTGGTTTTCTTGTGACTGAACTCATACTGAGCTTCATAGCTCATTCCCTTTTTAATTTTCATCTTTACAAATAACCCATCAGGTTAAAACGCGGTCGCGACATATGGAGGGCTCGGAAACATTTTGTTTTTATGAAAGTATTACTAGGCTTATTTTATAATTTTTATTATTTCGAAATCATACAGTTTTACTTATTTTGTGGCATAGGACTCATAATTAGGGTTTATTTAACATGTATGACATTTAACTTAATTTAAGATATGAAATTTAATTATTTATGCATGAAATATAGTTTTCATTAAAACTAAGTTAAAAATCACTTTTCTGTTGCTAAGTCATAATTAAATTTTGTCTAATAAATAAACTAGAAGTTAACTAAGTTTTTAATGGTAATCACCTTTTTCAAGAAAAATATTAAATTAATCGTATTTTATCAACCCATGAGTCTTTTTTTTTTAAAAATAGACTAAGTCTTTTAAAGATAAACAATTTTTTTAATTGACTATTTAAAATCTTCGACCGCACTAGGCCATCTCGGTGGCCTATGTAATCTCCCAGATTCGGGCCTACCGTCTAGGCTAGGTTGGGGAGGTTACAATCATACCTAAATAAGTTACTGAAATTAATCATTATACAACATAATATTTCAACTTTATATATATAACCATGAAGATACATTAAAGTTGATGTGATATCAATTTGCTGCTAACTTACCTAAGAACCCAACCAGGAGTTGTGCTTCTCAACCAACTGGTTGTCCATAACTATAAGCCGAAACAACCATGCGCTTGCCTTCAGGTAGTCCCCATACATTCTTAAGCATCGTACGCCCTCTAGTTCGTCGTTGGCCATCATTATTAACTATGTAAAACAATAAACGACTTTGACAAATATAAAAAACAATAATAATGATAATTTAGGGTAAAGGCACTATAATTAATGTTTGATCACTTGTAGTCATATTCATGTGAACATCATTTAATGCAGCCTCACTCCCTTCAAGTCCTTGAGAAAGATTAAGTAGTTTTGGTAATTCCCTACCGTCTTTCTCTGTTGATTGAGAAGCTTTTTTGAATAACATTAACATTTTTTAATGTTTTCCTTGACATTATATCTACAAAATAAATGAAGCTAACACATTATGATGAGAGAAATTAATAACAAGTTTAATTGTATATTAATACTTTATACACACTATTAAAAGAAAATTGATGATTTTTTATCTTACTAAATTATAAAACAAGCATACATCTATTCATAGATATCTTCATCTACATTATCACGAACCCATTGATATTCTATGCTTGAACCAGGGATATTTTTATCCAAATTTTGATCAACGAAAGGTAAACATTCTGTTCTTGGGTCATCATCATCTCTACTCTCACCACCCATATCAAATAAGTCTCTCAGCATGTTATGAAGTACTACATACCAACCTTTGATAGAATCTTCAGAATAAAAAAAACTTGTCTCACTTGAGATGAAAAAACATACAGCTCGTCAATTATGTTCTGCCCAGTGTAAATTAAACGAGAGAAATTCACTAAAGTGAATCCAAATTGATCATTATTAATCCCTCTAGCAAATGTTACATCAATCCAATTACATCAAAATAGCACAACCTTCCATTTCTTGTAATAATCCAACTCAATAATGTCGGTCAAAATTTCATAGTAATCAAGATTTCCTTCAATTGGATTATTATCCCCAACACTAGTATAGCTTGTCGTTAACATAGTAACGACAACTCCATATTTTTGTGTTCTCCTAAATCTTTCCCGAGGTATTGTGTGCAATCTAAATCCACCAATAAGATACACACTATATCTTTTTATTAGTTTGTTAGGTCCTTGTGTAAAAGTCTTAACTTCTTCACTAACACCCCTTCCTTTCCAAACCTATGAAATACAATACAATATTAAAATAATTTTTCCAAAATAAATATAATAACCATTACTTTTATAATTAAAAGGCTATAAGATATAATTTAGTTACTTTCTATTTGATCCAACTATCCATGTAACACCCCTAACCCATCTCCGTCGTCGGATTTGGGTCACAGAGTACTACAATAAAATTTTAAACATTTATATCACTTACAAACAAATATACACTTATAATTACAAAAAAAATCAAATTACATTCCATTTATAATAAATATACACTTATGGGCCTTAAACTGAGCTTACGATGCCCTAAAAATAGTTTGGGAACATTCTGGGTTCAATTCGAAAGAAAATAGAAAAATTAAGAAAAAGTTGAAATTTTTGAAAACAGGGGACACACGGCCATGTGGCCAGGCCGTGTGTCATAGCCCAGACCGTGCGAACATTCGAAGTCCAGACACACAACCCTGTCCTAGACCGTGTGTCTGCCCATGTGTATATTCAAATTAAGGTCACACGGTCTTGTTGTAGGTCGTGTGTCTGCCCGTGTGTGCATTTGATGTTGGGTCACATGGCTATGTCGCTGGCCGTGTCTCAGACCGTGTAACAAACTTTTTTAAGACACACGACCGTGTCACGAGCCATGTGAAACCTACACCTAAAGACAATAGGACACACGGCCAAATGAGTGGGCCGTGTGTGTCACACAGCTGTGTGACTGCCCGTGTTCAGCGTATTTAACCCCTAAATCAAGCCATTACATACACCATTCCTTGTGCAAAAAGACATACCATATCTAGATAATTTCCTAGGTTCAAAATCACATTCAAATCATCAATCACATGCCAAAATTTCATCCATTTTATACCTAACCAATATGTCATTCAAAGGCACCTCAAACAAAGATTAATCATTCAAATAAATAAGTTAAAAGAACATATGGCCTTAACCACATTTTCCTACTCAAGCATCCACCAAAATAGCCAAATATAACCATTCTCACCAAGTTGCCATTGAACATAATATTTACCTATTCACATCAACAATTATTAATATTCACATCTAAAAGATTCAAGCTCATGAAACATACTTATTTGATTCACAAACTATATACAAGCATTTGTTCCAAGGCAAAGCATAATTTCAAAGTTTACATGGCATTCAATATAAGTAACCTTCACTCAATTCAACTATATACCAAAAGACCTTGACTCAAACATTATCATCCTAGGTACATGCCAAGACACAAAAGGAAATATGTCACCAACATTGAGTTCGGGATTGTCGTTAGATGCTGAGTCGAGAGTCAAAATATAGGTACCTAATCTGCACAAAAAATAATGATCAAATACTAAATAATTTCATAACCCAAAGAACTACATTTGAGTTTAATAATCCATTAATTCAAATTTCTAACTTGTAATGGTTATTACCACATAGTGTATCATAAGTTCCTCATGAACATTTCATATACAATTCGAGCTATCTCTCATTTACCAACCAACTTCAAGGGATCGGTTAAACATTATTAATATTGACCAACTTGTTATTGGCACTTGGTGCCTGATAGATAAACCGTAACAAAGTTTTGCGCCCGGCGCTAGTCGAATAAACCGACATTAGATGTGCCCTGCACTAGTCGAATAAATCGACAGATGTGCACCCAACGCTAGTTGGATAAACCGACGATCACATACGTAATTACAAAATCCAAAATTTCCTTATTTTATAATTCAATCATTTACAACAAATAACTATAACACAATCTTTGATCCATTCCATGATCATATATACATACACAATTTAATAATTCTTCATACAATCCGGAAATACCAAATTATGTATAAGAATATAACTAAATAGCCATGTAACAGTTAAATTAATTAAACTACATAAATAAATAGAGTTTGAGCTCAAAGACTACGAACTTACCTCGACTGAAACGGTTGTTAAAACGGAGTCAACAACTAGTCCAAAACTTTAGCTTTTTCCTCGATTTAAATCCAATAGTAACATCTCTTGAACATAATAATATAATTTCATTTAATTAAACAATTCAATAAATTTTAAATGATAAATTCAAGCCTATAACCCATTTTAATATGAATTTACAAAATTGCCCCAACATTTTTCCTTTTATGCAATTTAGTCTCTAAACTCATAACTTGCACATTTACCAATTTTAGTTACCAAACATGCTAGCCGAATTTCTTAGGCTTTCTAACCTGCCCATTTTTGTCAAGATTTCACATTAAATCCCATGAATTTTACTCTTTAAATAATTTAATCCCTAACTTTCAAAATCACTAAAAATCCTTTAACAAAAATATGTTTATTTAACAACCAAGCTTAATATTCTACCAAATAAATTTCAAAACACATTCAGAATCATTCATGAAAGTCCCTAAACCTTTAATGTTTTTACGAATTAATCCCTGGGCTAGCTAGATTATGCTAATACGAACTCAAAAACATAAAAATTACAAAAAACAGGGTGAAATTACATACCATGCAATGGAAATTAAACTTGATTGAAAGCTCACCCTAGCTATGGCCTCATACAGTTTTGCAAACAAAAACAAATAGGTTGAAGATGATGATAGTTCGCTTATCATCTTTTATTTTATTTTTAATTTACCTAATTATCAAATTAACCTTTAAAATTAAAGCAAATTTCATCAAATGCCAAGCCACGATCATCCACTATAGTTAAATTTGGTAAAATTACTACTTAAGGCCCTTACTTCATGCTTTTTCACCCATTTAATACAAATAAGTCTACAGCTATTAACTTTTGTGGCTTTTATAATTTAGTCCTTTTTCTTTAATTAACTATCTAAACATTAAAATTTATTAACTAAGTTTTAATATGACCCTAATAACACTCCATAAATATTTTACTATATTTACAGGCTTGGTTTATTGAAACGAGGTCCCGGTACCTCCTTTTCTAAAACCACTTGTACCTAATTATTCGTTTAAGTAACATAAATTATCAAATCAAAATTTATTATAACACAATATTTGACTCGTAAATATTGAATAATAATATTTACGAATTCACTGGTCGAATTTGTAGTCCCAAAACCACTGTTTCCAACACCATTGAAAAACTGACTGTTACAAGTCATGAAAGTTCTCTGTAAATAATTTGTCAATGTCTTGAACAGTAGGTCTTCGAGACCGCAAATGAGATCTCAATATATTTCTATACTCACTATGTATAGAAAATGTGTTATTTGAATGAAAATTAAGAAATAAAACAAACCTAATCTCTAATTGACACTTACCTATGTAAAGACTCCACTGAATCATGATGAAAAAGCACATAACAATGTGATTGTGTCCAAGATTTCTCATCTAAGTGAACTACTTCAACTTTTCCAATTGGTTGTCCATAGCTTTCGAATAAGTACGACTCAATGACGTTTTCATCTTGTTTCAACATCTTCCCAATCTATTGAATCTTGTTTCAACATCTTCTAAATATATTGCACAAAATGTCATGCATTCTTCTGCTAAATATACTTTGGCAATTGAACATTTTGGATATCGTTTATTACGATAATCAGATTTTAATTTCCCAAAGAACCTGGTAAATAAAAAAAGAAATAAACATCATCAAGAGCTGGTGCAGTAATTATATACTTAATATTGTGAATAATATATGCAATTACTGTCAATACCTCTCTAGTAGGTACAACTATCGATAAAAAACTGATCCACCAAACTCAACTTCATATGGAAGATGTATAATCAAATGCACCATTATAATGAAGAGAGAGGGTGGAAATATCTTCTCTAAGTGGCATAATATCTCTATTGCTCAATCTAGTACCTTCCCAAGCTCTGTGACTGATAGAATCTTCCCACATATAGTTTTCATAATATTTTCAAGTTCAATTATACAAGAAGTCACGTTCTTCGACATCGATGAATGTAAAGCAAATGGAAATAAATCTTGCATCAAGATGTGATAATCGTGTGACTTCAAACCATAAAGTTTATGATCTTTCAAACTAATACATCTTGATTTATTTAAAGCATATGTATCTGGGAGCTTGACATTTTTCAACACCATACAAAATAATTTTTTTCCCTTTTTGGACATCCCAAAGTAAGATGGAGGTAATCGTGAATTTTGCATTTGGAAGTACTTGCGGATGAAGATCTCTTCGAATTCTCATGTCAACTAAGTCAAGCTGACTATTTAAGTTATCTTTTGATTTCCTATCAACATTTAATATTGTCCTAATTATATTCTCACACATATTCTTCTTAATATGCATGACATTAAGATTATGCCGCAAGATGTTATGCTCTTAATATAAGAACTAAAAAATGATACTTCTCTTCTTCCACAAATTTGCCTTATTTGGATCATCTTATTCATTAGTTTCATCATCACTTCAACGATCTACGTCTCTGTAACCTCCCAAACCCAACCTGGATGTTATGGTTAGATTGAGAAGGCTACATTAGCCACCGAAATGGCTAAGCTAACTTATGTTACTTTTTAAGACTTTAAATAAACTCATTTTAGAGAAAACCGTAGTTGTACTTTGAGTTATCTTAAAAACATTCATTCATTAGGTCGTGTATGCTTAGGATTCATTTTATTGTTGACAGTGTTGTTTTAGAAAAATCGTTTGCTTATCGCTCTTCTTTTAAAAAAAACACTCGATGTTAAAATAAAAAGCGAAAATTAGGGAATAATGTCAAATTTTACTTAAGCCCGATATCATGAATTATCCGGTTATTATGTTTGAGTAATTCATGCATGCAAAAATCCCCAAAAGAAAAGTTACCAAGCCAAAGACCAGAAATAATTAAAAAATACAAGCCAAAACCAATAAAGACTTAATAATACTTAATTAAATAATAATAATCTGAGGTCCAAGTTAATTCTCCGAATGCCGAGTCCGGTCCTAATTTTGAGGTTTACCTAAAAAGTTAAACACTATTGGGGGTGGGCTTATGAAAAGCTCAGAGTGAGTGGAATAATTATTTAAACGGGAAAAAACATCAAATACAGTGAAACATATTAGCATTAACAAAAGAAAACAAAACCATCATAGGAATTTCATGTCATTACATAGCCATTATCAAATTGATGTCAAATGGTGTACGAGCATAGGTCATCATTCATTTGAGTAATAATCATTAATTTCGATACCATTCAATACAACAAAATACAATGCGTAGCATAAATCAATAACATTCGAATATGTCGTGCACATGATGCAATGCAAAAAGGTTCCTACCCATACCATCTGCTACATACCATGAGTTCCCCAAAACCCGTCTGCCAAACTCCAAACCATTATGAGCATAGCTTGATGTGGTAAAACCACCGAATAATCAATAATGCAAAAAATCTGTCGGATATCAAATAGTGCGATACAATTGCCAATAACATATTGTAATGCCCCAAATATTGGGCCTAGAAGAAATAGGTTTTGAACAAGGGAACAGTTAGGAGATTGCACATAAATATTTAGTTGTGCAAGAAAATGACATAAGTTGCTTGTTTGCTTTAATGGCTAAGTGATTTGGGTGTGTATGAGAGTGTTTGAGAAGCCTGGGTTCAAGTCTTGGCTTTTGCAGAATTTTTTGTTTTGCTCTTAAATGAATCTGGACACTGGCATATAGGCCTTATAAATAATAGTGCTTGGTTTATGACAAAAAGAGCTTGTGGTCTAGTGGCAAGGTGGCGTGTTGTGTAATTTTGAGGTCTGAGGTTCAAGTCTTGGGTTGCGCAATGGAGTATTTATTTTGCTGCTTGAGCTGTGTAGGTAGTGGAGTTGGACTGAAACACAGCTAAGGGGAGTTTGAATAGAATTTGAATGAAGTTGTTGGGGGAGTTGAGGAGAAACCGGTGGAGTAATTCAAGGAGTGATAAGGGGAGAGATACTAGGAGAGAATCAAGGAGTTTGATTGAGAGGAAGTGTTGTGCCGTTTGGGGGAACTCTAGCTTTGAGAATTTGGCTGGGGAAAATGTTTGTCATTTTCGGCATTGGAGAAACATTTTGGTGTTAGCATCTGCCGAATTCTCCTTTTCTTTTCTTTCATTTATCGGCTTTTGGTTCATTCGGATTTGTATTGGTTGCTACACATTATTCAACAAAAGTCCCTTTCTTTTCGATCAATAGTTGTTAGTCGATTTTGTGAGCAACTTTTCCATTTCTTTTTCTCTCTTCATCTCTTCAATTTTGTTTTCAGCCTGACAACTATTCTCTGACGGTTTGAATTCCTCGAGGAGTGAAAGAGTTTCAGGTGAAATTAAAGTCGTCGAAACCTTTCTCTCATCACTCAATCAAAGGTAAGTATGTAGACTAGCATTCTAAAGTGTAGGATGAATGCTTTCTGCGATTCTGTAAGTTATCATGTGTGGATTTAAACCACATGAATAAACAATCTTGTTTAATAAAATCCGTTTGTAATGCAGATATTCGTCAAAGAGATTGTAGTCAGCCTTCGTCAATTGTATAAGTGGGCTAAGCCACATTTGTCAATTGAGGTTTTGGTGCTCGTGGATCTTGGTGCGTTTTCACAAGCAGGTGTGTAATCACACCGCCTTAACTGCAAATTGGCAAAAGTTGAAAAGTCGAAAAACACGGCGTTTGGGGCCACATGGGCGTGCGATCACTCGTGTGGTAATCTGAGCCACGAAACATGGTGTTTGACTGTAGATGCCGCCATGAGCGATCTCACGAGCTTAGGCCGTCATGGGTCACGTTGGGCCAAAAATGGACTGCGTGGGCCCATTGGGCTCGTGGGCCCCACACGGATGAAATCCACGATTTGTGGCAAATACTGTACTGGGCTATGTAGGTCTCATAGCCGTGAGCGTGTGGGCCTACTTGGGCCGAGTAATGGGCCTTGGGCCCATTACACTGTTATGACCATTTAGGTTACCGGAGTCGGTCGAGGCGACTGCGGACCTCTCGAAAGGTCGATATCTGCACCGAGACCCTAAAATAGGGTAAAATGACCGAAATACCCCCATAGGGTAAAATGACCGAAATACCCTCATAGGATAAAATGACCGAAATACCCCCATAAGGCAAAATGATCGAAATACCCCCATAGGTTAAAATGATCGAAATACCTCCATAGGGTAAAATAACCGAAATACCCTCATAGGGTAAATGACCGAAATACCCCCATAGGGTAAAATGACTGAAATACCCCCATAGGGTAAAATGACCGAAATACTCCTTAGGATAAAATGACCGAAATACCCTCATAGGGTAAAATGACTGTTATACCCCTAGGAGATGAAATGACTGTTATGGCCTTATGTTATGTATGACTGATTTGCTCTATGATATGTATTACTATGATTGAGCATGACATTTTGCTTGCACGTATGATATTATGTCACGACATATTGCATGGGGATGGGTTGTTATAATTGGAGGAAAGTGTCTTTGTCTTTGATAAGGGTCATCTGGTAGCCCAAGACGATCGTGGACCTACTGATGGCTATATGCCGTTTATTTTACTGGCAACTTTGTTGTAATACTGTTTAGTGCCGCAACCGGTGCTAATCTTGGTGTGTCTGGCTGGGTGGGTCGATTTTATCCCCACATGGTGTGTCTGGCGGGACGGAGTGGTGTGTAAATTTGGATTGGGTAGGATTTACATTGCATATCCGCATTGATTAATGATCGCATCTTTGTTACTACATCGATTAATGATATTACATATTGTTCTTTGCATGGTGATATCTCATTCATTGTTATGGGCCAAGGCCCCACTGATACTAATACTGAAATTGGGCAAAGGCCCTACTGATTACTGGCATTATGCTGGGCTCAAGCCCAATCGTTTACTGTTACAGGAAAGGGCTTAGGCCCACACTAAACTGGATTGTTATTGTAATGGGCTCAAGCCCAAATTGCATTTATCTACTGTTTAATTGACTGTTTGCTTGTTAGGGGATTACACACTGAGTTTTTGTAAACTCACCCCTTTGTTTAACTATCTGAGTAATCCCGATCGTAGGCGAATTCGGTCTTCGCGAGGACTCGATGATGGCCACACAACTGCAGCTGTTCTACACTTGCTTTCATTTAAATTTAAAGTTTGTGTTGGGTTTTGTTTATGTAATAAGGCCATTTATATTTGTTTAAATTTTTAATTGGGATTTTGCTTACTTATTTTAAACTGCTAGATTAGGAGAAAATGAATTTTCAAAATAATTACTATTTTCGAAGACACGAAATTTAAACATTAGAGTTTTCAAAAGCTTCCGTGATTTTAAATCAACCTATTATAACAATAGCGGCTAATAAGGTAAACGTTTTGACTAGATGATTTGTTAAATAATAATAAAGGGGTTTTAAACTTAGAAACGAGTTTTTACCAACAAGTCCAATTTTTGAAAGACACTTCCATGTGGCACGCCAGATTCGTCCATAACATCTAGGACGGGTTTGGGGTGTTACACATATAATATGCGATAAAATCGCTAATCCCCTCGGTACTCCAGGTGCAATGCACTGACTACGAATAATGCGGACTTAATATGCCGCTGGTACTCTACGGAACTCCTCTGTCAACCACAAAATCCCAACCCAATGCATATGCAATATGTCACACAATCTCATACATAATCATATCTCAATACTTTTCACATTCATTTGACATGCTCAGTATGTCCTCAATAATCAAATACTTTCAGTAAATGGAAACAGTGTTCCAATCTTTTAGATTACCATTGTGTTGGTATCAAACAAGATCGTTCAACTTTACATACTTTACGAATTTTCATTGTGCATAAATAACACCCTTTTCAGTACACAATATAACAAATATCTCATGCGCTTAAATCATACATAAGTCAAATATCTCAACACATTCTATCATCCAGTCAAACATTCTTATATCTCATAACTCAAATATGCAATTACAAACTGGATCAAATATTCATACTATCAAACTAGCAATTTTGTAACACCCCAAACCCGGCCTAGAAGTTAGGCCCGAATCTGGCGTGTCACATTGAAGGAAGTTGAAAAGCTAAGCAATTGTTTAGAAAAGTTTTATCGGATTTTTGAACTCCGAGTTCGTTGTTTGTTTGACAAAAACGCGATTTGCTAAATGACCGTTTAAAAGTTGTTATTATTTTGAAAAACTATTTGTTATGAAAGTTGAACTTGCATCGTTGCGTAAACATGATATTTTAGAAAACGATTGCTAATGTTTTAAGAAAACCCCGTATTTATAAGTTTAACAGTTATAAATGAAAACTTAGAAAAAAATAAACCAATGGCCTTATTACAAAATATTAACCCAAAATAAATAATCTTAAAATAAGGTAAAAATCAAAATTACTAAAGTTCACGAGTAGTATATTCGATGTATAGCCACCCCCGAGTCCTCTACGGCTCCCAATCCTCTATCGCTGGGAATTACCTAAAACATTTAATAAAAAGAGGGGGTGAGTTTACGAAAACTCAGTGTGCAGTTTCTCTACATACATCATTACTGAGCCCGAGCCCATTCTTTTGCCAACTGGGCCTTAGCCCTTACAAATCATTTTGGGCGAAGCCCGTACAGAAACAGACTGGGCCTTAGCCCTTTTAGCAGAGTATAGCAGATAATCAGATATAAGTGCAATATGATGCAAATCCCAACCCAACCTTGTTTCCATCCGCTACACACCACCCTTACCTACCAATCACACCAATGGGGATTTCTACAATCAACCCTCACCGCTACACACCATCGATGGCAGTCATGCTACAGTTAGCTGCTCATCGTCAAATTGTGATAGAGTCACCAGACTAAAATGGCACAAGCCACCAGATTATCAGAGTTATGACAGAGTCACCAGGCTGAAATGGCACAAGCTACCAGATTATCAGAATTGTGACATAGTCACCAGGCTGAAATGGCACAAGCCACTAGATTATCAGAATTGTGACATAGTCACCAGGCTGAAATGGCACAAGCCACCAGATACACTTCCCCCTTCTATTCATGGCATATTTTCCCCCATGCAACATGAAATCATTGTGTGAGCATGCAACATATCTCAACATGTATCAAATGCAACATAAACTCATGTCAAAATAATCTCATAATTATCACAAATACAAATCGCAAACATGATGTCTCGCTTTTACTTACCATATATAGAAGAACAATTAATGCCGTTATTTCGGCATCTCACCGTACATACACATACTTAAAAGTAACAACAAAGAGGTGTGAATAATACACACCTGATAACGTTCAACACTACCTACCAAGGGTATTCTCGTAATTTACCTATCGAGGGTACAACGATCATTTTGTCATGTAGGGGTAAAACGGTAATTTTGCAAAGTGGGGGTATTTCGGTAATTTTACAAACCAGGGGTATTTTGGAAATTTTGCAAACTGAGGGTATTTCAGTAATTTTGTGAACCAGGGGTATTTCGGTAATTTTACAAACCGGGGGTATTTCGGTAATTTCGCAAACCAGGGGTATTTCGATAATTTTGCAAACTGGGGGTATTTCGATAATTTTGCAAACCTGGGGTATTTCGATAATTTTGCAAACCAGGGGTATTTTGGTAATTTTACAAACCAGGGGTATTTCGATAATTTTGCAAAACGGGGGTATTTCGGTAATTTTACAAACCAGGGGTATTTCAGTAATTTTACACTTAATAGCCTTTTCGACGGCCTACTGTCGTCTTGAGCGACACGGATACCTTTTCTTATCGAAACGGTGCAATTGGGCCTAGGGCCCATTCTCGGCCCAAATGGGCCCATACGCTCGTGTGGCCCATTAAGCCCAAATCTAGCCACAGATATTAGATTCACATAGTCTAGTCCAATTTCTACTACACAGTCATACAATTTATTCATATGGGCCCACCGTGGCCCATCATGGCCCAAGCAGCCTCAACCTACAAGAATACTCATGGTGGCCTCGACTATCCCGTCGAAGCTCCCACACGTGCGCTCGCACGCTCGTGTGGTTACCATTGCCATGTGACCGGCTTTTCGGCATTTGCCGCTCTACAGCTAGAGTAGAGAGAAGTACACACCTGATAGGAATCTGATGCTAATCTGCGCTCGGACCACTCCTGTGCTCAAACGCCCACCAAGGTATTTTAACCTCATAGACTGCTCTATATATAGCTAGCTTCTCACCTTCCTTCTTTGTATCTTTCCGATGTGGGATCTCTCCGTTAGCAAAGTTTAAATCCAACTCAAACTCTTGCCGCCGCAACTTAGCAAAATAAATACTCCATTACTTTCCATGAGATTTGAACCCAAGCTCCCTTGTAGCATAATCCACACCGCTAACCACTTGGCCACAAGCTCCTCTTGTGTCTAAAATCATGCGCAACTAAATATAACCCTATGGCAAAATTCTAGAATCATTTTTAAAAAAAAGAAACCAAAATGCAAGAGCCAAGACTTGAACCTTGGACCTCCTTCCTTCCTTGTGGCGTCACCCCCTTGTCTCTTATGTGGCATCACTTTGCCACTACACCACACACTCCACTTGTGTCATTTTTTCCACATTTTATTCTTAAAGCCTACCTACTAACTCCCGTGGTTTTCTCACCTAAAACCAAAATTTCCCTAAAGCCAAAGTTTGATCCCGGGACTTCATAGAAGCCCCCTAACCTTCCAAAATCACTCACCTAATAGATCCAACTTGCACTAAAGCCGTTCTCTTATTCCCAAAAATTTTAAACACTACTACGCCCAAGGCCCAATTTCGAGATGTTACAAATTTTGCCAACATGTCAATCTTTTAAGGCTCGAAACATACATGGTTTGACCACTTAAAAAATAAATAATTTGGCTATTAAGTTAATCCAATCAGCAAGCTAATTTATCAAATATAGCATGATAGTTAACATTTTCAAACAATTTTATGAGTTTAGGACCCACACCTTATTCTTCGCTTCCTCGCAGCACACTAGCGAATCTTCCAATTTTCCTTAATAATTCCTTAAACGAACCTAAACCAAAATTCAGTATAAATTCAATAAATTTACCATTAAACCAGCCCCCAAACACCCACTTATGAGTTCAAACCAATCGTTGAAATTATAACTACTTTATGAATCCAAACTAGTTAGATTCCTTACACTGTATCAATGCAAAAAATACGCACAATCGTTCTTCGCCTTTACGGATGATTTGGGGTGATTAGGTCAGAACCTAATTCAATAATATACTGGAAAATCAGTATATAATTAATGATTAAATTCCTTCATTTAATCAATTCATAACATTTACCCAACAACTATGTCAAAATAACAAACTAGTTACCCTTAATTGCACTTACGCTTCATGATTTGTGGAATCCGAATGGCCAATCAATCAAGAACGTTTTTACCTAATTGAAATGGGTTTAAAATCTGATTAGGAGGGTTCAAGAACTCAAATTAATTCTTGAAAAATATAGGCAAGAACCAAGAAACAAAACAACCCCGTTTCTTGCACATAGGCGCACGCACCACCACCCATGGTGGCCAAAATTGAGTCTGAATTTTAAAACGGTTTGAGATCTCATTAAATTATAGAAAAATACCTTTGAAATAATTTAAAATACCCCAAATTCCAGATATGGAAATATAATTTTTTAAAGGACAAGATTAATTAAGAAATTGAAGAGAGAAGAGACCATACCCAAGCTAGTCGAGAGAAACGGCAATGGCACTTTCTTGGCAATGTTCAAGATCGATATTGGAGTTCAAGATTTCAGATTTGGGGCTGACTTTAATGAGTAAAAATGGCAGTAATATGGTGGAGAATATGTTAACAAATCTTGTGGCAAAAAGAAAAAGAAAAAGATGGTAAAACTAGGTGTAGGTGACGACAACAATGGAGGAAAGGAAAAAAAAATTAAAATCAAAGAGAAGGAGAGGAGGAGAGGAATGGGTAGGGCAATGAGGAGGAGGATTAAAGGCTGATTATTAGTAAAAAATTAATATTTATACCTAGGTTAACTAGGCTTGGATGGTCCACACATTAAAACAATGAGTTTTTGTTAAAAAATTAAATTATTTGCATGGGAAAGGAATTGAAGTTAGAACCTCAAGGAAAAATTTACTAATGTTTAACCATCAAAACAATAACTCATTCTTGATATAATTTGAAATATTTATTTTAAAAAACCAAGGCATGTCACATACTAGGGTTTAAGGCAAAATTTGCAAAATAATAAAAATGATGCGAGAGAAGGTATTTGAACTTGGGTTTCAAGAAACGTTACACTAAAACATAACCAACAAACCAATACCTCATTTATTTCCTAAAAATGCATAGATAATTTTAAAAGAATTAAGGCATGATGACTCTGTAACATCCTAAAATTTGGAATTTTATGTGTTGCATTGTTTTTGGTGTTAAGCTAGTTAAATTATTAATTGTGTATGTTTAGGAGGTCCTGAGAAGACTCGGGACTTTAAGGAGATGGAGTAAGTCTGTTAGCCGAACTTCAGGTGAAGCCTGTGTGGGTAGGTCAGATTAAGGAAAAGCAGTTATCAGATGAAAAGTTGGGTTCCTTATTTCAGCTAGTAGAAAGTGGTGTGGAAGGGGATTTTGGAATGAATAATGATGGAGTATTGTGTTTCCGCGGAAGAATTTGTATGCCCAAAGATTCAGAATTGAGACAAATGATTCTGCAAGAGGCGCATAGTAACCCATATGCTATGCACCCCGGGGGAAATAAAATGTATCGAGACCTCCGTGAACAATATTGATGGCCAAGGTTGAAACGGGAGGTTACTGAATTTGTGAGTAGGTGCTTAACATGTCAGCAAGTGAAGGCAGAACATCAATTGCCGTCGGGATTGCTACAACCAGTGAAGATTCCCTTATGGAAATGGGAACGGATAACGATGGACTTCGTTAGTGGGCTACCCTTATCGCCTACTAAGAAAGATTCCGTTTGAGTAATAGTGGATCGGTTGACTAAGACTGCCCATTTTCTACCTGTTCGTACGGATTACTCATTGCAGAAGTTGGCCAAGTTGTACGTAGCAGAGATTGTGAGGTTACATGGGGTACCAGTGTCTATTATTTCGGACAGGGACCCTAGGTTTACATCACGGTTTTGGAAAGCCTTACATGAAGCTTTGGGAACCAAGCTTAATTTCAGCACACGGCATTTCATCCTCAGTCAGATGGTCAGTCGGAGAGAGTAATCCAGATTCTGGAAGACATGTTAATGGGCTGTGTAATTGACTTCAGGGGTAGTTTGGAGGATTTCCTACCGTTGGCAGAGTTTCCTTATAACAATAGCTATCAATCCAGCATCCAGATGGCACCCTACGAGGCGTTGTATGGTCGTAGGTGTCGTACTCCTACTTGTTGGACTGAATTGGGGGAGCGACAGTTATTGGGTCCTGAGCTGATATCAGAGACGAAAGAAAAAGTAAAGGTAATTCGGGCACGGTTAAAGGAAGCTTCAGATAGACAAAAATCTTATGCGGATCTGAAGCATAAGGATATTGAGTTTGCGGTGGGAGATCAAGTCTTTCTAAGGGTCTCACCTTGGAAGAAGATCTTCAGATTTGGAAGGAAGGGCAAGTTGAGCCCTAGGTTCATCGGACCGCACTGCGTGTGTTGAAACGTATTGGGCGATGAGCTTATCGGCTTGAGTTACCTCCGGAGTTGAGTTAGATACATAGTGTATTTCATGTCTCAATGTTAAGGCGTTATCGATCGGATCCATCTCATATAGTACCGGTAGAGGAAGTTGAGATAAGGCCTGACTTGTCGTTCGAGGAGGAGCCAGTGCAAATTTTAGATCGAGACATTAAGGTGCTGAGAAGGAAGTCAGTATCGTTAGTCAAGGTTTTATGGCTCAATCACGGATCGGAGGAAGCTACATGGGAGTCCGAGGACATGATTCGGCAGCAATATCCTCACCTCTTTCAATCAGGTAAATTTCGAGGACGAAATTTTCTTTAAGGGGGGTAGAATTGTAACATCCTAAAATTTGGAATTTTATGTGTTGCATTGTTTTTGGTGTTAAGCTAGTTAAATTATTAATTGTGTATGTTTAGGAGGTCCTGAGAAGACTCGGGGTTCATTTGGACCTAGTGAAAATTTTTGGCATTTAGTACTTTAAGGACATGGAGTAAGTGACCTTAAAGCATATGGAAATAATTGAGTAAATAGCTAGCATAAATGAGGTATTGGTAAGAAGGTTAAGGCACCACATGTAGTACCTTGAGGGAAGAGGTTTGAATCCCTTTGTGTGCAATTTTTGACTTATATTTTTGCACTCTTTCCTTAAGTGTCGGCCAAGAGGTATTTATGGCAAGTTTGACTTCTTTATTTTTGGTAAGGTGGCTAAGGAATTAAGGAAAGGTTGAGGTTGGGGAAAGGAATCAAAAGGAAAAGGCAAGTAAGGGGAACAAGTGGCTTATTTCATGGAAAGTGCTATGGAAAGTATGGTTGGCAAAATTTTGACCCTTATGGCAATGCATGTGGATGGTTTTGAGGGTAGATAGGTGGCTGAAATTTTACTTTGGCTTTTGGTAGGGTCTTGGTATTGTTTTGGGTCAAAAATCTCATTTGCAACTTTAGTGTCATCTTCTCCCAATTTGCTATTCTCTTTGCCGAAATCTTCTAGCACAATAGTGCATTTTTCTTCTCTTTGGATTGGTCACATATTCACCTTTTGTCCATCTTCCTTGATAGCCGAAACTTCAAGTTGATTATAAGTAAATTCTTCTTCTTTCTTCTTGATTGCCGAATGCTCCAAAACCATTGAGACAAAATTGTTCACTTTTTATTCCTTGGAAGAACCGAAACCCCAAAAATACACCTTTTTCATCTTTCTATTCCTTTTTACAAAAGTTTACAAACCTTTCTTTTTCTTCTCAAAATCTATACCTCAAGAGCCGAATATCATTGTTCATTTCCTTCATAACCGAAACCTTTTCATCATTCTTTCTTTTTTTCTCATTCGAACTATCACTTATTCCTTAATCCATCGGAAAGTGTTATTTCTAATATTTTATTTTATTTCTCTTAATGCCGAAATATTGTTTTGGTTTGGATGGTCATTTTGACCGAGATCACCACCTTCTTTCTTTCATTCGAAATCATTTTCTTCCTCGTAGAGATATAGTGGAAGGCCGAAACTTGGATTTTTTTCGAAGTCATCATATCATCGCTAGAAGTCGGTTCTAAAATCTTTTAGGTAAGTGTTATTCAAGGATTCTATAAATCATTCTTTATTCGATAAGATGGTGATGATTAACCGATATTATTCGTATGGGTTAAATTGCTCAATCTACCAAATCATTGGTCACTCGGAAATTAGTGGTAAGCCGATCTTCACCATTTCGATAATCCATATTTTATTGTAATACCGATTGTGTAAGATCTAACCGAATGGAGACTTGTGGTACCGATTCGAATGGGAAGTCGAGTGGAGATCTAAAAAGGAGCGGATTAACGATCCTTACTCCTAAATTCAAGCGAAGGGCTGTATCGGCGATTCGAGATTTTCCACCGGGTTGTGGATCGTCAATCGGGGAGAACCGACAAATCGTAGTTGTTCACAATCCCGAGGGTAAATTTTAGATCGTTTGTTTTAAAGTAGATTTATTAAATCGCGTACGTTGACTAATCGAGCGTTATAAAATTTTAGGTGTCGACGATCGAGAGAGCGTAGTGCTTACCGTAATCAGGTGTGTAATCTCACACCGTTTTCCGTGGGTTGGAGATTAATGTCATATTGATAGTAAACCGTTTGATTAAAATCGTATTAGGTGAAACCGGGAAAATTGGCTTAGTTCTCATATGATAAAATTGATAAAATCGATAAAATTGTTATGTGGGCCAAAACGATATATTTTGCTATGTGGGCCAAAACGATATATTTTGCTATGTGGGCCAAAACGATATATTTTGTTATGTGGGCCAAAATGATATATTTTGCTATGTGGGCCAAAATAATATATTTTGCTATGTGGGCCAAATCGATATATTTGCTATATGGGCCGATCTGAAAATTTGCGAAATGGGCCATGATGATATTCTACTTAATGGGCCAATTTGATAAATTGTTATAATGGTCCATAATTTTTTGTAATAAATATCCGAATAAACTATTTTAATTTATTATGCATTATATACATGAATTGCATGGGATGGGATAATGATGAAGATAAGTTTTGGTAGCTCTGCTACATAATTTTGGTGGCTCGGTCACAAATCTGAATGGTGGCAATGCCACGTAAATTCTGTTATTTTGGTGGCTTGTCCACAATTATATTTGATTTAAATGGCTTAATGCCTGCGATTGGTGTGTTGGCGGGGTGGGTTGACTGATGATCACCCACAGGTGTGTTGGTTGGTACGGGTAGTGTGTAGCGGATGGAATACTAGGCTTGGTTTGGGAATTGCATTACATATTCATGTTATATTCATTACATTATTATTATTGTAAATGGGCTTAGGCCCAAATATTTGCTTAATGGATTTTGGCCCAGTGGACAACGGTAAGTGGGTTACACATTAAGTTCTAGTAACTCACCCCTGTTTTTCTTAT
Organism: Gossypium sturtianum; assembly: GCA_025698515.1. Taxonomy (NCBI): domain Eukaryota; kingdom Viridiplantae; phylum Streptophyta; class Magnoliopsida; order Malvales; family Malvaceae; genus Gossypium; species Gossypium sturtianum. Next base: position 126,456,708 of record CM046943.1, read on the forward strand.
CCCTTTTAGGTAATGATCAATGATGGAGACTTGGGTCGTGGATGTCTTGGTGGAGGCCATACTTAAAAACGGTTAAATTTGGAATTTGGATTTCTTTTAATATTTTTAATTACTTTGCTATTTTGAATTAAGGTTGTAATAAGGCCTCTGGATTAATTTTTGTTTTGTTTATTGTTGGAAGAATTCATAAACTGCTTTAAATATTTCAAATTTGGGATTATATTTTTCTAAAAACTTAAATAAACGTTTTATTCAAAAATGAATATATAAAAAGGATTTCATAATAATTTCATATTTTTAACTCGGAAAATTACTTTTAAAATTTTATCAATTCTTTTCAAAAAATATTTTTAATTTCTTTTAAAATTTTCTCGAACTGTTAACGATATTTTCAAAATTTCGATTTATAAGATCTTACATCTCAAATTGTTGATTTATCAATCAAATCTTTTACTCAATAAATACTTCGTCAAAATTTTGAATTCTGTTTTACTTAAAAAGGAATCAAAGTATATTTATTTTGTGTGACATGTCAAATCTGGCTTTAACGCATAGGCCGAGTTTGGGGTGTTGCACACTCTCTCTCAATTCACAAACCCGATTCTACTAACCCCCGATTTTTGATGTTACAGTCTCTTTCTTCATCAACCACCATCTTTTGAGTCTCTGATTGTTTGAGAGGTTGGTTCATCTTTCCAAAAGTGAAATTGATATCTCTCAATATTAACAATATATCAGAACCAGTGGTTTGCTCAAGGGCATCCTTGAGCTCTTCGGTCCCATCAAATACATTCTTTTAAAATCTAAATCTATGGTTTTCAACTAACCATCGATGATGGCCCATATAAGAGAACGTTTTTGTCACACCCAAATTTTATTAAGACTCTGAAATTAAAAAGGATTTGGGAGTTAATTGCAAGAGATGGTAAATCAGCGGACTCCACTGAAAAATCTGGAAATTTTTGTGGTTGACGGTAATTAGTTGGGTCTCAATTCTAGTTTAGTTAAGTTGGAATCGACTGGTTCCTTAGTGGGAGGCAAAATGATTACCGATGGATGGTTTATTTGGGAATTGGTGACTGTGCGTGAAAGGCTATATATATATGAGGGGAGTTATCCTAGAGGAAAAATACTTCTTATTTCTATTTTTTTTCTCCTTTTTTGCACCATCTTCGTTGCTTGTTCCAAAGAAGAAAAAAATTGAGGAATGCTCTGCATGAGGCAGTGATCGTGAGGTTGAGTCTGGAAAGTAGAGAATCCGATGAGCTGGTAAGCTTCTTAATCTCTCTGTACTCATGAATTTGAGAAAATGAGGAGTAAGGATGCTTTTGCATGATAATGAATTCTTTTTTTTAAGATTTAACTACCTTTAATTTATTTGGTATATTGGTTGTCATGCTTAGCTGCCAGGATGAAAGAGGCTCTGGCATTGGAAAAGCTAAGCTGGCAATGACAAAGGACAGCAGGTGAGCTTTTGTACTCAATTTTTTGAGTGTTACTTTCATTTGTTTTGGTTGTTATTTGTTTGTTTTGCATTGAGTTCAGTTGAGTCTGTTGACTAAATATATAATCGTTGCTGATTGAAAAAGTTATGCTAACATATGACTGTACGATTGTATGATTGTTGCAAGTATGTTCTCTGAATGTATGACATGGTTGTATATCTATGAACTGTTAAGTGGCTTACTCTATGAAATGTTAGTGAATGTGATTATATGCGTGATATGCATGTTATTAAAATACGAAGTACGGAAGAAAGTATTGGCGGGTTAGTTGAAGATAGGAAACTTGGCGTAAACGAGGAATGGGTAGATTGAAAGGGGATTTAAGGAGGATTGGTTGGAAATGATCTACAGGCTCTACGGAATGACACCATAAAATGGTCTACAGGCTCTACAAAACAACACCTTGAAAGAGGTTCACCGACTCTTCGAAGTTGAAAGTCCATGGTATGATCCAAGGGTGAACAGGCACGCCTTATGGCGAATTGAAGTCCACCAAGACAATAAACAGGGAAGCCCGTTGGGGCATCTAAGTGGAGATCACTATGTGATTCGAGTGATGAAAAGTCTCACATAATGGTCATGACGCGAATGAGAACGTAGACAAGCGTGCTGATAAGAGGTCTTACCAAGATACGAGGTAAGAGGAAAAGGTAGAAGTGCCTTGTACATGTTTATATATGGAGGAAGGGGGTTTTCTCTCAAGGCATATGCAAATATGTATCTCCCATTAAGTGTTCATCAGAGTAGACGGAAAGCCAACATAGGTTATAAGAAAGCAAGATGTGTAACACCCCTAACCCGTATCCATTGTCGGAATAGGGTTATAGAGTATTACCAGAGTTTACAGTACAATCAAATAGAATTTTGAACATTACATATCTTAACAATATTCATATCAAAAACCAATCAAAATCATTCATATTGTCCCTTATACAAGACCTCGAGGCCCTAAAATCGCATTAGAAACAAGTTAGGACTAAATTGGGAACTCAGAGAATTTTTCAGAAAAAGATGAAAATTTAAAAACTGCAGGGGTCACACGGCCGTGTGGCCAAGCCGTGTGATTCACATGGCCAAGAGACACACCCGTGTCTTAGGCCGTGTAGGCATTCGAAATAGGGACACACAGTCATGTCCCAGCCCGTGTCCGTGCCCATGTAACTCATTGACTTGGTCACACGGCCAAGTCACATGCCCGCGTGCTAGGCCATGTACCCTTCGAAGTAACCTTACATGCCCATGTGCCAGGCCGTGTGCTGGGTCGTGCAATAGCCTGACTTGCAACCCTTTAAAAACTACAGGGGACACATGGCCGTGTCACTTGGCCATTTTATAAGCCACATTTCTCACCCAATTTGGCATCCCCCTACACTTAACATTGTGCATATAAACAAGCCATATTATGGCATCCAAAACAAGCAAAATCAAGCCTTAAACATGTAGTATATTCACATGCAACCAATATGCCCTTAGGCACCTCAAATGAAAATTATAAACATATTTAACCATGTATTCAATATAACCAAATGTTCAACTAAATTATATGCATAATTGCATCATTACATATCATGTAGATCACTTTACCAAAACATACCAATTGATGTTAAAAATGTCCTTCAATTTCTAACATAATTAGACACATATGTCTTACACAACAAGGTACCAATTCACAACCAATTCATCAGCTCACATAACACTTATACAAAGTGCACATATAACTATCATTTTACCTTTCATCACTCAACCACCAATCAAGCCACACCTCAACCAAATTAAGGCCACATATATCCATACCAAAATATACCAAAACAAAAGCCAACTCAAATGGCTATAATCACAACAAAACATATAGGCCAACATTAGCCAAAATAACCTATACATGCCATTATAACCAAACTTAAACCAACCAAAAATACTGAGTGAGCCGATGGATAGTATGATGGATCTCCGACTAGCTTCCAACCCAATTGAGCTTCCGATAATCTGAAAAGTAAAGGAAAACAACTACGTAAGCAATGAATGCTTAGTAAGCTCGTATAAACTTTAATCATATCAATTCATTTCAAATATGAAATTTATACATATCAAGAATAATCCAAAACTGATACCCTAAGATTCATGAAGCTATATTCAACAACTCACAAGGTGAATAAATCCACAGCATCACTTATACATATCATCCCTAGCATAGTAGGATTTTAAATAACTTTAAATCCTTTCAAATTTTTCTTATTTTCATTTTCATTTCATTACTTTCCATTGCATTTATTACTTTCCATTGCATTTACTCTCATTAGCTCAAATAACATCAATTCAATTCATTATTCCCTTTTTCATCATTCTACACTTCAGGTATGAAGTTACTATTTCATTACCTTTCCACACCCGTTTTATATGCATAACACACAAGACATAAGCATATCATTCAATCATAGCCACAAGCTAGTGCATTTAAACATAGTTCTTTTTGGAACTAACCATATGGTAAACCATTTCAATAGGAATTACATAATTTAAACCTTACCACCATTTCGTGATCACAAGCATATTTCCATTTAGACATTTACCTTTTCAATGCATAACTTATAAGTTTAACGTGGTATAATCCAACCACAACTTGGCCAAAGCCTAAGCACATATACACCAACCATGTTAGTCATGTAAATTCATATATGAATCAATAATCATGGATGAAATCAACAATTAATCAAATTTCCATATACATGTAACATCCATACCATGTATCAATACATCATGTAAAATTATTTCCATGTATTTCATGTAAATACCTGTAATAGTTCGTATCGAACTCATATCATCTCGTAACATAACATTGCCCGTTAAACCATTTAGAATATCATTGGATACTCAAGATAGCTTACACATAGTGTGCTAAATTGAAATCTGTCAATTCCTATACATGTATGCTCATACGAGCTATGAATCGGTAAGCTCATACGAGCTGAGAATCGGTAAGCTCATAAGAGTTGTGTTGTGTCCGCAACACATGCAGGACCTCAACCAAATCGGTAACCCTAATGACATGTCATTTGTATCCTACAAATTTCTAAGGTTCAAACGGGACTCGGTAATCGTCATACATCGTTAGATTTACATCGTTTCATAACACGGTAAATTGCATACTAACATATATATATATATATTGATTTAATCACAATATAATCACATTTTAATATTCAATTTAATAAAAATTATATAGAATACAGTTCATACGAACTTACCTAGCTAAATTGCTGAAATACCAAAGTTCAGGGGCATTTTGATAATTTTCCATTTTCCTCGATTTTCCACCTGATCTTGATCTAAATTAATAATTTCATTCAATATATTAATTTAGACAATAAAAAAATTCATTTCATGCAAATTTTTCATTTTTGACATTTTTATAAAATTTCCCCTAAAGTTTTACTTTTATTCAATTTAGTCCATGGGCCCAAAACATACAAATTAACCATTTTTACCCAAAATTGAGCTTGTCTGAATGTTCATGGTATCCAAAATAGCCCATTTATGCAACGCTTTTACATTAAATCCTTGTACTTTTATTAATTTAACAATTTAGTCCCTAATCGGTAAATTCATCAAAAAAACACTTAATATAATACTTTTAAATATCAATCAACATTCTAAATTCATCATTTAACATATAAAACCACAAGGTTAATCAATGGCAACATCCAAAATCTTTAACAGTTTCAAAATCGAAGGTACGGGCTAGCTGGACCTAGTTGCAACGATCTCAAAAACATAAAAATTTAAAGAAACGGGTGAAAAATGGCTTACCATGCATAGATAAAACCATTGCCGAACCTTTCTCATCTTCCATGGAGTTTTATACTTTCAAATTCAGTGGAGTTCAAATTGGAAGATGACAATAATTTTTTATCTTTTTTTTCTTATTATTTCTTTATTAAATTACTAATTTACCCTTCAATTATACATGCATTTTAAACTTATTTCATGCTTTAACCGTCCAATCATTTATAATATGGTATATTTACTACATTGGTCCATATACTTTCATTCATTAAGCCATTTAATCACTCAAATAAAAAAGTGATCAAATTTTACATATTTTACAATTTAGTCCTTTTTAATTAATTAACCATTGATACGTTAAAATTTTTCAACGAAACTTTAATACCATCTTAATGACACTCCATAAATATTTATAAAAATATTTATGGCTCGGTTTATAGAAACAAGGTCCGGATACCTCATTTTTTAAAACCACTTGACCTTATGGTCTTACCACTTGAACTTAATAAATCGCTTAAAAAATCACTATATCAAAAACCTTTTTAAAGTCACAATTAACTCGTAAATATTAAATATAATATTTATGAACTTACTCGCCGAATTTGGTGGCCCCGAAACCACCATTTCTGACACCACTGAAAAATGGGCTGTTACAAGATGGTTCTTAGATCCTATTTCCTAGTGTTTATTGGCGAATAGGTCACTAGAAAAGTGGAAAGTCCGCCAAAGACTATATTAGGTAGAATGTCTGCCAGAGAGTGACAAAGAAAGAGGACGTCTGTAGGACTATCTAGCGTTGGTAAGTCCAATGAGGATTATTTAATGTGAAAGTCCACGAATGACAATCTAAAGAAGAGACAGTTCACTGGGGACCATCAGTTGATGGAAATATTTTGTTAGATGATATAACTGGGAAAGTCATGTGGGATTATCTTACAAGGACAAGTAAGTAAGGGGAAAGTGACACTTAACTATTAGTCAAATCTTATATTCAAAGGCCACCTACGAGGATACTAGTAAATGAGTCTTCCTTTAAAAGTAGGTATATGCACAAGCTAAATCATAAGAAGGCATGTGTCAAGATAATACAGTAAGTCGATATTGAGTCCAATGTGAAGCTAAGGGATCAGGGAAAGAATCCGTTGTTTTAGCGAAATGTCTACAAGTCCGCCAAAAGTAGTCAACGTTTCGTATATCTGCTTGTGTGGTTATCTTTTTATAATTCAATCCAGCAAGGTAAGTGAAAGTTTGAAACGAGGCTAGACATATTCAAGTCCAATAAAGGGGTGCCAGAAAAGTATACTCAAGTCCAAATCCACCCTAATATATCCGCCAATGATTCATTCAAGAAGAACAAATGAGCGTCGTCTGTGCCAATCAAACTTTGGAATCTCTAATGAAACTTAGGGAGTTTAATTATGTGCATTAGTTTTCTTTAATACCTGAGACTTTAAAAGTCACTTTCTAATATTGTTGTATAGATTCTCACTAAGTTATTTTGGACTTACGTGTATTTTACCTTGAATGTAGGGTCAAGGAATGACTCAAGGATCGTGGAGGGACCAAGCCAGACACTACCAAGTTCATGCGAATGGTGACACAGCTGTACCATGCATATAGAGGAGCACTCTTAGAGGCTACGCCTCGGGGGTTGAATAAGTGTATTTATACCAAATTAAGTCTAAAGCTTTAGTAAGTGTAAGTATACAGACCTAGAAGGGAAAAATGATTGTAAGAATGTTAGTACTTGTATAATAGAGAACTTATTCGAAGTTTAAATTTTGAAACATGTTGTCATCTAAGAGATTAGAATAAAGCTATACGGTAAATATGTGTTTAAAATGTAACACCCCATATCCGAGTCCGAGGCTCAGACCGGATACGAGACATTACTATGTTTGACTTACTTAATCATGACATTACGGGCTATAAAATTTCGTTCCGAAATTTTAAAACTTCTCATTCTTAAACAATTCGTACATTTCATGGGCCTACGAGGCCTTAAACTCGTACTAGTAAACTTTCGGAACCTTATCAAAAAACTTTTCTTTGAAACAGGGGTTACACGCCCGTGTAATATAAGACACGCCCGTGCATAGGCATACACACCCATGTCCTCAGACCATGTCTAAAAACTCAGTATTCTGCCAATTTCCACACGGCCCTGGCACGCCCGTGGACCTAGACCGTGTACTACATCTTGATATACTGACTTATTTCACACGACCGGGGCACACGCCCATGTTCTAACCGTGTGTCATGCACAGCCTTAACACACGGCCGTGGGATTAATCCGTGGTCTATCCTTACTTATAAGACTAAGGTGCAGTTTACGCACGGCCTAGACACACGCCCGTGTGTCCAATCGTGTGGGCACTTAGAGGCTATTTACCAAGCCAATTGCCACCCTGAAATTAAGATCCAATTCATACTCATTTTCAACAACTCAATACTACATCATTCATGAATAATACTACATGTTTCATTGATAATTATAAACATACACACTTGGCCAATCACTTAGCCATATACAAAAGAATAACAAACTTAATAGCCTATACTTTGGCTCTTCTTAAAACATTTACTCAAAATGTAATGCTACCTATACATGCCATACTTAATAAAACAACTTGGCTATACCAAAATGGCGATTGATAGTTTGCTCCGAGCTCCGATGACGGTGATCCTCGATATTAGCTTGGCGGGACTACATGGAAAGAAAGAATGAAAGACATAAGCATTTAGCTTAGTAAGTTTTCATAATACACATAGCAACATTCTTACTTAATATAGACCATTTGATATAAACAATGGCATCATAAATTAAGTTATATAAAGCTTACTTACTCATACTTGATTCTTACATAACTCATGAAACTTACTAGTCTCATACTTGATAGGCAAACAAAGTACCTGTATCACTAGATCACATTGATCAAAGATACTTGAACATAATACTCATAATTTCTAATTCATCATTCATAACATGAATAATATTCTTTTTCACTTGATAATAACCGTACTTACTTAGCTTTCTTGTTATCTCTTTGGAGCTTAACTCGTTTGCCCGATGAATTTATATGAATAACCGAGGATACTAAATCTCATCTAAATTTCGAGGCCATGACTTAACATGGACTTATACGAAGTCTTTCTTGTTCTCACCAATGCCATGCCTTAACTTGGACTTATATGGGATCTCTTTCTCTTGATAACTTTTCAATGCCAAGCTTGCCTTGGTCTTACATGATAACTTGTTCAATGCCAAGCTTGCCTTGGACTTACATGATAACTTATTCAATGCCAAGCTTGCCTTGGACTTACATGATATCTTACTCAATGCCAAGCTTGCCTTGGACTTACATGATAACTTATTCAATGCCAAGCTTGCCTTGGACTTACATGATATCTTACTCAATGCCAAGCTTGCCTTGGACTTACATGATAACTTATTCAATGCCAAGCTTGCCTTGGACTTACATGATATCTTACTCAATGCCAAGCTTGCCTTGGACTTATATGATATCTTGCTTGCTTGCCGATGCCATGCCTCGGCTTGGTCTTATACGGACTTTCTTGTTTCATGTGGTAGATCGAGTATCCTAAGTTATTCAACTTCAATCGGGGCTTTCTCATGCTTGATCTCATTAATTTCTTTGTTTAACATAACATTAAACATTTTTCATAATAACATTGTACATTATACTAAGCAATTTAATGATATAAATCATAAAGCTTAGAAACCATACAAACTTACCTCAATATACAAAATGTAGCTAGGTATGCAATTTAGTCCTCGACCTTGTTCTTGCCTCGGTTTCGATCCGGGCTTCATTTTTCTTGATCTATAGTCATAAATAGATCATTTAATATTCACATTGACTAAATTGACCCTTTACTCATACTTGGGAAAAATTACTATTTTGCCCCTATACTTTCTCATATTTGCACTTTTGCCCTAAGGCTCGTAAAATAATTTTCATTCAACTTTCTTAAACTACATGCTTAGCTGATTCATTTTATCTACTATAACCATTATCAATTCTCATTATTTCTAATAGGTATGACTAATTTCAAAACTTTTACAAACTAGTCCCTATGCTCATTTTTCATGAAATTCACTTAGAAAAAGATGTTTATCTAACATCAAACTCTCATAAACTTCCATAAAACATCCTTTAACAAGCATACCATTCATTGGTAGATTTTTGAACATGCATCTTAGCTCACTTTATAGCTAAAAATAGCTAATTCAATATACGAGAACTTCAAAAATACGAAGAATATTAAAAGCAGGACTAAGATGCCTTACTTTGCAAGCTTCAAAAATTTGAAGAACCCTAGCTATGGAGTCTCCCAAATTTTCGACACAAGGGGGGAGAAGATGAATAAGATTTTTATCATCTTTTCCCATTTTAATCATTTATTTGCTAAATGACCAAAATGCCCTTCTCTTTAAAATTTTACAAATTACTAACTCATGTCCATTTTTGTCCAAAAATTATGATTTGGGAAAATTGCTATTTAAGGACTTATAATTGCTATTCTAAAGCTATTTCATACAAAATGCTTCTAGAAACTCATATTTTACAACTTTTGCAATTTGGTCCTTTTTGACCATTCAACTTCAATTTAGCAAAATTGCTTCATGAAACTTTCACACTAACATGCAAACATGGCATGAACCTTAAAAACTCATAAATTCACCTCGGATTCGTGGTCTCGCACCACTATTCCGACTAGGCCCTAAATCGGGCTGTTACATAAAATTTTGCGTTGTCTAAGTTTGTAAATAAATCAAGCTATAAAGGCCGTTAAGAAAGACAATTTACTTGTAACATTTAAGACCTGGACCCGACGATTGGGTCGGGTACAGGGTGTTACATTTTTACCATGATATAACCATTTCAAACATGTTTGCGCATCACTACAAGGACAAGCATAATGCCCTTTCATGCTCCAATAAAAAAGATTTGTGTATCGTATAAGAGGAAAACTCATTAATAGTCCATAACAATGCTCTACGCAACTTAAAGTTCTTTTTTTTATGCATCGTATGTCTAAACCCCATCCTATAACTACTTCAACTCATTTATAAGAGGTTGCATGTCCACATCAATATCATTACCCAAACGTTTCTCCCTATGAATTATCATGGAAAAAATAAAAGAATATTGTTTCATGCAAGTCCAATGAGGCAAATTTTAAGTGTAACACTCGAACCCGGCCTAAAAGTTATGACCGAATCTAGAGAAATTATATCAAATCGTTTGGAAAACTATTTTAAGTAAGTATTTGTCAAATACGCATATGGGAAACAATCATTAAAAAACTATTTGTTCATTTACAGGAAACACTTAAGAAATTGCTTAATATGGAGCGAAAAATCTCTTTTGGAGTTTTAGTTCTAAAAACTGAAATCCATTTTTTCGACTTGAGTGATTTTGCAATTTCACGTTTGAAAACATCAATTACCGACCTAATATAGATTCAATGCAGAAGCAACAAGGATGAATTCCGTACCCCTCACTCGTAAAACAGTAACATGGAAACTTAGATCACCGGAGAACTTGATTCATAAACCCCTCGCCCTGCTAACCTTTAAATCAAACCAAGAACACAAATCTCCTCAACAATACCCGTAGCGGAGTTATTAGAAAAAAAATAAAAAGAACAGGAAGAAGGGGAAGAGAAAGGAACGTGAACAAGGAAGTTTTTTAAAAAAAAAAAGAATTTAGTTATTTTAGAATAAAACAAAATAAAATAATTTCACAAAGAAGCATAAAGGGAAAAAAAAACATTTTTCTCATTACTTTCGCAAAGTTTCGAACATAAAACAAGAGAATATTTAGAAGCTTAACCATTGAACCAACAGACTCATTCTTAACATCAATTGAACATAATTAACTTATAAACCAATTGTTCAAAGGTAGGGGTTTAGGTAAAATAGAAAAATTTCAAGAAACAAGATTCAAACCTAGACCCTCGCACACATAACCAAAACACTTAACCATTGAACCAAAATAATTCACTTGTCATAATATCACAACCTTAACTCAAATTCAAGACATAACCACTCTCACTTTCACTAATTCAATTTCTTGCAACCCAATTTTTGGGATGCTACATTAAGAAACTAACACAACCGACAAAGTACTATAGGAAGTACTCATAATCTTAAATGGATTAAATCCATCAGCTCCTAGTCTAAGCCTCACATTTTGAGGATCACTTGCAAAACTTGGATTCAAATGTTTTCCATGCAAAGGAATCTACAAGATGCCTTAACAAACCATCATCAACCCTCTGCTCATGGTGCCACCTCATAGAATTAATTGCCTTTTTAAACATGAAGATTCTTTAAAGCCTAGATATTAAAGGAAAATACCGTAAATTTTTTGCTAGCTTCTTTCTAAATTGTGTTTTGCCATTGTCGTCAAAGACAATGTCTTTTATATTTCCATTACCCATCTTGATTTACTGCACACATGAAAAACTTTTGCTCTTTTCGATCACCCCAATAAATCATACAATCATTCAAACAACTGTGAATTTTCTCATAACCCATTCCTAAATCTTTTATCATCTTTTTAGACTCCTTACAAGACTAAGGAAACTTGACAAAAGGAAACATCTCTTTAAGCAACTCTAGTACAATGTGAAAGAATGTCATGTCCAACCACTTAAACATTTCAACTGAAAAAGTCTAATACAAAAAGACAGTCTTGAATGTTCTGATCCCTCGTAAAGTTTTTCATTCATTTCAGCAAAAAGCCTATAAAACTTTGCAGCTTCACCAATTGGCTCCTGATCAATTACACCCAAAATTTCAAGCATATCAATTGATGGCACATTCTGCTATAGTGAATAAAAATTCGATACTTAAATTTTCAATTTATCACAAAAGTTGTGTGTGTGTTTTTTTTTTTTTTTTTGTTGAGAATTAGTATTTCTTTGTTAAGCATTTTGGATTTTCAATAATTAGCCAGAAACTTTTATCTAGTAATATTAGATAGGGTAAGATAATACAAACAGCAAGATGAGGAAAATAACATTAACATATTAAAAATTCACAATATTTCAAATTCTATATAATATTAATGAATTAAAATTTTAAAATTTATCTAATACTTTAAACTTTACTTATACATAACTAGATATACGAACACGATATAAATTCATAAATGATTAAATTTATTATGAAAAAACTAAAAATCATTAAACTCGTAGATATTTAGAGATACATTTAACAGTGAAAGGATACTTTAGAACCATCCTTCTTGGTGTAAGAACCCAATGTTTTAGTTGCTTTTCCAAGTAATATATATGTATGAGGAGAGGTACATTTACAGTTGTATATTATTTTGTATATTTTTGTACGATTATATTTTAAGAATCAAACGTTTCATATTTTATATTTCATTCATATAGATTATGTATTATAATTTTAAAGAAATAATAAAATTAACTATTTTTTAGGCTTAATACCTTTTTTGGCACCTATACTACAGCTAAATTATCACTTTGATGCATGTACTCTATTTTGTTATCAGTTTGGCCACTGTTCTTTCATTTTTTTTGGAATTCTAGAATTTTTTTTAGAAAATCTTAAAATTTTATGAAAATTTTAAATAATTTATAATATTTTTTGTATTTTTATGAAAATGTTGATATTTTTTACTAAAAAAAAAATCTAAATTCCTTTAAATTCAGAAAATACAAAAAATAAAAAAAAAAATATCTTAAAGTTTTAAGATTTTCTAAAAATATCATAAGATATCATAGATGGTAACAGGGTATATAGAATGAGAGTACAGGGATCAAATTGATAATCAAAATAGAGTACATGGGCCAAATTAATAAAAAAAAGTATAAGTACCAAAGTGATAATTTAACTATAGTACAGGGGCTAAAAAACATTAAGCCTTTATTTCTTATAAAAAACTTTCAACCGTTCAATAAATATTAATATATATATATATATATTATTTTAGATTAATATACTAGAAATATTAGATCAGATAAAAAATTTACGAAAATATATAAGAAAAAGTGTATTAGATCCCTCCCTTTCCCTTATATATAAACCTTGAATCAGAAGTTAATTAATAGGTGAAACACCCCAAACATGTAAACCCTACAGAACAGCCCACCCCCCCAACATGAATAGCTTTCCTTGTCCTAATACCTAAAATAATTCTGACTTTGAAATTTGGAAAATACTTTTAGGAGGAAAAAAAAAAAAGAAAAAAGAAATTGAAATAACAGTGAGTGGAGCAGCCAAATCCAACAATGTAGCAGAGATGAATAATATCAAACATACAAGCTTCATTTAATTGTTCATCATCACCAATCTTTGATCTTTGATTTCCACCCCAAAAAAGAAAATAAAGGAAATGAAGAATATGATATAATATTATCCATAACTTTTTTCAAGGGTTGAATTCTTTTTAATACAAAGTAGAAGATAAAATTCTTCAGTGATTGAATTCAATCCATAAATGATTTATTAATTCAACTTTCAACCCTTCACTAATCACTCTTTTTGTTGCAATTTTGTATTAATCTAACAATTTTAATGATAATTATTATTCTTGCATACTTATATATAATTAAAATATGTTATAAGTCTAACCACAGAAGTTAGGTTAGATAGAAAGAGTCTCTCCTATCTTAATCAGTGGTCGATGGTTCGATCTTTGCTCTGGATATGAAGTATCTTTAAAGTTCGTGGTCAGAATCTATCCCCTTAATAGGCCTACAAAATACAAATGATTAGTGACTGTATTCGCTCCGATAAATATTTTAATTACAAATATTAAAACCACAATGTAACCACTTGATTTGATACAATCACATGGAGTTTTTAATTTTGATAATACTTACACTTATGATTGTCTTAATCACACTATTGAGTTGATCTTTGCTGTAAAGCAATTTGGGTTTTAAAGCATTTTTTATCATTTTATCTACTAATCACCTACATTTAATCCTTCACAGCTGCCCACTTTGAAAATTAGACTTAATTAAAAATTAAGGTGAATATTTTTTTAAAAAAAATAAGGTCAATACTACATTTTTTTTATTTGAATTTTTTAAATTATAAATCATAATTATACAAAAATTATAAGAAATTAGAATCTACAAGGAATTGAATAATTAATTCAACCTTAAAATCCTAAAATCTGGATTTTATCATTTAAGAGAATTAAGGTTTACGGAGATAAATAAATTTTTTTAAGGAGAATAAATTAGCCGGAGTTTAAAGGTTTTTGGGTAGAAGAGACTTAGTTATTGGAGGAATTGAAGGAGACAATATGATGAGACATGGAATGGAAAAACAAAAATTCACCAACAAAAAATGATCCCAGAGATTCATAATGTCGTAACCAATTTTTTGATAAAACAGTAAACGACGCGGTCGACTCGTGGCTTTAAAAAAATGAAAAGGAAGGGAGTCGCCACCGATCTTTATTTGGGTGAGATCGGATCACCTTTGTTTTAATAAATATTTCAATTTACTAAAACAATGTTTTTGGTCTGTGAATTTTGAGAAAATGGGCTGCAGGAGTCGGTTTGCGTGCGAGGAAGGATTAGCACCCTCGTCACGCCCGAAATTGGTACCAAACTCGATTGATTGATGTCCTAATGTTGAAAACTTTGAAATGGTTTGAAAATAGATACTTTTTATTTCCAAAACTTGGAGGAATTGGAAGACACGTTAAGGCTCTCTTATTTTCGAAGAGATAAAGTATCATGTCCGATAAGTTAGGTCGCGACACTTTAGACTCTTGAAACTAAGCTCGCCTTTTAAAACTTGGTTTTATTTTTGGAGGATCTCCGTCATTTGTCAAACGAGAAATCAGAACCCAGTAAGTTAGGGCTCGTTTTCTCAAGGTCCAAATTAGGAATATTGCCTCCATTTTAGAAGAAAGAAAAGAAACTTATCTCGAAGTGTCTAGATGTCGAGTCCAGTAAGTTAGGCGCGACATTTGAATATCCGAGATTAAGTGTTTTGTTTAAAATTTAAATTGCGATTTCAAAGGGATATCCCGTCGTTTAACTTTAAACGAGAAGAAAACCGGAACCAGTAAGTTAGGGCTCGATTCACTCAAATTGCTAATACGGAATGTCGATTTAAAACTGAAATTTATGATTTTGGAAAGGATCTTCCGTCGTTTAGCCTGAACGAGAAAAATCAGAACCCAATAAGTTAGGGCTCGATTTCTCCCGAACTGCTAATACGGATATATTGGTCGTTATAAAGATTGAGATGTCGAAAAAATAGTGAGATGACGATGATAATATAAGTAGTAGTGACAGGAAAGTACCATGATAATGGTGTATATGTATTGACGATGATAGAGAAAAATGACAATAATAGTGGTGATAATATAAAATAGGTAAAATATATGCATATTGAGGAATAATGATGATAGCAGTAATTATAAATAGTTAATACATATTTAATAAAAACAATATAATACATATAAACATAATGTAGTAACAGCAATAATAGAAGATAAATAAAATAATGATGGAAAAAATAATAATAATAATAATAATAATAATAATAATAGTAGTAGTAGTAGTAATAGGAATAATACTAGTAGAAATAAAAATAAAATAAGGGTGATAATAAAACTAACATTTATAATATATAATACATGAATAGTAATGAAAATGAGAAATAATAAAAACCATTGAAAAGAAAGAATAAAATGATAGTAATACTAATTAAGAAATAAATAATAAAATGTATATAAAAGACCAAACAAAGCAAAGAAATATATATATGTATATATATAACAAAAAATTATGATATAATAATAGTAATGATAATGGTGTTAAATAATAAGAATAAGGTAGTAATATATTAGCATTAATAATGTAAATATAATATAGTAATGATAATATATATATATATATATATGTGTATGGAAATAATAATGATAATAACATAGTAATAATGGTATATAATAATAATAACAATATAGTAATAATAATAATATATATGTATATAAAAATATAGTAATACACAAATAAAGGACTAAACTAAATAAGCAATAGGATTTTGGGACGAATTTAAAATAAGAGTAAGATTAGGGGACTTATTTGCGCACGCAAAGCAATTTGGAGGGACCAGAGGGGAATTTTTCCACGACGTGAAAAACACGGCGTTTTAAAGAGGGCACGATTGCAATCGTACCAAAATTCGGGCCAAAATCGCAATAACAAAACCCGATTTAAAAGATGAAAATGCGGAAGGATTTGAACGCGCAATTAGCCCCCTCAACAAAAACACGCGGATCCCCTGGAGCGGGTCGGGTCGGATCGGGTCGGTTAGGGGTGAAACGGCGTCGTTTTGTGCTTAGCGGCACCCCCAAAGCAGCGTCGTTTCGAGGGCTATATAAGGTCCTAAGGTCGGAAAAAAAAATCATTTTGAGTTTGCTTGTAAAAAAAAAACCGATCCCCCTCTCCTCTTTTCTCTCGCAAGTCCGAAGGAGAGGGGTTCCGGTGTCGCTCCGGTTGCCTCCGTCGTCGCCGGCCGTCGCTCCGGCCACCGCACGCGGTGGCCGGAAAAGGTAAAACGTATATTTTTTATTATATTTTTTACTCTTTAATAATATATTGTGGATAGACCGAAGAGAAAAGAGAAAAAAACTTAAAAATGAAAGAAAATAGGTTACCTCCTTGGCCTCTGTTTTGATCCTTAGGTTTTTAGTTTTAGTTTTTTTTTGTTTACCCTACGCGTACTTTTCTCTAATCTCCTCTTCTTTTGTTTCGATCTCTCTGTTTTTATATTTTAAAAAAAACCGCTTCTATTGAAAAGAAATGAGAAAAAAAAGGGTCCCGTACAATCGTTCCTTCTTTTGGCTTTATAGCCATTTTACATGCTTTTATTGCTTACGTCTTGTCTCCTTTACTCCTTGCAAAGTGCGTGGGCTATGCAAGTTGGGGCGATCTTCGCAGAGACGGTGGTAGGTGGCTGCGCAGGTCGAGGGTCGAGGCAAGCGGCTGAGGCAAGTGGCCCTAGGCTTGCGGCGCTAGGGTTTTCGAAACCCTAGCTTCTTGAAAAGAAAAATGGGCCTGTTGGGCCTTGTCGGTTTGGACTTGTTTATTTCGGGCCGGGCAAATATTGGGCTTATACACATAATATACTATTACCCCCGTCTTCCCCTAATTCTTAGGATTGTATGGACAAACTCCAATTTAACGTGGAATATAAATTAATGGGACGGATCATGGATTGTCTTATGCGTTAAATGACGTGTAATTAATTAAACTGAAACATTATCCACGTAAAATTTTATATTCCGATTTTGAAGTCTAGGTAAAGGCTAGTCCTTGTAAGCAAAACCTAAATCGTAAACCAACCATATTGTATACATTCAACGTACGGCCGCATGCATTCCATTAAATAAAGAAATCCCAAATCCAGTTAATGTCATTTAAAGTAGCATTTAAACTAACACCAAATCTATCAAACTTCTTTTATTATTTTTTATTACACCTTTTTTCAATTTCTGTTTAGCTTAAATCTTTGTTTCAGTAATTTTCGATAACTTTAGGAAAACATAAAAAAATTTAATTAAAATCCCACGTACTAGTCAATTTTTTTTATATTTTTCATGTTTGTTTTATGATCATGTTTAAGGTTTTTAGCTGCTTCTCTTCATTGCATCTCTCCCGTAGAAATATAATGTGTTTTACCATTACACCTTACATTTTATGATAATTTAAATTATACTTTTTAAAGCTACCGTTATTAAACAAAATATATGTTTTTTTAATATTTTTCAATGATATTTATAGGCAATTTGAACGGTTGAATAAATTTAAATAAAAAATTACTGAGTTATGCATCTAGATATACACACTGCTACACAGACAGCTGAGTGATGAGAAGACTCTGCACATTGTGTGTGGTGGGAAAAAGAAGTGAAACTTGAATAGGATTGGATGTTGGCAATGACCAATGGAAACCAGCACAAGTATATTTTTTCTTTCTTTCTTTTTAGCTTTTTTTGTTCACCAAAGGACAGAAACAAAAAAAGAAGCTAACTTTGTTTGTTTTAACCTTTTTAATTTTCTTTTCTTAATTTCATTCTTTTTGTTTGAATATTCGTTTTGGTTTCATTTCATGTCTGGCAAAATATTCGAATCAGCTATATCTGATGTGCATATTTTTTTTCTTCTTATAACAGTCCTTAACGGTTTAACTGTTCAATTGGGTAGAAAAATAGGAAAGAAAATAAGATAAAAAGAAGGGCCCCAAATCCTTGATAATTTTTTCACTCTCTCACAGGTACATTGGTAGTTGATAATACATACAAGCCACACCTCAGTGAGGAAAATATTTCAAGCTTTTCTCAGATTTACAAATCTAAAAAAACCCACATAAAATCAAACAATATTCATGGGTTTTTGGGTCATATCAGTTAACAAAAAAATAATAAATAAATAAAAGGGAAAATCTAATAAAAAGAGAAGCAATGAAGCAGCTTCACCTTAATTTCATATATATCCTCCATTTAAAAGCCTAACCATATAAAACCAGTCTTATTATCTGAGCATGGACGTTAGAGACTGGAAAACAACTTCTTCACAAGGAATGGTGAGGCCCATGTCGTGATCAAACCCGAATTCTTCTTCAGCCTGATGAAGCAAGCTTTGAAACTCGGGTCGGGTCAAGAAGGAGATGGGAACTATATATCTGCTTCTGTTTTCACCAACATATACCACAAAATGACCTTTCGGGACATCCAAAGGGAGTCCTTGTTCATCACCGTAGCTTTGTTTCTTCCCTAAGCTGGAACATCTTTTCAGGATTTGCTTTATCATTGCTGTTTGTACCAATTTGTTTGATTTCCTGCTGATAGCCATTCTCTTTTGGGATTGCAAATAAGAGTTGAGAGGAAAAAGAGAGGTGTGTTTGAAAGAGGGAAGGAGGGTATATATGGTGAGCTAATAGAATTTCAAGGAGATTGAGAAACAAAGTCACGTGGGGTTGTGGGGACAAAGTTGAGAGATGGGTATGGTTTTGGGGAGAGGTCACAAGACATCCCTGAAGGCAACGCATTGGGTTTAAAACCCCAATGTTGCCCTCCCAAAGGACATCATGGTCCCTCTTTCTCTCTCACCTGCCTTCGTCAACTTTTTCAAGCTTCCAACCAAACTAATTCTTCTCTATACTACTTGCTTGAGAACTAACCACCATGTCCAGCCCCTTGTCCTTCCCATGCTTCTTATTCCTACTTACGTATATACTCCTACGCTCTTTAAAATATCTTCCAATTTTAAATGTTACTGATTTAGCAATATAAGAGTTAAGACTTCTTACCTTGCTTTCTTGCTATCCATTAAGTGAAATTTCTTCCACGGTATGCTAATTTCCGAGGGTTAAAAATTAGAGAGAGTTGCATTTTCTATTCTACATAGGGTGAAGTTGGATTAAATCGGGTTAAATTAAGTGAATTTGAGTTGACAAGTCATATTTTATTATTCTAATTCAATCAATTTTTTTTCGAATTGAGTCCAGTGAAATTGTTTCGGTTAAATTAAAAAATTAAACTTGTTAAAATAAAATCTTGTTACAATATATAACTAGTTCCATATTAAGCACATAAATTTGAAACCATATATATTTGAAAACTCTTTTAAAGTGAAATAAGAAAAAAAAAAGTATTTTAGTATGATAAGCTTAAATTGGCAATTTACTTGTTTAGGTCATCAAAATTATTATTTTAATTATTTTAATTTTTAAGCATTTTAATTTTTTTAGAATTTTTAATTTTTTTATTTTTAAAAAATATATGAAAATTTGAAACTTTTTATAAATATTTTGATTTTTAAAAATATTTTGAATTATTTTGTTTTTTTTTTCTAAAGAGATCAATTTGCTCATTTTCGAAAGGCTTAATATAACATTTGGTACCTAAACTTGACATTTTTTCCTAATTTGGTACCTAAACTTTTTTTGGCCCAATTTGGTACTTGAACTTTACACTTTTTCCTATTTTGATACCTAAACATTTTTAGGCCCAATTTGGCACCTGAACTTGACATTCTTTTTCCTAATTTGGTACCTAACCTTTTTTTAGGTTCAATTTGGTACCTAAATTTATTAAACGTTATAAAAGTTACGCAAAACACTAATGGTGTTAAAATAATTTTTTTTGTTATGTTACAAATATATTGTCAGTATTAGAGGAAATTTATGTTAAAAAATAGGTATTGGGCTATGCTTAACGAATTTATATTAAATAAGAATTTTTTTTTAAAACCCCAAATTAAAAGAAATTCATTATTTTTAATTAATTAATTAATTAAAACTAAAAGCAATTGAACATATAAAATACAAAAAAATATCATATCATCTTTCACATGTCGGTTATACATTGATTATTTTTGCTATCTCATAAAAAAATAACATTGTTAGTATATTGGAGTAATTTGTAAAGTGTTTGACAAGTACCAAATCGAACAAAAAAAAGATTAGGTACCAAATTAGGAAAAAGAGTCAAGTTCATGTACCAAATTGGACCCCCAAAAAGTTTAAGTACCAACTTAAGAAAAAAATGTCAAGTTTAGGTACCAAATTAGGAAAAAGTGTCAAGTTTGGGTACCAAATTGGACCAAAAAAAGTTTAAGTACCAATTAGGAAAAAGTGTCAAGTTCAGGTATCAAATATTATATTAAGCCTTTCTGAAATTGAAAGTGACCAATGGGGTGTTTACACCAATATGTCATTTGAGTTATTCAAATTGTAAAAGTTTAACATGACTCGAACTCGAAAAATTGAATTACTTATTCGAGTTGACTCAAAAACCGAATAACTCGAATTTCAAATTTTTTTCATTTTTTTAAGTCGAATCGAGTTTTACTCACATCTAATTGTATATATAGTTGTTTAAGTGGTGAGATATGAAACTCTAATGGCAATTAATGATGCTTTCTTGTGTTAGAAACATTATCTTCAACACTAAAAGATAATAATGTGTTCTTTTATGTGTTGGCCCACACTATGCAAGAAGTGAAGGTAAAAAAGTCAAAACAAAAGAACTAAGTAACATAAGTCGAATCTCATCTTGCATTTTTGGAGCTTTGCCTATAGAAGTTGAATTCACTACTAAACTCAATATGTAACACTCTAAACCTGTCCTAAATGTTATGGTCAGATCTTGAAGGTTACATTAATATTTCAAAACTTTAATCATTTGTTTTCAAAGCATAACTTATTCTGAAATCGAAAATTTTACAAAAACTTGATTTATTCTTTTGGTTGAAAAAACTGACAATCGTAAAGGGTGTGAAAGGGTTTTGAAACGTTAACTTATAATACCCAATTTATTAAAATATCATGCTATCGACTTTACTTATTTGCTTTGTAAAAATGCGTATTCGCAGTTAAAATTTTGAGGAAAATTTCTTAGGCTTGTTTAACTTTGAAAATCAACATTTACTTTTAAATTATCAGGAATCATGCCGAATTTTAAATAGTTAACTAAATACTTAGCAAAACCCACACTCACGATTTAAGTCCGAAAAACAGTCCATTAGTCCAAAAGTCCATAAATTTAAATAAGAATTACTAAAGTAATTTCACCCAAGAGAACTAATCCGAGTTCCCGTACACTGCCCAATCCTAAGTCTAATGGTTACCTGAAATATTTAGGAAAATGGGGTGAACTATAAAGCTTAGGTGTGCCTTGGCCCACAAAATAGAATCAAATAATTAGAATCATATATCAAAACCATGCACATATGTACTTATCAAAATAGACAGATCAGAAATCATAACATGCTTAACATAGCAATGTCATATAGAGAGTCCTACCCCCAACTGCTACACACCAACTCTGTCCAACCAATCATACAAAATAGGGCTACAATAACTCATCCATCCATCACACCATAATGTGGTCGTATGCCACTCAGATAATATGCAGTTGTGCTGCCAGAAATATATTGTAGGTATACCGTCAGAAATATATATAGTGCAGTTAAACTGCCAGAATCAGACTTCCTCCATCACAAAATCATTTCCCACCCCAATGCATATACAAAAATTATATTGAGCGATCATTCCTTATTTACTCATACATAATAGATAACAGAACATAAGCATAATATTTAAGCTTACTTAGAGTCTTACTGAACAGAAACCCACTTTTACAGATACGCATACACATAAGTTTACAGATATCGTGATTTAAAACATATTCAGAATATATTACAGAACAGAGTCTAGAATGTAATACTTGGCCCGAACATGGCAGCCCAATGTACCACTCAAAATAGCCCACACGCCCTACCTCAACCAGACCGTGTGGCCCACACACTCGTATGTCTTACACAGCCCGACACACAGTCGTGTGGTGTCATCAGTCTCCTTTCAGTTTTCACGGAATTTCAAGATTTCCAAGTTCGTTTTCAAAAATTACAGGTTAGGTTACACACCTAACCGCTAATGAAAGGTCAGCACTACAGCAACTAATCAATTCTGCACATGAAAACATAACCGAACCCATTAACAAGAAACATTGAGTCCGAATCTAAGCATTCGATACTTGATCACTTAATACCAACCCCTAAACTTGAGCATTTGGTCACTCACCCCGAAAATCAGCGGCTAACGACACTTAATTCATTGGAAGAAGGTTTTGCGTCCCACGAACCTCACCTAAATAGAATCAACCACAATTAATCCAACAATATCGCAACAACAACAACCGACTAAAAGCTCTCCAAAAAAAACGACTTTCATACAAAATAACGTTTAAATTTACAAAAAGTTATAATACCCTTCCAAAACCTTTAAAAGACCACCAACAACTAAGAATGGATGACCAACAATGACGCTAAGTAAGTTCAACATCAGGACGATAGCAGTATTGGGTAGAGGAACGACAAAAGCGAGGAATAAAGATTGATATTGAAATTATGAAAACAAAACAAGAGAATATGAAGAAACAGAAAGGAGATGCAACAAAGAAAAAGTTTTCTGTAACAAAATGAGGGGAAAACGTGAAAATAGGAAGAGTGGGGGAGAGTGAGACGGCAACAAGGGAAAACATTTTGGGATAATTTTCAAAAAAAATAAATATGATAAAATCCTAACCTACCAGATTAGTTATCAACCTATCAGATTACCTGGCAATTGAGATTGATCAAAACTCTAAACTTTGGGCGGTAACAATAGAGTTAGAGCAAAAATCGATTTCAATTTGGGCACTATGGGATTCAAACTTGGGACTAATGGGTAGACTAAGGCCCTACCACTGAATCAACAGGCTTATTCTTGTCAACAAACTAATGAAATTAAAAGATATCCTACATGTGAACTGCCAAGTATAAGGATAAACAACAAAAATTTAAGAAAATAGATTCGAATCTAGAACCTCAGAAATATAAAATCTATATATAAGCTTCGAGATTGACTGATCAAACTCTATATAAGCTCCATGTAAAGTGGGATAACAAGTTATCAATCCTATTTTTCAAATGCACTATCTCCAAACCTATCTTCATCTTTAAGTGTCACACTTGGACTAAGAATCTTTTAAAACTACCAATTTTTTTATGATAAGAATAGTTCCCTTTTAAATACAAATAAACAACCTATTCTTTTTCTTCTCATAAAACATATTTAAAATAAAAAATAATTAAAAAATCAAAAAATTGTCCACCTAGAAGGATATGTTTTGTGTATTGTTTCTCATATTGGCATATAGTAAACCAGAAGTTGAATATCATTGCTTGTAACAATATTCTCCCACTTTGACATTTTAGACATAATCTTGCAGCAAAAAAGAAATACTCATGCAATAAAAAAAATCAAAATAAAAAAAAACCTTAACCACGTGACAAAGGAACTTCAAACTTTAAGTATGAAAATAATCCAAAATCTAATTTAGTAGCACAAGAAAGTCTCCCCTAAGAAATTAAAGTTCAACCACATAAAAAATTACAATACCTCTACTCAATAGTTTGAGTTCCTAAAATAAAATTCCTCTAAAGTAGTAGCTTCTCTTACTCCCCTTTTTTTGGAAAAAAATCCGAAGAGAGTAATAAATCATTTGCACCCATAAAAAATGAAAATGTGAGTCTAAAATACACGAAAGTAATCCTTGTATCACAATGCTTCAATCAAACTAAAAAGCATTTAATAAGCCCATCAAAGAGAGTAATAAAAGATAGCACCATATAAAGTTTTAACCATCATTAGTTCAATTCCCAAGCAATATTATATCTAAGATTGAATTTCTAATCAGATAAGTTATAAAACAACCATAAAAATAGATAAATTTACTCATATTAAGTAGTAGCAATAACTAATCATTTTTCTCTTTTGTCATGTAACTTGCTGTAACGCTTATTGCAACAATTTGATAGCATAAATAAGGAGTAGAACAAGCATGAATACGATAAATGTAAATCATAAACATCACAAATCAATATCAAAATAGTACTATTTCCTTTCCTTATTTCATTCTCATTCTCCCTAATCAATCAACATTAAGTTTATTAAAGGGGGTGAGAAGGGGGGTTATATCTTCAACAATCTTATAAATAGGAGTTGTAACACATTAAACAATATGAATCTTTTCCAATAAACCTTGATGGAGCTTAGATGGTCAAAATATCTTATCCTAATGAGCATGAATTCTAGTGTATCAACTTTGAGATTACATACGATAATTTTGAATTAAAGTGAGCAATCTCCTTTAGTCTAATCAACTTCTAGTTTTGGAGTTTGTACACCATTTACTTCAGTTTGGGGAGGCTCTCATCCATAAAAATAATCTTTGAAGAATATGATATCTTTAGAAGGAGTTCTAAAAGCATTTAATTTCTTGGTTTATCTATTATTAGTTTAATTTAATTTAATTATAGAAAAATAATAATGTCACAAGATGAATTCTAATTGCTTCATAATTTTATCCTTCTACAAGTGCCTCCTCAAGACTTATCACATACACGGTTTTTGCTAAGTGTAGAAAATGAGCAAGTCCTAAACTTGTTTGCTTCTGATGGTGAAAATTTTATTTATCTTTGATTTGTCTTTACAAGATTTGCAAGTTTCAAAAGGGTTCATCTAATTTTTTTTTCATTTGGAATGGACTTGGCAATGAAATCAAGTTGCCTACATATTCTTTTTTTTAAGGACTAAGTCATGATGTAGTTCATTTTTGAGGGATTTATAATTTAATCTTATGCTAGTGTAGATAAAACGGTTCAAGCTTGTGCTTAGAAGCCACAATTTTTAAATGAACAGTTTAAGCTCATGGTTAAAAGTATTATATTTGGATGAATAGCTTGTTCTCATGCTTAGGGAAATTTTTTTTTTTGGATGAACAATTTAAGCTTGTGGTTAACATCATCATTTTTTTTTTTATAAGTTGAACAATTTAAGTTTGAGTTTAAAAGCAATGTGATGGTTTAAGCTCATGTTTAGAAAGATGTTTTTGGTTGTCCTCTTTGATATGTAACCAAAGTCCAACAATCTTGATTCTTATATTCTTAAAGAAGATAATTTCCCCCATTCCCTTGGAGATCCTCGATTGTAATTGTGCTCAAGGCTAATATGATAAGATCAAATGAGCTAAAATCTATACTTCTATCTAACATATTGGATTGAAATACTATGGTAATTGATGTTAACTTTGATTATGTCACTTCTTCAAACTCAATTTTTCTTTCTTCACAAAGTTGTGTGATTTGTTCTTTCAAAATGAAGCACTTTCAATGGGATGGATAATCAAGTAATCATATTTGCATTAGTTTTGATTCATCTCATTAATCAGCTTCTTTAGGTCATTTTAATTTTGGAACCAAATCAACTTAACTTTTAAAAGCCCTTTAAGCATACTTGGAACATAAGCATCGAGGAAAGGGTAATCTTTTTCTTACCTCTCCTTCATAGTAACTTTGGCTTTTCCTTTAACTTGATCAGAAATGGGTTTCACATCCATAGCCATAGACTGATCAATATATTCATTATTAGTTAAAATTTTTCCCTTCATGAATTTCTTACTCAAGAGGTTTTTGATTCATAGTAGTTGCCCTATTTAATCCCATATCATGAGCTTGAGTAGCTAGTTATTCAAAGGACATTGGCTTAATGCTTTAAAGAATGTAGTGCAAGCCCCAAGTCATGCCTTGTAGGCACATGTCAATAGCAAAATACTTTGACAATTTTTCCTTACAATTGAGGCTTAAATTTATCGAATGATGAATATAGTTAATGATTGCCTCATCTTTTACTTTTATAAGCTAGATCATGTTGACAATATGATGGCTATTATAAAATTAATAAGGAAATTCTTGCACAAGTTCTTCTTATCTATCAATCATCCAGTCTTAATATTAGTGTATCAATTGAAGGCATTTCCTTTTAATGATAGGATGAATCGCTTCTCCATGAGATCTTCATCAATACCAACATGATTGCAAGTTTCCATAAAAAGCATAACATGTTGACATGGACTTGCTTTATCATCAAACTGTTGAAACTTTGGAGGTTGATAATATTCAAGCATATTCAAATGATCAATCTTTTGAGTATATGGCTTTGCATATGTGTACGAAGCTGAAGCTACACTTTTTGCTTGATCATTAATAACTTAATAAGCTTCTTGAGTCTATCTAAAGAAACATTTTGAAGTTCTTCTTCAATAGTTTTATATAAATTTCACCAATTTCTTGAAGTGCTTGATATTGAGTTTCATTGACATGAGTTTGGTTGTTTCCATTTAGACATTCAATTTGAGGAATCATGAAAGAGATTTGATCATCCATTCCTTTTATGTTTGCTGAAATAGATTTCATGGCTTTTGCAAGAGAAGTAATTTGTTTCTTTAAAGAAGAAATGCTAGTTGCCATCACAAACCCAATTTTGATAATGAGCTTTGACAAAATGTTGTTGCGAATATTTCTTACTCTAACTTTTTGAGTTAGAGAAGACTTGAGATTTGACTTGTTGACGAGGTTTTTCATTGGAAATGTTGCAACTATAATGAACTTAATCTTTAAATAAAATAGATAAAAGGTAAAGTTACCCCCATTGTGTGTGCGAAAAGTTTGTGCATACAAAATTCAAGTCGACTATATGACCGAAAATATTAAAACAAATCAAAGAATTGTTATTTATAAAATTTAAGTTACAATATTTGGATAAATATTTTAATTCTTCTTTTCAATGGAGCTTTAATATAAGGGTTTTTTTTTACGTTTCATCTTGGATGGATGCAGTTTGCTTTAAAGACCTTCTAAATCTGATCTTGAATAATGACTTTAACCTCCTTTCAGTTGATTGAACAAGATCGAAGATCAATTTTCTTTAGACCTAATGCAACATTATTTAGAATTTCTACAAGTTCTTCAAAATTTTTAGAGATTTCTTGGGATATTCTCTTTAGGCTTTGACTTCTAAACTTTTGGACTTTTGAATGTGTGTTAAATTGCTTGAAGGTGATCCCTTTTCATAATTTCGTTAGTCAAGTGAATGAGAGTTCTTATTGTAACAGCCCAGTTTTAGCTAAATCGTAACAGTGGTTTCGAAACCACAAATCCAATGTCAGAAAATCATTTTAATATTATTTTATGTGATTACAACATGACAGCATGTATGTGTGAAAATTTCGTGAGCTAATTTTATCGTTTAATTGCTCAATTTGAGAAAAATGACTAAATCACGTAAAATGTAAAAGTTGCATTCTATTTGTTAAAGGTGTTTAATTGCTATGATTTATTAAACCAAATGTCCTTATGATGATATTAGACCATTGATAGTGTAAGTGGACAATTATGGCCATCCATTATATGTTTTTATATGTTATAATTTAAGCTTAAATTTGGTATTTGATTAATAAAGTTAATATTAATAAAACAAAATCAAAATTATGCTCTATTATCATATTTTGAGCCGAAATTAAAAGAAGAACAATAAGAACTAGGGTTCTTCATTCGGCTAGGAAAAGTTCAAGCAAATAGGTATGTGTTTTGTCCCGTATTTAATAATTTTTATGTTTTTGAGATCATTGTTTCGTATTCTAGCTAGCTCGTACCTTAGATTTTGAAATTGTTAAAGGTTTAACAAGTTGCCATTGTTGAATGCTTGAGTAATTTGATGAATTATGATAGATTATGAAAGTTTGTTAATAGTTAAACTAGTTTTGTAAAGTGATTTTTGACAAAAATGCCAAAAAGGGATTAAATTGTGAAATATACAAATTGAGTGGTTGAAATGTGAAATAAATGAAAGTTTTGGGCTGCTAGGGACTTATATGAAATTCGGCCAAGCTTGGGTTTAATGAAATTTTGTGTATTTTTGAAATAGGGACTAAATTAATTAAATGTGAAAATTAAGGGGCTAATGTGTAAAAAGAGCCTAAATGTGTGTTTTGGACTAAATTGAAAGAATATGAGATTGAATAAGTTAATTTTTATTATATTTAGATCAAGAAAAGAGGAATCCGAAATTAGATCGGGGGAAAGGCAAGATTATCGAGTAATTGACTCATTTCACCGTTTTCGTACTCGAGGTAAGTTCGTATGTGACGATTTATTTATAAATGTATGTTAAATGCTTTGATATTGCCTAAACTGTGATTATGAGATTTTTATTAATGTATGAATTGTAAATACGATTCTACGGAAATATTCGAAGATGAAATAGACAAGCTAAAAGTCCCGGTTGAACATTAGGAATAGATTTTGGATACTGATGATATGATATAAGATGACATATCGATTTGGCTTCGGGCCATGCATATCGTATGTGTTGGCTTCGGGCCACGATAACGTCACTACGGGTGTGAGTGATACCTTGATTTGGCTACGGGCCATGGTATAGGTATTTCGGAAAGGAGTTACCTTGATTGGGCTACGGGCCATGGTATAGGTACTCCGGGATAAGTTACCTTGATTTGGATTTGGGCCATGGTATAGGTACTTATCGATTGAGATTCTTGAGTATTCAACTTCTATTCCGAATGGTTCAACAGGTAAATGAATGATGTGGTTGAGAAAGAGGTTAGTACGAGGCGATACAGGTACGTACAGAACCTATTCGAGTATTAAATAGAGAAAGTTGATGAAATGGTATTTGATCATGTTTTGAGACATGAGAAAGGTTTGTACTTAAAGTGTATATGGTGATGTTATGTAAATTTGGTTGATTTCCATTTATTTGATGAATTAAGTTATTCACATACGAGCTTACTAAGCTATGAAGCTTACTTTGTGTTATTTTTCTTTGTTTTATAGTGAATCAAGGCTAGCTCGGATCCGGGAGTCGTTGGGAACATCATCATCACACTATCAGACATCTATTTGGTACTTTTGAGTTGTGTATATATGTTAAATGGCATGTATAGGCTACTTGTGGTATTTTGGTTGTGAATATAGCCATGAGAGTTGGCTTAAAAATGATGTTATTATGGTTGTGTGTTTAGCTATTAGAAATGGCTTGTAAATGTATATGTTTTGGTTGTATATATAGCCGTGAGTGATGGCTTATTTTTGCATGTTTAGAATGAAAATGGTGATGGTTATATAGTTGTAAATGGTTAAATTGATTTATGGAGTTTAGTGCTTGAGAAATGCTTTGGTGAAGTATGATTTTAGAAGTTGAGTTGATAAGTATCTGAATAGGTATTTAGCATTGAATTGAGTATTGAAGTTGGTTGAAATGGATATGGTATGAATTGTGTTTTTGGTTGATAATTTTGGCTGCTTATTGGTTGAAGAAATGCTACCATTTTGGTTGTTTAGGTGAGCATGAGTAAGGGTGGCAAATTGGCCTTGCAAATGACCTATTTTTGTCCACACGGGCAGAGACACGGGCGTGTGTCTCAACCGTGTGCAAAACATGATCATACTATACGACCGTGTGTCCCCTGGTGTTGAATTAAAATAAAGTCAGTATGTTTCACACGGTCTCACACACGGGCGTGTGATTGGCCGTGTGGCACAAGTCAGTATACCCCCTAAATGGCACACGGCCTAGCACATGGGCGTGTGACTTGGCCGTGTTGCATAAGTCAGTATACCCTACAAGTTTGACACACTGGCACACGGGCGTGTGTGGCCACTTCGAAAGGCACACGGGCTAGACACACGGGCGTGTGGTCGGCCGTGTGACCCAAGTCAGTATGTATGCCCTGTTTCCACACGGCCTATAACACGAGCGTGTCTGAAGCTGTGTGAGGCACATGGCCTGTTAACATGGGCGTGTGACCCCTGAATGAATGAAAAATTTCTAAGTTTTCCAAAAATTTCGTATGTTATCGGTTTAGTCCCGAATCACTTCTAAAGCATTTTAAGGCCTCGTAGGCTCTTATAAGAGACAATGTGTTTGTGTTGGATGGTATTTAAGTATGAATGCATAAATGTATGAGTATTGGATGTTAAATGATGTGTATTGATCGGTAATACCTCGTAACCTATTCTGAAGATGAATACGGGTGAGGGGTGTTACACTTATAAT
Source organism: Gossypium sturtianum (assembly GCA_025698515.1). Classification (NCBI taxonomy): domain Eukaryota; kingdom Viridiplantae; phylum Streptophyta; class Magnoliopsida; order Malvales; family Malvaceae; genus Gossypium; species Gossypium sturtianum. The sequence goes on from CM046943.1 coordinate 126,487,488, forward strand.
ATTTAACCTCTTCAATTTATTGAAGTACAAGTATCAAACTCATTTTTTTATCTCATTTTAATTTAAATTGTTTGGATACAAAATAAGATTTAAAGAAGAATTCTAAAAGTATATAATTTCTTAGTTTGTCTTTTGTTACTTTAATTTGATTTAATTATAAATAATAATGACACAAGATAAATTCTAATTCGTTCAAAATTTTCTTCTTCTACACCTACTTGTGAGATAGGTCATCTACATTTAAGTTTTAAGGTTAAATAATCAAGATCTACATAAGTTCCATGTAAAAATGGGATAACAAATTATCAATCTCATTTTTTGAATACATTATCTCCAAGTCTATCTTTATTTTTGAGTATTGTGCTTAGACTAAAACTTTCATAAAGTTGTTGATTCATTTTACTATGACAAGGATAAGTTACCTTTTAAATACAAATAAAAAAAACTTATGTCGTCGTTACTTAATGTTCGAGCTCACCAGAGTGACAACAAAGAAATAGAAACAAGTCTACTTGTTTTATTTCATTAGCTTTAATAATTCAAAAGATAGAGCTATGGTATTTATATAGATTTACTAATTTATTAGCTAAACATGACCAATACTAATAAGAAGTCTAATTGATCTTCTTAGCTAATCCATTAACTAACAAAGAATAGTTATATAGTTGTAAACTAAAAGCCACCTATCTAACAGACACTGAAACCAGTTATACAAAACACCAGCTAACAGAAAATAGTTAAACAGGCACCAACTAACAGTTAACTGATATACCTTAACATTCACCCAACTATCTACTCTTCTGCAAATTTTTCATACATGTTAACAACTTGAAGCTTGGACTGAAACTTGGAGAAGAAATTAGCTAACAAAGGTTTGGTGAAAATATCTACTATATGATCCTGGGCTGGTACATGACCAACAATTAAACTACTAGCTGCTACCTTTTCTGTAACAAAGAACAAGTCAAGTTCTACATGTTTAAACTTAGAATGCATGACTGGATTGGTTGAAACTGCCACAACTCCTGAATTGTCACACTATACAACAACTTTATATGCAACTTCGATCTTTAACTCAGACAATAAAGACTCTAGCCATATAACCTCTAAAGTGGCATGAGCTAAACTTCTGTACTCGGCTTCTGATGTTGAACAAGAGACCATATTTTACTTCATAGAGCACCATGATAGTAGATTCCCTCCCAAAAATACACAGAATCTAGTGCCAAAATGTCTATCATCTAGATCAGTACCCCAATTTGCATTAAAATATCCAACCAGTAACAACCAAGATGTTGTTTTGAAAGAAATGCCATAATCCATAGTATCTTGCAAATACCTCAAAATACGCTTAACTACTTTAAAATGTTGATCAATTATTATTTGCATAAACTATCACACCTTATTGATAGCAAAGGCAATCTCTGGTCTAGTAATCACAATGTACTACAAGGCTCCTACAATGCTTCTATATTCTAATTCATTTTCAACAGAACTTCCAACATAAGCAAACAAAGTGCAAGAGCTAACCATAGGAGAAGGAGATCCATTGGATTGATCTATATAACACTTTTTTAATAAATGCAAAATGCACTTCCTCTGGCTTAGAAACAACCCATCAAATGCATAGTAGACCTTAATCCTTAAGAAAAAAATTCAGTTTCCCCAAATCTTTAAGAGAAAGCTTCATATCCAAGGACTTAACAAACTCATCCACACATGTATCTTTATTCCCAGTAACAATTATATCGTCAACATTTACCAAGACTTAAAGAACCACTTCTTCAATAATTTTGATAAAAAGGGAAGTATCAAATTTGGATAACACAAAACTTGTTTCTACAAAATGTTCTTTCAACTTATGAAACCATGCTCAAAGAGCCTGCTTAAGGCGATACAAAGCCGTTTTAAGTTTGCACACAAGCTTTTGATCACCATTATGTTTTTCAAAACTAGGGGGTTGAAGCATATATCTTTCTTCTGTTAGATCCCCATTCTAAAACACATTGTTAATGTCAACTTGGTACAATTGCCAACCATATATCAAAACAAGAGACAATAACTCTAATTGTTATTGGATTAATCACTTGAGTAAAGGTCTCTTGAAAATTAATGCATGCCTCATGCAAATATCCTTTTACAACCAACATTACCTTATAACGAGCTACCAAACCATAAACATTTCTCTTTATCTTTAAAATTCATTTACAACCCACAAATTTCTTATTAGCAGGTAAAGACATAAGCTCTTATGTCTTATTCTTCATTAATGCATCAAATTCTTCTTGAGTAGCTTGTTTCCACTCATCATTAGTGAATATGTAACGCCCCAAAATTTGAGCCTAGAAGTATTGGGCCTTGAGCAAGGGAACGGTTAGGAAACTGTGCATAAAAGTTCATGTGAGCTAGGAAATGACACAATTAAATGTCTGCTCAAGTGGTTAAGGGTCCTGAAAGGAGTTGGAGAAGTCCTGGGTTCAAAACTAGGCTTTAGCAAAAATTTTGGTTTTAAGTGGATAAAACCCCGGATGCTTGGATGTAGGCCTTTTAGGTTATTGTGTTAAAAAAAAAAGACACAAGGAAGCATGTGGTCTAGTGGCAAGGTGGTGTTAGGAGTGTGTATGTGGTCAGGAGTTCGAGTGTTGGCATAGTATTATGATGGGTATTTATTTTGCATCTTTGACGCCTAGTGTTTGTGTTGTAGTGGAATTCTGCTGAGGTGGTTGTGGAATTGGTCTTGGGGGAGAGATTCAAGGGGTATGGATGAAGGTTGGTGTTGGACGAGTTTGAAAGTGATGCAAATTGGTAGGTTGAGAGATTGTAGGAGTGGATTATGGGAGGTTGAGGGGAGTGATAGTAGTTGGCCGAAAAAGGGATTTCCCTAGTATGCAAATTCGGTCATAGGCTTTTAGGTGCCGAATAGGTAAGTGAAGACACTTGTTGCATTCGGCTAAGGGATTGGTTTCCGGGAAATTGGTCTTTGATGTGCTTATTGATCACGTTCTGGTCACTTTTCTTTGGGAGCCGAAATTATCTTACTCATCTTTTTCATCCATTCGGGTTTTGGCTTTTGTATTTTGGTTTGCTTACTACTCTTCCTACCTCCTTTTCTCACTGGCTTTTGTGAACTGATTCTTTTCCTTCTCCTCTTTGGTTGCTTATGCGCTCTCTTCCTCTCTCCATCTTTTAGCCATTGTGACCGAATTCATCCTTCTTCCCTTCTTTATTCATTCTTTTCAATTACTCTATCACCATCTTCCTTTTTAATACCTTGGCCGAATACCTTGTTGCTTGGGATCCTCTGCTCCTACATTCCGTACTCTCTCCATTCCTATTTTTGATTTGGCAAGTAATCTCTGTTAATCGGTAAGTCTCTCAATTCCTTTCAGTTCTCTCTTTTACTGTTTAATCCAAATGGTGCGATCCCTTATTACCGGTTATTCTCCTTTCTCCTATATGTGTATGTTCTTTTAGGTTCTAGAACTTCCGATGGGTGAAGAGGGTGCTAGTAATAAAGTGATGGCAAAGGTACTGGATGAGTTTGAGCGCGTAGCCTCTACTCCCAAGTTTAAGCGGCGTAAGGTGTTAGCTATTCGGGATTTTCTGCCAGGATACGGAAGGGTGGCTGCACCGAGCTCTGGAACAAGTAAGCAAATCATAGTCGACCGATCTAGTCAAGGTTCTAGCGCTCGTGGATTTTTAGTACTCTACGTAATCAGGTGTGTAACTATTTTTCGTAAATGATAAGCGGCTTAAAAGTCGAAAAGAGTGTGTAATCGTACGCCCGATTTTGTGACTGTCAAACGTGGGATAAAGGTGTGTATTCACACCCCTGTCTATCTGTGAATTGGCAAAAGTCGATAAGCTGAAATGCCAAAACCTCGGCATTCGAGGCCTCACGAGCGTGCAAACGCACGTGAGGCAAACCGAGCCCCAAATCGTGGGTAGCAGACTGCAGAGGCCACCACGTGCGTTTTCGTGGATTGGGGCCGTTATGGACCTCGATGGGTCGAAATGGGCCGCGTGGGCCCAATGCGCTTGTGGGCCCACATGAGAAAAATCTTTAGTAAGTAATCATTGATAGGTTGGTTTATGAGGCTTGCGATACCGTATGCGAATCTGGGCTAAATGGGCCACACGAGCGTGTGGGCCCACTTGGGCCTAATAGCGGGTTTTGGGCCCATATACATTGTTCTGGCCGTGTAGGTTATCTGAGTCTCTCGAAGCGACGATAGACCCTCTAGGAGGTCGTAATATGTACCGAGACCCCAATATTTGTAAAATTACCAAAATACCCCTGTAGGATAAAATGACTGTTTTGCCCTTGAGGGTAAATGACTGACTTATACTATGAACTTGACTGATTTGAATGTAATGGTGTGACTGATCTACTTTTAATATATGTTTAAATGACTGTTACTGAGCATAGCCATTCTGCATACACCTGTGATGATTGAGCATGACATAAACAACATTTTGCATGGGGTTAGGACATTGTTACGGAGGAAGTGTATGGCCCGTTGCCGTTCTGTACAAATCTTTTAGCGTTTCTACGATATTTATGGCTTTTAGCCATTCTGTAAACCGACAGCGGTGCTACGATATTTATGGCTTTTAGCCGTTCTGTCTACGGCGTCGAGCCGTTCTGTTGACTTAGTGTCGCAACCGGTGCTAAGCTTGGTGTGTTGGCTGGGTGGGTCGATTTTATCCCCACATGGTGTGTTGGTTGGTACGGGTGGTGTATTGGTTGGATTGGGCTGGATTTCTGTCTGCATATCTGCATCTGATATTGATTCTTTAATGGGCTTAGGTCCACCTGGTTCTGTTAATTGGCTAAGGCCCCCACCGATCATCGTGGTATCGTGATGGGCTCGAGTGCCCACTGCTTCTCGCATACCGTATATCCGATCGTTTGTATTATAAGGGATTACACATCGAGTTTTACAAATTCACCCTTCTATCTAATCGCATAAGTAATCCCACACCTTAGGCGATTTGGAGCCGCGAGAGACTCGGAGGTGGCCACACGATCGCCGATGCTCTTTGTAGACTTTTATTTGAATTTTATATTTTGGGTTTTAATTATGTTATAAGGCCTTTGAGGGATTAAATTTTTAAATGGGCTTTAGATTTCCTTATTTAAAATTGCTAAACACGAATTTTCAAAACTAACAACTATTTTCAGAAACACTTAAAAATAGACGTTTTTATATTTCAAACTTTAGGAGCTTCCGCGATTGGAATAACCTAAAGTATCAATGCCAGAAATTAAGTAAACGTTTTTGATGAGATGATTTTCTAAACTCGAGCAAAAGGATTTAAACATAGAAATGAACTTTTAACGATAAACTCAGTTTTTGAACGACGCTTTGATGTGACACGCCAGATTTAGCCATAACGTCTAGGTCAAGTTTGGGGTGTTACAGAATACTTCTTCTATAATCATATGCTCACGATCACAAAACTCATTCGTACATAGCTTAGGTTTAAAAATACCATTCTTTGAACGTGTTTGATCGGATGAACATTAGAACATGTAGTTTGAGATGTTGAAACTAAACCTTGAATCAAGTTAAGAACACTATTGAGACCAGAACCAGCTTCGTCTAAAGAAGCTATGACTGCAACATTAAAACCAAACGCAAACCTTAAGGAAACACATCTTGCTGGACTTGAGAAATCATTTGTTGCTGACTTGATAGAAGATACAGGAGAACCATCATGAGAACAAGAAAATTGAACCACTAAACTAACCTTATCATATTGAAAAATAGGTACATGAGATTGCTGATGAACCTAGTTATCAATCTTTTGATAATCTCAAGAACAACTAAACTTAGAACTAGGATTTGAAGAAAAAGGAAAACATCCTTCATCAAACACTACATGTTTTGAAATAAAAATTCGACTAGTATCATCGAGACACTTGTAACCTTTATGAAGTGTACTATACCCAAGAAAGGTACATGGATTTGACTTGAACTATAGTTTATGTTTATTATAGGATTAAAGATAAGGATAACAACAGTAGCCAAACACCTTAATATACAAATAATCGAGCTTCGTTTTATACAACATCTTATAAGGAGATTTTCCTTGCAACATAGAAGTAGGAAGCTTATTAACTAAGTAAACAGGACTAATAAGTGCATAGGAATAGATGCTTAAGCAAGCAAGGTGAGATATATTTCCATGATATGCCTATGTTTTTGTTCCACAAGTCCATTTTATTCTAAAGTATGTGGACAAGTCAATCTATGATGAATACCATATTTAGCCAACATATTGGTAAATGAGCAAAACTCACCACCCCATTCACTTTGGAAAGTATTTATCTTACAATTGAATTGAACTTCAACAAAATTTTGGAATTGTAGAAAATGGCCAAGTGTTTTTGACTTGTTTTTAAGTAAATATATCCAAGTGTACCTACTATAAGCATCAAGAAAAGACACATAGTAAAGACATCCTTTTGAAGTTACCTGAGTAGGACCCCACAAGTCTGATACAACCAATTCAAATGGAGAAGAGTATACTATTGTAAAAGTAGGAAAAGGAAGTTTGTGTGACTTCCCAAGTTGACAGGCTGAACAAACATTTCTTTTAGAAAAATAGTACAACTTGTGAGTACATTTGAAGCACTTTATTACATGGATGTCCAAGGCGTTTGTACCACAAATCTAAAAATAGAACAAGAAGCCCAACTAGAATTTAATTTAGCATTATTAACTGAATAAACAAACTTTGAAGAACCACCAAAAGAATCAGTTAAAACATCCTTATATGCTAAAGAATCAAAAGGATATAAACCCTTATGAATGTGACCCACTAGCAAAACAGTCCCTGTCTATACGTCCTTCACAAAGCAATGAAATGGATGAAAATCAAAATAAATTTCATTATCCTTGGAAAACTGAGCAACAAACAACAAGTTTTTGCAAACACGTAGAACTTCTAGAACATTTTTTAGATGTAAGAGTCTATTACAAAAGATAAGAGAAGAAAACCCTATATGAGAAATAGGAACACAAGCACCATTAACCATAAAACATTTATTAGTACTTGTGTATTCAACATCATTATTGAGATTTTAAATGTCATTTGCAATGTGATTAGTGGCCCCTGCAACTAGATACAAATCTTGTAGTGAGATAGAATTGAAATAGAATTGTAGTCTAGTAGTGAGATGCCCGATTGAGTAAAACCACCTACTCCTGTCTGAATCCTGACACTTGTTGGAAACTACACATTTTGTCTTATAGGACCAGAAGCATTCACTCGACTAGGAAGCTTAAATCCACAGTCTTGTACTCATTGACCATAATATTGAGGCAATGAAACCACCCCTTGAATACTACAACTCTAAGGGAACTGTGATCATTGACCCTAATCAACAAAATTATTATAATTCATACTGATCTGCATCCTTTGATCCATATCAAAAACACCAAAGAATGCATGATCAAACTGATAACATTTTTGCACTAAACGCCCAATCTTTCCACATAATTGACATTGAGGTCGATTATGAGGAATACGAGCTCCACGACTAGTTCCACGATAGTAACCTTTTCCACCTTGAAAACCACCTCTAGATTGTTGACGGTTTCTTTGATTATAACCCTTGTTATAGCCATTACCTAATTCAAAACTCTTTGACTGAACCACACCATCATTTTTTGTTGTTAAACCATATTAGCTTGCATAGGAACACTAGAGACAAACTCAAAATGTCTTGATTCACAAACAAACAACATCTCAGCAAGAAGATCAAGAAGAACATTAATAGCTGATCAAGACAACCGCCAAAGGAGCAAAATGATGATGCATGGAATGCAAGGGCTACCGAATCAGTCCGGTAGCCACCAACTTGATCGTCGCCAGACGTGTGAATGTTTGGATTGGAAATGCTGCAGCAAAAAGATAAATAATAAAAAAGCGGTGTCCGCAAGTATATGGGTCAAATTGTAATATAGAAGAAAGTTACAACGAAACACTCGAGAAGTATTTCGATGATCGTACCCAAAGGATTGCATATTGGAGAATTTTATTATTAAATTAATTACAAAAAATAATTACTAATCTAATTGAGTCACGAATTAGTAGTGTTAATGAAAAATTAAAATATTAATTAAACTAATTAAATTAATTAATCTAAAATTGTAACAGCCCGATTTTAGTTAAATCAGAACAGTGGTTTCAGAACCACAAATTTGGGGTCGTAAAATTATTTTAATATTATTTTTGGTATTTACAGCATGTTAATTGATATGTGTGAAAATTTCGTGATTTAATTTTACCGTTTGTGTGCTTAATTTAATAAAAGGACTTAATTACGTAAAATGTAAAAGTAGCATGCTATATGTTAAAGTGCTTAATTGTTTTAATTAATTAAAGGTGAGGTTTTTATGTTGTAATTTGACCATTGAATATATGAGTGGACGGTTTTGGGCATGTATTATATGGTTTTCAAATTAATTTATAAAGGTTAATTATGTAATTTAGTAATAATAGTTAATAAAATAAAACATAAGTAAAAACACATGCATGTTCATCTTTTTGTTGGCCGAATGTGAGAAGAAAAGAAACCATTGTTGAAGCTTTTAAGTTCGGCACCTGGGAAGCTTGATTTAGGTATGTTCTTTGCTCGGTTTTTGATAATTTTTACGTTTTTGATATCATTGCTTCGTATACTAGCTAGCCCATGCTTTAATTTTCGGATTTGATGATGAATTTGTGATTTGCCATTGTTGATAGCTTGATTTTTTTGTTGTTTGATGATGAAAAATAAATAAATGTTGGTAGATTATCATAGTTTATTAAGTGATTTTTGATAAAAATGCTTATTAAGGACTAAATTATGAAATTTCTAAATTAAGGGGTCAAAATGTGAAATAAATGAAACTAATGGGCTGATAGGGACCTAGGGAATATTTGGCCAAGCATGGGTTTAAGGAAATTTTGTGTATTTTGCGTTGTTTTAAAATAGGGACTAAATTGAGAAAATGTGAAATACTAGGGGCTAAAGTGCAAAATGCTCATTTATGTGTTTTTGGATGAAATTGAATGAACCTGTAATTAAATAAGTTGTATTTAAATTAATTTAGATCAAGAAAAGAAGAAATCGGATTTGGATCGGGGAAAGTCGAAAATTATTGAATAGTCGTTCCAATCCGTTCGTTTTCGTACGAGGTAAGTTCATATGCAAATAAATGTTTTTAGATTTAAATGTATATATTGTTGAATTGAATTGTATATATTTATATATGTTGCCAAATTGAATTGAGCATTGGAGGACTTGTTTCGAGCATTAATTGATTGAATTACGAAGTCAAAAGCCCCGTATGAGCCTTAGGAATAGTATAGGATAATGATGTCATGGCATTAGGACTTCCGTGGTGCAATTTCATGTAAGACCATGTCTGGGACATTGGCATCGTATATGATTTCGTGTAAGACCCTGTCTGGGACAGAGGCATCGATATGTGGTTACATGTAAGACCATATCTGGGATATGGCATTGTATGTGATATATGTGTTTCTGAGTATCCTTAACGATTTCGAATGGTTCAACGGGCAATTTCAAACGAATCCGAATGTGAATTTGAGCTAAATAATTCAGGTACGTATAAGGTTTATATGTTCATTGAAAAATAAGGTAAGTGAAGTTACTTATTATGGTATTATGGATTATATGAGAAAAGTGATTGTATATGTGTAAGTGATTAGTTAAATGTGACCTATTTGAATTGAATTATTAATGTTCTTGTGATGATTTATTTGCTTATGGCTTACTAAGCCTTTAATGCTTACTTTGTGCATTCTTTTTATGTTTTATAGTTATATAAAGTTAGCTCGAGCTCGGGGATCGTCAAGGATCATCATCACACTATCGATCGCTATTTCGGTACTTTGAAAGCTTGCACTTTTGACATATGGCATGTATAGGCTAGTTTTAATATGGTTTATTTTGAATTGTATATAAATAGCCATGCAAAAATGGCTTGATAATGATGTTAATGTTTGTGAATAATCGGCCTTGTTAATTAGCTCATTTTGGAAAGTTTGTTTGATGAACATGTGATTCGGCTCGAGTAATTATGTAGTTGATGGGTGTGTATTCGATTTGTGGTACATGTTTCTATAAACTATGTGATGACTTTGCTATATATTGTGAATTTGGTTATTTGGAGTAGCTCATTATTGACCTATAATTTGATGTATAATTTGTCTTGTAAATTGGCTTGGAATTGGTAAATGATGGGCTTTCATATTCGGCTAATGATAGATAAATTAAATACATATACATATGACATGTTTGTTTGTGGTTTGGTATTTAAAGGTCAAGTTGGTTAGTTTAATGTTTGATTTTTGTTATGAGCATAAAGTGTTAATGGCGAATTATAGTAGTAAAATGGCTACTTTAATTCAGTTACTTATTAGTAATAATGATTATGTTTTAGGTATGTTTTGTTGGTTATATGAATAGTTATAAACTGACATATTTATGTTTGTATTCGGTTATGAAATAGTACAATTAGCTTAATATTGAGTGATGGAATTGATACGAATTTTTGAGGCTATTTTGATGACCGAATTAATGGCTCATTGGATGATTGAATATATGATGTCTAGACATGATATTTAGCATGTGAATTAGGTATGCTTTGGCTTGTTATTTGTGTTAAAAAAAATGGTCCATGATAATATGGTAAAATGCGCATGAATTTGTAATGTACAAGAACTATATTTGACTATTTGGTGATGTTGCTAATGTCTCATATATGGATGTTTATTAAGCTATATGATATGGCTAGTCTTGGCTTAATAAGTGCATGTGCGAAAACTTATAAAATGGTATGTGGATAATTAGCTAATAAAATATATATATATACGAATGAATGTTGTGATATATGTGCTTGGTATATGAATTGAAATATGCTTGATTTTAATTAAGGTATTCAAATGTAATGAAATTGATGGTCATATGGTTCGAATGTTGTAATTTTGAAGCATGTGTAGTATCGCTTTGATGAATGTTAGTTGGTTCGAAATTGGATTAGATAATTGATTTTAGTTGGTTAAGTGATTCAAATATGCGAATTTGTTTTAGATGAATTAAGATAATGGTTGCTATTTGAGTTTGGATATTCTTGTAAAGGGGTTGTTATAACTTTGTGCATGAATTGAAATAAATGACTGTTCTAAGTTGTGTATTTGATCAGTAATGCCTCGTAACCCTAATTCGGTGACGGATACAGGTTAGGGGTGTTACAAAAATAACCTAATAGAATTTCCTATTCCTAGTGTCGAAGATGCGAGTTTTTGGTCTATGATCGATTAAATCCCTAATTATCAATTACATCGCTAATTACCCTCAACTGAGTTATTTACCACCCTTAGCTAAGAATACCCTCTTCGTCTCATCTTCACTAAGAATTACTACCTATGTCACCATTTTGGTCTTTTCTTAGGCATATGAATACCCTTTCAGTCTCACCGCTTGGCACAAGTTATACTCAATAGGATACCCTCTCGGTCTCACCCGTCTAGATATTCTACTAGGGGCGTCACTCCCTAATATACTAAGTACTCTTGAATAAGCTCCCAATTTCAGATAAATAATTACTTAATTAATAAATCAGATCCATAATCGAAACATGCAAGATACAAATATGCTCATGATTTTATCTCAATATTCATACAAACATTAGTTGATCAGGCTAACGAAATATAAATAAAATAATAAAAGAAAGAGATAGGGAAATTGCTCATTGATAAATCATTGAAGCGCGGGTCTAGAACAATCTCCGCTCTCAATCGTCTTCACATCGGAATAGAACAAATCTGACTAAGCGAACATAAAAATAAAACTAAATGAAAACAAAGTAAATAAAATTGTCTATCTAAGTCTACATCTAACCAGTCTAACTCTTTCTTAGGTGACTATAAAGTGACTTAAATAGGCTAAATGTTGCTTGGTGCCCCACAACCCTAGATACACTTTAATTCTAATTAATACAATATAATATTAAATGCTTACAGTCCAATTAAGAAAATAATTCAAAATTTTCGTCCAAGGATCAACCTTTTTCCCATAAAATTGTCATGGTGTCTCGACGTCACAAAGCCCACGTCACATTGTCCCCATTTTAGCCCTGGCAGCTTTGATGTTCGATGTCGCGACACTGCATGCTGGTGTCACAACACTGACGTCTTCCTTTGTTTTCTTGGGCTTGAATTGGCACCCTACACACTCAAATAGCCTATTAGTCGTTCCCGAGATCCGAGTTGGCCTAATAGGTCATTAAAACACTAGAAAGTGTGTAAAAAACACTTATTTTGAAATAAAATAAATCTAAGCTAGTAAAACTAAAAATACAATAAATAAATATAAAATGGCTAGAAAAAAAAGCTCGTTAAATGCAAAAAAGACTCTATGTAACACCCTAAACCTGGCCTAGACATTATGACCAGATTTTGAGCAATTACATCAACTTGTTTAAAAACGTTCGTTTCAATCAAACTCAAAGTGCGTTTCGGAAACATAAAATTTGGCAAAAATTTCATAGATGTTTAGAAAAACTTAAATCAAAAATCACTTATCTCAATCCCAAAATTTGAATTCAAAATCGTGTTTGAAAAAAAAGTATTTTGGCTAATCATTTCCAGCTTAAAGACAGACACTCATTAAAACTATTTGTTTATTTACAGAAAAGCTCTTTAGGGGTTACTTAATTTTGCAATGGAAAACTTTCAAAGTTTTAATTTTTAAAAATAAAATTTTAAATTGTTAACCTACGAGGTTTTGTAGTTTCATGTTAAAATACTCAAAACCGAACAAGCAGAATAAAAACCAACAATGAAGTCTAAACAAATTTACAGTCCAAAATAATTAAAACATAAACTATCTTATTTTATTAACCAAGAATCAATCCGAGCTCCCGCACATCGTCCAATGCTAAACTCATAGTTAACTTGAAAAGTCAGAGATAAAACAAAGAGGTGAACTATAGAGCCCAATGTATAGCGAAACTCGATCATAGAACACACATATCACAATATACAAACTAGAGTATCACAAAGAATTTCATCATGTGAAATTAAATAGAACTGATAATGCATGATTATACCAATGCGATATTTTTCAGAAATCATAATGCAGATTTTTCAAAAGACTTCCTACCTAATTCTACTACACACCAAAATAGAGTTCCCTAGAACTCGTCCAACCAAATCACACTAACAGAAAATTGCGGACATTGCCACTAGAAATTGCAGTTAAAACTGTTAGATCAAAAATATATGTGGTCAGGACACTATACTGTAGCAAAGCTGCCAAAACAATTAAGAGTGGATGAGCCACTATAATTGTAGACAAGCTGCCAAACAAAAATGTGGTTAAACCACCAGAATGTGCAGATCATTAAACTGCTAGAAACTTCCCCTTAAACATCATCCCAAACCCCATGCAACATGTCATGGCATGTATATACATAATTAGACTGACAAACATGTAGGACATACTGACCTACAATAGCAGAAAATAGAAGGCATGGGAACCCACGCTTCGTAGAATAGGTTTATCAAATCTGATTGAAAACACATCAGTTTTTCCATAAAGTCACATGCATGGTTATATAACAGATTCAGAGATATTCAAATTAACATATTCTGACATCACATGCTCGCATCCCACATAGTAACACTGAAACATACCATCTGAATTGACAGAACATAGATCATACACGTATAAATAAAACACCTTAAACACATCATATACAAAAGCATATTAACAAATACCTCATTTTCAAGTCTTATTTAAGCAGTATGGACCCTACAGAAGGCCTGCATTCGACTCGTACGACAAATACAACACTAGGGAAAATTTTCAGAATTTGGGCCACACGCGCCTACTTGGCTAGCCCGTGTGACACACACAACCCAATTGGCCCAGACCATGTGTCTCATAAGGTCTAGCACACGACCTGTCACACAGTCGTGTGTTACACATGGTCGTGTTACATCGATAGTTCCAGATTTTGACTTTCGTCGTTCGTTGTTTTTTGAGTTTTCTGATACACACCTTACTGTTCTTCTATGCGAACACAACCTCAAGGATTCCAGAACCTAAAACCAACAATTAACAATCAATTTCAATAACAAAATACTAATTCCAAATACTAACTTGCTTACAACCTCTAACACGAAACCCTAACAAAACAAAAATTAGCCTTTCGGTGATCAATCACTTACCCAAATGGAAACAACCCTACCAACTGATTCTAGATTGTCGATGGATTAGTCACCTCGTGAAATTCTCATAAAAACCCACATGATTAATATTTAAGAACAACGCACCACAAAAAACCTCAACTTAACAAAAAAGGATAACAATTGGCCTCAATAGTAGAAAAGAACATAAAACAAAATAGACAATACTTATATAGGAATTGAGGTGCAATCTACTCAATCAACACACCGATTACCGGAATTGAATAGCTTAAGGAACAATGAACCAGAAAGCAAAGAAAATTGGAGAAGGGAAAAAAGAGAAAAAGAGAAATTTTGGGAAAAATCTTTATTGGAAACTGACGTGAAACCATAAAAGAGAAGAGTGGAGAGAGAAGTTGGGAACATGAGGAAAGTGTGAGAATTTTGAGGAAACAAAATCTAATTAGTTAATTAATTCTTTTAGTAAAAACAAATCTGATGACTAATTATCAGCCTATCAAAATTCAAATTTTTCCCAAACAGTAGGACATGGGCGGCTCACAAGGAATTTTAACAAAAATAATTCCTATTTGTACACACAAGGATTCGAACACAGAACCAAAGGGTAAGCTAACACCTTACCACTCAAACCAGTAGGCTCATTCTGACATCAATTGCGAGAAAATTATATTTAACTCTAATATCCAATGTCAGGGGTTGGAATAAAAATAACAAAAATTCAAAGGAAGGGCTTTGAACACAGGACCTTAAGCACACATAACTAACACTTAGCCATTACCAAATGTTAATTTCTTGACACAATTCCACAACATTTAACACAAAAAAAAAGTGTGACCACTCTCACATTTTACTAATCCAATTTCTGCTAAACCGATTTTTAGGATGTGACAATCTAATTTGCCACAACGAATTGTGGCAGATCACTACACGAACTAATTCGTACTCAATTGAGAGCCCTGCAAGAATGACACTCACCTATTCTTGTTAAGAAAGAAGACTTCTTATTGCATTCAAAACATCAAAAATACCTTTAATCTTGGACAAATATTCTTTAATGGTCAATTGACCTTTTCTCTGAGAATGCAACATATGCCTTAAACTCAAAATCTTGGAATTTGACTCGGTGGCAAACCTTTTCTCAATTGTTGTCCACACATAAAACTAGTATTAACACTAGTTAGATAAGATAACACATCATCACATACTATAGATAACCGCCATGTGCCAATAGTTTGTCTTGTTGACTATACATAAGAATATCAAGATTATCAACTATAAATTGAGGAGAAATAGTATCTGATGCTTCCAAAGAAGAAAATTATTTTCACTAAGTTAAATAGTTTCATGTTTTGGAAACTGTTGAACTCTTTGAGAAACTATACAAGAAGATGAAAGTGGTTCTAAGCCTTGAGAATTCACCTGTTCACCAGCATTTGAAGAAGGATGTTGGTGACTAACATTATCCCTTAAAGTGACCTCAACTTCTGGAGCCATAGAAAAACCACACCTAAAAACCTGAAATGAATACAGCTTAACAGCAAACAACAACCTTTCACGACAAAAAATCAACTAGCTTTGGTACCATGTTCGAGATCACCAGAGTGACAACAAAGAAATAGAAACGAGTCTACTTGTTTTCTTTCTTTAGCTCTAATAATCCAAAGGATTGAGCTATGGTATTTATACAAAAATATTAGTGTATTAGCTAAGCGTGATCAATATTAGCAAGAAGCCTAACTAGTCTTCTTAGCTTATCCACTAACTAGCAGAAAACAATTATACAGTTGCAAACTAACAGCTAATTATGTAACAGACAAATTGAAAACAATTAAACAAACATCAGCTAACAGCTAATTGATATACCTTAATACTTAATATAAGATATTTAAAATAAGTGGATAATTACAAAATAAAAAAAATTTGTCAACCGATAATACAGGTAAAAGAAATTGGCTTATGCATTTTTTGGTGAAATTAATACACAACAAACCACAAGTGGAATAACACATCTTGTATAAAAAATATTCATATAAAATTAACAAAACAGAGCATTAAGTGAAACTTCAAAGGCACATCCTTTCTTTTCCTTATATAATTCTGTAAAAGTTGAATGTCGATAATGGCAATATAGAATGACCTCAAAGCAAAAAGAAAGAAAAACAAGAATACACAGATTTTACATGGAAACCCTTTCGGGAAAAAACCACGGGCAAAAAAGAAAAAAATTCACTAATATCGAATTCGAATGATACAAGAGGAGTTTCAACTACATCTATTTAAAGGTTGAAAAACCTTATTCTAATCAATGTCAAATAAAAGAAGTATAGTTCTATATGGATTTTACTTTTTATTTTATTTTACCACTGTATTTTATTTTAACAAGGATTCGAGTAACTCAACTCTAACAATCTCCACATTGACACGAATTCTCAACGAACAAATTCTTCACCACGAACTCTCAACGAACAAGTTCTCCACCTCTTCTACGAAACCCCTTAAGTTCAAGCAATTAACAAACCAAGTTCAAGCAATACTCAAACTTGGTTATAGGATGTGCTTTAATCATCCTATCTGTAGGATTATCATGAGTAATAATTTTGCACACAACAATATCACAACGAGCAATAATATCACGCACAAAATGGTACCGAACAAAAATGTGCTTAGTTCCCTCATGAAACATTTCATCCTTCGTAATGATGATGGCACTCTGACTGTCACAAAAAACTAACTGATCTGAAGGTCCTTATTGAGTTTACCAAAGAGTCCCTTTAACCAAATAGCTTCTTTACAAGCCTTAGTAATCATCATGTACTTAGCTTCAATAGCAGACAAAGCAACTGTAGTTTGCAAAGTGGATTTCCAACGATTGTGTAACCCCCAATAGTAAAGACATACCTTACAAAAGATCTTCTTTTATCAAGGTCTCCAGCAAAATCAGAATCAACATACCCAATGACTCCATCTCTAGTTCTTTCAAACTGTAAGCAAACATCAGTAGTACCTCGTAAGTATCTAAAAATCCACTGAATTGCTTTGTAGTGTTCTTTATCGGGATTCGCCATGTATCTACTAATTGCACTAACTGCATATGATAAATCTGGACGTGAGCAAACCATAGCATACATGAGAGATCCCACTACACTAGAATATGGAACACATGATATATAGTCAATCTCATCATCCGATTGTGGATACAAAGCCAATGAAAGTCTGAAGTGTGCTGCTAATGGAGTACTAACAGGTTTAGCACTCTACATATTGAACCTGCAAAGAACTTTCTCAATGTACCCTTTCTGGCTTAGGTACAATTTACATGATTTTCTGTCTATGAGAATCTCCATCCCAAGTATCTTCTTTGCTGCTCCCAAATCTTTCATCTCAAGTTCTTCACTAAGTTGGGCTTTAACCTTTCTTATCTCTACTTTATCTTTGGTTGCTATCAACATGTCATCAACATAAAAGAGTAGATATACAAAAGAACCATCATTGTTTGTCTTAAAATAAACATAACTATCAAAATTGCTTCTTTTGAAATCATGAGTAGTCATAAATGAATCAAACCTCTTGTACCACTGCCTTGGTGACTGTTTCAAGCCATAAATGGACTTTTTCAACAAGCAAACATAGTCCTCTTTTTCTGAGACTGTAAAACCCTCTAGCAGTTGCATGAAAATATATTCCTCAAGTTCTCCACGCAAGAACGTTGTTTTTACATCAAACTACTCAAGCTCTATATCAAACATGGCCACAATACCAAGCAAGGCTCGAATCGAACTATGCTTCACAACTGGACAAAACACATCTGTGAAGTCTACACCTGGAATTTGGTTGTAACCTTTTGCAACCAGTCTTGCTTTATATATGGGTTATTCAACTTCTGGAGTCCCTTTTTTCTTCTTGAACACTCATTTACAATAAACAATCTTTTTACCTTTAGGAAGCTTTACTAGATCTCATGTTTTGTTCTTAGGGAGCAATTCCATCTCTTCTTGCATGGCAATTATCCACTTTTTTGAATCTTCGCAGCTAACTGCCTCTGAATAAGTAGATGGCTCTTGATTTACATCTACACCTTCAGCCACATTTAAAGCATAAACAACTAGATCAATCTCGGTGTACCCTTTTAGAGGTTTAATTTCTCTTCTAGGCCTGTTCTTGGCAATAGAATATTATGGTGCTGACGTGGTGAATAAGCAACTCTACTCTGAGTTTCTGTTTTAACCTGAGAAGTAGACTCTATTGTAGATCCTGGATCAATTTGAAGCTCCACTTACTTCACATGTGTGTTTGAACTATACTGGTCTTTATTGAAGAGTCTTTGATAGGTAAGTTAAGCAGCATAGCAGTTTCATAAAAAATAATATCTCTGCTAATTACAAATTTCCTCGTTTTAGGACACCATAACTTATACCCTTTAACACTAGCCTTATAACCAAGAAAAACACATTTAATAGATCTAGGATCCAATTTTCCATTATCAACATGAGCATACGCGGGACACCCAAAAATCTTCAAATAAGAATAATTAGGAGTACCAGACCATACCTCTTGTAGAGTCTTTTTCACAATGGCAATGGACGGAGATCGGTTAATAAAAAAATGATGTAGAGGTTGCTTTAGCCCAGAACGACTTCGGTAAATAAGCATTAAACAATATGCATCAAACTTTTTCCATGATTGTTCTATTCCTTCGTTCTGCAACGTCGTTCTACTGTGGAGTATGGTGAACTGTTAAGTGTTTCACGATCCTTTCTAATTTGCAAAATTCATTAAACTCATCAAAACAAAATTTCAAATCATTATTTGTGCGGAGGTGCTTTATCTGTTTTCCTATCAACTTCTCGATCATAGTCTTCCAATTCTTAACGTGGACAACAAATCACTTTTTCACTTTAAGAAAATGCGCAAACTTTTCTGGAAAAATCGTCAATGATTGTCAGCATATAATTAGCTCCACCCCTCAAAGGAACTCTAAATGGTCCCCAAAGATCAGAATGAATATAATATAGCGTTCCCTTCATGTTATGGATTCCTCTGGTGAACCGAACTCTCTTTTGCTTCCCAAAAACGCAGTACTCACAGAACTTCAGTTTACTAATGCCTTGTCCATCAAGAAGTCCTCTTTTGCTTAATTCTGCCATATCGTTTTCACTCATATGCCCTAGATGCATATGCCAAAGTCTAATAACATTATCATCTGACAAGGAAGAGGAAGCGATGACCACATCACCAGTAATAGTTGAACCTTGCAATACATATAACTTGACAGTCTTTCTTTGCCCTTTCATCACAACGAAGAAACCATTGCTAATCTTCATAACTCCACTTTTAGCTGTGTACTTGTGCCCTTTTGAATCAAGAGTACTCAAAGAAATCCAATTTCTCTTCAATTCTTGTACAATTCGTAAGCCACTAAGGCTTAGTGTAGCAATGTTTCTCAAAAGTGCTTTTGGGAAAAAAGCATTTTTAGGGGAAAAGCTAAAATTTTCAGCTTCTCAAAAAAGTGCTTTTGAGCCACTTTTTGGCTTAGGAGAAGCACTTTTTCTCTCAAAAAGTAATTTGTTTAGGAATGTTTTTGTCTCAAAAGTTCTTTTTGTCCCAAAAGTGCTTTTTAGAAGTAATACTAAACACACCCTAAGTGTTCTAACAACTCCATCAAAAATTTTAATTTTGATCATACCAATACCTGCGATTTTACATGAACCATTATTTCCCATCAAATCAATACCTTCAAATACAATTTTATATATTTTAAACCAATCCCGATTGGGACTCATTTGGAACGTGTAACCAGAATCGAGGATCCACTCTTCACTCACTTTAGAGTTGTTGACAGAAGTAACTAGAAGTTCACCGTCATTGTAGTCTTTTGCTATATCAGCTTCACTGGATTGTTTTGGTTGTTTTCCCTTTTGATTCGTAGCCTCCCTTTTGATCTTTTTCTCTAACTTATAGCACTCAGACTTAATGTGCCCTTTATTCTTGCAGAAGTTACAGGTTTTACCTCTGTTTGAAGATCTCGATCTACCCTTAGATTTACTGTGAGAATTTCATTCGTGTGTTCTCCCACAATTATCATCAGTATTTCATTCTTATCTCCCGTAAATAATGAGACCCTATTCCTGAGAGTCAAATCCAACCACAAGATATTTCAACTTGTCATACGAGGTTAAGGAAGTATAGACTTCATCAATTGTGAGAGATTCGCGGCTATACAAAATTGTATCTCTAAAGGTTGAATAAGACGAGGGCAACGAACAAAGTAGAATTAATCCTAAATCTTCTTTATTATTCTGAACCTCCGTGACCTCTAGATCCAAGAGAATTTCTTTAAACACAATTAAGTGTTCGTGCACAGACGCAGCTTCCTCCAAATGATGAGCATAAAGATGCTGCTTCATATGCAGCTTGAAGTTAGGGTTTTCGACATACATAGCTGTTCCAGCTTCTTCCATAATGTAGCGGCAATCTTCTCCTTTAACATATCTTGTAGAATTTCATTCGACAGATGCAGCTGTAATTGTGTTAAAGCCTTTCGATCTTTACGTCTCTTCTCTTCATCCATCAATGTCGAAGGCATCTTATCTAACCCTAGTAGGGCATCCTCCAAATCCATCTACGCAAGAACTGCCTACATCTTTACTTGCCACAACGCGAATTTGGTGTTGCGATCCAACATCGAAATATCATACTTCATTGTCGCCATTACCGTGATCGAGACAAGTAACTCGGAAAGTTCTTGATACCAGTTTGTAAAAGTTTAGCGTCGACAATGACAATGTAGAATGATCGCAAAGTAAAAAGAAAGAAAAATAAGAACACACATATTTTACGTGGAAACCCTTTCAGGAAAAAAACCACGAGTAGAGGAAAAAAATTCACTAATGTCGAATTCAAATGATACAAGAGGAGTTTCAACTACATCTATTTAAAAGTTGAAAAACCTTATTCTAATCAATGTAAAATAAAAGAAGTATAGTTCTATATAGATTTTACTTTTTATTTTATTTTACCACTGTATTTTATTTTAACAATGATTTGAGTTACAACTCTGACAAATTCAAAGGTGAATAATAATAACAGTTATAAATATGGATACTGGATTGGACCACTTGTGACCATCTTAATTTTTTCACTATCAATTGGCAGATAAAAATATCAGTGATTCACATGCATATTTACGTGCTAGCTTTCATGGCTTTTAGGTTTCGTGGAAGCCCTTACGTTCAAATAATGTCATCATTTAATTTAGGCAACCGTATTTTAATCAAGGTTTTGGAGCCCTTTGAGCTTCCGGCTTAAGTATTGTTTTTTTTTATTTTCTTTTTTATTCCATGTGTGTTAAATTCTTTTATATGAATATTATAGTTGTAATTACTCTTACACTTGTAATTTAATCCCAGAACATAGCCACACTCTATTAACTAAGTTTAACAATATTGATTTATGCAATCTTCAAAAAACAATATTCAATAAATTTGACGATTAAAATATCATCATCAGCAATATTTCCTCTGGTTTTATATTACGATTTCATCTCTACCAAAACAACATAAAATCTGCAACAATAGGACCACATATTGAAAATTAATGGCAGATGAAGAGAGAAAGAAGACGACTTTGGCTATTCCATACATGACCACATGCTCACTTCAATAGCACATGCCATTGTTCCTTTTAATTTGATTTACAATTTCTTTAGTTTCATTTTGTTTTTGTTTGATATTTCTCAATTTCGCATTACTCTCTTTTTCAATATTTTCAATAATCACAATTCTGATTTTTTTTTTTTTGTTTTATAGAAGAAGAAGACCATCAGTGGCCTTAAGACCTATTAGTCCTTACATAAGAATTCCCAGCTTTATCATCTAATAACATCTTCCTAACATTATTCAAAGGTATCTCAAATATGACTAACTCTAAAGCATTTCACGACACATTTTTTCTATACAATCACCTACCATATTAGTTTCTCTAAATACAGTTTGAAATTTTACCATTGAGAACTACTTGGTTTCTACTTTAATACCCCGAATGAGCAAGGCCATTATATATCAACAATCTCAATCAAAACTAATAATCATAATCGTTAAACTACTAATTAACTAAAATAAAGTTAAAGAAAACTCATATAATTATATAAGACTCAAATATAAAATCTCAAAATTTTCTAAATTTCAACCTTACTCTTAAACCAATATTTCCTTGTAGTTAAGTTGTGATGACATTAACATTAAAAATATCACTTTATCCCCAAATTACATGATTAATATTGATAAAACTTAAACATTTAAGATGCATATCCACAAATGGCATCGTAGTTCTGAATACGATATTCCAACTCAGGCCCAGCCCTGGGGTTGTCTGGAGGTGCGGCCGCCCAGGATTCAAGGCTGAAAGGGATCTAAAATATTGTTTTTCAGTTTTTAATGGACGCCAAAAAAAATTTTTAGCTTTTAAGGATCCAAATTTTTTTTTACCAACTTTTAAAGGACCTACAAAAAATTTTTATCCAACTTTTAAGGAACCTAAAACCCTATTTTATTGTTTTACCTAGGGCCCAAAAATATCAAGAACGAGCCTATTCCAACTTAATTAATCATAACAAAAACAATTTAAGGTCACATCTAAAATTTTATGAGTATAATAGAATCTTAAATTATTATGGTTATTATTATTATTATTAGTGTCTTTAAATGATTCATTCATAGTTTATGAATCTAAATAGGTTAATAAAATGTCTATAGTCCTTGTACTTTCAAAAATTAGAATTTAGTCCTTGTTTCTATTTTTAAGAATTCAATCATTTTACTTTTCATATTTCAAAATTTAAGTTCAACTGGTAATACTATTAATTTTTTTTGTTAAATTCAGGTTAATTTAACTTTTTTTTTAATTACATGGCTATCAAATGTGTATTTTTTTTTATTTCAAAATGTCACAGCTACAAATTTAACAAAAAAATTAACATTGTTAATAGTTTACCTAAATTTTGAAACTTCAAAAGTAAAGAAACTAAATTCCTAGAAATACAAGTACAAGGTCTTAAGTATAAGGACTATAGGTACATTTAAACCATCTAAATATTAGCATTTCAATACATATGTGTAATTAATATTTGACATAATGACTTATTTAGCCATGTAACTTTATAAAAAAAAAAGTCATTTTAGCTCTCCTTTTTATTTTTTTGTCTTTTTTAGCCCTTAACTTGCATTTTTTGTCAAATCGCCTCAAAATAGATTAAAAAGTTAACGTTTGTTAACTTTGTTGATGTGATATACATGTGGATTGCCACCTAAATTACATGTCAGCATTTAACTAATTTTTTTTAAAATTTAAGAAATTCAAAAAAAATATAAAACTTTTTTTAAAAAATTAAAAATCATTAAAATATTTTTTAATATATTTAAATTTTTAAAAATTAGTAAATGTTGACATGTCATTTTGGTGGTAATCCACGTAAATGTCATGTTAGTAAAGTTAATAAATATTAATTTTTTTCATTTATTTTGAGGTGATTTGATAAAAAAATGTAAATTTTAAAATTAAAAAAAATTAAATGAATAATTAAAATGAGTATTTTTATATATATAAAACATTGTGTTGCGAGAAATGACGCATACAAATTTGTTATTATTATTCACGTATTTGTTGTAGCCACATGCAGGGCAGGCATCAACTGCCCTATAAAGTGCAATTACTGTTTTAGACATTAGAAAGTGACAATTCGACTCACTTTATCTCTTTCTATCATTTATTAAAAGAGATTAGGATAAATTATAATTTACTATTAGGTGAAAGAATGCATAAGCATTAGAGTTGTTATGTTGGAGATGTCATGGTATATGAATATTTATGGAATTTGGCAAGGTGGTCCTTGAAGGCTAGCGTACCAGATATGAGCATAGTCATAATCAAAATTAAATGAGAACCACTCATCTTTTTATCACCATGTTGTAAGGTCCACAAAAGAGGTACAGCTTGTCTTAGTTTCTGCCCAAAATCCTTTACTTTATGCTTTCTTATGTTGTTTTCTTTTTATCTATATCCCTTTTTGCAAATATCCCCTCCCTTTTTACTATACACACTCTTATATAGCATCATTTCAACCATTAGTAATATAGTTTTATATCATTTTTATATGATTAAGTTTTAATAAACTAATTGTTTTTAGAATTTATAAATACAAATGTAGTACAATTACAAATATGTCCGAGTATTTACAAAATAAAATTAACCTATTACAATGCATAAACAAATAGAGAATCGAAATATAACTAAACAAAACCCACCCATGACAACTGTATATGATTGGACTGAAGGCTTTCACATGATGATTGTGCATAGTGAACTCGAACCCGGGTACTCAAAGACTCAATCTTTGTCGATAATGTCAATATCTCATTAGCTAAATTGGATGTTGTATTCAATAATATAATTGTATTCCTTAGACATGTAAACTTTTAAATTGATTCGATACCTCAAAAATATTTTTAAATATATATTCAAAGTCTAAAAGCTTTTTGCATAAAATAAATATTTTAATATTTTAATTGAGAATAATTTATATTAGAATGATAATAAAAAATTAATTTTTAGGCATTAATGAAATAGTGTTGTAACGCCCCGAATTTGGGCCTAGAAGAATTGGGCTTTGGGCTTTGGATCTCAGAATTTTTTTTTTTTTAAGTGAGCGAGAAAATGAAAATTGGTATGTGGGCTCGAGGGTTAATGAATTTGGAGTGTCTAGGGGTGTTGGAGAAGTCACGAGATCAAGTAAAGTGCAGGAAAAATTTTGGTTTTAGCCCCAAGGGAGGCTGTGACTTGATCAGTGAGGCCTCTTAAGTAGATTAAGAGAAAATAGGACACAAATGGGCTTGTGGTCCGGTGGAAAGTGGCGTCACTTGGGAGCTATAAGGTGGCGTGTGTGAAAGTGAAGAGGTCCAAGGTTCGAGCAGGAGGAGTGTATTTTGGAGTGTTTTATTTTGCATAGGTGGACGACAAGAGTTGTGTTGATTTTGTACTCTTACCAGTGGAGAGTTTGAAAGGAAGCAGAATCGATGGATGTGGAGGAGATTTGGATAAGATTAAGGTATTATCGAGAGAAAAGATAGGAGAGGAGGAGGGTGAAGTGTTGGGGCCGAATAGGATTTGTGGGGGAAGGTAGTTCGGCTTTGGCTATAAAAGGAAGTCAAAGAAATCCTTAGAAGGGGTTCTTGGAGTTTCCATCTTTCTTTTTTCCCCTCATCCTTATTTTCTTCCATTGCCGAATACCACCACCCCGGTTGCCAAAATCCCTTTTGCCAAAATCCTGTTTGCAAGAAATCCCTATTTGTCGAAATCTCTATTTTCTGAAATCCCTGTTTGCCAAAATCCCTGTTTGTCGGAACCCCTGTTTATGCCGATTCTTTGTTGTTTGTTCTTCCACCTCAATCAATTATTATCTACTCTTAGTCACGTTTGGAAGCCGAATCTTGTTCAAGTAGATATCTAAGCCGCAGGATCAAAGGAGAATTTCGGTAAGTGCTTAGTTAAACTTTTTAGTGTGTTTTGTTAAAAGCCGAAGGGCTATCTAACCCAATCCTTGTCGTTAACCTGTATTAATAAGGGTAAGGCTCAACAATCGCAAGCGTGGTAAGTAAGGATTGCTAACAAGGTGGTAAGTATTCTCGACTCAGTTAGGGTTTTGGTAAATGGCCGAATCTATTGTGGCTCATAGGGGTGATTTATGATCTATATGGATCACTTGGTTTTGACGATATAGGTGTTGGATGCAGATCTAGAGGATAATCGCCAATAGTAGCAAAGGAAGGGGCTACTAGACAATAAGGCACACGGTAAGGTCACGGTGAGGTTTTGGTTTCTGATAAAGTGCATCTTAAGTTATGATTAATCGTTAGGTGATGTCAATTGTAGGTTCGTGACTAAGGGGTTCGTAGCACGCAAGGTTACCAGGTGTGTACAAGCACTACACACATGATATCAGCAATACCAAAAAGTCGAAAAGCCGAAAGTGGCTAAAAGGGCCCGGTGGGCCCTGAGGCTAAGTTTGATAAAATGGTTTGGTTGATTATACGAATTAAGTTAGCTATGCTTGATACATGATCTGGATATGTTTTGGGCCTAATAGGCCATATGATGAGATTTGGGCCTAACGGGCCGTAAGGACATGAAATGGGCTTGATGGGCTTATGGGGGCGTAGACAAGTATGTTAGGGTTAATGGACTTTAGGCCTAGCTTGAACAACTTTGTAATTTCATAAGACTTAAGGTAATTAAACATGTCTGTGGACAAGTCGATTAGTTAGAGTGTGGTAACCGACATATGCATGTCTAGGATTGGATCTAGTGAGAGCTTGGTACTTAAGCGGTCCGAGTGACCCACCTCCTCTTTCCTGAGATCCTACCTGGTGCATAGTATTTGTTCACTTTAACCGCGAAGACTTGTTTATGGGCCAAAGTTTATAACTAAAACCCGAGAGGGACTAAAATACCCTTATATTGGAAAATTACTAAAATACCCTTATATTGGAAAATTACTAAAATACCCTTATGTTGGAAAATTACTAAAATACCCTTATATTGGAAAATTACTAAAATACCCTTATGTTGTAAAATCACTAAAATACCCTTATATTGTAAAATTACTAAAATACCCTTATATTGTAAAATTACCAAGATACCCCTATTTGTAAAATTACCAAGATACCCCTAATTTGCCAAATTACCAAAATACCCTGTAGGGTAGAATTACTGAAAATACCCTGGGTAGTGAAATGACGAAAATACCCTATGTGATGAATATGGGTTTGTGGATGTTACTTTTGTGTTTGATGCATTCATATGATATTCTGCTTAGGATGCATATGGGTGGGAATTATGGTACGGAGGAAGATTTGAGGATCGCATGGTCGTATGGTATGGATCCGAGATCGCATAAGCCGTATGGTATGGATCTCTGAATGCTTTAAGCCTAACATATGATTAGCAGCTTTCTTTGCAACGTTGATAATCGCAACCGGGCTACCCCTTGGTGTGTAGCGGAGGGTGGGTCGAGCTAGAATTCCCCACATGAGTCATAAGGTTGGAAGGAAATGGTGTGTTTAGCGGATGGATTTTTGGGGTGGGTTTTGCATTATCTGTTTATAAATGATACGATATGATATGATATGAGGTCATTGTGGGCTAAGGCCCAAGACCACCGATTTTGTTAGGGCTTAGGCCCAATGTGAATATTTGTTTGTGATTTGATTGCCAAGGGTTGTACACACTGAGTTTCGAAACTTACACCCTTAATTTTAAATGTTTCAGGTAATCCTGAATAGGCGGCTCGACGAGGGAGAGGACTCGGAGATGGCCACACTACAAGTTGTTCAAATGTTTTAATTTATTCAAATGATTCTGTTTAAATACTTTGTTTTTTTCATTGGATTGTAATAAGGCCATGTAACTCCTATTTGACTTTGAATTTTGGGTTTATTATTATTATTGTTTCAACTGCCCACTTAAGAAATTTCATAAAATTATTAAAGTGTTAATATGGTTTTCGAAATAATCTTTTGTTTTGGGCTTTTGGGCCTTAAATGGTTAACTAGTAAATTGTTTTGAAGTATGCCTTTAATGTGACATTCTAGATTCGGGCCTAACTTCTAGGCCGGGTTTGGAGTGTTACAAGTGTCATGTCATCAACTTTTAAAGATATACAAATATTGTTTACACCTATCTGTATATGATATTTTTCTAACTTGGTTTAACTTTAATTTTCTTAAAATTAATTAATTTTTTATAATACTAAAAAAGACAAACACATTAAAACGAATATGTAGGAAAAAATCATAAGCAAAACAATTGAAATTTGAAATTGTTGAAATTGTTGAAATCAATAATTACTGATAAAAAATCATAAGTTGAAAATTGAAATTTTAAAAAAAAAATCAACAACTAAAAATTAAGGAAAATTTTTTTAGCAAAACAACTGAAAACTAAAAAATTGTAACCACCATCAGTGGTGTTATCAAATTTTGTATTTGATTAAAAATTAAAAAGTTGAAAGAAAAAATCATCTGCCTAGCTAGAAATTAAAAAAAATTAGTTGCACGGGAATAAAAGATGATTAAATTTAAAAAAAAATAAGTTAAAAATGATTTAAATATGATAAAACCCATGTTTGCTTATTTTATAAAAAAATTAATTGTTTTTAAGCAATTTAATTAAAATTAAATTAAGATAAAAAAAGTATCATATTTGGGTGAGTGCATAATAATAATTGTATATCTTTAAAAATTGATGTTTTAATATTATTTTATTGGTGCTTTAAAATTATATATTTTAGAAGGATCCTAATATAATTTTTGCAAACTTCAATTTTATAGATAAAAGATAAAAAATAATTATTAAATTATTAAGATATTAAAATTATGTGCATAAACAAAATGATTTTAATATTATTCCTATTATTAATGTTTTAATTAGTTGCTATAACATTAACTATAAATGGGTGCATTGGTAGCGAAATATTTATGTGATTTTTTTTTTGGTGAAATAAAAATATAGGAAAACTAATTACAGCAAAATATTCTGAAAAAGGTAAAAAGTTCCTTGTCTTGTCCATTTCGAGAAAGGCTTGGACCATAATGGGAGGGAGATCAAAAATCTGCAAATCATCTTTTTCGAGCAACTTGATTTTGTTCTCTAGGGATGTAACGTAAGGACTATTGTTTCTCTTGTAATGGAATACTCTGAATTCATCTAATCAAGGCTGAGTTCGATGTGGAGGAAACGTTTCCTTGAATGCCTTGAACAACCTCCAAATTGTCCGATTGGATTGTTACTATGTCATGACCTCTTCGTTGGATAAGCTTGAGACCCTCCAAAATGCCCCAAAGTTCGGCATAAAAAATCGAGCACTTTCCTAGACATCGGTTGTAACCAAAGATCCAATCTCCATTCTCATCCCGAACAACTCCCCCAGCAGCTACATTTCCTGAGTCCAATTGCACCGCACCATCAGTATTGATGAGGACCTGATTACCAAAACTCCATTCTTCTGAAAAAGACTCGTAGAACCCTTCGACTCATCTCTAAAGGCTGAAAAGAAGTGTTTGGCCCAGCAATACAAAACTTTGATTATCTCTCTCGAACTCTAAAAACTTCCTTGAAAGATATATAGGTTGCGATTCTTCTAAAGACGCCAAATAAGTACCCCAAAAAGGCATGCCCAATTAGTTCCTCCCTCATGGATCGCAGAATTATCCTGTACATTAGAAAGAATCCAATCTTGTAGGTTAAAAGAGAAAAAATATGTTAGACGATTACCTAAGATGATCTGGTTCTAGACGTCCTTAGCTATGATACAATCCCTTGGAATACAAAATATATTCAGAATGAAATCCACAAATAGGACATGAAGGATCAACGCTAATCCCTTGTTGACCCTTTCCACGTTACTGAGGAGACGTTGCTTTAAGACAGTCCAAAAAAAGAAATGAACCCTTTGTAGACCTGGAATCTTCCAAACGCTTTTCCATTTCTCATCCTTCGGGTTCCAAACATCTTCCTTCAGAACCTTATAAGCACTCTTAACTAAGAAATTTTCTGACGAAGTGTGGCACCAAGTGATTTTATCAAGCCCTTCAGAGGGGTGTGGTTGAAGAATGCCCATAATACGCTGAATCACATCATCCTGTAACTAAACCGGGAACAAATCAAGGTTCCACGACCCATCCTCAATGACCATCTCATTAAGACACCAATCTAAGTCGAAAGTGACATTAGCAGGAATATGTCTAATTAACGGCCCTACGCATGGAACCCAATAATCTCTCCAATAGTGAATTTTACTACCATTCCCTCCCAACCAGAGTAGATTCTCTTGAAGTAACGGCCAAATTTTTTAGAGAGATTTCCAAAGAAAAGAACTTATATCACGGGCGATACAATCAGGTAAAGCTTTATTCATACGGTTCTTCGCCCTGATTACATGAACCTATAAAGCCTCTTTGTCATATACGATATTAAAACCTAGTTTCAACCTGATCGCGTAATTTTCGTAATCCAAGACCACCACACCATTTTGGTTGACAGATAGAATCCTACCCTACAAGAGGCATCTTTTTTTATTTTTAGAAGAACCCTAGATAAACTGTTTCACCAAACTTTCAATCTCATCACAAACTTTTTTAGGTATTAGCATGGATTGCATAAAATAGCTAGGAATGGATAGGAGAACAGGCTGCTCTGGAGTAATACGGCCAACAATGGATAATTTTTTGGCATCCCAACTTTGAAGCTTCCCACAAACTTTTTCAACCACAAAAATACATAGTGCTATTAGTCACCCTTTGATGGAAAAGGGGGACTCCAAGATAATGACCAAAATTTTGTACTTTTTGGAAGCCAAACAAAGAGCTAATCAGATCAGCCATCGACTCTTTCACCCCTTTGGAAAAAAGATATTGGTCTTCCTAGCATTTATTTTGTGCCCAGAAAACTCACAAAATCTTTCCAAAATATCTTTTAGGATCTTGTCATGCTTCAAATCAGTTTTGCTAAAGATGACTAATTCATCAGCAAAGAATAAATGAGAGATAGTTGGCCTGGATCGAGAGAGGCGTATGGAACTCCACTTACCATCAGAAATAGCCAAATGGATCAAGTGACCAAGCCATTCCATGCACAGCACAAAAGGATAAGGAGAGAGCGGGCAACCTTGCTAAATTTATTTGGCCAGCCTGAACTTAGATAATGGAACTCCGTTCCACAAGACTTGCATGATAGAATTAGAAAAAAGATAGCATTATAACATTTATGAGATAATCAGGGATACCTGCTGCGTGGAGGGAAGCGTTAATGAAATTTCATCTCACTCTGTCATAGGCTTTCTTCAAATCTATTTTAATCTTCATCCACTTCCTTTTGTTTTGACTTCGCATAGAATGTATAACATCTTGTGCAATGATAACATTATCGATGATATTTCTACCTACAATAAAATTGACCTACTCCTGTGCAATAATTTTAGGAAAAGTGATTTTAAAACGATTAGTGATTACCTTCATCACCAGCTTTTAGAGAACAGAGCAGAGACTTATTGGACGAAATTGGGCAAAGCCCTTCGGATTAGCAACTTTGGGAATAAGGACTATCAAGGTATTATTCAAACCAGCGTCAATAGTAGCTCCATTAAATACCCTTCTAACACAATCGCAAACCGTCCCCCAACAGATCCCCACTATTTTTGGAAAAAAATGAGCATGAAACTCATCACTACCGGGTGCTTTAAAAGGTACCTTATCAAAGAGAACCTCCTTAATTTCTTCATTCGTGACCGACTTCCCTAAGAAATTAAAATCGTCATGATCAAGCTGAGGAAAATTGCTTAGAGGTAAGCTTCCCATTGGGCCAGGAATTTCCCCATACAAATTTTGGAAAAACTCATTTGCCTCAGATTCGATGGGTTCTGGATCATAAATCCAATCACCTCCAAAATTACGGATAGTGATAATACGACTATTTTTCCTTCTTCACAGCGTATAGGTATAAAAAAAATTAGTATTACGATCTCCCAGATTCAACCAATCGCATCTTGCCTTTTGCTTCCAAAAAAGTTCTTCATGATGCAGAACATTTTCCAACTCCTAACAAATCTTCAGTTCCACCTGAGCTAAGCGATTCGAGCCAGAGAGATCCATTTTCCATTGAAAATTGGCAAGCTTATTAACCAAAAATCTCTTTCAAGCAGTGATATGCCCATAAACCGACTTATTCTGTTCCTTTAGTTTATGAGTTAACTTACCAAAAGCATCAAACATGTCATCTATAAAGATCCAATTTTCCTCCACAAAACTTTCAAAATCAGGATGATCAACCCACCCAGCTAAAAACCAAAAAGACCTACATTTAGGTAGAATAAACTCCAAATTAAGGGACAAAAGAAGCGGCCTATGGTTAGACTTAATCTTTGGGAGATGAGTGATCAAGCTGTTTGGAAAATTTTGAACCTAAGCTTTATTACCCAATGCACGATCTAACCTCTCAAAAAGCACACATCTATGCCAAGTAAAAGAAGGACCTCGAAAACCTAAGTCATGCAACTCGGCCTTGTCCACAAAGTCTCTAAAAAGAGGGCATCTCCTCCTACTAGAAAGACCACATGTTTTCTCAATAGGAGAAAGGATTGTGTTGAAGTCACTAATAGAAATCCACGGAATATTTCCCAACGGAATCGTAAATCTCAAACATTCCCGCAAGTCCTTGCACTTCTACCGATTCGGGATTCCATACACAAAATAAATAAAGATAGGTATTGAAGAAGACATAGGCCAAACCTAAGTCAGAATAAATTGAGAATGACTGCAAACCATCTCAACACGGATAGAATCCTTCCAACCAATCCAAATACCCCCGAATAACCTATCGCTTCCACACGATAAGAATACTGAAAACCCAACTTTGTAATAATATTATCTGCTTTGGATCCACTTACTCTTGGCTCAAGCAAACTAATATCAAGTTTATATTCAAAGTTGTATTCCCAAAAAATACGAGAAAATTTAACATTAGAACAACCTTGACAATTTGAAGAAAAAATTGTAAAATTCATAAAATAATAACAAAATTTAGGGACCATACTATTACTGTTAGTAGACAGTATCCCCATCCACAGTCAAATCTGTGACTTCTAAAGCATCATTTTCTTCTTTACTAGGAGCTTGGGACGAAAGAAATTCTACCATCACCTCCATAGATTCTGCTAAGGGAATATGCAAGTTCTCGGAAGATTTAAATCGGCTCCCTCGACCCCACAACACATTAGAGACCTTTCGGCTGCTTCGGCCACTAATGTCTTTACCACCACTCTTCCTTTCTTTAGAAATAGAAATACCCGCACTCAAACTCTCCCGAGGATGGTTAACCGAGATACCCTATTTTTTATGCGAAATTTCCTTGAAACTTACCGTCGAATGCTTCTCGGGGTCTAAGACTCCATCAGAAATAGGGA
The DNA here is from genome assembly GCA_025698515.1 of Gossypium sturtianum. Classification (NCBI taxonomy): domain Eukaryota; kingdom Viridiplantae; phylum Streptophyta; class Magnoliopsida; order Malvales; family Malvaceae; genus Gossypium; species Gossypium sturtianum. The sequence goes on from CM046943.1 coordinate 126,520,729, forward strand.
TTAAAGTTCCTTCAGATTCTTCAAAGGTGGGGTTATAGTGCGCCTTAACTCCACCAAAATTTTTAGAACTACTGTTCGCTTTAACCCCTATGTCTAAAACGCCTTGATCAACACATTTAATTTCCACGCCTTCATCAGTTGAAATATGTTGTGCCAAACCTGCATGTCCAATAAATAAGTTAGAGTTAGAATTGAAATTATCATTATTAATGAGCTCTTTATTAACTTGTCCAAGCCCAACAGCCATCATAGGCTCTTTCCCATTTTTTTCTCAAGTGACCCACTAACAATTCGACCCAAAAAAATATCCTCCACATCACCCAAAATTTTGACCTTAACAGGCCCCATGGAGAACCCAGCAGTCATTCGGCCCAAGGAAACAGCCCCCTAACACCCGAACCAGCGTCATTAGCAAGTCTTATAAAAGACCCAAAGTCTACACTATTCTCTCAGCCTGCACCAAGGATGAAACCCAAATCCCCTTTAGACCCTTCTTAACCCTAATATTGTTACCACCTAAACCCCCACTATCATTTTGCCTAACATTTTCCACCAAAATTTCTTCAGCAGTAGTAGCAAACTCAACGTTCATCTCCCCCACCACATTTAACATCGTAAACCTATATCCTAACGGTTTCTTCTGGGATTTCGCGCATCATTAGCCCGTATGATCCGTTGCCTACGTCGCTATCTCCTCTCAGCCAACATCCACGATCCGTACTCCGACCCTATCTCCTCTACAACTCCTTTGACGGTTTCGCCTGAGTTTGTAACCACCACATCAATAGAACGTTCCGGATTCGGATCCACAACCACCGACGAGCATAAATCCTTTACATGCCCATACTTACCGCAAGAGAAACAAACTATCGGAATAGCCTCATATTCCACCTATTGAACGGCGCCATCGACCATAACTTGAGACACCAGGGGCTTCTCGAGGTTGATAAACACAGCCAGTCAAGCGAATCGACCTCTGGTTCAGTTATCAGTCTAGAAATCCAACTTAGCTACTTTTCTGACCAGCCTCCCGATAGCCTCCACAATTTTCCATCTGGACATAAAGCCCCGGCAACCGGATCCAAGCCAACACCATACTGGGATATGGCTACAATGGACTGAAATCCTTAGTTCAAGGTTGAACGGTAAGATACTGCCCATAAATGATCCATGGTCCCTGAGTCAAAACACGATCATAATCATTCTTATTCTGAAACCGAACCAAATAATACCCGTTTTCTATGTCCATGAGATGAAAAGATTTTACAAGTTTCCATAGGCTGATTATTTAGTTATGGAGAGCATTGTAACTAATACTCCGCCCTAATAGTTTGAGAACAACTGTTAATTCTATATCCTTGAACATAATTTCTTTAACACGGTCCGAAAAAGTGATAGCTGGGATCCCATTGACAATAGTTGTTCGCACATCTCCTTCTAGCAATTCAAGATCACTATCCCTTCCAACGCAAGGAGTATTACAATCCATCTCGGAGTTAATTGTTCCTCCCCCCAAAAGCTTGTCCTTCCAAGACAGTGTTAGGGTTGGATCTGGATCCACAGCCATAGCAGCAACCTCTCCGTCGAGTCCTTCCTTGAATCTCACGTTTTTTATATTCTGATCCCATCAGAATGAGAATCACCGTCTTCTCCGTTGCCAAAAATTTGTAAATTTTGAAAGCGTTCGGCAAGCATATTTTTGAATTGGGCTTAAGCAAACCTGTATCTCTATCTTTAGCAAATTTTAATATAATTGGGAGGGTCAATGGAGACAATTTATATTTATGTTATTATTGTTATCTGCACCACGATTTAAAGTTTAAAGCAGACATGCTTTCATTTAATATAAACCTTAAGTGTATTGATTAATGGTTCACTTTATACTCACATGTAAAAATTGCATATTAATAATATATGCGTGTGTGATGCTGATTTCCTTTTTAAAAAACACACAAAGAATGTATATTTACTTAAAATTTTGTTGAATTTGAAACATTCCAAATTTTGTGCTTTGTCTTCTTTGGTTATAAGTAGAATAAAAACATGTTGAAGTCCAATTGAAAATTTCGCTATTAGGTGTCGTGTAAATGGATAAGGTGGGTTAGTTTAGTTTTGTATAGGATTAATTTGTGTTTTAAAATTTTTGAATTGTTTTGACTTCAACTAATTTTAAATTTAGATTAATTTTAGATTTATTAATCAAATTTTTTAAGTTAAGTTATCATGAATTCGGGTCATTTTAAAAGATTTGTTTGAATCATTTCGTATTTATGTTATTTAAAATTTGAATTATTTTAAATTTAAGGTATTTCTAAATTTGAGTTTTTTCGTTAAATAGTCAAATCAAATTAATTAATTTAAGTTTTCGAATTTGAATTAATATTCTAATAATATAAAACAAAGACTAATTAAATATTGTAGAAGTACAAAGCATAATATCTTTTATATATATATAGACAAAACTACTAGAAAATAACTCTTCTTTTACTTTCAAGCAATTTTACTTAGTTATAACTTTATCCACCTTTCCTTATTTAAAAGAAAACATAGATATAATTAAATATTAATCCCACAATAAAAATGACAACTTAAGCCCTAAAATTAGTCTTCAAATTCAGCTTAATACTTATTCCAAGCTCTAAAAGTTGAAATTCTAAGTTTGGCTTACAGGACATTTTTGGGAATGTACATGCTTCAATAAAATCATGTCGAAATTCATGTATTATTTCTGGTCAAATTTTGTAATTCATAGAGTTTTACCTCTCATGCACACATCATTAGCATTCAACAATGCTAAGGTATTTCATTCAATTAGTAGATAATATTAAGGTATGATTCAGTGACTATTTATGGTAGGGGCTTTGATTTAAAGGTGAGGTGAAGATTTAATTCTAGTGTGGAAGAAAATAGCGTCACGTTAAAAGGGTCGACGCACATGAAGCCCATGTTATCTTTTGTCTAAATGAGGAAGCAGTAAGGTTCATCCACCAACCTCTCATCTCCTTACCTATAGTATACAACGTTGTATCCCTTATTCTAAATTGCAAACATGGACTTCCCTAATCTGTAAATATATATACACAAAGGGAATACTTAACAAACCAGATGATCTTATTCTAATTAAGAAAACAAAGAGAATGTGACCCTTACACCAAATACCCTGAAAGACCATGTATATATGTATGGAGTTCCAAATGCAACACTAACAGAGTCTAAACCACACATTTAACAAAGGGAAATGAAAGCACAAACTCTTGGAAACCTACTCCTAAAACTGAATATATTGAAGGGTGTGGTGAAGAAAAGAGAAAAAAGGGGTGCTGGCCCCATTTTTACAGCTAAGCTCGCTTCTAAATGAATCATGGACGGAAAGGACCTTACGGATGGTACCTTGAATTCAACAGGGAGATGAAGCACATGTAGTGGGTAAGACAAAAGGAAGCAATAAATGCTATGTTTCGGTTGATGGTCTGCTACTCGACTCTGTATTATCATAAGTTTTGGTGCTTTGCATGCTATTTCAGGGTGCAAGAATTATATTGCAAGTGGTCCAAGCCAGCTGGGTGGATGGTTTGTTGTGTATGGGACGTCCTAACCACGAGCCTCGAAGTTTCGAGGAAATTTGGGTAGCTTTTGCGCCATGGGAAGACAGTTAAAAGTTAAAAGGCAGACATTTTAATGACTGAAAATTATGACTTTGGCAACAAAATTTATAACCACATGGCAACTAGCTGTATCAAAAATCTTCCAATAATAGATTCTTATTTCTGGCCACTGACACATATTTATAGTTTCATGCTGTGAAAAATAAAACGTCAATAATGATAATGTATCGCAAAGAAAAGAGAAAAAAAAAATAAAGAATACACAGATTTTACGTAAAAACTTTTTCGGGAAAAAATCACGGACAGAAGAAAATATAATTCATTACGTTAAATTCGAATGATTACAAGAGGAGTAGACTATGTTTATTTATAGGCTTGTAAAACCATATTCTAATAGAAAAAGTGTAGTAAGATTAAAACACCTTATTCTAATCAATATCAAATAGATAAAATGTAATAAAGTTTAAAAACCTTATTCTAAAATAAAATAAAAGAAGTGTAGTTCTATATAGATTTTACTTTTATTTTATTTTACCACTTTATTTTATTTTAATAAGGATTCGGGTTACTCAATTCTAACACATGCAGGTGTTCCTCGGGTGAAGGCTCTCTCACCCACTACAGGAAAATAGGGCTTTAGCGGCGTTTTTAGTGGCGTTTGGACAAAAAACGCCGCAAAGATTATACATTAGCGGCGTTTGAAAGAAAACGCCGCAAAAAACTGGGCAATAGCGGCGTTTTTGGCACAAACGCCGCTAAAAACTAAGAAATAGCGGCGTTTGTTATAAAAACGCTGCTAAAAACTGAGCAATAGCGGCGTTTCTTCCAAAAACGCCGCTAAAAGTCACTACAAGAAATTAATCTTTTAGTGGCGTTTTTAGTGGCGTTTGGAAGAAAAATGCCACTAAAGTTACACTTTAGCGGCACTAGCAATAAAACGCCGCAAAAGGTTAGAGATATAGCGGTGTTTTTCCAGAAAACGCCACTAAAGGTAAGCAATAGCGGCGTTTTTATCAAAAACACCGTGAAAAATATAATTATTTCAAAACTCAAACGGCGCTGTTTTGGTCCCCGTTTAATAATTCAATATAAAAATTGTAAAAAGGCCAAGCAATAGCGGCGTTTTTATTAAAAACGCCACAAAAAATTAAATTGTTTCAAAACTAGAACGACGCCGTTTTGGTCCTCGTATAATAATTCAATATAAAAATTATTTTATTTTGTGGTTTAGTGTTTAGGGTTTATGATTTAGTGTTAATGGTTTAGTGTTTAGTGTTTCGGGTGTAGTGTGTGTGGTGTAGGTTTGGGTTTAGTGTTTAAAGATTTAAGGTTTAAGGTTTAGAGTTTTAGGATTTAGGATTTGTATTTAATGGTTTAAGGGTTTAGTGTTTTGAGTTTAGGGTTTAGAGTTTTAAGATTTAGGATTTTGTATTTAAGGGTTTAAGGGTTCAGTGTTTAGGGATTAGAGTTTAAAAAAATGTACATATTTAGGGGTATAAAACCCTAAACCACTAAACCCCTAACCCTTAACCCCTAAACTTTAAATCCTATAACCTTTAAACTTTAAATCCTTAAACCTTAAACCCCAAACCTACACCATACACACTACTCTCGAAACACTAAACCCTAAATATGTACCCCTAAATATATAGTTTAGGGTACTTTAGTAGGGGATATAGTTTAATGGTTTAAGGTTTAGAGTATTGATTAATTAGTGTTATTGTTTTGTGGTTTAAAGATCAGGGGATATAATTTAGGGTTATGAATAATTCATACATTTTGTGGTTAAGGCTTAGGGGTTATTGTTTTGTGGTTAATTTATGGTTTAGGGGATATAGTTTAGGGTTTAGGGGATATAATTTAGAGTTTATGATTATGGGGATATAGTTTAATGGTATAAGGTTTAGGGTTTTGATTAATCAGTGTTAATAATATTAGGTATTTTGATTAATTAATAATATTATAAAAATATAGAGAGTAAATGATACTTTGTTATTAGTGGCACTTTTAGAAAAAACGCCACAAAATGTATGAATTACCGGAGTTTATTCAAAAACGCCACAAAAGCTATGAATTACCGGCGTTTGTTTAAAAACGCCAAAAAGTTCTGTCAATTAAACGTCGCCGTTTTAATCTTTTATTAGTGGCGCTTCTTATAAAACGCCACAAATAGCCGTGAAGAGATCGCAGACGGCATCGTTTTTTTTTTTTTGTTATTAGTGGCGTTTTATTTTAAACGCCGCAAAAATCATGAAAAAACGTCATCGTTTCATCAGTTTTATTAGTGGCGTGTTTTATAAAACGCCGCAAAAGTTTAGAATTGCCGGCGTTTTTGAAGAAAACGCCACGAATTTCTTGTAGGATTTTTGCAAAACGTCGTCGTTTTTATTCTTGTATTAGAGGCCCGAATTTGCTTTATTCTCTGCCTCTGTCGATTTCCCCGTTTTTCCCCAAATTCCCCCAACTTCTTCTTCCCCAAAATTTTTAACCTAGTTTCCCAATATCCAATCTTCTCTCTTCGGTTTTACTGTTGCAACTCTTCGCGTCTTCTCTCCGCCGACGCATCTTCTCTCCTCCACCGTCGTTGGAAATTCGGTTCGTAGAGGTATTTTACTCTTAAAAGCTGATAAATTTAGAACATAAATTCCCACTCTCTTTTATGCAAATTAGGGTTTAATATTTTGCTAATATTTTCGATTTGGTATGTATACTTCTCTCTCTCTCTCTTTGCTTCTTACTTTCTTTTCCCATTTCATCAGTGTTTTTGACATGGAAATTTCATGCATGGCTTTGGGTTTAGGGTATTATATTACTATGTTATGGCTCTTTAATGTTTCATTATATATATTTTTTTTATGAAAGATTCATCCCCATTGTTATAACCCACGGAAGACATCTTCCAAGTTCTTGCTGTTATAGTTATTTGTTTGATCGTTAATTCGCAAATCAATTTAAACCTTTCTGTTTTAATTTCAACATTATCTCAGTTTTATTTAAGGTGTTGTGATGGCTGATGCGAGAAGTTACTTGATTCGTGTAATTCCTGCTGTTAGATATAGCTACAATAATACTATGTCGTGCTATGTTTTTGTGTTTACTGTTATGTTAGTTTATTTATTTTTATTGTATATGTATAATGTATTCCAGCACCCATTTTCAGAAAATTGATTTACAACAAATTTTAAACATATATAAATAGTTGTCTAATATAATTCATTGAATTTTGAATACAAATTGTGAAACATGAATTATTAATTTGTAATTCATATTTCTTATCTTTGGTTGGTTAAAAAGATAGCGAACAAATGTCTATATCATGCCGATGAGAAAAAGTTTAAAATGATGAGCAGCTCTGGTTCTTATAACCAGCATTTTTCTAAATAAAAAATTAACATTTTTATTTATCACCACAAAAATTATGAATAGATTACATCCAGTATTATTTAATATACTAATAATAAAGCCTTCAATTTCAAATTTAGAAAACCTAATTAATGTTTAAAACTAAATAAATAAGATAAAATAAAATTCCCACCACCAAATGTGTATAACATGTGCAAATGCATATTTTCGATTCTCTGAAAATGGCTGGAATGTGTAAAATGGGGTGGGTCTTAAAGTGCATCGGAGGGGTTTTGAATAAAGCTGTGAGGTTCGTTTTGTTCTCTGTTCTTGACCTTCTTGATTTCATCTTATGTTAATTTCTGTATTGAAGCCGAGTGGCGGCCTTGTTATTGCTTGTTCTGCCTTATTCTCTTTTAACATTAAAGAAGGGTTTGAAAGTTGATAAGGTGTGGATTGTGTGCTATTTTTGCAGAGTGACACTGCTACTGTGTTGTTAGAAGTTATTGGGTATATCAGACTCCTCCATGATCAACTTGAGGTGATGATTCTTCCACACCGGCTCTTTAATTTTTTAACAGTTTCTGCCCTACTCCGAAGCTACTTCTGTCTTGTTTTTTCAAGTCTTTGAATATTATTTGAATATTGGGACCATATTTTATTTATAAAAGTTAATGAAATCTACAATCCAACTGGTTTTTGTCCCGTCTGATTTCAGCTTAAATTAAAAATAATTAATTTTATGATTACTATATATTCATATATACTTTATATATTATAAAGTTATATTATTTATATGAATCTTTAAAATTGTATATTTTTATATTTAGAAAAATAAAATAAAAAATTAGGAATGATTTTAATTTTTATATTTTTAAGTGTATTAATAAATATCAACAACAATTGCCTATTGTGATGGGTCTTGTTAACAGTAATTACTGGAATTGACTCTACCATCCAATTTACAATTTCTAAGAGGTATGTATATTTAATTTGCTTAATTTAAATTGCACATAATATCATCCAATTTACAATCATATATTCCTTACTAATTTGTACTGTATTGGGTTTTATTTTTGAGAAATTGTTCTAAGGAAGGAACACTAAAATTTCAGTTTAACTCTGTTGTATCTCCATCGGCAGACCTCTGCTGCTTGTCCAGTTTTTTGCCATTCACTTTTCTGTTATCTGCATACTGTAAGTTCTTTTTCTAAAAAGTCAGTGAATTATTGTTGTCTGATTTGATTTTTTTAAAACTTTAAATTTGTTGGAATGAATGGTAAATTGGAAGGTTCAAATTGGAGTATAAATGCTTGTTGAATTGTATTTTAACATTGCTTTAACGATCTATCTCCTTTTCTTCCCCTCAATTTCCTTTTAGTTTAAATTTAATCAAGAAAAATATTTTATTTTCTTTTATTTTATTTTTAAATTACCTAATTAAATAAAATTATTTTTAAAGTTTCAATTTAAATATTTTATTTTATTTGAATCAAGAAAAATATTTTCAACATTTTTATTTTATTTTAACATTAGTTAATTAAATTAAATTGTATTTAAAGTCTTACATAATTTGAAGTTCAAATTCATAACTTACATAATTTACATAATTTACATAACTTTCATAATACATAACTTACATAATTTAAAGTTTAGATTTCATAACTTACATAATTTACATCGCTTACATAATACATAACTTACACAATTTAAAGATCAAATTCCATAACTTACATAATTTACATAACTTAAATAACTTACATAATTGACATAACTTACATAGTACATAAATATATATCATATCATTACTTACATAACTTATAAATAAACAACTTACCCGTGTAATTAATTGTCAACTTTAGACTTCAACAACTACGAAACGGATAGAACTTGGATGAATTTGTCAAGGGTAAGCAACGGCTATCGAAATGGAGTAGAAACTTTTCTAAATTTTGCATTTCAAAATGCAAGCCAAGAGAATATGATTCTTTGCCCGTGTAAGAAGTGTTGCAATATCAATTGGCATTATCGTGAAGTTTTCTACGAACATCTAATTGTTGATGGCTTTGTCCGGGGGTATAAAAAATGAATTTTCCATGGAGAGTGTACATCTAGTGGAGCCTCTTCAACGATGAATCTGGGTTATCCTCATAGTGCTTACAATCAGAATGTTAGAGAAGATGACATGGAAGGCATGTTGCGGGATGCATTTAATATGCGCAGTGATGGTTTGCAATCATTTCCACCTGACTTGGGTGCAACCGATGATTATAATTTTGGTGAAAATACTTTCACCAAAACGGGAAGAAGTGTACCTGATGAACAGCCAAATGAAGAAGCGGCGAAGTTCTACACGTTGCTTGGTGAAATGAATGAAGAACTGTATGAGGGATCAAAATTTTCAAAACTGTCTTTCTGTATTCGTCTGTAACATCCCGAAATTGGGCCTAGTAGAATTGGGCCCAATGGGCCTTGAGTGTAGGAGTGTTTAAAATTTTGAGAACAAGAGAATGGCATTATTGCAAATTGGACTTATTAGTTAAGTGAATTTGGAAGGTTACGAGGTTTCTATGAAGTCTCGGGTTTAATTGGGCCTTAGGAAAAAAAATTGGTATTTTAGCACTTTAAGGAGAGATGGTAAGTAGCTTCAAGACTTATAAAAATAAATGAGTAATGTGCTTGCCTAAATGAGCTATTGGTAAAGAGGTTATGACATCAAGTGATGGACTTTGAGGGAAGAGGTTCAAATCCCATTGTGTGCAAACTTTAACTATTATTTTTGCACTCTTTCCTTAAGTGCCAAGCATGTAAATAAGGCAAGGTGGACTTTTATTTTTGGCAAGATGGCTAAGGAAAATAGGAAAGGATGAATGTGAGGAAAGAAATCAAGAGAAAGGGGAAAGTAGGGGGAACATGTGGCCTTTTTCAAGGGATGTATTATGGAAAGGGTGGTTGGCAAAATTTTGACTATTAGGGACATGAATGTGGACGGTTTTGGGGCTAAAGGGGGTGATAGCCGAATTTTGCTAGGAGTTTTTGGCAAAGCTAGTGCTTGAGAGGTTGTTCTCTTTAGTTTTTTTTGTATCATTCTCTTTCTCTCCAAATTTCCTCTTCTCTTTGCCGAATTTTCAAGCCTTTAGTGTGCATTTTTGTTTCTTCTTTTCTTCCTTGTTGCCGAAAGTACCTAAGCCTTGGAGATCAAATTGTTCACTCGTTTTCCTTTGGAAAAACCGAACCCTTCATTTCTTCTTCATCGTTCTTCTCATCCGTATTAACACTCACTCCTTTGATCAATAGGTAAGTGGTTCTATTCAAACATTTTTTTATTTTTCTTTCTCCTAGCCGAATATATGTCTTGGCATGGGATGGTCCTTTTAACCGAGACCATCATTTTATTCTACCCTCTCAAACAAGATTATTTTCTCTTTTTCGTAGTGTTTTAAGTGGGAGACCGTGTATTGTTCTAGCCGAAGTCAAACGGTGGAAATTGGATCCAATATCGATAAGGTAAGGGGGTTCATTTTGGATTTTTCGTTATATCTCTATTTGGCTATGTTGCAAATCAGATTGAAGTTTCGACTATCAATTATGTGTTAGGGACGAAACCACTCGATATATCCTATTTGCAAATCCTTCGGATATAGTGGGTCAACGAAGAGTGGTTCTTTAGGGAATCCTAATCAAGGTGTGTAATCCCGTACCTTCCGAATACATGTTTGATATGGTGTGTAATCTCACATCTCTCTGAAATTTTGTATGATATGTTCTGTGATTTGGTCAAAATATCGAAGAAAACCAAAAACCGGCATCCGTGATCACTCGGGCGTGCGTATTATCGTAGTGGTAATCGTATTTTGTAATAAAATAGTTTCGGTTAGAAGCAGTGATGCGTATTCGAAAAATCACAAAAAATAGGAGAAAGGGAATTAGAAAGTGAATAAGATATCAAATTAAATCTTACTGTGTCTATTTTAATATGGAAGAAACGGAGAAGGAAAAAGATTTTTATATTCTGAGATATGTTAATTTGAGTGAGACTGGTTTTGAATGCCTTCGTGGTTCCCAGATCTGTCTTGGAAAAATCGTATAAAATTGTACAAAGTGAATTATGAGTTATAGTTTATATTTACAGATTACTTAGTAAGTCTATTTTCAATAGAAACAAGTGGGAGCAACATATGAAAACTGTACAATGAGATATTTGAATTTTGGGTAAGAGAGGTCAGAATCGTTGGTTAGTGAAACAAGGAAAACTTCAAGGAATAAAATGTACTAAATGGTTAAGCCAAAAATTCTGGAAAAATTGTAGTAAGAAGATATATGAGTCTAGTTTCAAGGAAAATTTACGGATTTAGATTTCAAGATTTTTAACTCAAGTTATAGTCAATTTAGTTAGTACGACGCAGATGGACAGTTTCAATTTTTATGCTCCACATTAGTAGTTAAGACTAGGTTGCGAAATTTTCAAAATACCCTTAGGTTGCGAAATTACCGAATTACCCTTAGTGGGTAAATTATTGAAATTACGAAAATGCCCCTATGGGTCAAAATTATGAAAATGCCGCTATGGGTCGAAATTACAAAAATGCCCCTATGGGTCAAAATTACGAAAATGCCCCTATAGGGCCGAATTACGAAATTGTTTAATAGGCCAATCTGATATTTTGATAAATGGGTCAATCTGATATTTTGCTATATGGGCCAATCTGATATTTTGCTAAATGGGCCAAATCTGATATTTTGCTTAATGGGCCTTTTGATTAATTGTTGTAATGGGCCATAATTTTGTAATAAATATCTGAATAAATTGTTGTGAATGGCTATGCATTATATACATGATTTGCATGGGATGGGATAATGATGAAGAGAAGTTCTGGTAGCTCTGCTACACAATTCTGGTGGCTCTGCCACAAATATGAAAAATGGCGATGCCATGTAAATTCTGTTAATCTGGTGGCTTGTCCACAAATTTGATATAACCGGCTTAATGCCTATGTTTGGTGTGTTGGCGGGGTGGATGACTAAAGCTCCCCACAGGTGTGTTGGTTGGTACGGGTGGTGTGTAGCGGATGGAAAACTAGGTTTGGTTTGGGAATTGCATATCATATTCATATTATATTTGATACATTATTGTTGTTGTAAATGGGCTTAGGCCCAAAATATTGCTAATTGGGTTCCGGCCCAATGAATAATGGTAAGGGGATTTCACACTGAGTTCTTGTAACTCACCCCCCTTTCTCTTAACCCTTATAGGTTATGCTTGATGATATGGACTTGGGCTATGGATGACTCGAGGGAGGCCATACTTCGAAAATGGTTTATTTGGACTTTAGACTTCTTTCTCGTTTATTTTATTACTTTACTATTTTGGGTTAAATGTTGTAATAAGGCCTCTGGACTATTTTTATTTTTGTTTTTTGGTTGGGATGTCTTTATTATTTTTCTTAAATTGTTTAAAAAGGGGAATTTTCTAAAAACTTAAACAATGGTTTCCAAAATCGATTAACAAATGGATTTCAAAATAAACTTTTACAAATATTTTTAACACGGATATTTTCTCTCGAACTATTAACGATATTTTCAAAAGACTTGGATTCTCTTTCGAATTTTCAACGTCGTTTTCAAAAGTCACGGTTTTGTAAGATCATTAGTTCAAATTTATCAATTTATCAATCAAATCTTTGAGGTTAGTAGTATTTTATCAAATCAAACTTGCTTTCTTGATTTTTAACAAAGCAATATTTTAGTACGAACAAAAAGGGTTTAACATGTTTTGCTCGTGTGACATACCAAATCCGCTCATAACGCATGGGCCGAGTTTGGGGTGTTACATCATATTTTTCACTTAAAATGTTTGCGAGGGTGGACCAGAAACTCTTTGACAATGCTGTTAGAGTTTTTGAGAGAAATGTTCCCGTTTGCGAAAATCCCTCAATCTTCCAAAGACATGAAGAAACTGATAAAAGATTTGGGCCTTGGGTACAACAAAATTCATAGTTGCCCAAATGACTGCATGTTGTATTGGGGCGACAGTAAAAACCAACAGTGTTGTCATGTATGCGGTCAATCCCGTTGGATGAATAGAAATACAGAAGATGGTAACGAGGATGAAAACGATGCACAGTCAAGGAAGAAGTCGGTTAAGATTTTGCGGTATTTTCCGCTAATACCAAGGCTTCAAAGGCTTTTCATGTCGTCAAAGATAGCCGAGTCAATGACGTGGCACCATGATGGACGAACCGATGATGGATTGTTAAGGCATCCTGCAGATTCTTTAGCTTGGAAATCATTTGACTCCAAATTTCCAAGCTTTGCAAGCGATCCTCGGAGTGTGAGGCTTGGGCTAGCATCTGATGGATTTAATCCTTACAAAATCATGAACACTGCTTATAGTACTTGGCATGTGGTGCTTGTTCCTTACAATTTGCCTCCATGGGTTTGCATGAAACAATCATCCTTTATCTTATCTATGATTATCCCTGGAGAGAAAGGTCCCGGGAATGATATTGACATATATTTGCAGCCACTTATTGAAGAGTTAAAACAATTATAGGCTGGTGTTGAGACATATGATGTACTGAGAAAGGAGAACTTTAATTTACGTGCAACTTTGATGTGGACTATTAATGACTTCCCGGCTTATGCCAATTTATCTGGTTGGAGTACCAAGGGACGTTATGCTTGTCCTTGTTGTGCTACGCAAACATGTTCGCAATGGTTATATAATTGGAAGAAGTTCTCTTACATGGGGCATCGCCGATGGTTACCGGAAAATCATAGATTTAGATTTCAGAGTACTCAGTTTGACGGTACTGAAGAGTTCAGAGAAGCTCATTCGCAGACCGGTGGATCTGAAATTTTGTTCATGTTGAAAGATATGAATTTCATTTATGGGAAGATGAATCAACCGCCCAACACGCAAAGAAATAGAAGATCAAGGGATGAATCTGATGAAGAGGATGATCCTAATGAGGCGGACTTGTGGAAAAAAAGAAGTATTTTTTTTTTGAGTTGCCTTATTGGGAGCATCACATTTTACGACATAATCTTGATGTCATGCACATTGAGAAAAATGTCTGCGAGAACATCATTGAGACTTTTTTGAGTGTCGATAGAAAATCGAAAGACAATCTTCAGAGTCGACTTGATTTAGTCCACATGGGAATTCAGCGTGAGCTTCATCCCCAAGCACTTCCGAATAGGAAATTAATAAGTTGTTCACAGAATCATTTCATGAATGGTTAAGCCAAACGGTATGTAATTGAAGCTTTCATTGACAAGTAATAATGTTTTCTCATAACATTTATAATTACTCAATTTACTTTCGATTCAATAGGTTTGGAGTCAAAATGAAGTAAATGACGAAGTTAAATGGCTTTCCCAAGGTCCAAATAGAATAGTGAAAAGATATATTTCTTTCCTCATCAATGGATTCAGATTTCATACAAAATATCGCGAGAGATTTAGGAGAACTCAAAACTGTAGAATTGTTGTTAATTCTTCAATTACAAGTTATGCTAGTTGTAATAGGCCAATTTAGCCCTGGCCCATACAAAAAAAATAATAAACCCAAAATAATAAAACAAAGTCCAAGTCCAGTCCAAAATATATCATTTGGCCCAATCGGAATGGCCCATTACTTGAAAAGATTGAAGGTCCATCTACAAGCTTGACGTATATGGAAACACAATCTTCAAGGATATGCAATCTTAGATATGATATGCGAATCTTAGATATGATATGCAATCCTAGAAGATATGATATGCAATCTTAGATATGATATGCAAATCTTAGATACGATATGCAATCCTAGAAGATATGGTATGCAATCTTAGAAGATATGATTTTGTAATCTTAGAGATTTAATTTGTAGATACCTTTTAATCTTAGCCGTTGATGTAATTGATCTGTACCGTTGGATTTGAGGAGGCTCAACTATAAATAGAGGCCTCTCCCTTCATTGTAGAGAGACTTGAATTTTGAGTAATAAAAAATTCTTGAGAGCATTCACTCAAATTTCTCTCTCTTTTACGTTCTTATTTTCTGTGGCTTGTTCCTATTTTGTTCTTCGCTCATCTTCGTTTCTTTTTGAGTTGCTTCCGTTCGAGTTAGATTTTGGTGGAGGAATTTCGTTGAGTCCACATATTACGGGAGTTAGGTTGACTTATGCTTTTTTTTAACTTTTTTTTATTTATCCATTTAATTGCTTAATCATTATTTATTCATTTATTTTAATTATTTTAAACTTGTTTTTCTTTTTTGCTTTTCCCTATTTGCGTTAAATTATTTTATCATATATATTATTATTTTTATTTGTTATATATTATCTATATATTATATATTATTTAACTTTAATCATATTATGTATTATTTGAAAATTTGTATGTTGTACATCATCTAAATTGTTTTATTATTAAGGCAAAATTTTCCATATATTGTTTATTTAAAATATGTATATTATCTATTTTTAAATGGTATATTATATACTTATTATAAGTTATCCCTTATACATTTTTATTCAAAGTTTTTATATTATTTATTTAAAATATATTTATTTTATTATGTATATATTAACTATTTTAGATTTTGCCATATCGTTTTATTATTTTTTATTTCATTTTTCTAAAAATTGTTATAATATTCATTAATTGTTTTGAGTATATTATTTACCTTATATTATTATTTTTTATTTGAATTTAATCTTGTGAATAATTTTTTTCCTTAATTTTTTCATAGATTCTTTTAAAATTGCTATTATCTACTCTATATTTTTTATTTTGATTGTTCATTTTTTTAAAAAAAAAAATTTGAATCCATTATCTTTGTTTACCTTAACATTATTATTTTTGCTTGTCATTCTTTTACTTAATTGTTTATGTTAGTGCTAATTGTTAATATAATCTATAACTTTAGTAAATTGCACTTTTTTGTAATAACTTAATGTTACTTTTTCCAAATCTTTCTTTAAAAATATCTATCTTCTTTAATTACCACATTTTATCCAAAAGTTTTTCTTAAATAAGGCAATGTTTTGTGTTTAGAAATTCGGGAAATAGTGCCCTAACGTGCTGGGTTTCGATTTTCCGTTTGACTAAATAACTAAATATCCTTTTAATGAATTTTGTAAATCATGAGATGATTTTGGTTACGAGGGTTTAAAACATCATGTCCTAACGTGCTGGATGTGATGTTTGTATTCTTTCAGAACAAAGGAATCTCAAGTTCCGACTCAAATTGTTCAAGTTTTTAAAGAAATCATGTTTTCAAATCTTTTCGAATTTTCGACATTAGGACAATAACTAATCAATTAGGTACCAATTTTGGGCGTTACGAGGGTGCTAATCCTTCCTCGTATGTAACCGACTCCCGAACCCGTTTTCTTGAATTTCGTAGGCCAAAATCAATGTTTTGAAATAAAACATTTTATAAAGTGATCCAATCACACCTAAGCAAAAAGGGATTGGTGGCGACTCCCGTTTTCATTTTTTTAAAGTCGATCCCTGTTTTTTCAAAAAAAATGGTTTCGACAGCTTGGCGAGTCCATTGGGGACCAATAAGAAAGTCAAGCCATAAAATTGATTATTTTCTGTCCTTTGTCGGAAATTTGAAAATTTGATTTGAAAATTTGATTTGAAAATTACGATCCTTTTGTTGCATTTGTTTGTGTCATTGTATATGATTGTTATTTTTTTTTGCGCACATTGCATTGCATGACCATTGTGATCGCACCTTTAAGTGGGAGTGAGAAACTATGCCTTCGTGAGGTTTTCACCTCCGCATGGGCTAGTGGATTGCTTTCGGGATACATCTGTACCTATGTCTTCGTGAGGTTTTCACTTCCGCATGGCCATAGGGAAATGTATTCCCCTGAACTGAACTCGATCTGTATGAGCCTATAATGGGTGAAGATTGAGGAATCTGCTGGTTAAGGTACCTTTTCTTTAGAACTAAACCGCATATAGTGAACCCTAAGAGCCCACCTTAGGTAGAACTATGCCAAACCCTAGTGGTCACCCAGATAGGTGCCCTATTTTGTTATTTATTTCTCTTGTGCTAACGTGTTCTTTTTTGTTTTGATTACATTGCATTCACATCATAGAAAAGAGGTGTTGATTCAAATTCGATTGCTAAATAGAAGAGTTTGTCATGAGAAAATGGATTTCTTGATAAAGTGGATTATAATACGATCGTCCGAATATGGTCCAAGTAAACACAACGAGAGAAGACTGATAGTCCGTGAAGGAATACAAGACTTTATTGCCCAAGGATTCAAGTTGACAAAGACTATTCGAGAGCCGTCACGTCTCGATTTTATAACAAGCATTGCGAGGATAAGTGAGTAATGAGTCCCGGCCCAAGCAAAAAGGAGCTAGTGGAGGCATCTATTAGAAGTTTGCAAGATTTGACCTTTGTGAAGAAGGGGATTGATGTTTTTGCTTGGAATATGAGAGCAAGGCCGCATATGTAATCCATTTTATGTAAATAAATTTGCTTTCTAGAAAAGTTGTTCTAATGGAATTGAATTTAGAAACAACGCCTCTCTTTCTTTTGCATTCATTCCATGCATCTGCATTACATTGCATCATTTGCATTATACTTTTACAAAAGGACCCTAATTAGTTGAAGTTATTTCAGAAAAAGAGAGAAAGAGAGAAAGTTGATCTGGAAACTAAAAATCATTACGATACTCGCGCTAAGACGAAAGATATGGATCAAAGACTTGAACAGTTCTAAAGAGACATGCAAGACCAGCTGCAAGAGCAGTTGGCAAAGATCCAACAAGATATGAGGGAACAAATGATGGAAGCCCAAAGGAATATGGTGGCTCAAATGACTCACTCATCGAATGGGGCAATGGACAAGGAAAAGGTCCCATGTCTAATCTCGAGAAGATAATGAGGATTATCCTCCAGGTTTTACCCCTCCACATGCACAAACACAACCTGAAGCATACCCTCGAAGGTCATCTGTTACAATTAGGCTTCAACAAGGTCAAGCTGATACTGGGGTGCCCATGAATGTCCAAGTTGACTCAGGACCTAACCCAGGAGAAAATCCTGTTATCCCTGATTTAGATATAACGGAGAGGGAAGAGACGAGAATTGAATTACTGAGTCAGTTAGAGGACCGTTGTAGATGGTTAGAAGAAAAGTTCAAGGCCTTGGAAAACGCTGATAATCACCATAGAATTGACGCTAAAGACTTGAGCTTGGTTCCAGATTTGATGCTTCCTCACAAGTTTAAAATGCCAGAATTTGAGAAGTACAATGGGACTAGCTGTCCTGAAGCCCATATTACCATGTTCTGTAGAAGGATGACTGGGTATGTTAATAACGATCAACTGTTGATCCATTGTTTCCAAGATAGATTGGTGGGGGCAGCGTCCAGGTGGTACAACCAATTGAGCCGTGCTAGGATTAATTCCTGGAGAGACCTAGCACAAGCATTTATGAAAAAATACAATCATGTGACAGACATGACGCCTGACAGAATCACCTTGCAAAACATGGAGAAGAAATCAAATGAAAGCTTCAGGCAGTATGCACAAAGATGGAGGGAAGTTGCCATGCAAGTTCAGCCACCGCTCTTAGAAAAGGAAACTACAATGCTTTTTATCAATACCTTAAAGGCCCCATTCATTACTCACATGATAGGAAGTACCACAAAGAGCTTTGCGGATATAGTAATGGCGGGAGAAATGATTGAAAATGCCATAAGGGGTGGCAAGATAGAAACAGGGGAAAACACCAAAAGGTCAGCTCCAAAGAAAAAGGAGAACGAGGTGAATAATATGAGTACATATAACAAAGGGTACTCGAAGTCAATTACTATCAGTCAACCAAAAGTAACCACTAGCTATCAAGGCTCTTCAAGGCAGGAATCCAATTCGAGGCCAAATACAGAAAAGCTCCAGTTCACACCCATCCCGATGACATATAAGGAGCTGTATCAGAATCTTTTTTATGTGCATGTGGTGTCTCCTTCCTACTCGGAACCCGTGCAACCTCCATTCCCAAAATGGTATAATGAGAATGCCCAATGCGAGTACCACGCGGAATAACGGGTCACTCAATTGAAAATCAGACTACATTTAAAAAGTTGGTCGAAAGGTTCATTAAAATGGGAATTGTGAAGTTCGACGTTTCATCAGAACCTGATCTTTGACGAGGCAGTAAATGTGATAATTGAAGGAGGAGACAAGAAAGTTGTGACTCCTTGAAGAAGTCAAAATCGAAGAGGGAACCGGGGAACGGAGTTTCAAGCCCTTGCATACTTGGGAGTGTTTTGAATAATAGGACTGTGGAAGAGATCCCTGTATTTTTAGAGCTAATCTAGAGTAATATTCAAAACACGCTTGTTTCCTTAAGCCTAGAGGCAATAAGAACCCTTTTGTGAAATAGGATTGTGTCCAGAATTTTTATTTCAATAAAATGCATCTTTTTGAGCAAATATTCTTTTATTTTTTCCATTTCATACTGTACAAACAATTGTTCTTTTTTTTTCTTTTATTTGTTCTTTGGACTTTCTTTAAAGTATTCTTTCATTCTTCATTCATGACCATACAAATAATCATTCTTTGAATAATTTATTCTCTGGAATCTTCCTTCGAACCTACAATAGGTCTCCAAATATCAACGATGTGAGCAACACTGCTACTGACTCAGAGTCTCCTTTCGAGTAAGATATGTGTCTAGAGGGATCTCAGGACTTTGAATATGACAAAGATTGTAATCTATCTTCTGATTTGTTAAGAATGGTAGAACAAGATGAAAAACAGACCCTACTCTACAAAGGATCAGTGGATATTACGAGCCTAGAAAAGAGGTGAAGATTGTAGCCTAGCTCACCACAGAAATAAGGCGAGACATCATTGAATTATTTTCAAAAATTCAAAGATGTTTTTGCACGATCATATCAGGACATGCCTGGGCTACTGAGAAACGAGTATATTGAAATCTTAAAAGAGGCACATAAGGATGTCAGAAGGACACATGCTAATGGTTTTACAATAGCCAAGCTAATTATGAGGTTTGGGTACTGCTAATCTACATAGAAGAGGATTGCATCAGTTATACCGCAAATACTGAATTGAAGAAGACGAGATTTATGTGACTCCTCCATTTTCTTCACAGACTTTACTATATGTAGGGCATGGATGTTATGGGGCCGATCTCGTCAAAAGCTTCTAGTTGACATCGAATTATCTTCGTGGTCATCGATTACTTTACTAAGAGGGTGAATGTTGCTTCATATACCAATATTGCAAAGACGACAGTCATCAAATTTCAAAAAAAAAAGAGAAAGAAAGAAAAACGAAAAAAGGAAAGGATCAGGTGCCGACAAAGAATGCCAAAAAGCACAATGTCAAAAGTTTGTAGTCTGTTCAAAGATCAGACGCCATATCATAAAGCAACAAAGGCAGCCAAAAAGAAAAAACAAAATAAGGATTGTAGGAAAGATGACCGAGACTTGTAAAGATTGGCATAAGAAGCTACCATTTACTCTCTATGCTTATCAAACGTCGACCAGGACTTTCGCTGGAGCAATACTTTTCCCATTGGTTTATGGAATAGAAGTGGTTTTGCCCATGAAAATCGAGATTCCTTTGCTCCAAGCTTTGATTGAGTTAAGAATTGGATGAAGTAGAATGTCTCCAGTGAACTTGGCTGAAGAAAAGGGTTTGAAAGTATTCATCATAGTCAAAAAATGGATGATACTGATTTATGTCGAAAATGGTCCACCCAAGGGAATTTCATGATGGGGACCTGGTATTGAGGAATATCCTTCTTATACAAAAGGATTTCAGAGGAAAGCAGATGCCAAACTGGGAAGGACCTTATGTAGTAAAAAAGAGTCTATTCTAGAGGAGCATTGATATTGATCGAGACGAATGGCGAAGACTTGCCCAATCCGGTGAACTCAGGTTCAGTCAAGAAGTATTTTACCTGAAAGGGGAAAGGCTAAGGTGAAAACCCGCAAAGGGCGCTTTGAGACCAAAGGGGTTTTGAGCCGAAAACCCGAAAAGGGTGGCTTAAATTTTGATCAAAGATAGGGCATGTGGTAGTCTTGCTCGGCCTGAATTAACAATGAGGAAGTATGCTACGTCTTGGGGCATTGACAAAGTACTCCGAATCCTCTAAACACGTATTGAGCTCAAAATGGTCCTCAAAATGTTTGTACAGAGAAGCTCAGGCTGCGATATCTGGGGCACCTAGCTTCTATCTTACCCATTTTGAATTTGCTATCTTTGATTACTTTATTCTTTTCAAGATACACCCCAATCAATTTTCTTTTCTGGCCTTGGTTATCTTTGATTACTTTATTCTTTTCAAGATACACCCCAATCAATTTTCTTTTATTGCCTTGGTTATCTTTGATTAACTTATTTGTTTCGAGCTATGCTCCTGATTAATTTTTTCTCATCCATTGTTGTGATCTTTTTCAAGTATCTTATATTGAAATAATGATTAATGGACTAATAATACTTTCATAAAAGGAGTTTCGCATATTACTCTGGAAGCTTCTAAATAATATGAGAATCAAAGCAGTAACTATTGTTTAGAACTCACCAAGCCTAAGGGTTGGAAATATTGAAAGATGATTATCTCTTTGGATTTTTATTGGTTGAACAAAAGATAAGACATTTCGTCGGTGATACCTTCTCGAAAAATAACGAGCAATGTCAACCCAAGTGTAAAAGTGGATCATTTTCGGGAAAAGAAAATGATACTCTGCATTCATGCAAATTTCAGCATATACATCCGATCATTATACCCAGAGAATGGTGTAACAGATCAAATTGATTGAAGATGATACAAATTATATACCGAGTGGCAGCAGGATGGATGGAAGAAACCAAATGTTATTCCCCTGAAGTTGCAGTGGGAGGTACAAACTTTATGTCCCAAGGTTCAAGTGGAGTGGACTCAGAATTACCATTGGGCAAATTAGTTGAGCAGAATATGATTGATACTTCGAGAGGAACGAGGATGAAGAACAAATGAGTGATGACACCTTAAGTAGGAATCATGCTCATAACATTTCTGCATTCATATATCATAGCGCGTCTAATTAGGAGCATTTGATTCATTTCGATCAGGGCATCCTAATCATTGGGCATAAGCATATACTCATTCTACAGGTCATGTCCTCTACAGGATAATGTAGTAGGGTAGATTGACGCTTTCAGCCTGACCTCCCTTAAGTTGCAGTGGAGCAGACTAAAATAGCAAATCTGGCCTTCCTGAGGTTGCAGTGAAGCAGATCGAAGACATCAGCCTTGTCCCCCTGAGTTTGTAGTGGAGCATGCTAAAAGATAGCAGATCCTGCCTTCCTGAGGTTGCAGTGAAGCGGATCGAAAACATTAGTCTGGCATCCCTGAGTTTGCAGTGGAGCAGACTGAAGACAGCAGATCTTATCTTCCTGAAGTTGCAGGAAGCGGATCGAAGATATTAGCCCGCCTCCCGGTTGCAAAGTGGAGTAGATCAAGGCGCGCAGATCTTATCTTCTTGAAGTTGCAGAAGCGATCGAAGATATTAGCTGCCTCTCGAAATTGCAATGGAGCAGCATCGAAGACAAGCAGATCTTATCTTCCCGGTTGCAGAAGCGATCGAAGATATTAGCCCGCCTCCCGGTTGCAAATGAGCAGCATCGAAGACAGCAGATCTTATCTTCCTAAAGTTGCAGGAAGCAGATCGAAGATATTAGCCTGCCTCCCTGAAGTTGCAAATGAGCAGATCGATGACAATGCAGATCTTATCTTCTTGAAGTTTGCAGAAGTAGATCGAAGATATTAGCTTGCCTCCCCGAGTTTGTAGCGGAGCAGACTGAAAATAGCAGATCTTGTCTTCCTGAATATTGCAGTGAAGCAAGATCAAAGATACTAGTCTCACTTTCCTTAAGTTGCAGTAGGATTGATTAAATCTCCAAGAGCAGGTCTTATCTCCCTGAAGTTGCAGTAGAAAAAGATTAAAGATACAGATTCAATCTCCTTGAAGTTGCAGTTGGGTTAGAGACTACTGGAAGAAGATGAGGATCAAGAAGTTAAGGCTCGGCAAGACCGGGCAAAATTGGTCCTTTTATAGTCTTTGCTCCATTCTCGTTACACGAACAATGAGCAAAGAGGGGCAGCTGTAATAGGCCAATTTAGCCCGGGCTCATACAAAAAAAATAATTAACCCAAATAATAAAACAAAGTCCAAGTCCAGTCCAAAATATATCATTTGGCCCGATCGGAATGGCCAATTACTTAAAAAGATTGAAGGTCCATCTACAAGCTTGACGTATATGGAAACACAATCTTCAAGGATATGCAATCTTAGATATGATATGCAAATCTTAGATATGATATGCAATCCTAGAAGATATGATATGCAATCTTAGATATGATATGCAAATATTAGATATGATATGCAATCCTAGAAGATATGGTATGCAATCTTAGAAGATATGATTTTGTAATCTTAGAGATTTAATTTGTAGATACCTTTTAATCTTAGTCATTGATGTAATTGATCTGTACCGTTGGATTTGGGGAGGCTCAACTATAAATAGAGGCCTCTCCCTTCATTGTAGAGAGACTTGAATTTTGAGTAATAAAAAATTCTTGAGAGCATTCACTCAAATTTCTCTCTCTTTTACGTTCTTATTTTCTGTGGCTTGTTCCTATTTTGTTCTTCGCTCATCTTCGTTACTTTTTAAGTTGCTTCCGCTCGAGTTAGATTTTGGTGGAGGAATTTCGTTGAGTCCACATATTAGTAGAGTTAGGTTGACTTATGCGCTTTTTTTTAACTTTTTTTATTTATCCATTTAATTGCTTAATCATTATTTATTCATTTATTTTAATTATTTTAAACTTGTTTTTTCTTTTTGCTTTTCCTATTTACGTTAAATTGTTTTATCATATATATTTTTATTTTTATTTTTTATATATTATCTATATATTATATATTATTTAACTTTAATCATATTATGTATTATTTAAAAATTTGTATGTTGTACATCATCTAAATTGTTTTATTATTAAGGCAAAATTTTCCATATATTGTTTATTTAAAATATGTATATTATCTATTTTTAAATGGTATATTATATACTTATTATAAGTTATCCCTTATACATTTTTATTCAAAGTTTTTATATTATTTATTTAAAATATATTTATTTATTTTATTATGTATATAATAACTATTTTAGATTTTGCCATGTCGTTTTTTATTTTTTTATTTCATTTTTCTAAAAATTGTTATAATATTCATTAATTGTTTTGAGTATATTATTTACCTTATATTATCATTTTTTATTTGAATTTAATCTTGTGAATAATTTTTTTTCATTAATTTTTTTATAGATTCTTTTAAAATTGCTATTATCTACTCTATATTTTTTATTTTGATTGTTCATTTTTTTAAAAAAAAATTTGAATCCATTATCTTTGTTTACCTTAACATTATTATTATTGCTTGTCATTCTTTTACTTAATTGTTTATGTTAGTGCTAATTGTTAATATAATCTGTAACTTTAGTAAATTGCACTTTTTTGTAATAACTTAATGTTATTTTTTCAAATCTTTCTTTAAAAATATCTATCTTCTTTAATTACCACATTTTATCCAAAAGTTTTTCTTAAATAAGGCAATGTTTTGTGTTTAGAAATTGAGAAATAGTGCCCTAACGTCTTGCGGGTTTCGATTTTCCGTTTGACTAAATAACTAAATATCATTTTAATGAATTTTGTAAATCATGAGATGATTTTGGTTACGAGGGTTTAAAACATCATGTCCTAACGTCTTTGGATGTGATGTTTGTATTCTTTCGAACAAAGGAATCTCAAGTTCGACTCAAATTGTTCAAGTTTTTAAAGAAATCATGTTTTCAAATCTTTTCGAAATTTTCGACATTAGGACAATAACTAATCAATCCGGTACCAATTTTGGGCGTTACGAGGGTGCTAATCCTTCCTCGTCACGTGAATCGACTCTCGAACCCGTTTTCTTGAATTTCAGAGGCCAAAATCAATGTTTTGAAATAAAACGTTTTATAAGGTGATCCAATCACACCTAAGCAAAAAGGGATTGGTGGTGACTCCCGTTTTCATTTTTTTAAAGTCGATCCCTGTTTTTTCAAAAAAAAAATGGTTTCGACACTAGTGCTAGGGACAGTAATCCAGTTGAGGGAAATGTGGAGTATTACGGACTTCTTAATGACATAATTGAGTTGGATTATTATGACAAATGGAAAGTTGTCTTATTTCGAGGTGATTGGGCTGATGTTAATACGGCTCGCGGAATTAAACAAGATCAATTTGGTTTTACAATGGTGAACTTCTCTCGATTGATTCACACTGGACAACAATTGATAGATGAGCCGTATGTATTTTCTTCTCAAGTGAAGCAAGTTTTTTACTCGAAAGATCCAACTGATGAGGGTTGGTACGTTGTACTCCGAAACACCCCTAGAGACTTATTTGACATGGGTCATGGAAGTAGAGATGACATCGTTGAAAGATCAGAAACTTTTCCTTTTCCAGAACAAAACTTAAATTAAAATATCCCTAGTACTAGTACACAATTTCAATGGGTTCGTCAGGATGTGGACGAAGATATTTACGAATTATGATGTAGTAAGATTTTGCGATTTTTTAAATATATGTAATATTATAATTTTAATATTGGTCATGTTATATAATTTAAATATTTTATATGTACTATTATTGTTGTTATTTGTTACTAAAATTTCTACTATTTTATGTGTATTGCAGGAAAAATGCCTAGAAGAAGATTACGAAATTTAAGTATTGTCCAGAATACTCCAAATTTGGAAGAAGGAAATAGTGAACAGCAGACAGCTATTGGATCTTCGAATGTGCCGGAGACAGACGACGAGCCTGCAGAATTTCAAAGTAATGTTAAGTTTATTTTACATGCGTATAGACTTTTATTATTGCTCGTATTTTTCAATTTCAATATAATAATATATTGTTTTCCAGCTGAAAGTGGTGGGACGCGCAGAGGTCGAGGAAGCACGCTACTTAAAGATTTATACGACTTAAATCCTGTCGAGCGTGTCAAAGTAAGTAGAAACAGTCATGGTCAGCCTGTTGGATCAGAAGCTCGACTGTTAGTAGGCTATTTGGGCATTATAGCACGAAATGCCAATATGTTGCCCATCAACTACGAATCATGGCATGACATGCCTGATAGAAACAAGAATCAAGCTCTCGATAATATTAAGGTAACAAAACGTGAATGTAATTTATAATACTTTGGTTTAAGTTTCATTTATATTTACTTTCTAAACTTGTGTTTTTTTAGGAGAGATTTGCTTTAGAGGTCTCGGATGCCTATATCAAGAAGGCATTGGGTAAAAAATGGAGAGACCATAAAAGCACTTTGAAATAATGCTATTTTAAGAAAGATATAAGCCTCGAAGAAAAATTGCGAAATGTCCCCACGAGAATCTTTGAGGTACCAATGGGAAGATGCGATTAGATTCTGAATTCAAAGAAAGGAGAGGTATTATGTACTTCCAAACTCTTATAAATTTTTCGGTTTATAGTATTTACTATATACGTAATAATAATTTCATTATGTAGGACCATGAGCGAGTTGGAACAAGCAGCATGCAAAAACAAAAATTCACGCACACGGCAGGGTCGAGAAGTTTTGCTTGTGTAGCTGAGGCCCAGGTATTATGAATTTATTAATTCTGTCAAATATTAATGACTTTCTACTATTAATTGATTTATTTTTACTACTATATTGTAGGAAGCATCGTCTGGTCAAAACGTTGGACGCCTTTAGCTTTTTGACATTACGCATAGGAAGAAAGATGGATCTCCGGTGACATCCAAAGCTGCAGAAATTATGGTATATTTACTTAATAAAATTTGATTTATTATAAATATTTTTAATGTTTAATTGTAATGGTTTAATTCGTCTTTAGTAGTTTTAAATAATGTTAAGTTATGTTGTATTCCTTTTTTATTATATATTTCGTTTTTAACTCTTTAATTGATTTATTAGGAGAAACTAAAAGATAAGAAGGCGGAGTATGAAGTGATTGCTTCGACTGATAGTTCTGTTAATTTTGAGGACATTGATAACAAAATTATTAATGAAGTTTTGGGTCCTGAAAGGTATGGTCGGGTTCGATTTCAAGGATCTGGTGTTAACCCGACCCAATATTTTGGATCCAGCTCGCAGCAATACATGCCTTCCGGGAGTCAAGCTCAAGCTGAAGTTCAGAGGTTAAGAGACCAGATAGCTCAGATGCAAGCGAGCACAGTTGAGCAAATTTCTTAACTTAAAGCGGAGGCAACATCGAGAGAAGCTGAGGTGCAAAGAAAATATGAAGAACTACAGCTACAACTTAATGCAGAGGCAGCAGCGAGGGAAGTAGAGGCAACAGCGAGGGAAGCAGAGCAGAGTAAAAAGTATGATGGACTCCAGCTACAGCTTCAGACTATGATAAAGATGTTCCAACAGTCGCAAATGCCGCCATCGTAGACATTTATTTTATTGTAACTTTTAACATTATTGAAAGAAATTTTTGAATTATACTTCATTTATAATTTATATCATATATCTTTCGTATAATTTTGTATTATTTAGATTTGAAGTTTTTGGTTGGATTTCATGCTATATTTGTTGTTTTTTGTTGGATTTCATGCTATATTTGTTGTTTTTGGTTGGATTTTATGCAGGAAGGGTGGGATATTGGTGAAAAATGTATGTTGCAAATCTGCCCAAATTAGCGGCGTTTTCTACATAAGCGCTGCTAAAGACAAGGACTTTTAGCGACGTTTTCTATATAAGCGCCGCTAAAGATCAGGACTTTTAGCGGCATTTTTTACAAAAGCGCCGCTAAAGACAAATGTATAGCCCAATTATCGCCCGGGCCCAAAATAAACCCAATGTTAAAACCATAACCCAAACTAAAGCCCAATTTGCAAACCCAAACTACAACCCAAGTACCCTTAACCTAGCCCAATCTATATCAGCCCAATACAAACAAAATTTTCAGCAGCCACTGCCCCCGCGCCTTTTGGCCTGCTCACACGCCGCTCTGTCAGTCGCCCTCCACGCGTCGTCTGACACCTGAAACAAGCACAATAGCAGAGAAAGAGAGCATGTGAAAGACAGAGAAATAAATGGCAAACAAACAAAAAATCAGAATCCAAGAGTTTTGTAAATTGGCTTTAAAAGCCAAGATCTACTCTTTGTAGGGGGTGACGATTTTTTACGAACTGAAAATTAAGAAAGCAAAAAACAAATTTGTGCAGGAGGTGATTTTTTACATTTATTTTCATTTAAGTTTCTGTTTGTTTGGATTTCTTTCTATCTCTTTTAATTCTCTTTGTGTTACATTCGGATATTAAGATATATAAAAAAAACCTTTGATTTGTTGTTTAGGTGCGTCGCCGGCATCTCTCTCGCTGGATCTGAAGGTCGCCGAACCCCTGGGGGTTCGGCCAATGGCCATGATAGAGATTGAGGAGCCGAAGGGTTCTCTCGCGTGTTGGTCTCTCCTTTTGCCTTCTCTTCCATTTTCGTCCTTAAATATTAGGATATGGAGCGTAGAGGTAACGAATGGAGGGTTTTTTTCAGAGACTTCGGCCACCGTATGTGGTGGCACATCAGCGACGGCGCGACAAGTGGGTTCAAAAAACCAATCACCGGAGTGACCGAAGGGGAGAGCGTGGGTGAGAGATGAAAGGTTTTAAAACCTTTTCTTGTTTTTTTTTTTTAAAAAAAAAGGTTGCAAAATAATAATAAAAATGGGTTTTAAAACATTGAACAAAACAGCTGCCGGTGGGGTGTGAATCCGCGCATTCCCACCTTAAGAGGGAGATTTTCGCTTCTGGTCCCTCCCTTTTGTAGCGCCATTCGATCAGGCTTTATTTCTTTTGTATTTTTGATTTGGCCCTCAAATTTCATGTGGTTTTTCAATTCGGTCCCTTGGGTTGTCATGTTGAACATGCGCAGGGAATCGAGAAAATATTTTCCCATCTAGTCCCCGCTAGTTTCAGTGCACTTCATTCGGATCCTTGATTAACTTTCCAGTGTTTATATTGTGCACCCCGAAATTTTAGCTTGTTTTCATCCCCGTCCTTAATTCATTTACTTCATTTATTTGCCTATTTTTTTTAGAAACTGTTGTATTGCTTATTATTTTATCGTTTCTGTATTATTTGTTTTAAGTTTTTTATATTATTCAGCTTAAACCTTTTCATATATGTATATTTTTAAAAATTGTTTGATTATCATAAATTATTGCATATACCGTTTATTTTAAAATTTGTCTTACATACATTATTTTCTGTATATATATATATTTTATTTATTCTTAAACTGCCTTATTATATATTAATACATTATTTCATTTATGATATTCTTTAAATTTTGTGTATATTACTTAGCTAAAACTGTTTTATATATAACTATTTTATATTCTTTATTTTAGATTTCTTTTTATATATTGTTCATTTTAAACTTGTTATATTATTCTCAAGTTATTATATATATTTATTCCTTTTTTTTCTAAATGTTATTTAATCTAAACTATTTTATATGTCATCCTAAAATTTGTTAAACTGTTTATTTCTTTTAAAAAAAACTCCTTTTTTATATACATTACTTATTTGTAAATTTTTATGTATTATTTATTTGAAATTGTTTTATTATTTTCAATTATTTTATTTACCTTATTTTAAACTCCATTTTATTTATTTTAAAATGTTTCATTATTATTTATTAAGTTTTTTTTCCATATTATTCATTTTACCCTTTTGTGTATATACATTATTTGTCTTAAATTTATATATATATATATATATATATATCATCTTTTGTAAAAAAATTGTTTCGTACATTATTGACTTCAAAATTCTTTTTCACATATTTTTTTAGTTCATTTACTATCACTGTAAATTGTTTTACATTTTGTTAATTTTAATTTGCTCTTACACTATTTCTTTTTAAATTGTTAGGTATATTATTTAATTCTTTTATCTTTGATTAATGTTTAAAGGATGTATGTTTTGATTATTGTCATCGTATGTATCATATCTCTCTTGTTCGTATTTTTAAACATCGTCATTCATTTGTATAATATTGCGTTCTTGTATTATTGTTCTATGCTCTTTAGTGTATTTTTATTTCATGTTATCGCCTCGTGAATTAATCCAACGCATTTATCCAACTTAAATTGCTTGATTTCACTCTAAAACAAAATAAATGCACATTGTTGAATATCGCACTCGTTATTATTAAAAAAGAAAGCTTTTCAAAATAAGGCAATATTTCACGTTTTAGGAAATTCAAGGAACCGTGCCCTAACTTACGGGGTTTTGATTTTCTCGTTAAACCTAAATTGCCAAATATCCTTTTAAATTTCAAAATACATAAAACTTTAATTAAAATTAAAGACAAACTTGCGCTCTAGTGTTCTAGGTATCGTGTCCTAACTTACGGGATGCGATACTCCGATATCTCGAGACGAGGAAATCTTTAGCAATCGTTTTGATTAAATTCAAGTTTTTTTAAAAACTAATAAAAAAGATCGTATTTTAAATTCGTTCTCGGTTTTCAATTTTCGACATTTAGACATTAATTAATCGATTAGGTACCAATTTTGGGCGTATCGAGGGTGCTAACCCTTCCTCGTGCGTAACTGACTCCCGAACCTGTTTCCTGTATTTCGTGGACCAAAAATCATCGTTTTAGTAAATTTAAACTTTATTAAAATGATTAAATTACGAGGTGACCCGATCACACCTCATCAAAAAGGATTGGTGGCGACTTAAATTTTTTTCGTTTTCATTTTCAAAACCAAAGTCGACCCGTTTTTCAAAAGATGGTTTCGACAGCTTGGCGACTCCGCTGGGGACGTCAATAAGAGAGTCAGGCCATAAATTGATTAATTTTTATCTTTTGCCTAAATTTGAAAATCTAATTTGAATTCACGTCTTTTGTTGCATCCGTCATTTTTTGTGGTCTTTATCATAATGTGTTAAGCCTGTTGATTTATCTTCGCATGTTGCATCGCATAGATCGGTCGATCTTACCCCTTTTAAGTGGGAGTGAGAAGCTATGCTTTCGTGAGGTTTTCACCTGCGCATGGGCTAGTGGACTGCTTCCGGGATACATCCGTACCTATGTCTTCGTGAGATTTTCATCTCCGCATGGCCATAGGGAAATGTATCCCCATGAACTGAACTCGGTCTATATGAACCTATAATGGGTGAAGATCGAGGAATCTGCTGGTTCAGGTACCCTTACTTTAGAACCGAACCGCATATAGTGAGCCTTAAGAGCCCGCCTTAGGTAGAACCGCGCCAAATCCTAGTGACCACCCAAGTAGGTGCTCTATTTATTATCTATTTCCTCTGTACTGACGTGTTTTGTTTTGTTTTGTTTATGATTGCATTGCATTGCATCATCATAGAAAAGAGGTGTTAATTCACATTCAATTACTAAATAGAGAGCTTGTCATGGAAAATGGATTTCTTGATAAAGTGAAATGTAATACAGCCGTCTGAATATGGTCCGAGTAAACAACAAGAGAAGGCTGATAGTCCGTGGAGGGATACGCGACTTTGCATCGTTGCTCAAAGATTCAAACCGATAAAGATTATTCGAGAACCGTCACGCCCCGACGTTCTTAAAGAAGCTAACGAGCATCGCGAGGATAAGTGAGCAATGAGATGTGGCCCGGATCAAGCAAAAGGAGCCAGTAGAGACATCCATTGGAAGGTTTGCGAGATTTGACCTTACATCCAGATACGAAGAAAAGGATCAATGTATTCACTTTGAATATTGGGGCAAGGCCGTATGTGTAATTATCCGCTTTATGTAAAGAAATTTGTTTTCTAGTAAAGTTCTTCTAACAGAATTGAATCAGAATCAGCGCCTCTTTATGTATTCATGCATCTACATGGCATTACATCATATGCATTAAGTTTCATAAAAAGACCCTGATTAATTAAAATTATGACAGTTACCCTGGAAAGAAACCAAAATCCACAGACTAAATATCGTTACAATACCCACCGCAAAATGAAAGCAATGGATCAGAGACTAAAAAGATTAGAACAGATGCAAAAAGATATGCAGGATCAAATGCAAGAATAATTGGCTAAAATGCAACAAGACATGAGGGATCAGATGCTGGAATCCCAAAGAAATATGATGAACCAACTGGCACAGCTATTGGTCGTAGGTCCCGATAAAGGAAAGAGCCCTGTGACAAATCCTGGTGATGACAATGAAGAACCTCCCTATCCTCCAGGTTTTACCCCAACGAACACCTAAACGCAACCGAATGCATACCCACAAAGGGTACATGTCACCATCAGGTCCCAGTACCAAGCCTGTGCATCGGCACCGATGAATTTTCCAACGGGCTCGGGTTCTAACCCAGGAGATAATCCAACTAATCTTGTTGTCCCGGATCTTGTTGAAGTGGCAGAAATGGAGAAAGTGAGAGTGGATATGTCAAAACAACTTGAAGACCGGTGTAGATGGCTAGAAGAGAAGTTTAAGGCAATGGAGAACGTAGACTACCATGGTGGGGTTAATGCTAAGGATTTGAGCTTGGTCCCAGACCTAGTACTCCCACCGAAGTTCAAGACTCCAGAGTTTGAGAAATATAATGGGACTAGCTGCCTTGAAGCCCACATTACGATGTTCTGTCGAAAGATGACAGGATTGTCAATAATAATCAGCTGTTAATTCACTACTTTCAAGACAGTTTGATCGGGTCCGCAGCCAAATGGTATAACCAGTTAAGCTGTGCCCAAATCAGTTCATGGAAGGACTTGGCACAAGTTTTCATGAAATAATATGGCCACGTGACGGACATAGCACCCGACAGAATCACACTGCAAAACATGGAAAAGAAGCCAAGTGAGAGCTTCAGGCAGTATGCCCAATGATGGAGGGAGATAGCGACGCAAGTCCAACCACCCCTCCTAGAAAAAGAAACCACAATGCTTTTTATCAACACTTTAAAGGCCCCATTCATCACTCACATGCTGGGAAGTGCCACAAAAAGTTTTGCGGACATAGTGATGACTGGTGAGATGATAGAAAATGCGATAAGATGCGGGAGGATTGAAGCAGGAGAAAGCATCAAAAGGTCAGCCCCGAGAAACAAGGAAAATGAAATAAATATCCTGAGCATGCATTCTAAATCGGTTACCGTAGGCCAACCAAGAGCTGTAACCACTAACTATCAAGGCTCTTCAAGGCAGAAATCCAACTCAAGGCCAAATACAGAAAGGCTCCAGTTCACACCCATCCCGATGACATACAAGGAGCTCTATCAAAATCTATTTGATGCGCATGTGGTGTCTCCTTACTACCCAAAACCAATGCAGCCCCCATACCCCAAATGGTATGATGCAAAAGCTCAATGTGAGTATCATGCAGGGATTATAGGGCATTCAATAGAAAACTGCCTTGCTTTCAAGAAGTTGGTCGAAAGGTTCATTGAAATGGTAATTGTGAAGTTCGACGATTCTTCAGAACCTAATCACTTTGACAAAGCAATAAATGCGATAGTTGAAAGTGGGGGCAAAAGAGTTGCGATGCCTTGAATAAGACAAGAGCCCGGAAGAAATATCGGGGAATCTGAATGACATATCCGAAGAGGGAACTGGGGAATAAAAGTTTCCAAGCCCTTTACATACTTGGGAGAGTTTTGAACAATGGGACTGTGGAAGAGATCCCTATGTTTTTAGAACTAATTTAGAGTAATATTCAAAACACGATTGTTGCCTTAAGCCTAGAGGCAATAAGAGTCATTTTGTGAAATAGGCTTGTGTCCAAAATCTTTATTTCAATAAGATGCATCTTTTGAGCAAATATTTTTTTTTTTTTTTTTTTCCATTTCATACTATGAATTCTTTTATTCTTTGAGATCTCTATCAAATATTCTTTTATCCTTCATCCATGATCATACCATACAAATAATCATTCTTAGATTCATTTAAATCTTTCTTCATACCTACAATAGGTACCCAGATATCAACGACATGAGCGACGTTGCTACTGACTCAGAATCTCCTTTTGAGCGAGATATGTGTCTAGAGGGATCTCAAGACTTTGAAGATGACAAAGATTGTAACCTATCTCCTGATTTGTTGAGAATGGTAGAACAAGATGAAAAATAGATCCTACCTTACAAAGGGTCAGTGGACATTGCGAGCCTAGGAAAGAGAGCCTAGCTCACCACAGAAATAAGGCGAGACATCATTTCAAAGATGTTTTCGCACGATCATATCAAGACACGCCTGGGCTACTGAGACGTGGGTATGCTGTTAAGGCTAAGAAAATCCTAGAAGAGGTCCATAAGGGTATTTGAAGATCACATGCTAATGATTTTACGATAGCCAAGCTAATCATGAGATTCAGATTCTACTGGTCCATCATAGAAAGGGATTGCATCAGTTATGCCGTAAATGCCAAATTTATGAAGACAAGATTCATGTGCCTCCTTCATTTCTTCGTAGACCTTATCTATGTGGGGCATGGAGTTTATTGGGATGATCTCGTCGGAAGCTTCTAGCAGGCATTAATTATTTCGCTAAGAGGGTGGAAGTAGTTTCGTAGGCCAATATTACAAAGTCGATAGTCATCAGAACAAAAAAGAGAAAAAGAAAGAAAGAATACCGACAAAAAAATGTCAAAAAGATCACATTTAACCGCACAATGTCAAAAGTTTACGGTCTGTTCAAAGATCAGGTGCCACATCACAGTGCAGCAAAGGTAGCCAGAGAGGAAAAACAAAAGTAAAAAGAGAAAAAAACAAAAAAATAAAAGCAACAAAACAAGGATCATTAAGAAGATGACCTAGACTTGTAAGGTTTGGCATAAAGAAGTTACATTTACCCTTTATGCTTATCAAACATTGCCCAAGACCTTCGCTTGGGCAATGCCTTAGTTTGTGGAATTAAAATGTTTTGTCTATTGAAGTCGACATTCTTTTTTTCGAGTCTTGTCAGAACTGAAGTTGGAAGAGGTAGAATGAATTTAATCCCGATATGATCAGTTGATTTTGAAGAGAAAATGTTAAAAGCTACCTGTCACGGTCAGATGATACAAGCTTACAACAAAAAGGTTCGCCCTAGAAAATTTCATGATAGGGCTTTGAAGAAGATTTTTCCCATGCAAAAGGGACTTCAGAAGAAAGTGGATGCCAAACTGGGAAGAACCTTATGCAGCAAAGAAGGCTTGTTCTGGGAAAGCATGGATATTGACCGAGATGGATGGAAAGGACCTGCCTAATCTGGTAAATTCAGATTCAATAAAAATTTTCCAAAAAAAAAACACAAAAAAGGAAAAGAAAGAAAAAAGGAGAGGCCAAGGCGAAAACCCGCAAAGGGCGCTTTGAGACCAAAGGGGATTTGAGTTGAAAACCTGAAAAGGGCAGCTCAAATTTTGATCAAAAATGGGGCATACAACAGTCTTGCTATGCTTGAATTAACAATAAAGAAGTATGCTACGTCTTGAGGCATCGACAAAGTACTCCGGATCCCCTAAACATATATTAAGCTCAAAATGGTCCCAAAGAAGTTTGTACGGAGAAGCTCAGGCTGCGATATCTGGGGCACCTAGTTTTCATCTTACCCATATTGAATTTGCTATCTTTGATTACTTTATTCTTTTCAAGATACGCTCCCAATAAATTTCATTTGTTATCTTGATTAATTCATTCTCATTTTGTATTTTTTCAAAATTTGATATCCTGATTAATTTATTCATTTCAAGCTTTGCTCTCAATTAATTTCCTTCTGGTCCATTGTTATGATCTTTTTCAAGTATTTTGCATTGAAATAATGATTAGTGGACTAATAATACTTTCATAAAAGGAGTTTCGCATATTACTTTGGAAGCTTCTAAATAATACAAGAACCTGAAACAAGACTATTGTTTAGAACTCGCCAAGCCTAAGGTTTGGAAATATTGAAGAAAGACGATTATGCCTTTGGACTTTTTATTGGTTGAACAAAAAGAAAAGACATTTCATCGGTAATACAACCTCGACAAATAACTAGCAATGACAACCCAAACATTAAAAAGGGATCATTCTCATGCATTAATGTAAATATCATTCATACACATCCAATTAGGAGCATTTGATTCATTTTGATCATATCATCCTAATCATTTGGCATAAGCATAGATACATGAAACCGATTCTAAAGATCATGTCCCTAGAGGATGGTGTAGCAACATCGGTGAATTCACAGATCTTATCTCCATGAGGTAGCAATGGAGCAGATCGAAGACGGTGAATCTTATCTCCATGAAGCAGCGGAGTAGATTTAAGCCATCAGCCTTATCTCCCTAAAGCAGCAGTGGAGTAGACTGAAGATTACAGATCTTGTCTCCGTAAGCAGTAGTGGAGCAGATCGAAAATGACGAATCTTATCTCCATGAGGTAGCAATGGAGCAGATCGAAGACGGCGAATCTTATCTCCATGAAGCAGCGGAGTAGATTTAAGCCATCAGCCTTATCTCCCTGAAGCGACAGTGGAGTAGACTGAAGATTATAGATCTTGTCTCCCTAAGCAGTAATGGAGCAGATCTAAAATGACGAATGTTATCTCCATGAAGCAGCGGAGTAGATTTAAGCCACCAACCTCGTCTCCTTAAAGATACAGCGGAGCAGGTTGAATTTACCAGTTTTCATTTCCTTAAAGTTTCAGTAGAGAAGAGCGAAGGTACAAATCTCTTCTCCCTGAATTCTTATCCCTTTGAGGTTCCAACGAAGTAGGTCGAAACTACAAATCCCTTCTCCCTGAAATCCTCATTTCCTTGAAGTTTTAGTAGAGAAGATCAAAGCTACAAATCTCTTCTCCCTGAATTCTTATCCCTTCGAGGTTCCAACGGAGTAGGTCAAAACTACAAATCCCTTCTCCCTGAAATCCTCATTTCTTTGAAGTTTCAGTAGAGAAGATCGAAGCTACAAATCTCTTCTCTCTGAATTCTTATATCCTTGAAGTTCTAGTAGAGAAGATCGAAGCTACAAATCTCTTCTCCCTGAATTCTTATCCCTTTGAGGTTCCAACGGAGTAGGTCGAAACTACAAATCCCTTCTCCCTGAAATCCTCATTTCCTTGAAGTTTCAGTAGAGAAGATCGAAGCTACAAATCTCTTCTCTCTGAATTCTTATATCCTTGAAGTTCCAATAGAGAACATCGAAGCTACAAATCTCTTCTCCCTGAATTCT
This sequence comes from Gossypium sturtianum, assembly GCA_025698515.1. NCBI lineage: Eukaryota > Viridiplantae > Streptophyta > Magnoliopsida > Malvales > Malvaceae > Gossypium > Gossypium sturtianum. The sequence goes on from CM046943.1 coordinate 126,557,913, forward strand.
TGTCTCGTTGAAACTTCAGTAGAGTAGGTCGAAGCTACAAATCCCTTCTCCCTAAAATTACATTAAGGATCAATTCTCATCTCCTTGAAGTTCCAGCGGAGTAGGTCGAAGCTACAAATCCCTTCCCCCTGGGATTACATTGGATCCACAATTCTTACTTTTTTGAAGTTCCAGCGGAGTAGATCGAAGCTACAAATCTCTTCTCCCTGAAATTACATTGGAGCGAATAAAGCCACAAACCTTATCTCTCTAAAGTTGTAGTAGAGTAGATCATAGCAAACCTTATCTCCCTGAAGTTGCAGTAGGGCAAGTTGGAGTTACCATGACAAGTCTTATCTCCCTGAACTTGCAGTGGAGCAGACTAAAGTAGCAATCTTATCTCCTTAAAGTTGCAGTGGAGCAGACTATTTGTAACATCCTAAAAATTGAGTATGGATATGTTGCATAATTTTGGTGTTTAGCTTGTGAATGATTCAATTTGTGTATTTAATATCGTTTTGAGAAGGCTCGGGGTTTATTCGGAATTAAAAAAATTTTTGTAATGAGTACTTTATTGAAGTGGATCAAGTGACATTGATGTTTAAGGAAATTTAGTGTCAAAAGCTAGCATAAGATGAGCTAGTAGTAAAGTGGAGTTGGCGCCATAAGTGTTACTTGAGGGTAGAGGTTCGAACCTTTGGAATGCATTTTGTGACTTTTATTTTTACACCCTTCTAGCATGTGTCGGTCAAGCCTTATTTTTGGTAAGGTTGGACTATTTTTTTTATGGCAGGGTGGCTAATGGTTAAGGTAAGCATGGAACTTGGGGAAAGAAATCCTAAACTTATGGAATGTAGGGGGAACACAAGGCACTTCTTAAGGGGTGTGTTTTGGAAAGTTGGAATGGCCAAGCTTGTCCATGAACTTGGACGGTTTTGTGGACTAGGGGGTGGCCGAATTTTTGAGGTAGACTTTGGTAAGGATGTGTAGCTAGTGTGTAATCCCATTTGGTCATTTTTGTTCTCCCAAAACACCTTTTCTTTTCATCTTTTTCTCTCATAGCCGAATGTGCTTGATGCTTTGGGTAAACATCTTTGTTTTTCTTTTTTTTTTGTCTTCTCCTTTTGACCATTTGGTCATATTTTGCCAACCTCTCAAGTGCTTCATTTGTGCTTCTCTCCTAGTGCCGAAAATATCAAACACAAAAACCATTTCTTTTTCTTCCTTCTTCCCCATTGCCGAATGCACCATTGTCCCAAACCCTTCTCCTTGATCTTCTCTTACCTTTGAAAACTGAATCATAAATCTCTCATCCTTATTCTCTTTCTTTCTCCATTTTTTTTTCATCCTTTAAACACATTTCTTCCTTCATATTTCTTCCATGGCCGAATGTTAGAGACCACCTCCATAGCCGAAATTATTTTTCCCTTACCATTAAATCATAGCCAAATCTTCTTTTCCTCATAAACTTTATTCTTGATTATTTCTTCTATTCAACTTTGGACAACCGATAAGAATCATCTTCCTTGTTTTCTTTTGCTATTTGGTCACCTTGGCCGAATCTATAGGTTGGCTAAGAAGAGCCTTTAAATCGATAATCATTCATTCTCTTAGACGATTTCCTTACGTTTTTCTTTTAGTGAAATAGTGGAGAGTCAAATCATCATCGCTTCAAAGTCATCTTGAAGTCATTCAATTTTGGATCATATACTTTCAAGGGATTCTTTTGGAATCACTCAGAATTTTAAGGTAAGTCGAATTCGCCCTTTTTAAACCAATAGTCTTAAATCCTGATATATATATAATGTTAGGACTAATAAATTTTTGTTAATGAAGGCAAATAAGATAGGGTCGAAAAGGGTGGTGAATAGTGTTCTAAAGAGGGGCGGACTCGCTAATCCCTCTAGATTCAAGCGAAGGGCTGTTTCGGCAATCCGGGATTTTCCACCGGGTTGTGGACGACCCTCATCCAAGAAGAATCGACTATTCGAAGTTGTTCGTAGTTCAGAGCCTTTAGCTATTCGGGATTATCCATTGGGTTGTGAACCGTCAACCGGGGAAAACCGACAAATAGTTGTTGTTCGAGATTCCAAGGGTAAAGATCTAGATCACTTATCTTTAGTATAGATTTATAATAAGTATTAGTGTTCTAATCAAGCGTGACATATGTTTAGGTATCGACGAGCGGGAAAGTATAGTTCTCACCGTAATCAGGTGTGTAATTTCACACTTATCTCATGGGTTAGATGTTATATCGTAAGCATTAGAATAAAATTCGTAAAGTTGGTAAAATTAGAAAAAATACGGTATATTAACACTTTTTGTGTAAGTGCATGAAATCGGTGTTAAAGTCGCGGAAATTACGGAATCGCCTCAATGGGCTAATTTGATAAAAAGGTAATTTTTGGGCCTCATGTGATTAATGGGCTAAATTGCTAGATTGATTAATGGGCTAAATTGCTAGATTGATTAATGGGCTAAATTGCTAGATTGATTAATGGGCCAATTTGCTAGATTGATTAATTGACAAATTTGCTAGATTGCTTAATGGGCCGAATTGCTAGATTGCTTAAGGAGCCGATTTGATAAATTACCATATGGGCCAAATTGAGAAATGGGCCAACTTGTAGTATGGGCCTTATGTTGAAATTATCATATGTAAATTTTTAAGCTTTGTTTATGTATACATGATTGCATGGGTTGGGATTAAATTGAAGAGAAGCTCTGGTGGTTCTACCACAATCTAGTTTGGGTGGCTCTGCCACAAATTCTAGTTCGAGTGGCTCTGCCACAAATTCTAGTTCGGGTGGCTCAGCCACAAACATTTTAAATGGCTTAATGCCTGCGATTGGTATGTTGGCGGGGTGGGTTGACTTGATCCCCATAGGTGTGCTGGTTGGTACGGGTGGTGTGTAGCGGATGGAAATTTAGGCTTGGTTGGGAATTGGATTGCACATGCATTTTTTTTAATTACTATATTGTTAAATTAGTTAATGGGCTCAAGCCCAATAAAATGCTTTGATGATATGGCCCAGTGGATTTGGTAAGTGGGTTACACATTGAGTTCTAAGTAACTCACCCCGTTTTCTTACCCTTCTCAGGTAATAATAATTGATGGAGGCTTGGGCCGGGGATGACTTCGTGGAGGCCATACTTCAAATGATGGTTTTTATGAACTTTAAAACTACTCTTTAGTATTTTTACTTAATTACTATTTTAGCGATGTAATAAGGCCTCTAGTATTGTTTTTATGGATTTTATTTCGTGGATGGATTTTAATATGTTTTAGATACTTAAAGTGGACTATTTTAAGTTTATAAATGTTTTCTTTAAATTACGTATAAAAATAGGGTTTCTTAAATATCACTATCTCGTAAAAATTTCGGTGAAATCTCTTTTATAAATTTTGTTTCCAAATTCCTTTTGAACTCTTTTAAAATTTCTTTAAAAAGTTAACCAATTATTTCTCTGAGATCAAATTTTAAACTCCTATGTTTTAAAATCATAGATTTCAAATTTACCTCAGTTTTTGATAAACTCCATCTCCAAAATAGCTTTTGAAGACCTGTTTTCTTTAAATCATTAGATGACTAGATGTATATTCGATTTGAGTAGCATACCAAATCTGGTCTTAACGCATAGACCGGGTGTGGGGTGTTACATTTAATGATACCAGAGCAAGGTTCAAAACTCGGCTGTGGTTTGGGTTCAACAACAAATTTTTTTAAAACTGTTTAAATTTCTAGACTCTATGATCTAAAGGTAGTATGGCATCACGAGCATCCGGCACCAAGTCAAGTAAGTATTTGTATATTGAATGTTTATTATTGTGATATGATCATAGGAACACTTTAGAACTTCTAGTTTTAGGTGTTGAAAATGGTAGATATCGAGACTATATGATGTGATTGCGAAAACAACTCTATCTCTTATATCTCATAAAATATTGTTAATATACACTGAAATAATACTCTGATTCATAAAAATTGTAATCAGATTTAACCGAAATAGTCGGTATGAGCACTAAAGGATGTGGACGGGGACGCGGTATACGTGGCCGTGGTAGAGGACAAGGTGCTAGGGTTGCATCTGAAGCGTCGGGTCATATGCCGGAAATGGACACAACTGCGTCACTCGGGAGTGAGACTGGATCACATGACCATACGAGAGAGGACAATGCTTTGATTCAAGCAATGTTGCGAGTCCTAGAAAGGGTTACTAGGACTAGAACCGCCCAAAGTTAAGTGGATCAATATCGAACGACTTAAATCAAGTGGTGCCGAGGTTTTTAGAGGTGTCTCCGGCAAACTCGAATGTTGCAGAATATTGGCTCGAGGCTGTAGAGCGGATTATGGATGATCTGAAGTGCACCGTCGAACAGAAACTGAGAGGAGCGGTGTCCTTGCTAAGGGATAAAGCGTATCAATGGTGGCTTACGGTTCGAGAAGGCACTGAGGCTGCAGTTGTTACTTGGGATTTCTTCAGAGCTGCTTTCCAAGGGAAGTATGTAGGGACAAGTTATGTGGATGCCCGGAGGAAGAAATTCTGAACGGTTCAAGGAAATAAGACGGTGGCAGCTTATGAGGCAGAATTTCTACGCTTGAGTCGTTATGCTCGGACTATAGTGTCAACGGACCATGAGCGCTATGTATGCTTTGAAGATGGGCTGAATGATGAGTTGCAGGTACTGATAGCCCCACAACAAGTAAGGAATTTTACCACGCTTGTGGAGAAAGCCAAGATACCCGAAGAGGCTAAGAACTCAGAATGCCAGAATCGGGAAAGAGTCAGAGGCAAGAGGGATTTTAAGTACTCGAGTTACGCTAAAAGGTTCCAAAAGAGGCCTCAAATGATGAGCCACTCAAGCTAGAGCACTGTGACTACCAATCAGTCGAGATCAGTGCCGATCGTGGAAAACGCGACACCCGGGAATGTTGGAAGAAAACTGGTGGTTGTTACAAATGTGGTTCCAAGGATCATCAATATAGGAATTGCCCTCGACAGACTGCTCCGACTCAAGAAGCTCGTAACTCTGATGCACAGCCAGCTAGAGGCGCTCAGCAGCCACCGAGAGGCCGTGGACCAGGTCGTGGTGGTAATGGTGCTGGACGTGGTCAAGGTGCACCGGGTCGAGGTAATGGCTTTAGAGGTAACGCGGAGGCAAGATAGCCGGGGTTAGTCTATGCGGTCAGGCGTCATGAAGATGGCGATGCACCTGATGTGATAATTGGTACGTTCTTCATCTTTGATGTACCTGTTACTGCTTTAATAGATATCGGGTCTACCCACTCGTACATTGCTAGTGCCATATCTGGAAATCTGAATATTAGATCTGAGATTACCAATAGAGTGATGACGGTAATTAGTCCTTTAGAACAGTCTGTGGTCGTGAATAAATTGTATAGAGACGTGCCTTTAGAAATTCAAAGAGAAATATTTTTAGCAGATTTGCTTGAATTGCCTTTCGGCGAGTTCGATCTTATTTTGGGCATGGATTGGTTGGTGAAGCACCGGGCGCAATTGGATTGTACTGCAAAACGGATGTCAATCAGGACTGTGGATGATGAGGAAGTAGTAATGATAGGCGAACGAAGGAACTTTTTAGCAAATGTGGTATCTGCTTTAAAGGTAGAAAAGTTGGTACGAAAAGGGTATGGAGCGTTCCTAGCCTTCATTAGTGCGTTGGATGCCAAGGAATTATCAGTGGAAGGTGTGAGAACGGTGAAAGAATTTTCTGATGTCTTTCCCGAAGAACTTCCTGGTCTACCTCCAGATCAGGAAGTAGAATTTGGCATTGAACTTTTGCCTGGAACAGCTCCAGTGTCTATTGCTCCTTATAGAATGGCGCCGAAGGAGTTAGCGGAGCTTAAAGCTCAAATTCAAGAATTGTTGGATCGGGGATTTATTCGACCGAGTGTGTCTCCATGGGGAGCACCGGTTTTGTTCGTCAAGAAGAAGGATGGATCGATGCGTATGTGCATTGATTATAGGCAGTTGAATAAATTGACGATCAAGAATAGGTATCCATTGCCAAGAATCGACGACCTGTTTGATCAATTGAGAGGAGCTTCAGTTTTCTCCAAGATTGATTTGAGATCGGGTTATCATCAACTCAAGGTTAAGGAGGCAGATATTCATAAGACGGCATTCCGAACTCGTTATAGACATTATGAGTTTTTGGTGATGGCATTTGGTTTGACCAATGCACCAGCTGCATTTATGGACATGATGAACCGAGTCTTTCAACCCTATCTAGACCGGTTCGTGGTGGTGTTCATAGATGATATCTTGGTATATTCGAGGAATGAAGAAGAGCATGACTCACATTTGCGCACAGTATTGCAAATACTACGAGACAAGAAACTTTATGCCAAATTCGGTAAATACGAATTTTGGTTGAGGGAAGTGACTTTCTTGGGTCATGTGGTGTCAGCCGAAGGAATAAGAGTTGATCCTCGGAAGGTAGAGGCGGTATTGGATTGGAAACCACTTGAAGTCGCAATTGAGATTCGGAGTTTCTTAGGTTTGGTGGTTATTATAGACGCTTTGTTGAGGGGTTTTCGTTGATTGCTGCACCCCTAACTAAGCTGTTACGAAAGGGAGTACCGTATGTGTGGAACGATAAACAACAAGAAAGTTTCGAGAAATTGAAGAAGATTTTTTGTGAGCGCCCGATCTTGATTCAACTCGAGGTGGAAAAGAGTTTATCATTTCTTGTGATGCGTCACACACGGGTTTAGGATGTGTCTTTGATACAAGGTGGAAAAGTGGTGGCTTATGCTTCTCGTCAGTTAAGGCCGCACGAAGTTAACTATCCTACTCATGACTTGGAGTTGGCTGCGGTAGTGTTTGCTTTAAAGATTTGGAGGCACTATCTCTACGGTGAGAAGCCTATCATTTATACGGACCATAAGAGTCTTAAGTACCTCCTTACCCAAAAAGAGTTGAACTTGAGACAACAGAGATGGGTGGAGCTGTTAAAGGATTATGACCTCTCAATCGAGTATCATCCTGGAAAGGCTAACGTGGTGGCAGATGCGTTGAGTCATAAGGTAGTATCGAAATTAAGAGCAATGTTTGCTCATCTCAATTTGTATGAAGATGGAAGTCTGCTAGCGGAACTTCAGGTGAAGCCTTTATGGTTGGAACAGATCAAGGAAAAGTAGTTATCAGATGAAAAGTTGGGTTCGTTAATGCAACAAGTTGAAAGTGGCGTAATAGCGGACTTTGGAATGAACATGGATGGAGTGCTGTGTTTTCGTAGAAGAGTTTGTATGCCCATGGATTCGGATTTGAGACAAATGATTTTGCGTGAGGCGCATAGTAGCCCTTATACTATGCACCCTGGAGGAAATAAGATGTATCGAGACCTATGAGAGCAGTATTGGTGGCCAAGGTTAAAGCGGAAGGTTACTGATTTTGTGGGTAAGTGCTTGACTTGTCAACAAGTGAAGGCGGAACATCAATTACCGTCGGGCTTATTGCAACCGGTAAAGATTCCTTTATGGAAATGGGAGCGGATAACGATGGACTTTGTTAGTGGGTTACCCTTAACACCTACTAAGAAAGATTCCGTTTCGGTGATAGTGGATCGGTTAACAAAGACTGCTCATTTTCTACCAGTTCATACGGATTACTCATTGCGAAGTTGGTTGGTGAGTTTTACGATCGGAGATTGTGAGGTTGCATGGGGTACCGAGTGTTCATTATATCGGACGAGGATCCTAGGTTTACATCACGATTTTGGAAAGCTTTGCATGAGGCTTTGGGAACAAAGTTAGACTTGAAGACGGCTTTTATATCCTCGGATGGTCATCGGAAAGAGTAATCCAGATTTTGGAAGACATGTTAAGGGGTTGTGTGATTGATTTCAGAGGTAGTTGGGAAGATTTTCTACCATTGGCAGAGTTCGCGTATAATAACAGTTACCAATCCAGTATCCAAATGGCACCTTATGAAGCGTTATATGGTCGTAGGTGTCGTACCCCTACTTGTTGGACTGAATTGGGGGAACGGCAGTTGTTGGGTCCTGAAATGGTATCTGAGACGGAAGAAAAGGTAAAGGTGATTCGAGCACGGTTAAAGGAAGCTTTGGATAGACAAAAGTTGTATGCGAATCTGAAGCGTAAGGATATTGAGTTTGCGGTGGGAGATCAGGTCTTTCTGAAAGTCTCACCTTGGAAGAAGATTTTCAGATTTGGAAGGAAGGGCAAGTTGAGCCCTAGGTTCATTGGACCGTACCGTGTGTTGAAGCGTGTAGGACTAGTGGCCTATCAGCTTGAATTACCTCTGGAGTTGAGTCAGATTCATAGTGTCTTCCATGTCTCTATGTTAAGGCATTATCGATCGGATCCATCTCACATAGTACCAGTAGAAGAAGTGGAGATAAGGCCAGACTTGTCTTTCGAGGAGAAACCGGTGAAAATTTTAGATCAAGATGTTAAGGTGCTAAGAAAGAAGTCGGTACCGTTGGTTAAGGTTCTATGGCGTAATCACGGAGCGGAGGAAGCTACGTGGGAGCCTGAGGACGCAATTCGGTAACAATATCCTCACCTCTTTTAACCAGGTAAATTTCGAGGACGAAATTTTCTTTTAGGGGGTAGAATTGTAACATCCTAAAAATTGAGTATCGATATATTGCATAATTTTGGTGTTTAGCTTGTGAATGATTCAATTTGTGTGTTTAATATCGTTTTGAGAAGGCTCGGGATTTATTCGGAATTAAAAAAAAATTGTAATGAGTACTTTATTGAAGTGGATCAAGTGACCTTGATGTTTAAGGAAATTTAGTGTCAAAAGCTAGCATAAGATGAGCTAGTAGTAAAGTGGAGTTGGTGCCATAAGTGTTACTTGAGGGTAGAGGTTCGAATCCTTTGGAATGTATTTTGTGACTTTTATTTTTACACCCTTCTAGCATGTGTCGGTCAAGCCTTATTTTTGGTAAGGTTGGACTATTTTTTTTTATGGCAGGGTGGCTAATGGTTAAGGTAAGCATGGAACTTGGGGGAAAAAATCCTAAACTTATGGAATGTAGGGGGAACACAAGGCACTTCTTAAGGGATGTGTTTTGGAAAGTTGGAATGGCCAAGCTTGTCCATGAACTTGGACGGTTTTGTAGACTAGGGGGGGTGGCCGAATTTTTGAGGTAGACTTTGGTAAGGATGTGTAGTTAGTGTGTAATCCCATTTGGTCATTTTTGTTCTCCCAAAACACCTTTTCTTTTCATCTTTTTCTCTCATAGCCGAATGTGCTTGATGCTTTGCGTAAACATCTTTGTTTTTCTTTTTTTTTGTCTTTTCCTTTTGACCATTTGGTCATATTTTGCCAACCTCTCAAGTGTTTCATTTGTGCTTCTCTCCTAGTGCCGAAAATATCAAACACAAAAACCATTTCTTTTTCTTCCTTCTTCCCCATTGCCGAATGCACCATTGTCCCAAACCCTTCTCCTTGCTCTTCTCTTACCTTTGAAAATCGAATCATAAATCTCTCATCCTTATTCTCTTTCTTTCTCCATTTTTTTTTCATCCTTTAAACACATTTCTTCCTCCATATTTCTTCCATGGCCGAATGTTAGAGACCACCTCCATAGCCGAATTTATTTTTCCCTTACCATTAAATCATAGCCAAATCTTCTTTTCCTCATAGACTTTATTCTCGATTATTTCTTCTATTCAACTTTGCACAACCGGTAAGAATCATCTTCCTTGTTTTCTTTTGCTATTTGGTCACCTTGGCCGAATCTATAGGTTGGCTAAGAAGAGCCTTTAAATCGATAATCGTTCATTCTCTTAGACGATTTCCTTTCGTTTTTCTTTTAGTGAAATAGTGGAGAGCCGAATCATCATCGCTTCGAAGTCATCTTGAAGTCATTCGATTTTGGATCATATACTTTCAAGGGATTCTTTTGGAATCACTCGGAATTTTAAGGTAAGCCGAATTCGCCCTTTTTAAACCAATAGTCTTAAATCCTGATATATATATATTGTTAGGACTAATAAATTTTTGTCAATGGAGGCAAACAAGATAGGGTCGAAAAGGGTGGTGAATAGTGTTCTAAATAGGGGCGGACTCGCTAATCCCTCTAAATTCAAGCGAAGGGCTGTTTTGGCAATCCGGGATTTTCCACCGGGTTGTGGACGACCCTCATTCGAGGAGAATCGACTATTCGAAGTTGTTCGTTGTTTGGAGCCTTTAGCTGTTCGAGATTATCCATTGGGTTGTGAACCGTCAACCGGGGAAAACCGACAAATAGTTGTTGTTCGAGATTCCGAGGGTAAAGATCTAGATCGCTTATCTTTAGTATAGATTTATAATAAGTATTAGTGTTCTAATCAAGCGTGACATATGTTTAGGTATCGACGAGCGGGAAAGTATAGTTCTCACCGTAATCAGGTGTGTAATTTCACACTTATCTCATGGGTTAGATGTTATATCGTAAGCATTAGAATAAAATTTGTAAAGTTGGTAAAATCGAAAAAAAATACGGTATATTAACACTTTTTGTGTAAATGCATGAAATCGGTGTTAAAGTCGCGGAAATTACAGAATCGCCCTTAATGGGCTAATTTGATAAAAAGTAATTTTTGGGCCTCATGTGATTAATGGGCTAAATTGCTAGATTGATTAATGGGCTAAATTGCTAGATTGATTAATGGGCCAATTTGCTAGATTGATTAATGGAAAAATTTGCTAGATTGCTTAATGGGCCGAATTGCTAGATTGCTTAAGGAGCCGATTTGATAAATTACCATATGGGCCAAATTGAGAAATGGGCCAACTTGTAGTATGTGCCTTATGTTGAAATTATCATATGTTAATTGTTAAGCTTTGTTTATGTATACATGATTGCATGGGTTGGGATTAAATTGAAGAGAAGTTCTGGTGGTTCTACCACAATCTAGTTCGGGTGGCTCTGCCACAAATTCTAGTTCGGGTGGCTCAGCACAAACATTTTAAATGGCTTAATGCTTGCGATTGGTGTGTTGGCGGGGTGGGTTGACTTGACCCCCACAGGTGTGCTGGTTGGTACGGGTGGTGTGTAGCGGATGGAAATTTAGGCTTAGTTGGGAATTGCATTGCACATGCATTTTTTTTAATTACTATATTGTTAAATTAGTTAATGGGCTCAAGCCCAATAAAATGCTTTGATGATATGGCCCAGTAGATTTGGTAAGTGGGTTACACACTGAGTTCTAAGTAACTCACCCCGTTTTCTTACCCTTCTCAGGTAATAATAATTGATGGAGGCTTGGGCCGGGGATGACTTCGTGGAGGCCATACTTCAAATGATGGTTTTTATGAACTTTAAAACTACTCTTTAGTATTTTTACTTAATTACTATTTTAGCGATGTAATAAGGCCTCTAGTATTGTTTTTATGGATTTTATTTCGTGGATGGATTTTAATATGTTTTAGATACTTAAAGTGGACTATTTTAAGTTTATAAATGTTTTCTTTAAATTACGTATAAAAATGGGGTTTCTTAAATATCACTATCTCGTAAAAATTTAGGTGAAAACTCTTTTATAAATTTTGTTTCCAAATTCCTTTTGAACTCTTTTAAAATTTCTTTAAAAAGTTAACCAATTATTTCTCTGAGATCAAATTTTAAACTCCTATGTTTTAAAATCATAGATTTCAAATTTTGTAACATCCTAGATTAAGGGTTATGCGTTTGGAGCATAACTCAAGTGCTAGTGGGTTTTAAGGGTATTTGGAGATGTTTTAAGAGTTTTTAAAATTCTAGGATGAAAGGGAAAGCTTTGGAAAATAATTGGATTTTTGGGTTTAAAAGAGGAAACTAGGCAAAGAGGCCTTAAAATAAATTATGTGGGGTTTAGGACACAAGAAATTAATTGGCAAAGTGGCTTGGGGCTAAGGAGCAATGGGGCTTGGGAGGGAAGGGGTTGAGTGCAGGAATCGCACTTGGGAGTTTTATTTTTGGCGTTAAAAGGAATTGGGCCAGGGAAGCCTTAAGGAAAAATTGTGGGCGTTCTTGGCATAAAGCAGGCCTTGGTAAAGTGGCTACAAGGCACTACTTAAGGCCTGGAAATAACGCCATAACAGGTCTGGAGTTCGAGTCTTGGGCGCGGCATAAGCGTGTTTTATTTTTGCAAGTTGGCGTTAAGGGATAAGGAGGTTTTAAAAGAAAATATGGGGAGTTGATGACACAAAAGAACCAGCAGCAAAGTGGGTGGGACGCTTATGCAAAGGGGAGGTGCAGGAGAGTTCAAGTTCGAGTCTGTTGTGACATGAGGAGTCTTTGTTATTTTCGCTTTTTGCGTCAAGAAGAGGGAGCTTGATTAGGTAGGCCTTAAAAGGATAAGTGGGGAGTTTATGTCACAAAGAAACGCCTTGGCAGAGTGGCTAGGGGCGTTATTGCAGCTTGCTCCATCAGGTCCCATGTTCGAACCATGGGGCAACCTTGATTTGGTGTTTTATTTTGCATCCTGGCGTTAGAGAGAAGAAGTGGACGGCACTTGGACTTCAATTAGATAGAGATAAGCCTTGTTTTTCTTTTAAATATTTGGCTATAGATAGTGGATAAATAAGATTTTATTTTATTTATTTTAGGAGTGTGATAATGTGATAAAGGAGGGGATAAGCTTGGTTAATATTTATTTTCAATATTCCGCTAAAAGTAGGATAATTGTTAATTTATTTATTTTTAGTTTAGATTAGTAGATAGAAGATAATTATTGTTTTATTTTTATTTATTTTAGTTTAATAGGTGATAAGAGAAATATGAGGATAAAGATTTGTTTAATTCAATTATTTTTGAATGAGGTTTGAAGAGATAAAATAGGAGATTGATTTGGAGTTTGATAAGAGCAAGGATGTAGTAGCCGAATTCTTTATAAGGGGGAGTAATCATCCTTCATATCTTTTTCTTCTTTAATTTTCTTTGTGCCAAAATTCCCCTACTCTTCTCCTCTTCTTCCTTATTTTCTTTCAACACCAAATTCCTTCTTATTTCTTGAAAGCCGAATGTCCCTTTGCCATTAAGAGTGATAGCCGAATATTTCACCATTATTGGGAGGCTTAGCCGAACCTTGTAAGTGACCATTCTTCTATTTGTATTTTTCTTTTATTAATAACCATAGCCGAATCTCAAAGGAGGCCGTATTCTTTTCCTTCTATCGCAAGTTCTAAAAGCGGGATCCATTCTCTTTTAGTCTTCGCAAGCAACGATAGTGGAAGCATTAAAGGAGTTTTGGGATTTGGAGTACTCAAGAGGATTTCGCGAGTTTCATAGTTAAGTGGTGATTCGGGATTTTCTGTGTAGCGTGGTAAGTGGTATATAGTTTTGGCCATAGGCCATTTTATAAGTTTCGGTGTGACCGATTGTGTATTATGATTTTTAGGGGTTAATCGACAAAAGTAAGCGAGTATCGGGATTCTAGATCGTGTTAGATTCGAGTAGTTGAAATTTCGCTAGAAAGTCGGTGTGTGATTAACCCACCGTTTTCGGGTTTTTGTGTTATATCCGTATATGTTAAAATTGTGCTAACTAGTGCAAAGTGGAAATTGTGATATGGATACCCTCAAGGGGTATGTCGATAATACGGTAAGTACCAAACCTGATGATATGTGATTATTAGTATGAATATGTGTTATGACTATGCTTGATGAACATGCTCATGCATCATTATATTATATCATTATTTATGTTACATGTGCATGGGTGGGATATGATATGAAAGAAGGACAGGGTGTACTTCGAGTACGTGGTTTGATGTTAGCCTTGAGCTACATCGTGGATTGGCGTTGACTGAGGTCACGTTGTGGATTATTTGCGATTAAGTTCGCGTGGTTTGATGAGTTGCTCTGTGCCTCATCGTGGTTGATGAGTGACTATGTGTCCCATCGTGGTTTTGGTGTTAGCTATGGCTACATCGTGGATTGGCGCTGACTGAGGTCGTGTTGTGGATTATTTGCGATTAAGTTCGCGTGGACGGCATTTGTTGCCATATTGGAGTAAAAGGAGAGGGTGATTTAATAATCCCCTGGGTGTGTGGTAAATTTGGATAATGGGGTGTGTAGCGGATGGACCCTAGGTGGGTTGGGCTTCATAATTGCATAACTTTGCATGTGAATATATGCGAAATGGGCCAAGCCCAATACGTGATGTGGATTAATGTGGTAATGGGCCAAGCCCAAAGTATGTGGAAACATGTGGTTAATTACACTATTATAAGAATGTGATATGGTTATGGGCCAAGCCCAATATGTGAACTCTATTGATATGGATATGGGCCAAGCCCAATAAGTGAACTCATGTAAATAATGTTGCATTAATATCCGACATGTGGGTAATTATGTGGTTAACATGTGGGTGGAATTCGGTGGATTAATTACACACCGAGTGCGTTAGACTCACCTAATATTTTATTAAACCTTACGGGTGATGCATGATGCTCGGACCGGGTTGGAGAGGATACGAGGTGGCCCATGAGAAGAAGATGTTTTCATTATTTTATGCATTTTAATATTATGTACTTTGTTTAAGTATTGGTTGTAATAAGGGCCTTATAATATTTGTTATTATTTTTATTATGGCTTGATTTAATTAAATTACTATATGCAAATGATTTTGTTTTTAGCAACTTATTTACTCAAAATACATATATTAAAGTTTTACTTAAAATTTCAAATACACAATGTTTTATTAAAGACAAAAAATTTTTTTAATGTTTTTCCCAAAAGTGAAATCAGTCTCCAAACGTTTTTCATAAGTGGCATTTCAAATTCGGTCAGAACGAATGGGCCAGGTTTGGGGTGTTACTGATTTAGTATCGAGCCCGGTTCAAAACTCGGCTTTGAGTGTTTTGGGTCCAAAAATGTTTTCGAAAATGGGCTTTTCAAAATATGGGCTTTTATTTCAGGTTTTTCTGGCATGGCACCTGTATCTCCGGCCCGAAGTCCACCAGGTAAGCACTTCGAATTATTGAAGTAATTTGTTTATGTGAACTGTTATGGGCTTATTTGGGCTCGTAGATTAGAATATTAAGGCTATTGAACCCTAGGGCTAGTGCACTCAAACACATGCATAAGACTTAAGGACTATTAAACAAACCTGTGAACTAAGTCGCCGAGCTAGGGTGTGGCAACCATTGTGCGCATGTCTAGGATTGGATCCGGAAGAGCCTGGTACTTAAGCAGTCCTAGTGACTCACCTCCTCTTCGCTGGAATCCTACTTGGTGCGTAGCTTCGGTTCACCCTAACCAAGAGGACTCGGTCATAGGCTAAACACAATGACTAAAACCCGAAAGGGAACTAGCCGTGTTTTTATAAACCCTAGTTTTAAAACTCTTAAAATTACCTTTTTAATTTGTGAGAACTATTCTTACAAAATTCTTTCGAAAAATTTTTGATTTACAAAATTACAAAAATGCCCCTGTATTGTAAATTACTAAAATACCCTTAGTTTTTAAGATTTTCAAAAATACCCTCGACTTTTGTTAAAATATTTCTACTTTACAAAGATATCAAAAACTTACATTTTACAAATAACAAGATACCCTGATTTGGAAAATTTCTTGAATCGCCTCGACTTCCAAAATTACCGAAATAACCTCGATTTTCAAATTTTTGCAACACCTCGATTTGGAAAACAAAATAACCCAGAGATTTTGTAAATTTGAAATACCTTTAATTTGAAAAATATTTTGAATTGACCCCGATTTATTACCAAAATACCCCTGAGGGGAAAAGACGAAATTACCCACAGGTAGGGAAATGGATGGAATGGCCATAAAAGTGTAGTGAATGATGTTGTGAATGAATGTGACTTCATGGAAAAATGAATGTGTCTCTGCTTATGAAGGTGAATGTGACTCTCGAGTTAGAGTAGTGAACTTGAACTAGAAACTTTGGTTGATCGAAAGAACTACTTCGAACATCTCTTTTCATAAACTGCATTCGCGAATAATCAGTGGAACAAAATTTACGATGCACAAAACTTTTAATCATATTAAATCGCGACGTTGGAAATGAGTTCTAGGGACGTGAACTTAGAGACTGTGCCTAGAAAGTATGATGGTTCTATTAAGATCGAGTGCGCAGCAGAGAGAGTAGTGTGATGAGTTAAGAATGCACGATGGTTCGATAGTAAGTAATTTCGAGGACGAAATTATTTTTAAGGAGGGTAGAAGCTGTAACATCCTAGATTAGGGGTTATGCGTTTGGAGCATAACTCAAGTGCTAGTGGGTTTTAAGGGTATTTGGAGATGTTTTAAGAGTTTTTAAAATTCTAGGATGAAAGGGAAAGCTTTGGAAAATAATTGGATTTTTGGGTTTAAAAGAGGAAACTAGGCAAAGAGGCCTTAAAATAAATTATGTGGGGTTTAGGACACAAGAAATTAATTGGCAAAGTGGCTTGGGGCGCTAAGGAGCAATGGGGCTTCAGGAGGGAAGGGGTTCGAGCTGCAGGAATCGCACTTGGGAGTTTTATTTTTGGCGTTAAAAGGGGAATTGGGCCAGGGAAGCCTTAAGGAAAAATTGTTGGCATTCTTGGCATAAAGCAGGCCTTGGTAAAGTGGCTACAAGGCACTACTTAAGGCCTGGAAATAACGCCATAACAGGTCTGGAGTTCGAGTCTTGGGCGCGGCATAAGCGTGTTTTATTTTTGCAAGTTGGCGTTAAGGGAGAAGGAGGTTTTAAAAGAAAATATGGGGAGTTGATGACACAAAAGAACCCAGCAAAGTGGTGGGATGCTTATGACAAAGGAGAGTGCAGGAGAGTTCAAGTTCGAGTCCTGTTGATGATGCATGAGGAGTCTTTATTATTTCGCTTTTTGCGTCAAGAAGAGGGAGCTTGATTAGGTAGGCCTTAAAAGGATAAGTGGGGAGTTTATGTCACAAAGAAACGCCTTGGCAGAGTGGCTAGGGCGTTATTGCGGCTTGCTCCATCGGGTCCCATGTTCGAACCATGGGGGCGGCGAGTTTGGTGTTTTATTTTGCATCCCTGGCGTTAGAGAGAAGAAGTGGACGGCACTTGGACTTCAATTAGATAGAGATAAGCCTTATTTTTCTTTTAAATATTTGGCTATAGATAGTGGATAAATAAGATTTTATTTTATTTATTTTAGGAGTGTGATAATGTGATAAAGGAGGATAAGCTTGGTTAATATTTATTTTCAATATTCCGCTAAAAGTAGGATAATTGTTAATTTATTTATTTTTAGTTTAGATTAGTAGATAGAAGATAATTATTGTTTTATTTTTATTTATTTTAGTTTAATAGGTGATAAGAGAAATATGAGGATAAAGATTTGTTTAATTCAATTATTTTTGAATGAGGTTTGAAGAGATAAAATAGGAGATTGATTTGGAGTTTGATAAGAGCAAGGATGTAGTAGCCGAATTCTTTATAAGGGGGAGTAATCATCCTTCATATCTTTTCTTCTTTAATTTTCTTTGTGCGAAATTCCCTACTCTTCTCTCTTCTTCCTTATTTTCTTTCAACACCAAATTCCTTCCTATTTCTTGAAAGCCGAATGCCCCTTTGCCATTAAGAGTGATAGCCGAATATTTCACCATTATTGGGAGGCTTAGCCGAACCTTGTAAGTGACCATTCTTCTATTTGTATTTTTCTTTTATTAATAACCATAGCCGAATCTCAAAGGAGGTCGTATTCTTTTCCTTCTATCGCAAGTTCTAAAAGCGGGATCCATTCTCTTTTAGTCTTCGCAAGCAACGATAGTGGAAGCATTAAAGGAGTTTCGAGATTTGGAGTACTCGAGGGATTTCGGCAGTTTCATAGTTAAGTGGTGATTCGGGATTTTTGGTAGCGGTGGTAAGTGGTATATAGTTTCGCCATAGGCCATTTTATAAGTTTCAGTGTGTGACCGATTGTGTATTATGATTTTTAGGGGCTAATCGACAAAAGTAAGCAGAGTATCGGGATTCTAGATCGTGTTAGATTCGAGTAGTTCGAAATTTCGCTAGAAAGTCAGGTGTGTGATTAACCCACCGTTTTCCAGGTTTTTGTGTTATATCTGTATATGTTAAAATTGTGCTAACTAGTAAAGTGGAAATTATGATATGGATACCCTCAAGGGGTATGTCGATAATACGGTAAGTACCAAACCTGATGATATGTGATTATTAGTATGAATATGTGTTATGACTATGCTTGATGAACATGCTCATGCATCATTATATTATATCATTATTTATGTTACATGTGCATGGGTGGGATATGATATGAAAGAAGGACAGGGTGTACTTCGAGTACGTGGTTTGATGTTAGCCTTGAGCTACATCGTGGATTGGCGTTGACTGAGGTCACGTTGTGGATTATTTGCGATTAAGTTCGCGTGGGTTGATGAGTAGCTCTGTGCCTCATCGTGATTGATCTGAGCTATGTGCCATATCGTGGTTGATGAGTGACTATGTGTCCCATCGTGGTTTTGGTGTTAGCTATGGCTACATCGTGGATTGGCGCTGACTGAGGTCGCGTTGTTGATTATTTGCGATTAAGTTCGCGTGGACGGCATTTGTTGCCATATTGGAGTAAAAAGGAGAGGGTGATTTAATAATCCCCCGGTGTGGTAGATTTGGATAAGGGGGTGTGTAGCGGATGGACCCTAGGCTGGGTTGGGCTTCATAATTGCATAACTTTGCATGTGAATATATGCGAAATGGGCCAAGCCCAATACGTGATGTGGATTAATGTGGTAATGGGCCAAGCCCAGTATGTGGAAACATGTGGTTAATTACACTATTATAAGAATGTGATATGGTTATGGGCCAAGCCCAATATGTGAACTCTATTGATATGGATATGGGCCAAGCCCAATAAGTGAACTCATGTAAATAATGTTGCATTAATATCTGACATGTGGGTAATTATGTGGTTAACATGTGGGTGGAATTCAGTGGATTAATTACACACCGAGTGCATTAGACTCACCCAATATTTTATTAAACCTTACAGGTGATGCATGATGCTCGGACCGGGTTGGAGAGGATACGAGGTGGCCCATGCAGAAGAAGATGTTTTCATCATTTTATGCATTTTAATATTATGTACTTTGTTTAAGTATTGGTTGTAATAAGGGCCTTATAATATTTGTTATTATTTTTATTATGGCTTGATTTAATTAAATTACTATATGCAAATGATTTTGTTTTTAGCAACTTATTTACTCAAAATACATATATTAAAGTTTTACTTAAAATTTCAAATACACAATGTTTTATTAAAGACAAAAAAATTTTTTAATGTTTTTCCCAAAAGTGAAATCAGTCTCCAAACATTTTCCGCAGTGGCATTTCAAATTCGATCGTAACGAATGGGCCAGGTTTGGGGTGTTACAAATTTACCTCAGCTTTTGATAAACTCCATCTCCAAAATAGCTTTTGAAGACCTATTTTCTTTAAATCATTAGATGACTAGATGTATATTCGATTTGAGTAGCATACCAAATCTGGTCTTAACGCATAGACCGGGTTTGGGGTGTTACACTATTAATCCTATCTCCCTGAAGTTGCAGTGGAGCGAATTAAAATGACGTACCCTATACCTTTGAAGTTGTAGTAGGTCAGATTAAATGTACCATAACTACAAATTTCATATCCCTGAAGTTGCAGTGGAGCAGGTTAAAAAATTAACAAGTCTTATCTCTCTGAAGTTGCAGTGGAGTAGACTGAAGATAGCAAATCTTATTTCCCTGAAGTTGCAGTGGAACAAATTGAAGCTATAAATAAACAGATCTTATCTCTATGAAGTTGCAGTAGAGCAGATCATAGAAAATCTTATTTTCCTGAAGTTGCAGTGGAACAGATTAAGGCTACAAATTACGGCGGATCTTATCTTCCAGAAGTTGCAGTGAAACAGATCGAAGCCCCCAACCTTATCTTCCTGAAGTTGCAGAGAAGCAGGTTGAAATTTCCAATTCTTATTTCCTCGAAGTTCCGGCGGAGTAGATCGAAGCTACAAAATCTCTTCTCCCTGAAATTACGTTCGAGCGAATTGAAACACCAATTCCTATATTTTTGAAGTTGCAGTGGGTCAAAGTGAGGTTAATTGAAGAAAAAGAAAAGAAGCGCCGAGACTCAGCAAGACCGGGCAAAATTGGTCCTCTTTAAAGTCTTTGCTCCATTCTCGTTACACGACCACGAGCAAAGAGGGGCAGCTGTACAGCCCAATTATCGCCCGGGCCCAAAATAAACCCAATGTTAAAACCATAACCCAAACTAAAGCCTAATTTGCAAACCCAAACTACAACCCAACTACCCTTAACCTAGCCTAATCTATATCAGCCCAATACAAACAAAATTTTCAGCAGCCACCGCCCTTGCGCCTTTTGACCTGCTCGCGCGGCGCTCTGTCAGTCGCCCTCCACGCGTCGTCTAACACCTGAAACAAGCACAATAGTAGAGAAAGAGAGCATGCGAAAGACAGAGAAATAAATGGTAAACAAACAAAAAATCAGAATCCAAGAGTTTTGTAAATTGGCTTTAAAAGCCAAGATCTACTCTTTGTAGGGGGTGACGAATTTTTACGAACTGAATATTAAGAAAGCAAAAAAACAAATTTGTGCAGGAGGTGATTTTTTACATTTTATTTTCATTTAAGTTTCTGTTTGTTTGGATTTCTTTCTATCACTTTTAATTCTCTTTGTGTTACATTCGGATAATAAGATATATATATATAAAAAAACCTTTGATTCGTTGTTTGGGTGCGTCGTCGGCATCTCTCTCGCCCGATCTGAAGGTCGCCGAACCCCTGGGGGTTCGGCCAATGGCCATGACAGAGATTGAGGAGCTGAAGGGTTCTCTCGCGTGTTGGTCTCTCCTTTTGCCTTCTCTTCCATTTCCGTCCTTAAATATTAGGATATGGAGCGTAGAGGTAACAAATGGAGGGGTTTTTTTCAGAGACTTCAGCCACCGTATGTGGTGGCACATCGGCGACGGCGTGACAAGTGGGTTCAAAAAACCAATCACCGGAGTGACCGAAGGGGAGAGCGTGGGTGAGAGATGAGAGGTTTTAAAACCTTTTCTTCTTTTTTTTAAAAAAAGGGTTGCAAAAAAAAATTAAAATGGGTTTTAAAACATTGAACGAAACAGCTATCGGTGGGGTGTGAATCCGCGCGTTCCCACCTTAAGAGGGAGATTTTCGCTTCTGGTCCCTCCCTTTTGTAGCGCCATTCGATCAAGCTTTATTTCTTTTTTATTTTTGATTTGGCCCTCAAATTTCGTGTGGTTTTTCAATTCGGTCCCTTGGGTTGTCATGCTGAACATGCGCAGGGAATCAAGGGAATATTTTCCCATCTAGTCCCCGCTAGTTTCAGTGCACTTCATTCGGATCCTTGATTAACTTTCCAGTGTTTATATTGTGCACCCCGAAATTTTAGCTTGTTTTCATCCCCGTCCTTAATTCATTCACTTCATTTATTTGCCTATTTTTTTTAGAAACTGTTGTATTGCTTATTATTTTATCGTTTCTGTATTATTTGTTTTAAGTTTTTTGTATTATTCAGCTTAAACCTTTTCATATATGTATATTTTTAAAAATTGTTTGATTATCATAAATTATTGCATATACCGTTTATTTTAAAATTTGTCTTACATACATTATTTTCTGTATATATATATATTATTTATTCTTAAACTGCCTTATTATATATTAATACATTATTTCATTTATGATATTCTTTATATTTTGTGTATATTACTTAGCTAAAACTATTTTATATATAACTGTTTTATATTCTTTATTTTAGATTTCTTTGTTCATTTTAAACTTGTTATATTATTCTCAAGTTATTATATATATTTATTCCTTTTTTTCTAAATGTTATTTAATCTAAACTATTTTATATGTCATCCTAAAATTTGTTAAATTGTATATTTCTTTAAAAAAAAAAAAAACTCCTTTTTTATATACATTACTTATTTGTAAACTTTTATGTATTATTTATTTGAAATTGTTTTATTATTTTCAATTATTATATTTACCTTATTTTAAACTCCATTTTATTTATTTTAAAATGTTTCATTATTATTTATTAAGTTTTTTTCCATATTATTCATTTTACCCTTTTGTGTATATACATTATTTGTCTTAAATTTTTATATATATATATATATATATATATATATATCATATTTTGTAAAAAATTTGTTTTGTACATTATTGACTTCAAAATTCTTTTTCACATATTTTTTTAGTTCATTTACTATCATTGTAAATTGTTTTACATTTTGTTAATTTTAATTTGCCCTTACACTATTTCTTTTTAAATTGTTAGGTATATTATTTAATTATTTTGTCTTTGATTAATATTTAAAGGATGTATGTTTTGATTATTGTCATCGTATGTATTATATCTCTCTTGTTCGTATTTTTAAACATCGTCATTCATTTGTATAATATTGCGTTCTTGTATTATTGTTCTATGCTCTTTAGTATATTTTTATTTCATGTTATCGCCTCGTGAATTAACCCAACGCAATTATCCAACTTAAATTGCTTGATTTCACTCTAAAACAAAATAAATACACATTGTTGAATATCGCACTCGCTATTATTAAAAAAGAAAGCTTTTCAAAATAAGGCAATATTTCGCGTTTTAGGAAATTCGAGGAACCGTGCCCTAACTTACGGGGTTTCGATTTTCTCGTTAAACCTAAATTGCCAAATATCCTTTTAAATTTCAAAATACATAAAACTTTAATTAAAATTAAAGACAAACTTGCGCTCTAATGTTCTAGGTATCGCGTCCTAACTTACGGGATGCGATACTCCGATATCTCGAGACGAGGAAATCTTTAGCAATCGTTTTGATTTAATTCAAGTTTTTTTAAAAAACTAATAAAAAAGATCGTATTTTAAATTCGTTCTCGGTTTTCAATTTTCGACATTTAGACATTAATTAATCGATTAGGTACTAATTTTGGGTGTATCGAGGGTGCTAACCCTTCCTCGTGCGTAACCGACTCCCGAACCCGTTTTCTTTATTTCGTGGACCAAAAATCGTCGTTTTAGTAAATTTAAATTTTATTAAAATGATTAAATTTACGAGGTGACCCGATCACACCTCATCAAAAAGGATTTGTGGCGACTCTCTTTTTTTTGTTTTCATTTTCAAAACCAAAGTCGACCTGTTTTCAAAAGATGGTTTCGACAACAAGGACTTTTAGCGGCGTTTTCTATAAAAGTGCCGCTAAAGACCAGGACTTTTAGCGGCGTTTTCAATAGAAGCGCCGCTAAGGACCAGGACTTTTAGCGACGTTTTCTATAAAAGCGCCACTAAAAGTCCTGGTCTTTAGCGGCGTTGTCTATAGCGGCGTTTTTTGCGGCGCTTCACAAGCTATTAAAATGCCACTAAATGTCTGAGCATTAGCGACGCTTTTGAGAAAACACCACTAAAGGTCTGAGCATTAGTGGCGTTTTTCACAAACGCCGCTAAAAGTTTTTCATATTTTTTTCTTTTTCTTGGTTTGAATTATATTTTATTTTAATAAATTCACTTATAAGCAATGAGAAAGTTTCATTTTAGTTACTTAATTATGAAAAGTTACAAATTGCTAACTAAACAATTTAGAAGTTTTCATTTAAGTTACAAATTAAGCTATTAAAATTGATTTAGGGTTTAATGTTTACTATGTTAATTTCATGGTTTAGGGTTTGTTATTTTGGTGTATGGGTTTAGTGTTTTAAAGTTTGTTGTTTGGGTTTATTGTATAGTGTTTAATATCTTAGTGTTTATCGGTATTAAGGTTTAAGTGTTAGTGGTCAGGGCATTAGCTAACACATTAACCATAAATCCCTTAAACCTCATGAGGGATTTATGGTTAATGTGTTAGCTATTAAAATATATGACTGATTTTTGTTAATTTATATATTAAATAATTTCTTATATAATCGTAAAATAGATATATTAATTTTAAAATATTAAATTAATTATCATTATAGTTTAGGGTTTATGGTTTAGCATATATAGTTTAGAGTGTAAGGTTTAGGAGTTACTATTTTAATGTTTAGGGATTATGGTTTATGGTTTGCGGTTTAAGGTTTAAGGGGGATGTGTTATGGTTTCATGGGTTAAGAGTTATGGTTAATGGGTTTAAGGGTTAATAGTTAAGGGTTAGGGGTTAATAGGTTAAGGGTTATGGGTTTATGTTTTATGATTTAGGGTTTATGGGATAGAGAATAGGGGTTTAGGGTTTAGATTAATTAGTGTCTTTTAATTTATATATTAAATAATTTCTTATATAATTGTAAAAGAGATAATATTAATTTTAATATATTAAAATTATGATTCTAGTTTAAATTATTTAAGAGATAAATAGATAAACTTTACATATATTAAATGGTTTAAGATTTAAGGTTTACTTGAGATTTGTTAAAAGATGAAATTTTTTAAAAAATTCAAAAAATAAAGAAAAATTAAAAATAAAAAAATTAAAAGTTTATAAAATTTAAAAAATAAAATTCATGTAAATTGACATATAAGTTGTTATGTTTAAAAACTTAAAAAGTTTTAGTGATTATTTCCGTTTAAAAAATATCAGTTCAACTTTGTTTTTTTAAAGTAATAATTTAATTTAAGTTATTTAAAAACTTGAGGTGAACTATTTTTTTAAAATAATAATTTAATTTAAGGTAATTCACATGACATGATACTATTTTTTATATGTTAATTTGAAAATTAAAAATTTTCAAAAAAATTTAAAATTTAAAAATAAAAAATTAAAACTTAAAAATTTAAATTTTAATATTTTAGTCCATATTTCAATTAAAAAGTTTAATATTCAAATTTTCTAAAAAATAAAAATTCCAAAAAATATAATCTCAATACAAAAGTTTTGAAAGAAAAAAATAGAAAAAAATATATTAAAAATAAAAAAATTAAAATTGAGCAATAGTGGCTTTTTTGGGAAAGCATACAAAAATTAAGCTTTAATGGCGTTTTCACAAAAACGCCACAAAAATTTTATTGAAACAACGCCGTTTCACCCCTCCCTAAATCCCCGATTTTATGCCGTTAACTGGTTGCATTTATCTTGAAAATTTTGTATTTCAACCGCTAAATCCAATGATGAAGTAAAGGTCAAATAAAATAATAACCCTAGCTTCATGGTGGAGAAAGCACGATTGGTGAAAGCGACGAGGTTTAGTGGAGGATACCACGGCATTTTCGATGACCCAAGCGTCTTTTTGGTGGTGGGTTTGGCTTCATCGTCACGCGCGGGATCGATGTATTTGGTACCATGGTGGTGGCCGTGGAGAGGCGATTTGGATTTGAAAAGTAAGAAAATTGTTAAAAGGAAAAGAAGAAAACGAAAATCGAAAAGGTTAAAAATTTGTTTTTGTTGTTTCTTTAGTTGAGGGATCCCATCAACTTTGAATCCCGCCATCTCTAAGGTGTGTGTCGTCCTCTCCGGCGCTCTTTTTTATTTTCTTTTTTCACGGTTAGACATCTTTTTTGGTTGACTTACCGGTGATTTTGATGGGGCATGAGATTGAAGACCTATTGATATTGATTTTTTGAATGAAAATGATTTCACAATTTTAGCTTGAAAAGAAAAAAAGCCTAGATTTTCACGTGAGTTGTTTTTAGTTTCACTAATTTCCATTGTCCATTGATTCCCTTTTCCTGTATAAATGGTCTTCCATTTCTTATTTCCATTTTCTTGACTGTTTCCTAATGCTATACCCATGGTTGTTCTTAGATGGAACTGATGTATGGTTTTATTACTTACGTGTTCAAAATCTCCTTGGAACTAAAAATTTGGGGATTTAATGTTGGTTTGTAACAACTCATGAACATGAACGATCCATGAAAGCCAGAAAGTAAAAAAAGAAAAAAAATCTTTTAAAATTAAGTTTATGTAGGAGTTAAAGTAAGATTTCATCTACCTTCAGTTGCCTTTTGAAACAAAGCTGACAAAGTTTATTGTTAGTAAATCACATGCTTTTGTTAAGAGGAAGAATAAATGCTTAGTTCTGCAACTGAACAAATATTTGTAGTTAGACTTGGATAATGGGAGAAGGAGAAATCCTAGAAGAAAGATGATTCCAGGCAGCTCCTCTCATTTTATTCCTTGTCATCATCTTCCAATTTGCCACCAAATGGCTACTTTTAAAGAAGGTACCTAAGTCCCCTCGAAGATTTGTAGATCATGTTGCAGATTTTCAAATTGTTGATTAGATTTTCATTTTACATGGTTAGGGAGCATCCAAGACTGACAATGAAATCCAACTTTGTGGAGAGATTAAGCAGCTTTTAAAAGATGCTGCTTCCTTTTCGCAGTAAGTGATTTAACATTGAATTTTATTTATTCAGCTTAGCAGTCACAATTGCATGATGAACAAATCTATTCAAATTCATAGGCCGTCTACATTTGCAGAATCAGCCAAACTTAAGAGGATGGCAGCTGAATGAACTTGCAAATTGTTTTGCATAGCCATTGGTAAATGACTTATTGATTTTCTCTTCGAATCAGCTAATATGAATTTGATTCTTTGAACAATCTTTTTGTGGTGTTTTGGGTTTCATCCAAATTTTGTGCCAATCAAAGGATAGATTGTTGATACAGAGATTTGATTAGGATTTAGGCTATGGAACAAAGCTTATGTTCTAGTTTTGTGGACTATCAGGTTGTTTTAGGTGTATTAGGGGAAACCTACTCTCTGTTTATTGGTAAGTTTAACAAGCATATATTTAATCTAATTATATGGTTTTTATGTCTCTACTTTCTTCTTAGATTTTGGGGCTTTATTACTATAAATTGGGATTGACCTTCTAATTTGCTGTTTCATTTTTGAATACTAGAATTTGGTTGTTTTTCTTTAAAAAAAATAAAAAAATCTAGAATAGAGTTATTTAGTTTTTTTTTTTTTTTAAATCTAAAAGTGGATAGTTTTTGTAGAATTTTTAATATAAAAAGCAGCACACGTAAAATTTTCTTTGTATAAGTTGTTTGATACTGAATTAAGTTTATTGTTCCTGAATGAAAAAGGAACCGGAGCTTCTTCGAGTTGACACGGAGAGGATTCAGAGGCAAATGCTAGAAGTGGCGGTTCATAATTATCGCGCTTTCATCTCTGCTGCGGATGCGTTGGTTGCGATCAAAGAGGAAGTATCTTATATCAATAAGCATCTTGAATTGATGGTAATTACCTTTCTTTTTCAGTTCATTTGATCTATGGTGTTATGTAACTGAATAATAGTGGTACAGGCCACCTAGTGAATCTCAATTATACTGGTTACCTTTGCTTATTAATATGAGTAAGAGCAAAAAACTTGAAAAATAGCTTCAATTATCATGTGTTAGAAAGTATCTTTGGATAAAGCATGAGGGCATACACTGTGTGTTTTTTTTTTTTTTTGGTTTTCCTGATGTGTTTGCTTCTCTTTGTCTGTCCCCATATTTATAATGGTGAAAGAAGGCAGAACTTGTACATCGGGTAAAGTTACTTTACTTAAGAGGAGGAATCAATCACAATATCTCATGGCTTTGCAGATAACTGTGATCCCAAACCTGACATCCGGTTGCACAGAGTTTGTTGAATCTGCAGAACATATCTTGGAGAAGAGGCAGATGAATCAGACTCTGCTAGCAAATGATAGTACTTTGCTCGAGTTACTTGAGATTCCTCAGCTTATGGACACTTATGTGCTTGAATAAATTGTAAATGCTATTGAGACACTAATTGCTTCAAATGCACATTCTAGGATGCATAATTAAATTCAAATTTTCTGCAGATGTGTACGAAATGGCAAGTATGATGAAGCTCTGGACTTGGAAGCATTTGTTTGCAAGCTCTCAACCTTGCACCCTAAGTGAGTTAACTCCTATTATTTCCTTGTCAACTTTGGAAGACAATTGGCCGAGCTTTGCTTTTCCCTTATTAAGAAGATTACCTGTTATTCAAGCACTGGCTGCAGAAGTTAGGCAGACA
The DNA here is from genome assembly GCA_025698515.1 of Gossypium sturtianum. Lineage (NCBI taxonomy): Eukaryota > Viridiplantae > Streptophyta > Magnoliopsida > Malvales > Malvaceae > Gossypium > Gossypium sturtianum. Next base: position 126,585,812 of record CM046943.1, read on the forward strand.
ACCCCATCTCTGCTCTCTCAGCTTCTCCAGAAGCTTCGCTCTAATATTCAGGTATTTATTTGCAAGCTATGAGTGAAATTTTATTTTACTTGGAATTTAGTGAAGTACATGGTCCGTGTATTGCAGTTACCGGAATGCCTTCTAATAATTGGATATTTACGCCGAATAGGAGTGTTTGGCGAGTATGAAATGTGATTGCAGGTAACTTTTTGCACAGCTACTTCATCAATTTCCATCTCCGTTCCCTTATTTCTATTTGGTCTTCATCATGTGTTGAAGTAATTGAGGGAGAAAAAATAAAATAACTTAAATAATAAAAGGGAGGGACTGAAGAAAAAGAAAATAAAACAAACTTGGATACATAGAAAATAACACCAGAACTTAAGAAACCATTTACTTCCACTTTTATTTTCCTTTTAACTCATGCATATAAATGAAGAAATTCATAGCCCATTTATAAGCTTCTTAAGCCGGTTTAGACTAGATATACATATATGTAATATTGTTTTAATTTATGGATAAGATTATATGATGATAAGTTCAAAAGTTCTCTAAAAACAATGAAAAAGATTGAAAAGAATCGGTGACTTCAACACTTTCTCTTATCAAACTTTTCTCATTCATTATTGTTTTTTATGTCATCTTATTGTGATAATGGATCAACAATTTAATTAGAAGAATCCAATATTTCATATACGAAATTAAAATAAAATATATTCATATAAAAAATTAAATTATCGATAATGTATCTCCATATGTTTCATTCATGAGTGAAAATCAAAATTTTCATTAATTAAATTAGTGCTTAATCGTTGCAATTCAATTGAAATAGCATAAAAAATTATAGTAAAAAGAAAAGTCGACGAGGGAAGTGTTGAAGTCACCGACTTCTCTCTTTCCCGATCTTTCTTACCGTTTTCAGAGAACTCTTATCATCTAAGCTTATCCATAGATTAAAATGACATACTAACTCACGCATACAAATGAAGAAATTCATAGCCAATTTATAGGTTTCCTATGCAGTTTAGATTAACTATACATACATATAATTATAGATAAGTTTATCTATGAATAAGCTATTACTATAACATATGGTTTTTATGTCTCTACTTTCTTAGATTTTTGGGGCTTTATTACTATGAAAACCTCATATATTTGCCTGTTTGCAAGAATTTTGATTCCGGGTTGATGTTGTTATATGAAGTGATGATGTTGTGTAGATCTGACATGAAAAAAGTGATACTAGCACTATAAATATATGATCAAATCAAAATCTACGTTAAAGGTGTTGCTGGTATTGGTTGTAAATTGAAACATTCAATTTTCTTTTTTTGCACCGGTAAAAATTGCGGTCACATCGATTTGTTTTGTCTGATTTTGGTCGTAATGTGTATTGTCTGGTATATGAAAGAATATAGAATTATAATTTAGTGCTGTTTAAATTCTTCAGAACAATTGATTATATCCCGATTTAGGGCTTATTCTTTTCATATATGGGTATGATAAATTTAATCATATTGAATGCAAGATTGATAGACCACAACAGTCAACAAATTAAGAAAATATTTCTGACTTTTCATTGATGAATAGAGAGGATTAATTGCTATGCACAAGCGCCGTTAACCATATTCACAATCGACTTGATTACTAAGATTTTTATTTATATACATACCAAACATTGAATTTCTTTTATGTCTAATTTTATCATTAAAACAAAGGTGGTCCCCGTTATTTTGATACCTGACCTTATGAAGAGCAAGACCAGCAAGCATATATGTATAAACTGAAATAGTCAATCCTTTCGGAATTCGTTGCATATTTCTTGGATTATTGTTCTAGAAAATGAAGATAATACTCTATCCTTTTGTACAGATAGGTAGTCATCGATAGAGTAACAATTTATTATGTGTACTACTATATGACCACATTACATAAACAAACTTTAAGTCAACAAGATATGGACCGCTTTTGATTTTTGGTGTGCTTTAGTTGCATGCTTATGGGATGGACCTTGTATGTTCAGTTTGCGATTCAGATGATGGCGATGGTGACCTGCTTGGTTGGTTTACACTATGGGCATATAATTGTTCACTTTAAGGTGACATTTCCTTTTCCATGTTTTGCTTTTATATTCTCTCACTGGATTATAATTGTTACTTTTGCTCTTGTTCCCTCTTTTCTTATTGATGCTTTCATGTACCTAGTCATTTAAGCATATTATATATAAGTCCATTTATCTGTAGGTAAAGCAGTGGCTAAGTTTTGTGCCAAGCATCTTCATCAGCAGGTGCTCAAGCATGAGGCGTATTCAGCTGGAGATATTGGGACTTCAGTACAGAAAGCTGGGGATATCAAACAATCTGTCATAGGAAATATATACATAACATATATATGCTTTGCTCATATTTGTTTATGTATGTATTATGCATTGACATGTATATTAGAAATTGACATCTAATAGCATTTTAATTTTTGGGAATGGATTTGTGGCGTTTTTATAATATTTTAATTTTTTTTTATTTTTTATGACTTTTAGCGGCGTTTTTGTAAAAGCGCCGCTAAAGATATGACTTTTAGCGGCGTTTTTAAGGAAGCGTCGCTAAAACTCATATTTTTTAGCGGTGTTTTAAAAAATGTCGCTAAATACCACGACTTTTAGTGGTGTTTTCTATAAAAGCGTCGCTAAAAGTTGTGGTCTTTAGCGGCATTTTTAAAAAGCGCCGCTAAAGACCAAGACTTTTAGCGGCATTTCTTTTAAAAGCGCCGCTAAAAGTCATGATCTTTAGCGGCGTTTTTTAAAATAAACGCCGCAAATTTTAGCGGCGTTTTCTATAGCGACGTTTTTTGCGGCTTTAGAGGCGCTTAAAAGCGCCGCTAAAGGCCAAAAAAACGCCGCAAAAAGTCCGTTTTCCTATAGTGTCTTACAAGCTCAATAACATTTTATGAATTATAAACAAAATTCAAGAGTGAAATGCACCAATAAATTTTAAAGAATAAAGTAGAAAGATATGATAATGGGTGGGAGCTACTCCAATTCCTTCGTGATATTAGAATATTGGTTCATTTTATCCTAACATTCTTTGGTGGACACATGTCATTCCAATACTCTTTTAACTACTACTTAATTTTGGGCCTGATTTTGATTTTCGAGGTTGGGTTTACTTGTAACATTCCTAAAACTTATGTCCGGTTTAGTTAAAATCACTCCTCAAAAGGACAAGTTTGGAATAATTGAAAGTTCAATTCAGTTAAGGGTAAATTTCAAAATAGTCACTTTTGTTTACCTCAGGTTATATTTTAGTCATTTATGTTTGAAATGTTACGTTTTAGTCACTTACATTATCGTTTTGTAACATTTTAATAACTGAGTCGTTAATCGTGTAACGATAAGTTAACTTGGCACATTAAATCATAATTTCAAACAAAAATTTTTGGTTAATTTATACAATCGGTCCCCATATTTTTTTGCTTTGAGCAATTTAATTTTTTATTTTATGTTTTTTTTAACTTTCTTTTTTTTCATTCTCTTCTGCTTCTCCCTCTGTTTTCCTCACTTCTCCATTTCTTTTAACGTAGTTTTTCTATGTTTTTCATTTGTTAAAATTAGTCTCTATACTTTTATGTTTTTGAACAATTTAATTTTTTTAAGTGAGGTGAGCTCGTGGACTAGTTTTAACAAATAGGTAACATAGAAAAACCACGTTAAAAGAAATGAAGAAGGGAGGAAAACAAAGGGAGAAGCAGAAGAGAATGGAATTAAAAAAAAAAGGTAAGTTAAAAGAACATAAAAGAAAAAAATTAAATTGCTCAAAATGAAAAAATATGGGGATCAATTGTAGAATTTAACCTAAAATTTTCGTTTAAAATGATGATTTAACGTGTCACGTCATCTTACTGTTACACCATTAACGACTCAGTGATTAAAATGTTACAACACAATAACGTAAGTGACTAAAACGTAACATTTCAAACATAAGTGCCTAAAATGTAACATGAGAAAAACAAAATGACTATTTTGATAGTTTACCTTTCGGTTAATTGGAACATTATGTTTAACATTCTATTATTATGTAAAAGTGAATTTATTTTCCTTCAAATAGAATATTCTCTTGAAAGTTAATTCACATAATCATTGGAAAATGATTGTGAAAACTAAATTTCGTGTTTAGATAATATATAAAAATAAATTGCTGATTAAATCTTAACTTGATTGATATCAATATTGTTGTCGATATAGGAAAACGTGAGCTCGAGCATGCTGAATCATCTTTATCCTCCTATTTAAGAGTTTGAAAATGGTTATAGATAATTGTTGGCTTCGTATTAAGAAAAAAGAAAGTACAAATAAATTATTAAGACAAAATTATCCTTATATTATTTTTGGCTCAAGTATTAATTTGTTCAAGGTATCCAACATTTTTTTCAATGCTTTTAGAATCAGATAAATCAAATGACTGATTCTCGGTTTAATCAATTTAACAAGTTTACTCTCGGTTTAACTAGCCAAAAATTTTTTTTTAAAAAAAAGTGAAAATAGAAAAAAAAATTAGAAAAAATAATTTATTTTAATGTCACTATTTTAAACTTTAAAAGTGAAATACTTTGAATTCACTTATATATTTTAGATAAAAATCATTCCAATTTGTGTTATAACTTATACGACTATAATACAAATGAGATGGCAGCTTTTACAACGAACGAAATCTTGCTATTGGGCTGATAAATAAAAGATAGACTGAAATCCAGTAAACAGCAGGTGTTCAGCCCAATCACACCTTCAACTGCTCTGCTTGAGTTTAGACTTTAGACTACCCTTTATTATTATTATTAAAAACCGGTATGCTTATTCCAAAGTAAATTAATTTTTAATCAAATATTAATTTATCAAAATATTTTGGGTTAATATCAAAATGTTTTTAGGTGTTTAAAATATTTTTAAGCGACTTTGTTATACAAGTTTCGAGACTTGAAAACTTCGAAGCAAAACTCTTTTTCAAGAGCTGTCTGTCTTCAAGCACTGAGCAGTATGTCTAGAGACAATTGGCAACTTGTCTTGAGACATGGCCTGCCAACAGTTATATAACTATTTTTCAAACGTGCAAGGATAATTTTTAAGCTCAAAGTTGATGCTTTCAACGAGTAGATTTCATCCCAACGATCATAAACGTCCACAAACTTGTTCCTTGATATTAATACACTTCAACACTCGAGAGATAGAGATATCTAAGCATCAAAATCAATAGAAAAGTATTCAAATATTTATTCTTTCATTTCTTTTGTAAATATTCTCTAAAAGCTTATTGTTAGATATTTTATCACTCTCATTTCATTTCTTTGAGACCTTAATTTTGTAAACCCATACCTTGTAGAGGTCTCTTTGTTTACTCTTTTTCGCATCACAAATTGTAAATTGGAAGGGTTTTAGTTAAGTTATAAAAACTAAGAAAGGTTTCAGTTTAATAAAAGATAGAGGGAGAAGTTTCTATCTAAGTCTTGTGAATAATATGGGGATTGTAAAGGTTATTCCTTTTTGTTAAAGGTAACAATTTAAGTACAGTGAATTGAGAAATTCTTGGTTAAAATATACCAAAGTAGTGAAGGTAGTCAATAGGGCCAAACCACTATAAATCGAATTGTCCAAACTTTTTTCCCTTTCCTTATCATGTAGAAAAGTTTGAGAAAAAAATTAAAATACCAATTCACCTCCCTCTTGGTATTTTCGAACCAAACATTATTTATAAAGCCATCAACTGTGTCTCAACTCAGTTAGGAAATTACAAAAAAAAAACCATTTTATTTACAAAGTAAATTATATGTTTATGCGGATGTTTTTATCTTTTTAAATCAATTAAATTTTGTCCATAATGAGATTTGAACCAATGAAACTATGCATATAAAACTTTTTTCATTTACATTTAAACTAAAGCAAATTTTAGTTTTTATATGCAACTTTAATAAATATATTTGGTATATAAATTTTTATATATTAATAATGTTGTTAATTAAGTTGATGTTACAAATTAATGACAAAACAATGATAAATAATTGTATTCATTTAGTACTCTTAATTTAACATGTTTTGTGTTCAAATTTCGTTTTACTTTCAAAATAATTTATTATTTTCATTTTAATATCGTACATATTTGATATTTCATGGGCTATGATTAATTAGATCCAAATCATACTTTATTATTATTTATTATATGTTATGTTTAGATACATTTTCAAATTTTAAATATATAATTTTCAAACATGATGAGATTTCTAATTTAATCTAAGATTGAGGTGTCATAAAAAAATGCCTAAGAGTATAGAATAAAAAAATGAATATAATATAATAAAGTGTGACTCGAAATTTGTAAATTTTTTTTTGTAAGGTTAATATTTAGTAGATTGGAAATATATTTTTTTATTTTTATAAATTATCTTGAAAATTAATTATGTATCTTTTTTAAATCTTTATTTTTAATATATTTTTATATTTTTGTAGACTACTTGTTAATTTTTAAATTTATTTGTAAAGTCTAAAAATATTTTTTTTTATAAAGTAAAAAGAAGAATTATTTTTTGGGGGAAAAAAGAGGTTCACATGGGATGGAGGCTTTATGGGTTAGCTTTTATGAAATACACGTGTGAAAGAAGTAGTTAAGTTGTCCATTTTTCAAACAACTGTCCAAAGTCTTCAGTAAAGTAGATTCTAGTCTTTCCACTCCTCACTTGTGACGGCATATTCTTAGCCGCCTCCTTCAGTTAAGGTACAATTTCAGTTATAATTTTTTTAAAAGTAATCTTTAATATTTATATATGGTTTTTAATTTTAAATTTATATATATAAATAATTTTAAAAACATAATGAATCTATATAAAAATATTTTCAAAATCTAAAAGAATTAATATATAATTAAATATATATATATATATAACATAACTCTTTTTTTTCTAAAAAAAATTCTTTCTACTCTCAAGTTTCTTGTTATTGGGTCGAGTTCTGGTCAGGTTTAAGTATTATATTAATACATTTTATATTTTGTCTAAACTTAATTCAACCCGAAATATGAGCTTAAATTTTACTCAAATTAGTCCATATTTATAAATAACTAATACAAGCTTGTAATGGGCCAATTTAGCCCGGACCCAAACAGAAACCCAAATACAAAAAATATATATAAAACCAAAATAAAAATAATAAATAACAGTCTAAATCCATTACAATTACAAGCCCAAATCAGAAAATCATAATGACCCAAATGGCCCAAAATCTAAACAGTATTCAAAAAAAAAGAAAAAAGAAACCCTAACTAGCACCTCTCCTAGCCTACCACCACCAACTGCCCGCCAACTACTTGCAAGAAACAACAAAGAACAGTGGCTAAACAATAGCAAAAAAATAGTGAAATATAGTATGTAAATCGGCTATAAAAGCCACAACAACTAATGCAATTTTTTTACAGAAATTGAATACAAAATATTGAGCAAAAGGTGATTTATTTTTGTTTTATTTTCAAAAGCAAAAAAAAAATAAATACATATAAAAAGGGACCTTTTACTTGCTGATCCACCTTCCGCCGCCGTCGAGGACCACCGTCGACGCCCCGAACGCCTCAAAACTCATTAAGGTTCTGTGAAGGTCCGATGAAAACGGCGATGAAAGATATTTGGCTTAGATTTGGGTTTTAGGTTTTTTTTTTTTTTTAAAGATTGAAAAAAGGCAAAAAAAATTCGGCCAACGGGAAAGGCGGAGCCGTCGCCGGCGGTCATCGCGACGGATATTCGCTAGACTTAGGTCGGATTCTAAAAAATTGAGAGGGAAAAAAAAGAGGGTTTCTAATGTTTTTTTCTTTATTTAAAACATATGCAAAAATGAGTTTTGAAACTTTTTTTTTTAGTTTTATAGCCCATTAAAACGGCGTCGTTTTGGGCTTATTGCCCAGACGCCAAAACGACGTCATTTTCAACTGACCCGAACCGACCCAACCTGGCCCCACAGGATCCGTGTGTTTTTAAAGGAGGCTAATTGCGCCTTTAGCCCTTCCGCTTTTTAATTATTTTTCAATCCAGTCCTTTTTCGTTTTTTTTAAATTTATACCCTATGATTTTAATTTTGTTTCGGTTCGGTCCATTAAGGAACGATGCGTTTTGGGACAGGGAATAATTTCTCAGTTAGTCCCTCCTCCTTTACGCGTATTTAATTTTAGTCCTTATTCAGTTTTATTATTTAATTTATTATGATTTATACCTTTAATTCCGTTTAAATTTCAATTCAGTCCTTCATTCAATTAATTTCATCCTTTTACATTTGTTTTATCTATTTATTTATTTGTTTATTATTCTTTTACTTTTTAAACACTTAAATTTAATATTTTTTATATTTTTTGTCTATTTATTTATTTATTATTCTTTTACTTTTAAAACACTTAGATTTAATATTATTTATATTTGTTTTATCGATTTATTTATTTATTTATTATTCTTTTACTTCTTAAATACTTAAATTTAATATTATGTATATTTGTTTTATCTATTTATTTATTTATTATTCTTTTACTTTTTAAATATTTAAATTTGATATTACTTATACTTCTTTTCCATTAAACACCTTTCATTTTCCTTTTTTTTTTAAGTTACTTTATTTATTTTGTTGTTAATGCCATGAATTAATATTCTTATTATTGCTATATTTACATCATTATTATTATTATTATAGTATTTATCTATTTATTTGATATTTATCATTCTAATATAAATGTTCTACCCACATGGCCATCTTATATTATTTCGCTATCACTATCATACATTAAGTTTAAGCATTTATCCATGTGTATATTATGCCCGAATAAGTAAAATGCATATCGTTTTAAGTGTTACGTTCGTTTTTCGCACGATGCATAAAAAAGGAAAATTTTAAAATTAAGGCAATGTTCTATATTTAGAGATTTGAAAAGCCGTGCCTTAACTTACGAGGTTCGACTTTCTCTTTGAACCTAGATAATCGAATATTCCTTTTGAAATTAAAACACATGAGATTTAAATAGCAATTAAAATAAAGAGCAAGCTTATTCTCGAAGATTTGAGATGTCATGTCCTAACTTACGGGATATGACCTTTTTGTTATCTCAAGATAAGAGGGCCTTTTACATACGTTTTGATTTATTCAAGTGATTTTAATTAAAAATAACATTATGCAAAGTGGGATCATGTTTTTTATTCTCTTCAAATTTTCAATTCACGACACTTAGACATCAAGTAATCAACTAGGTACCAATTTTGGGCGTGACGAGAGTGCTAATCCTTCTTCGTGCGTAACCGACTCCTGAATCCATTTCTTGAATTTTGTAGACCAAAAATCATTGTTTTAGTAAATCAAACCTTTTATTAAAACGATCAAATTACGAGGTGATCTGATCACGCCTCGTAAAAATGATTGGTGGCGACTCCATTTTTGTTTTTTGTTTTTAAATATAAGTTGATTTCAAAAAAGGTTTCGACAGCTTGGAAACTCCACTAAGGATAAAAATAAGAGAGTCAAGCCGCGAGTTGATTACTTTTTGGTCTTTTTGTCGAAAATTGATAATTTGGTTTAAATTTACGATCCATTTTATTTCATTTTATTCTTCATATTTTGTCCTTGATCTCTCGGGCTATATAGCGATCTAGTATATTTGTTTTATTGTTTCGGAAGTTTCTTTTTATGTGTTTTCCGCATATTGTATTGCATAATCGTTCGATTTTGCCCGTCTTAAGTGGGAGTGAGAAGCTATTCCTTCGTGAGGTCTTCACCTCCGTATAGGATAGTGGATCGTTTTCGAGATGCATCCGTACCTATGTCTTCGTGAGATCTTCATCTCCATATAGCCATAGGGAAATGTATTCCCATGAACCAAACTCGGTCTGTACGAGCCTATAATGGGTGAGGATCGAGGAATCTGTTGGTTCAGGTACCCTTATTTTAGAACCGAACCGCATATAATGAGCCCTAAGAACCTACCCTAGATAGAGCCATACCAAACCTGTAGTGGTCATCTGATTAGGTGTTCTATTTATTATTTCTTTCTTTGAATCCTAGATTTGTATGAAATGTATTGACTTGTTTCGTTTTATTTTGGCTGTGATTGCATTGCATTTTCATTATAGAAAAGGGTGTTGATTCACGTTTAGTTGCTAAATAGAGAGCTTGTCATGGAAAAGGGATTTCTTAATAAAGTGGAAGACAATGCGACCGTCTGGATATGGTCCGAGAAGACACAACAAGAGAAGGGTGATAACCTGATAGAGGGATCTATGTCAGAATTATGAGATTTCACTATCGTCAGTGTGACTCAAAATAATCTCCAAGAGTTGAAAGAAATATGAGACCAATGGGATGATGAAACCAAGCAGTTAATCTACCAAAATTATGGTGATTTACCTTATTTACTCGATGTCAAAGTGGATAAGCATTTATTCCGAGCTCTGGCCTAATTTTGGAATCCTGCATATAGCTGCTTTACTTTTGGGAAGGAAGACTTGGTGCCCACCGTAGAAGAATACACAACTCTCCTCCGTTGCCCGAGGATCCAAGTCGAAAAAGCTTATTCTAGAGCCGCCAACATCCCGACTTTCTTGAAGAGGCTAATGAGCATAACGGGAATGAGTGAGCAATGGGTCGCGGCACTAATTAAACAAAAAAGGAGATAGTAAATGTATCTCTTGGAAAAGTTTACGGGATTTGATCTTGGCACATCCGGATACGAAGAAAAGAGTCAACATCTTTGCCTTGAGTATTTACGGGTTGGTCATCTTTCCCAAAGCTCTAGGGCACATATATGATGCAGTCTCAGATCTATTCGACCGGCTGGACAAAAGGGTCACGTCTGTCCCAGCGATTTTGGCCAAAATTTTTAGATCTTTGAGTGCATGCCGAAGAACGAGTGAAGGAAGATTTACCGGGTGTGCACAACTCTTGCTAGCCTGGTTTTACAGCCACTTTTGGAAGGTAGAAAATGTCTCTTATCGAGTATTCTCTAAGAATTATTCTATGTTGAAAGAATTCGTGGCTATGCCAAGGCGAGACGACATTTCAAAGGAGAAATGAATGGCAGTTCTCTAGAGTCTCCAAGACAAAAACGTCGAATGGAGGGCCTATTGGATGATCCCTAATGAGATTTTGTATCAATATGGAGATTTCAAATAGGTCCCTCTACTCAAGATATGATGAGCTATTGGATACGCCCTTCTACTTGTATTGAGACAGTATAGATCGAAACAGTTCATACCGGTAACACAAGGGTTAGCTTAGCGCGAGTTTGCGTACAAGAGTGATAATTACAAGAAGAAGGTTCGTGAAATATCAAACGCTTGGAACTAAACTCAGAATAAAAAGATTTATCGCAAATCCCATGACGACCCCCGATAGAAGAGCTCAATGACAATGTCCCTATGTCAAGTTAAGAAAACACTCGACCGATAGAAGAGCACTTACAAGTAATCCCGTCTGAGTTGGAAATCATAAAGCAATACTTTGAAAAGAGGAGTTCGGAGCTGGAGAAAAAGATAGAACAGTTGGAAGAGGAAAAGATGAAGCTAGGATTAGACATCGACGTCCAAAAGTTAGAATCCGAGAAAATGAGAAAAGGAAAGAACAAGGCTGAGAAAGACTTAGACATTCTAAAAATAGATTATAAGAAGTTGCACTTGTTGATAATGACTGCCAGATTGGGTAAAACATCGGAGTAATGGCGGTAAGATATTAAAGAAGAAAAGATTAGAGCTGATCAGTGGGAAAAGAAATTCCAAGATGCTCGAGTTCGAGAAGATGCTCTAGAAAGGGATTTGTTAGAAAGCCAAAATGAAAATGTTGGGTTAAGTGCCCGGATAGCAGAATTAGAAAGGTCACTGCGTCAATGCCGTAGTCACAACTCCGCAATTGAGTTGAAAGCAAGCCTAAATAAGATTGAAGAGCTGAAGAGAATGATAGAAAAGCTCGAGATCACACTGCAAAATTGTGAACTTCGAATTGAACTTCTTGAAACGAACAATGAACACTAGAAAGAGCAATTCCAACGCTCTCAAGGTCAGATTAGAGATAGAGATCACATCATGGGCGAAGCTGTTACTCAAGTACGGGAAGTATCCGACCATTTACAAATCCTAGCGGTTCGAGCCAACGTGCTGAGCTTAAAATATGAATCAGAATCAGATCGAGGCTGAGAATTAGCTTGGCTTCTTAGGAAAGTCAAGGCTTTGAGTATTAGGGTAAGGCCGTATATGTAAAATGTATCCGTTTTATGTAAAAATATTCGTTTTCTAGTAAAGTTATTCCAATAGAATTGAATCAGAATGAAAGCCTCTTTTTGTATTCATTTTTCATTCATCAGCATTGTATTTCATCATATGCATTAAGTTTCATAAAAAAAACCCTAATTAATCAAAATTATGACAGTTACCCTGGAAACCAACAAGAATTTACTAACCAAATATCGTTACGGTACCCGCGGTAAAATCAGAGCCATTGATTAAAGGTTAGAGAGATTGGAACATATTCAGAAGGACATGCAAGATCAGTTGAAAGCCCAGCTGCAAGAACAATTAGCTAAGGTACAGCAAGACATGAGGGATAAAATACAAGAGTCCCAATGAAGCGTGATAAGCTAGTTGACCCTGTTACTGGTCGGAGGGACTGAAAAATGGAAAAGTGATGTAAATAACTCAGGGGATGATAATGAAGACCCTATATACCCCCAGGCTTTACCCCAGTAAATGTCCAAGCCCAACAAGAAACATATCCACGAAGGGTACCCGTTACCATAAGACCTCAAAAATATCAAGCCGGCACTTCAGCACCGGTGAATTACCCAACAGGTTCAGGTTCCAACCCTGGGGATAATCTGACCAACCCAGTTGTTCCCGATTTGGACGATATGGCCAAAATGGATAGAACAAAGGTAGATTTGCCAAAACAACTAGAAGATCAGTGCAAGTGGTTGGAAGAGAAATTCAAAGATATGGAGAGTGCCGACTACCTTTGCGGGGTTGATGCTAAGGAGTTGAGCTTAGTTCCTGATCTAGTGCTCCCACCAAAATTCAAAACTCCAGAATTCAAAAAATATAATGGGGTTAGTTGTCCTGAAGCCCATATCACAATGTTCTACCGAAGAATTGATAAACCGTAATATATACATATTTTAATCCCATATTTAGCATACTTTTGGATGATTTATCCCTTGAATTGTATAATTTGATGCTCCTAATCCTTTAATTTTATGTTTTATACTTAGGAGAGCATCGGAGGATGAAAGGAACAAGAAACGGGCTGAAAACGGAGAAAATGGGCTTACCTTAGAGACTCACACAGCCTGGACTATCACCCACGGCCGTGGGTTTCGAGTAAAAACTGAGACACGGCCTAGAACATCGTACACGGCCAGATCACATGGCCGTGTGTGGCAAACAGGATCGACCATGATCGAGAGAGTCGACCACGGGCGTGTCATACAGGCGTGTCCCTGCTCTAGCCAAGATGAGTTTCATTCGTAATAGGATACTTGTGGGCCAAGAAAGACATTTCGAAGCCTATATAAACGCCCTAAGTATAACCTAAAAAGTGTCTTTGGTCGGGGGAAGCTTAAAGGAAGTGAACATGTGGGATTACTCCAAGAAAGCCAGTTGATCCATCTTAGAAGCCGGAATCACATTCAAGACGGAAGATCTTCCCTTCAAATTTCCTTCAGGGGGTTTTAGGGTTTTTCTTATGTTTTGTTATTTATCTTCTTCTGAGATGTATTCTTTTATAATTATGAACTAAACCCCTCAAATACCTGAGGGGGATGAAACCTAAGACAGATCTTGTTATTATTTTCTGAACTATATGATAAATACTTGATTTGTTCTTAATTATGTGTTCTTAATTCTTGTTTTAATATTTAAGGATATTGATTCAAGTATTGATGTGCTTAGACAGTGGAGAAAAAGTCCCTATTTAAGAGTAGATCTAGCATAGGTAAGCGGAGTTGATCGCAACCCTAGAGATAGGATGACTTAAAATCACGGATTAGGGTCAAACCTAATATGGGAGTCCATAGATCGAGTTAATACAACACTAGGGGTTTTAATTAGAAAGAGATTTCAATTAATCAACCTAGGGTTAGACGTTAGTAGCCTTTAAAGAGGTATTAATTTAATTTAGGAATCCTACGGATCAAGTCAAGTGAATAAATTGTGCAGTTGAGTTAAATAACAAGTGAAGTCTAGGTGGATTCTTCCTTGGGTATTGTCTTAATCAACCTGGTTTTTCCCAAAAGTATTTTCCCAATTCACTCTCTGTGTCTTAGCAACCTTAGCTTAGTAATTAGTTAGATAAATATCAATCCCCTTTATTTTAGGCTAGATAATAAAAAAAAGTCAGTACTAGTAATTTTGGTTCCTTTGGGTTCGACATTCCGGTCTTGCCACTAAGCTATACTACTATTCGATAGGTGCTCTTGCCTCAATCATGGTGATAGTTAGTTTCTAGGCTCGATCATTCATTATATAAATATTAAAACTCTCAGACACGATCAAGTTTTTGGCACCGTTGCCGGGGAACTAAGATATTAGGAACACTTGATTTTTATTACTTTAGCCATTTTTATTTTTGCAATTTATTTTTATTTTTTTTTGGTTGTTTTATTTTAACTTTGCTCATTTTTCTTTTTCCTTACTTCTGACAGGTATTCTAGTTTATAACTAGAAGAAACTCGACAGGACCTTTACTTTATGATAGTGATATAGAAGGAACCATTCACAGAAACCGAAGGGAGATTAGGCAAAGCCTACAATACACACAAAAAGAGCAAGAGGACGATAATAATAACATGGAAGAGATGGCTGATCCCCAGAATAATCCACTTCCTCCTGTGGTTGCCGAAAATCATGCTCCTCGTACTATGTATGATTATGCTAAACCTAATTTAACAGGAACTGAATCAAGTATTGTTAGACCCGCTGTCGCTGCAAATAATTTTGAACTGAAACCTAACACTATACGAGATGATACAACAGTTTGTTCGGTTTGATGGTTTGCGGGGACGAGGATCCTAACACACACTTAGCTTAATTTTTGGAATTATGCGATACGTTTAAAATTAATGGCGTTTCTGATGATGCCATTCGCCTTCGGTTATTTCCCTTTTCTTTAAGGAATAAAGCCAAACAGTGGTTGAATTCTCTTCCACGAGGATCAATCACTACATGGGAGCAAATGACCGAAAAAATTTTGTTAAAATATTTTCCGCCGGCTAAAACGGCTAAATTGAGGAATGATATCTCTTCTATTGTGCAGATGGATTTAGAGACACTTTACGATGCATGGGAGAGATATAAGGATTTATTGAGAAGGTGCCCTCATCATGGTTTACCATTATGGCTACTGAGTTCAAACCTTCTATAACGGTGTGAACCCCTCAACTAGGCGACTTTATCGATCAAATTATTGGTGGAACCCTAAATAACAAAACACCTGAGGCTGCTTATGAATTCATTGAAGAGATGTCACTGAATAACTATCAGTGGCAAGTTATGAGGATAAAGCCGACAAAAGCTGCCAGTGTTTTCAACCTCGACCCAGTAACCATGCTATCAAATCAGGTAGAACTCTTAAGTAAGAAAATTGATGGTTTGTGTGGTTCCTCGCAGGTACATCCAGTGATGCAGTGTGATACAAATGGAGGAGGGTCAAACAATACTGAATACCCACCCTACAACCTTGGCGTAGAAAACAAACAGATGAACTATATGGGTAATAATTCTAGACCTCAAAATAACCCTTATAGTAACACTTATAATCCAGGGTGGAGGAACCATCCAAATTTCTCATGGGGAGGTCAAGGAAATCAAAGATAACAACCCCCTCCAGGCTTTCAACAGTAACCCTACCCACAAGAGAAGAAGCAAAACCTTGAGGAGATGCTGACAAAATTCATTGCGGTGTCAGAAACCCATTTTCAAAACAACGAGACAATGCTAAAAAATTAGCAGGCATCGATTCAAGGGATCGAGAACCAGTTAGGTCAGAAGCTAATCTCAGAACGACTGCAAGGTTGCTTGCCAAGCAACACTGAAACTAACCCAAAGGAGCAAATTCATGCCATTACTGATCACGATAGTGAAGGGTTAGTAGAATTCAAATCTGAGCCAAGGCAAGAACCCATGGTAAATACAGGTAAGGTTGAGGTGAGGCACGATACACAAAAACTTGTCATTAAAGAGTATACACCTCGAGTGCCATATCCCAGTGTGATGAAGAAAGACCACACAGAGGAACAATTTGGTAAATTTCTTAAACTTTTAAATAAATTACATATTAACTTACCATTTCTTGAAGCTCTCTCGCAAATGCCAGATTCAATGAAATTTTTAAAAGAGCTTTTGACAAACAAACGGAGGTTAGACGAGGCATCGCATGTGGAGCTAAACGCAGTATGCTTAGCAATTCTACAAAACTAATTCAGAGTAATGTTCAAAACACACTTATTGCTCTAAGCCTGGGAGCAATAAGAATCCTTTTGTGAAAAAAGGCATATGTCCATTATTTTTATTTTAATAAAATCATATTTGTGGCTCATTTTGGAAAATATTCTTTTATGTTTTTCATTTCATTCATACTCATATCACACAAATAATTATTCTTAGATTCATTTGTTCTTTGGGTCTTTTTTCGTTCCCATAACCGGTCTCCAAATATCAATGATATGAGCGGCGCTGCTACTGACTCAGAATATCCTTTTGAGCAAGATATGTGTCTAGAGGAACCTTAGGACTTTGAAGATGATCGAGATTGTAACCTATCTCCAAATTTATTAAGGATGGTAGAACAAGAGGAGAAACAGATTCTACCTCACAAAGAGTCAGTAGAAATTGTGGACTTAGGAGATGGACAAGAAAAGAAAGAGGTGAAGATCGGAGCTTGCATCACAGCAGAGACAAAGCGAGACCTCATTGAGTTACTCCAAGAATTCAAAGATGTCTTCGTATGGTCATATCAAGACATGCATGGTTTAAGTGTGATATCGTGGTACACCGGCTTCTCATAAAAGAAGAATGCAAGCCGGTTCAACAGAAACTTTGAAGGATGAGGCCTGACATCCTGTTAAAAATAAAAGAAGAGGTCAAGAAGCAATTTGACGCTAGTTTTCTACAAGTGGTTAAATACTCGGAGTGGGTAGCCAATATAGTCCTCGTCCCTAAGAAAGATAGAAAAGTATGAATGTGTGTAGACTACAGGGATTTAAACAAAGCCAGCCCAAAAGACAATTTCCCATTGCCTTACATCGACACCTTAGTGGACAACACAGCAGGTTACTCATTGTTCTCATTCACGGATGGCTTCTCCGGATACAACCAGATTAAAATACTTCCTGAAGATATGGAAAAGACTACATTCGTAACCGTATGGGGAACATTTTGCTATAAAGTGGTGCCATTTGGACTGAAAAATACGGGAGCGACGTATCAAAGAGCCATGGTAACCCTGTTTCATGATATGATGCACAAAGAAATCGAGGTTTATGTCGATGATATGATCGCAAAATCCCAAACAGAAAAAGAGTATATATAAGTCCTGATGAAATTGTTCTTAAGGTTGAGAAAATTCCAACTAAATCTTAATCTAGCAAAATGTACTTTCGGGGCTAGGTCGGGGAAATTACTGGGATTCATAGTTAGAGAAAATGGGATCGAGATCGACCCGGACAAAGCCAAGGCTATACAGGATTTGCCTCCGCCGCACACTCAAAAGGAGGTTCGAGGTTTCTTAGGAAGACTAAATTACATCGCCTGGTTTATTTCATAATTGACCGAGAAATGCGACCCCATATTCTGTCTCCTTAAGAAACACAATCCAGGTGTATGGGATGAGGATTGCCAGAAAACTTTTGACAAGGTCAAACATTACCTGTCTAATGCTCCACTGCTGATGCCACCTAGTCTAGATAAGCCACTGATACTGTACTTGGCAGTATTTGGGAATTCCATGGGATGTGTGCTTGGCCAACACGATGAGTCAGGAAGGAAAGATATTCTCCAATTGAGAAGTTGTGTTGCACATTGATTTAGACAACCCAGAGACTGAGACAGTACATGTTGTACCACACAACTTGGTTAATCTAAAAAATCGACCCTCTAAAGTACATGATGGTGTCGACTGCTCTGAATGGAAGAATGGCCCGATGGCAAATTCTTCTTTCTGAATTTTATATAATCTATGTGAACCAGAAAATAGTAAAAGGGAGTACAATAGCAGATTTTCTAGTCAGTAGAGCTCTAAAAGGTTACGAGCCTTTGAACTTTGATTTTCTGAATTTATGTTCTAAAATTTATGTTCCTCTTTCACCTCTTCATGTTCTGAATTCTTCATGGCCTTTCTCTATGTGGGGCATGGATGTCATTGGGACGATCTCGCCAAAAGCTTCCAATGGACATTGGTTCATCTTCGTAGTCATTGATTACTTCACCAAGTGGGTAGAGGCCATTTTTTTTTACGCCAATGTCACGAAGTCGGCAGTCAGTAAATTCTTGAAGAAAGAGATCATATGTCGGTATGGGATGCCAGAAAGGATTATATCTAACAATGCATTGAATATGAAAAATAGTATGATAGCGAAAGTCTATAGTCAATTCAAGATCAAACTTCACAACTCATCACCATATCGCCCAGAAATGAACGGTGTAGTAGAGGCAGCCAATAAGAACATTAAGAAGATTGTGGGGAAAATGACTGAGACTTATAAAGATTGGCATGATAAGTTACTATTTGCTCTCTATGTTTATCGAACGTCTGTTAGGACCTCCACTGGGGCAATGCCTTTCTCATTGGTTTATAGAATAGAGGCGGTTTTGCCCATTGAAGTCGAAATTCCTTTTCTCTGAGTTTTGTCAGAGTTAAAGTTATATGAAGCAAAATGGATCCAATCCCGATATGATCAACTGAACTTGATTGAAGAGAAGAGGTTGAAGGTTATCCATCATGGTCAGATATACCAAAAATGAATGGTGCGAGCTTATGACAAAAATGTTCACCCCAGAATTCCATGAGGGGGACCTGGTATTGAAAAAGATTCTTCCTATACAAAAAGACTTCAGAGGAAAGTAGATGCCAATTTGGGAAGGACCTTATGTGGTAAAGAAGGCATTTTCTAGATGAGCATTTTGACCGAGATGGATGGCAAAAACCTATCTAATCCTGTGAATTCAGATTCAGTCAAGAAATACTTCACCTAAAATAAAAAGAAGGAGAGGCCAAGGCGAATACTCGCAAAGGGCGCCTTGAGACTAAAGCGGTTTTGAGTTGAAAACCCGGAAAAGGGCAGCTTAAATTTGGATTGAATATTGAACATGTGATGGTCGGGTCTTCTCGAAAGGAAGAATGTTACATCTTGGAGCATCAACATAGTACTCTGGATCTCCTAAACACATATCAGGCTTAAAAAGGGTCCTCGAGAAGTGAGTGCAGAGAAGCTCATGCTACGATATCTAAGGCACCTAGATTCATCTTACTCATTTTGTATTTTAGCAATGTTTACTATTTTGATTAATCTATTCATTTCGAGCTTTGCTCCCAATAAATTTCAATCTTGTCCATTGTTACGATATTTTTCAAGCATTTCTCATTGAAATAACAATTAATGGACAAATAATATTCAAGTAAAAGGATTTCTGCATATTGCTTTGAAATGTTTTCTAAATAGTACAAGGACTTAAAACAGAACCACTAGACAGAACTAACCAAATCTAAGAGTTGGAAATGCTTGGGAACGAATAGTTTAAATTGTGATTATTTTTTCGGTTACCTGTCAAAGATACCAACTGAGCAAGAAGACAGGGTAATGCGTCAGTGATAGAACCTTGATGAACAACGAGCAATGTCAACCTAAACATTAAAAGGGGATCATTTTTGAAAAATGGCATTCTGCATTCATGCAAATATCATTCATACACATATAGTTAGGAACATTTGATTCATTCTGATCATAACATCCTAATCGCTTGGCATAAATATAGGCCCATAAAATGGATTATACATGTCATGTTCCTCAGAGAACGGTGTAACAGATCAGTGAAACCACAAATCCTATATCCCTGAAGTTGCAATGGGACAGATTGAAGTTATTGTGGCAAATCTTATCCCCCTGAAGTTGCAGTGGAGCAGATTAAAGCCACAAATCTTATCTCCCTGAAGTTGTAGTGGAGCAGATTGAAAATAGCAAATCTTATCTCCCTGAAGTTGTAGTGGAGAAGATTGAAAATAGCAAATCTTATCTCTCTGAAGTTGCAGTAGAGCAGATTAAAGCCACAAATCTTATCTCTCTGAAGTTGCAGTGGAGTAGATTGAAGATAGCAAATCTTATCTCTTTGAAGTTGTAGTAGAGCAGATTGAAGTCACAAATCTTATCTCCCTGAAGTTGCAGTGGAGTAGATTGAAGTTACAAATCTCATCTCCCTAAAGTTGCAGTGGAGTATATTGAAGATACGAGTCTCATCGCCCTGAAGTTGCAGTGGAGCAGATTAAAGCTATAAATCTAATCTCCCTAAAGTTGCAGTGGAGTAGATTGAAGCAACAAATCCTATACCTCTGAAGTTGCAGTGGGTTAGAATGAAGCTACTTGAAAAAGAGGAGCACCAAAGAGTTCGAGATTCTGTAAGATCAGGCAAAATTGGCCCTTTTTAAAGTCTTTGCTTCGTTCCCATTACACGTCAACGAGTAAAGAGGGGCAGCTGTAATGGGCCAATTTAGCCTGGGCCCAAACAGAAACCCAAATACAAAAGTCTATTACAATTACAAGCCCAAATCAAAAAACCTTAATGGCCCAAAATCTAAACAGTATTCAGAAAAAAGAAAGAAAGAAAGAAAGAAAGAAACCTTAGCTAGTGCCGCTCCTAGCCTGCCACCACCAAGTGCCTGCCATCGTCGTCAACCACTACCTGCAAGAAACAGCAAAGAACAGTGGCTAAACAGTAGCAAAAAAATAGTGAAATATAGTATGTAAATCGGCTATAAAAGCCACAACAACCAATGTAATTTTTTACACACGAAGAAAAAATATACACAGAGAAATTGAATACAAAATATTGAGGAAAAAGGTGATTTATTTTTGTTTTATTTTCGAAAGCAAAAAAAATATATAATAAATACATATAAAAATAGACCTTTTACTTGCCGATCTACCTTCTGCCGCCGTCGAGGACCACCGTCGATGCCTCGAACGCCTCAAAACTCATTAGGGTTCTGTGAAGGTCCGATGAAAACGGCGACGCCAAAAGTTTTTTTTTCCTTTGCATTTTCTTTTCTCTTTTTCTATTTTATTTCAAAATATATTTGGCTTAGATTTGGGTTTTAGGTTTTTTTTTAAAAAGGATTGAAAAAAGGAAAAAAAAATCCGGCCACCGGAAATTGGGGAGCCGTTGCCAGCGACCGACGGCCGTCATGGTGGACATTCGTCGGACTTAGGCCGGATTCTGGAAAATTGAGAGAAAAAAAGAGAGGGTTTCTAAGGTTTTCTTTTTTTTTAAACGGATGCAAAAATGAGTTTTGAAACTTTTTTTTTTACTTTTATAGCCCATTAAAACGGCGTCGTTTTGGGCTTATTGCCTAGACGCCAAAACGACGTCGTTTTCAGCTGACCCGAACCGACCCAATCCGACCCCGCAGGATCCGCGTGTTTTTTAAAAGGGGCTAATTGTGCCTTCAGCCCTTCCGCTCTTTAATAATTTTTCAATCCAGTCATTTTTTGTTTTTTAATTTATACCCTATGATTTTAATTTTGTTTCGATTCGGTCTATTAAGGAACGACGCGTTTTGGGACAGGGAATAATTTCCTAGTTAGTCCCTCCTCCTTTACGCGTATTTAATTTTAGTCCTTATTCGGTTTTATTATTTAATTTATTATGATTTATACCTTTAATTCCGTTTAAATTTCAATTCAGTCCTTCATTCAATTAATTTCATCCTTTTACATTTGTTTTATCTATTTATTTATTTGTTTATTATTCTTTTACTTTTTAAACACTTAAATTTAATATTATTTATATTTTTTATCTATTTATTTATTTATTTATTATTCTTTTACTTTTAAAACACTTAAATTTAATATTATTTATATTTGTTTTATCGATTTATTTATTTATTTATTATTCTTTTACTTCTTAACTACTTAAATTTAATATTATGTATATTTGTTTTATCTATTTATTTATTTATTATTCTTTTACTTTTTAAATATTTAAATTTGATATTACTTATACTTCCTTTTCATTAAGCACCTTTCGTTTTCATTTTTTTTTTATTTTAAGTTACTTTATTTATTTTGTTGTTAATGCCATGAATTAATATTCTTATTATTTCTATATTTACATTATTATTATTATTATTATAGTATTTATCCATTTATTTGATATTTATCATTCTATTATAAATGTTCTACCCACATAGCCATCTTATATTATTTCGCTGTCACTATATCATACATTAAGTTTAAGCATTTATCCATGTGTATATTATGCCCGAATATGTAAAATGCATATCGTTTTATGTAACACCTCTTACCCGTATTCTAAGCCGGAACCGGGTATGAGGCGTTACCGTACTTAACTCACTTGGTCATGCAACTTTGTTCTATAAAATTTCATTCCAACTTAAAATATCTCTTTCACAAATCAAAACATTCTCATTAAGGGCCTACGAGGCCTTAATCAAGCATACGGAGGGTCTCGTAACCCAACCGGGAACTTTTGTGCACTTAAATTTTTTGTCTAAACAGGGGCCACACGCCCGTGAGAAGTGCGACACGCCCGTGTGAACAGACCGTGTGGTCGCACACGCCCATGTCCCTAGCCCGTGCGGAATTTATTTTCATTTCTAACCTACAGGGGTTTTCACACGGCCGGACAAATGCCCGTGTTCTTGGCCCGTGTGCTCTACACGGCCTAAACACGCCCGTGTCCTTGGCCGTGTGTAAAAACCTGGGCATTCTGTTTGTGACATCAGCAACCTCATATGGGGCACACGGCCTAGGCACACGCCCGTGTGGCTAGCCCGTGGTCGACACTGATTTGAAACACTAACATGTAGGGGACACACGGCCTGGTCACACACCCATGGGACTGACCGTGTGTCACACACAGCCTAGACACACGCCCGTGTGCCTACCTGTGTGGACAAGAACAAGACTATTTTCCAAGCTCATTTTTATCACCATAGTTCACACAACATAATTCCAATTCAACAAGTCACTAAGCAACTCAAATTTGCAACATACACTTCCATAATAACTCCATCTTTTCATAAATTAATCATGATAAGCCATCAAATATGGCAATATACAAAAGAGTTCATCCTTAAGAGAGCCAATACATACTTGACCAAAATAACAAAACAATTCACCTAGTCTAGCCCCTATACATGCCATACTTAAAATGCTAATTCTAGATATACCGAGATGAGCTGATAGTGTGGGTGATCTTCCAATTATCTTCGTGTCCCGACCCGGCTCTTCGACACTATAAAACAAGGGAAAGAAATGGAGTAAGCTTTAGGCTTAGTAAGTTTGCATGTAAAAAATAAACATTATAACATGTGCTAATCAATAAATAGCATTCCACAATAAGTAAGAATATTCCACAATCCAAGATCATGCTTACTCACTCATCTCTTACCACATTCCAATCGTATCACAAACCAAATGCTCTTATTATTTAACATACGTCCCTGCACTTAATCACCACATGATTACATGAAACAACACATCACAATTTCACAATAAGCCATTCTTAGTAATACCAAACACTCGGTGGTTTCGCACTTAGCCCACCATTTATCTTTAACAGGGTGGTATCGCACATAGCCCACCAATAAGAATAATTAAGGTGGTATCGAACTTAGCCCACCAAACGATAATATATATACGATGGTATCGCACACAACCCATCGTGAATAAGTAATAAGATGGTATCGCACATAGCCCACCATTATTTACTACGAATAATATTCCACACTTACATGTCTAATTCAACATCCATAAGGAATTTATTCATTTCCTACCAAATTCAATCCATTTAAATCGTAAATGTTCTCAAACATACAATGCACCAATAATTGACAACATGTGTATTTAAGATGCATCGTTTACACATAAACTTTCCTCGGTGCAAAATGCGTTAATTTGCGGTTTAATCCGAAACCTTGCCTTTTCCCCGGTCAAGGTTAATTCCGCGCTCTTCTTGATCAATAACAACAAAATTTCACTCATTCAATCATTTTATAATTATAATACATCATAACCTCTACTTGGGCAAAAATGACCATTTTGCCCATATATTATGGCAAAATTACAATTTTACCCCTGGGCTCGTAAATCATTTTTCACCATATTTTCTCATTAAACAAGCCCAGCTGAACATTTATTTCTCTCACAACAACTTACAAAACCATTTATTTCATGCATTTATTACACAATTTCAATCTTTGCAAACAAGTTATATTTAGGTGTTTCCATGGCAACACCCTTCACAAAAGTTATTTCTCATCTCACTAACATTCATTTTCATCCATAAAAACTCAGCTAACAACATAAACTCTCTCATGGCAAGTCCCTAAACTTTCAACCATTTGACAAATTAGTCCCCTCATTAGCTAGCTTAAGCTTTGGGGACTCCAAAAGTACAAAAATCATCAAAAATAATCATCAAAATGACTTACTTGCAAGGATGAGATGTAGCTGAAAATTTGAACTTCAAAAACCTCTATTCTCTCTTCAATTTTTGGGGAGAAGAAGTGTGAATAGTAAAAGATGACAACTCTTTTATTCATCTTATTTTATTCATTTTTTTATCACCTAATGTCACCAAATTTTGACTAAAATTAATGCCCTTGTCCCCCTAAGCTATATGGCCGACCAACACACATCTAATGGCCTAATTTCACTTTAAAGACCTCCTTTTTGATATCCTTTAACTATTAGACACCTCTAGCTTGAAATTTGAAACTTTCGCACTTTATGCGATTTAGTCCTTTTTCACAATTAAGCATTAAATGCTAAAATTAATGCACCAAAATTTTCATACATCCTTATAAACATGCTACAACAAATAAAATAATATAAAAATAATTTTTCTTCAACCTCAGATTAGCGGTCTTGAAACCACTATTTCGACTAGCTCCAAAATCGGGCTGTTACAACTCTCCCCTCCTTTAGAGATTTTCGTCCCCGAAAATCTTACCGGTAAAAAGGTTTGGATATTGTTCTCTCATGGCTTCTTCTATTTCCCACGTAGCTTCTTCCACACCGTGTTTTTGCCACAACACTTTTTCTAAAGCTATGCTCTTATTCCTCAACTGTTTAACCTCCCGAGCCAATATCTTAATCGGCTCCTCTTCATAAGTCATGTCCGATCGTATCTCAATTTATGATAGAGGGATCACATGCAAAGGATCGGAACGATATCGTCGCAACATTGACACATGAAACACGTTGTGTATTTTCTCTAACTCTACCGGCAAAGCCAACCGGTATTCCACTGGCCCAATCTTTTCGGTAATCTCGTATGGCCCAATGAATCGTGGACTCAATTTACCCTTTTTACCAAATCTCAATATTTTCTTCCACGAGGATACTTTCAGAAATACTTTGTCGCCCACTTGAATCTCAATTTCTTTCCTTTTCAAATCCGCGTACGACTTTTGTCGGTCCGAAGCAGCTTTCAGATTATCACGGATCACTTTAACTTTCTCATCGGTCTCTTTAACTAGATCGACCCCATGAATTTGCTTCTCACTAAGCTCGGTCCAATACAAGGGAGTTTTACACTTGCTACCATACAAGGCTTCGTACGGTGCCGTCTATATACTCGACTGATAATTGTTATTATAAGCAAACTCAACCAAAGGTAGATATCTTTCCCAACTACCTCTGAACTCTAACACACAGCATTGGAGCATATCCTCAAGAACTTGAATTACTCTTTCAGATTGGTCGTCAGTTTGCGGATGAAACGCAGTCCTAAAATTCAACCTTGTACCTAAGGCTTCCTGTAACTTCTTCCAAAACCTCGAAGTAAATCTCAGATCTCTATCCGAGATAATAGATATGGGCACTCCATGTAATCTCACCACCTCTGCAATATACAACTCGACCAACTTATCAAGTGCATAATCAATACGCACCGGTATAAAGTGAGCCGACTTCGTTAGTCTATCAACAATAACCCACGCATCATCTTTCTTTTTCGGAGTCATAGGCAACCCCGTCACAAAATCCATGGTGATCCGATCCCACTTCCACTCGGGAACCATCGCTGGCTGAAGTAATCCCGATGGTACTTGATGCTCGGCTTTCACTGGCTGACAGATCAAACATCTTGTCACGAACTCAGAGATGTCTCTTTTCATACCCGGCCACCAATAAAATTACTTCAAATTATTGTATATTTTCGTGCTATCAGGATGTACTGACAAGTGACCACTGTGTGCTTCATGTAAAATTTTCTGGATCAACTCATCATTTTTAGGTACACAAACCCTATCGTGAAACATCAAACAACCATCTGAACTCACCCGAAAGTCAGAATCATTTCCCGATGCATACTTAGCTCTCTTAGCTTGCATCTCATTATCATTCTTTTGAGCCTCACATATCTGTTGAATAAATAATGGTCTAGCCTTCAACTCGGCTAATATGGCACCATCATCAGACAACGCTAAGCTCGTACTCATGGCCCTCAAAGCATACAGAGATTTTCTACTCAGGGCATCTGCCACTACATTTGCTTTCCTCGGATGATAATCAATTACTAGCTCGTAGTCCTTCAATAATTCAAGCCACCACCGTTGTCGCAAGTTCAAATCCTTTTGGTCCATTAAATATTTCAAACTCTTATGGTCGGTAAAGATTCGGTACTTCTCACCATATAAATAATGACGCCAAATCTTTAATGCGAAAAAAATCGCAGCCAACTCCAAATCATGAGTCGAATAATTCTTCTCATGCGGTTTTAGCTGTCTCGAGGCGTAAGCTACCACCTTACCCTCTTGCATCAACACACAACTGAGGCCATTTAATGACGCATCGCTGTAGACCACAAACTCTTTCCCCGACTCAGGTTGTAATAAAAAAAACGCCTCAGTTAACAATGTTTTCAATCTCTTAAAGCTCTGTTGACATTTCTCAGTCCATTCAAACTTGACATCCTTATGCAACAGTTTCGTCATCGGGGTAGTAATAATGGAAAATCCCTTTACAAACCGTCTGTAGTACCCCACTAAACCCAAAAAGCTTCTGACTTCTGACACATTTCTTGGCGGTTTCCACTCCACAATAGCCAAGATCTTACTCGGATAAACTCTAATACCATCACTCGACACATTGTGTCCTAGGAATCCGACCTCTCGGAGCCAAAACTCACTCTTGCTAAATTTAGCATACAACTGTTTGTCTCTTAAAGTCTGCAAAATGATTCTCAGGTGCTCTGCATGATCACTCTCATCTCGAGAATAAATCAGTATGTCATCGATAAAGACAACTATAAACTTATCCAAATACGGCCGGAAGACACGGTTCATTAAATTCATAAAAATCACAGGAGCATTCGTTAAACCAAATGGCATGAAAAGAAACTCATAATGGCCATACCTCGTCCGAAATGCAATTTTCGGCACACCTTGCTCCTTAACCCTCAATTGATAATAACCAGACCTTAAATCTATCTTGGAGAACACTGTAGCTCCCTTCAGTTGGTCAAATAGGTCATCTATCCTTGGCAAATGATACTTATTCTTCACTGTCACCTTATTGAGTTGTCTGTAGTCTATGCACAATCACATCGACCCATCTTTCTTCTTCATAAAAGTACTAGAGCACCCCACAGTGAATAGCTCGGTCTTGCGAAACCCTTCTCTGTTAACTCTTGCAACTGAACCTTCAATTCTTTCAACTCCAATGGTGCCATCCTATACGGAGCAACCGAAATAGGTACCGTACCTAGAATTAACTCAATCCCAAACTCGACCTCTCTAACTAGAAGTAATCCGGGTAACTCTTCCGAAAACACGTCTAGATACTCGCATACCACCGGCACTGATTCAATCTTTACCTCTGACTCTTGAGTATTCAGCACAAAGGCGAGATAGGACTCGTATCATTTCCTTAAGTATTTTTCGGCTACCATAGTTGAAATTATCACAGGAAAACTATCCGATTTACCTGATTCAACCCGAATGACATCTCCATTTTCACATTTCAATTCAATAAACTTGCTACCACAGTTCACTAAAACATTATGGGCAGTCAACCAATCCATACCAAGAATCAAGTCAAATTCATTAAACGGCAACAACATAAGGTTTACCGGAAAACAATGACCTCTAATTGTCAAAGGACAATTCTTACACACCTTGTCAACTAGCACGTGTTTGCCTAACAGGTTTGACACTTTTACTACAAATTTTGTAGACTCAACAATCATGCTCATACTAGATACCAAATTCATGCAAATGTAAGAATGGGTAGACCCCGGATCAATCAAAGCAATAACAGAGGTGTTATGAAGAGAAAAAGTACCTGTTATCACATCCGGAGATGATGGCTCTTCGCGAGCGCGAATGGCATAGTTCCTCGCAGGTGCCCGACCCTCCGGTCTCACAGTAGAATCTCGAGGCGCACCTCTACCACTAGTCCCACCTCCTGGGTTCTTTTGTGATCTACCCCATGAAGATACATTGCTGGATCTTATCTCTTGCTTCCTTTCCTTGTCATCCCTCTCAGGACAATTTCGAATAAAATGATCGGGGGAACCACATTTATAACAATTCCGGTTGTTTCCCCAACACTCCCTAGTGTGCTGCCTACTACAATTTAGACACTCCGATTTAGACTTCGGATTGCCCACACTTGCCATCGAAGTGGCTTGAACTCTCGAGCCCGAGTATGTGTTACCTTGATCTCGACGTGAATACCCAACTAATACAGTCGTCCGAGGGTTCAACTCCTTGGACCTCTTCGATTGAGCTTGGTATGATTTACTCATTGTCCTTTTTCTTGCATCTCTAGCCTCACTCACGGCTTTCCTCTTCTCCTTATTCAGTTCTTCGGCCTTACATGCCCTATCAACCAACACCATAAACTCTTTTAACTCCAAAATCCCAACTAGAAGTCTGATGCCCTCATTCAACCCATCTTCAAACCTCTTGCACAAGATAGCTTTTGTAGACACACACTCTTGTGCATACTTGCTGAGCCTAACAAACTCATGCTCGTATTCTACCACAGTCATTTTTCCTTGCTTCAATTCAAGGAATTTTTTCCATTTTTGGTCCACAAATCTTTGGCTTATATACTTCTTTCGGAACTCTTCCAAATAGAAGTCCCACGTCACTCTCTCCCTTGGAACCACCGACGTCAAGGTTTTCCACCAATGGTATGCCGAGTCCCTCAGCAAAGACACGGTGCATTTTAAGCTCTCCTCAGGTGTGCAGGAGAGTTCATCAAATACCCTCATTGAGTTCTCAAGCCAGAACTCCGCCCTCTCAGGGTCATCATCTATATTAGCTCTAAACTCATCAGCCCCTTGCTTCCGAATCTTATCTACCAAGGGCTTGGTTATTCTCACTAAATCTATACCTTGAGGAGCCACATGAACTGGCAGAGGTATAGGAGAGGGTGGAGGAGGTTGAGTATTAGGGTTTGCTCGTACATACTCCGTGTACCAATTACTCATCATTTGGAGAAAGGCTTCACCAGGCCTCTTCTCCTTGACCCCTAGTCTCGAGTCCACTCTCTACAGGCGCGGTCCCTTGCGCGGGAGCCGGCGCGTTACTAGATGCGTCATCAGCAGCCGTTCGATCGGGATCTATTTACTATATAAAAACAAACTTTAGAATTGTCAGAAGTCACTACACTATCAATATACACTTATGGCATGTATAGCTAGACTCTAACACACGCTACAGTAGTCCGAGAACTGACTAAACCATAGCTCTGATACCACTAAATGTAACACTCTTTACCCGTATTCTACGTCGGAACCGGGTATGAGGCGTTATCGTACTTAGCTCACTTGGTCATGCAACTTTGGTCTATAAAATTTCATTCCAACTTAAAATATCTCTTTCACAAATCAAAACATTCTCATTAAGGGCCTACGAGGCCTTAATCAAGCATACAGAGGGTCTCGTAACCTAACCGGGAACTTTTCTGCACTTAAAAATTTTGTCTAAATAGGGGCCACACGCCAGTATGAAGTGGGACACGCCTGTGTGAACAGACCGTGTGGTCGCACACGCCCATGTCCCTAGCCCGTGCGGAATTTATTTTAATTTCTAACCTACAGGGGTTTTCACACGGCCGGACACACGTCTGTGTTCTTGGCCCGTGTGCTCCACACGGCCTAGACACGCCCGTGTCCTTGCCCGTGTGTAAAAACTTGGGAATTCTGTTTGTGACATCAACAACCTCATATGGGGCACACGGCCTAGGCACACGCCCGCGTGGCTAGCCCGTGGTCGACACTGACTTGAAACACTAACATGCAGGGGACACACGGCCTGGTCACACACCCATGGGACTGACCGTGTGTCACACACGGCCTAGACACATGCCCGTATGCCTACCCCTGTGGACAAGAACAAGGCTATTTGCCAAGCTCCTTTTTATCACCCTAGTTCACACAACATAATTCCAATTCAACAAGTCACTAAGCAACTCAAATTTGCAACATACACTTCCATAATAACTCCATCTTTTCATAAATTAATCATGATAAGCCATCAAATATGGCAATATACAAAAGAGTTCATCCTTAAGAGAGCCAATACATACTTGACCAAAATAACAAAACAATTCACCTAGTCTAGCCCCTATACATGCCATACTTAAAATGCTAATTCTAGATATACCAAGATGAGCTGATAGTGTGGGTGATCTTCGAATTATCTTCGTATCCCGACCAGGCTCTTCGACACTATAAAATTATAATCGGCCCATTTTGCTCGGGCCCGTTCCATTCAGAATAAACCAGAATAAAAACAAAAAAAATAAATAAAATACCAAATGTCTATTTTTAAAGTCCAGATTACATAGGCCCAAGTGCACTCATGGCCCGAATGACAAAACGGACTACCCAAACCCAAATTACAAAACCCATTACACCCGGTGGCCCAAGTACACCCAGACCCAAACTAATGTAGCCCAAAAGGGCCCAAATGCTAAGCAGAATTAGGAGACCTAGGGTTTTCTGGGAAAACCCTCGCGCCGTAAGCAGCCCCGACACCAGCCTGTCCTCGCGCCGCAATCAGCACGGAAATGGTGCTCCGTCGCCTGCAAAAAGGAAAGAAAAAAGCAGTAAAAATGGCAAATATGTATTTCCTTTTTAATTTTTTGGGTTATAAAAACCCCGAAATAATCTGTAACAGGGACACGATACAGACACACAGAAAGAATAGAAAAATATTCACAAAAATACAGAGAATACAATATACGATTTCTTTTACAGAGGTGATTTCCTATTTTTTTTATTCGCATCATTTTATATTCTTTTTTTTATTCATGCATAATTTACACAAAATAGCACTAAAATAAAAAGGGCGAGAAAACTACCTTCAAAACGGAGAGATCTGACTATCCGATCGCTGACTACGGCGGCACGTGGAGCGGTGGTCCATGAGTCCGATGACCAGACTCCGGCAGAGGAGAGGAGGGCTTTTGAGAGAATTTTCGGAGTTCTTTTTAAAAAACTGGGGACAAATGATTTTTTTTTTGTCGAAAAATGACTTATATAGGCTACTGGAATGACGTCGTTTTGGGGGTTACCTTTAAAGGCCAAAACGACGTCGTTTAAAGGCCTTAGATTTGCGCGTTGATCCGAAAACCCGAAGAGGATCCGCGCGTTTTTGTTAAAAGGTTTAATTGCCATTTTAGTCCTTCCGCAATTTTATTATTTTTAAATTCGTTTAATTTAATTTTTTTATTTTTTAATTTGACCCTAATTTTTGTTCAATTTTCAATTTAGTCCCTTGGGCTATTTAAGAAAGTCGTAGTGAAGCAGCGCGCGTTTAGGAGATGGGGCATAATTGCCCAATAGGTCCCTGCATTTTTGGCTGCTCCAATATCATCCTTTTGCATTTTAACCTTAATTTTTTATTATTTTAATTTAATCCTTACTCTTTTGATTTTTTTTATTCTTTTTATTTTCAATCTATTCTTATTTTTAATTATTATATATATATTGTATATTATTTTAAAAATTTATATATTAGTTATTATATTATATTTTTATTTTATATATTATACATTATTATATTATATTTTACATATAACTTTTAAATTATTTTATCCTTAATGTTGCATATAATTTTGTATAATATATTGCTTATTCTTAAATATGTAGTTTTATATGTATTAGATTATTATAAATATGTTTTTATTTAAAGTTATGAATCTTTATTTATTTCAAAACGCATTTTATTTATTATCTCAAAATATATATACTATGTTTTTTTTGTTTTTTTTTATTTTTATTTTTGCAATATTTATTTATTATTTTGTATATGTCATTGCATGAAAAGTTTAATCTTGCATGAGAAGTTTTCATATTTATTTAGTAGTTCTTTTATTATTTTGTCATTTATTGCTTTATATATTCTATTTGTTCACACTCTTTCATTTATTTGTGATTGCTTTAGTGTAGTTATTTTTATTAGTCGTTATTTTATATTATTATTTCATTTATTGTCTATATTAATCTGAAATGTTAGTATATCATGATCGCTTTTGGTATTTATGTTTGATGATGTA
This sequence comes from Gossypium sturtianum, assembly GCA_025698515.1. Lineage (NCBI taxonomy): Eukaryota > Viridiplantae > Streptophyta > Magnoliopsida > Malvales > Malvaceae > Gossypium > Gossypium sturtianum. The sequence continues at coordinate 126,618,601 of CM046943.1, forward strand.
TTAATGTGATATTTTCACATGGATCATCGTTTAAAATAAAATACATTTTGCAAAATTACTATATTTTATCTAAAGGTTTTTTAAAATAAGGCAATGTTTTGTATTTAGAAATTCGGGGAATAGTGCCCTAACGTGCTGAGTTTCGATTTTTCGTTTGGCTAAATAACTAAATATCCTTTTAATAAAATTTTGTAAATCATGAGATGATTTTGGTTACGAGGGTTTAAAATATCATGTCCTAACGTGCTGGATGAGATGTTTGTATTCTTTTGGAACAAAGAAATCTCAAATTTTAACTCAAATTGTTCAAGTTTTTTTAAAGAAATCATGTTTTTAAATTTTTTTTGAATTTTCGACATTAGGACAATAATTAATCAATTTGGTACCAATTTTGGGCATTATGAGGGTGCTAATCCTTCCTCGTATGTAACCGACTCCCGAACCCGTTTTCCTAAATTTCGTAGATTAAAATCAATGTTTTTGAAATAAAATGTTTTAAAAGGTGATCCGATCACACCTAAGCAAAAGGATTGGTGGTGACTCCATTTTTGTTTTTTTTAAAGTCGACCCCGTTTTCTAAAATATAAAAATGGTTTCGACAGCTTGGCTACTCCACTGGGGAACAATAGGAGAGTCAAGCCATAAAATTGATTATTTCTTGTCCTTTTGTCCAAATTTAAAAAGTCTGATTTGAAAAACAATGATCCTTTTTATTGCATGTGGTTCTATTTTATAAAATATCTCTGCATTGCATTGCATGACCGTTGTGGTCGTACCTTTAAGTGGGAGCGAGAAGCTATGCCTTCGTGAGGTTTTCACCTCCGCATGGGCTAGTGGATTGCTTCCGGGATACATCTGTACCTATGTCTCTGTGAAGTTTTTACTTCCGCATGGCCATAGGGAAATGTATTCCCCTGAACCGAACTCGGTCCGTATGAGCCTATAATGGGTGAGGATCGAGGAATCTGCTGGTTCAGGTACCTCAACTTTAGAGCTAAACCACACGTAGAAAACATAAGGACTCACTCTAAGTAGAATTATGCCAAGCCTTAGTATTTACCCAAATAGGTGTTTGATATTTTATTTGCTTTATATTTTATTTCATAATACTAACTTGTTGTGCTTTATTTTTCTGGTGCATGTCATTTCATATTTTAGAGAGGTATCGATTCACGGTCAGTTTCTAAGTTAGAAAGCTGGTTATGGAGAGCGAGTTCCTTGATAAAGTGGGAGACAATGCAGCCGTTCGCACATGGTCAAAGCAAACGCAATTAGAGAAAGGGAATAGCTTAGCCGACGGGTATGTATCTGAACTATAGGATTTTACTCGTATTAGTATCACGCAAAATGAGTTCCGAGAGTTGAAAGAAATATGGACCCAGTGGGACGATGAGGCAAAGCAGCCGTTCTATCGTAATTATGGCGATCTACCCTACTTGCTCGACATCAAGGTAGATAAGCATCTATTCCGAGCTATGACTCAGTTTTGGAACTCTGCTTATAGCTGTTTCACTTTCGGGAAAGTAGATTTAGTGCCCACGGTGGAGGAATATACAACCTTGCTTCGTTGTTCGAGGGTCCAAGTCGACAAAGCTTATTTTAGGGCTGCCAATGTCCCAACTTTTGTGAAGAAGTTAATGAGTATCAGGGGGATGAGTGAACAGTGGGTTGCAACTAGAATCTAAGAGAAAGGTGAGGGTAAATGCATACCTTAGGTGAGTTTGAGGGACCTGATCCTAGCACATCCAGATGTAAAGAAGAAGATCGACGTCTTTGCCTTATGTATTTATGGTTTGGTAATTTTCCCTAAAGCTTTAAGATATATAGATGAAGCAGTTACTAATTTATTCGATCGACTTAACAAAGGGGTCACACCTGTACCTGCGATCTTAGCCGAGACGTTCAGATCTTTGAATGTATGTCGGAGAGCTGGTGAAGGTAGATTCATTGGATGTGCACAGTTATTGTTGGTTTGGTTTCACAGTTATTTTTGGAGGGTTGACAAGGTTCCTTATCGAATGTTCATTGAAAGTTATTCCCTTTTAAATGAGGCCACAACTACGACAAGGAGGGACGATATATCAGAGGAAAGGTGGATGGAAATTCTTTAAAACCTCCGAGAGGAAGATGTTGAGTGGAAAGCCCCTTGGATGGTTCCCGACGAAGTCCTTTATCGGTGTGGAAATTTTGATTGGGTACCTCTGCCTGGAATCTGGGGAGCTGTTGGATATGCACCGCTGCTCGTACTAAGGCAATACAAAGCAAGACAGTTCATACCGGCTGTAGGGCCCAAAATTTGCCCGGGCCCGTTATAAACCATAAAACCAGAAATAAAAATAATTTAATGTCCAAAATTACAGTCCAATTTACAAATTACTAAACCCAGTTAAAAAAGGCCCAATCCCGAAACCGTCCCTAATGGCCCAACTAGTTTCAGCAGACAGAAACCCTAGGGGTTTCAAAAGCGATTCTTGTGCCTTGTGCGTGCCTCTGCTGCACGCACGCGCAACGCGCACTCTCCACGCACGCTCCGCAGCCTCCGCATCGCCAATGAGTCTTCGTACGAAACGTTCGCCTTTCGTACCTGCAAACGGATAGTAGAGAACAATAGCAACCAAGGCAGTACAAGGCAGAAAATAAAAAGAAATAGAATATTTTTCGTATTTTTTATTTTAGGCTATAAAAAAGCCAAAAACAAACACTGTAAGGACTTATGTTTTTTGAATACAAAGATAGCAAAAGGAAAAAGGTATTTTTTTTCAGTCTATTTTTAAGCCTATTCTTCATTTTCGAATATACTACACACACAGGGAAAAAGAATAATTTTTTTTTTACCTTTGTATGACGGCCGGAGCTTAGAATCCGAAGAGTCTTTGGCTATTATAGGGTTTTTAGAGTGCCTTTTGGGTTATTTAGAGTCAGGATTCGGTTTTGGGGGGGTTTTGAAAAGCCAAGGCAACCTTTCGGATCCCTCCGACCACCGTATACGGTGGCGGAGACGGAGGTACCCATCGGCCCGATGACCGGAGTTTGGCCGAACCCAGGCCAAGGCTCAGAGGGCGGAGTTTTTTTTGGGGGGCGTTTTTTTTTTAAAAAGAGGTTTAAAATGATTTTCAGAGTTTTTTTTTGTATTTATAGCCTAGTTACACGACGTCGTTTTGGTGTGATGCATTAACACCCAAAACGGCATCGTTCTGAGGCCGTACCCGCGCGAGTGACCCGACCCGGGGAGGATCCGCGTGTTTTTGTTGGACATTGGCTTATTTGCGCAATTGGTCCCTCCTTTCTGCACCTCTATTTGATTAGATCCTAGGTGCATTTTCTTTGTTTCTTAAATTAGGCCCAGTAATTCCTGCGTCCTTTTAATTTAGTCCGACTTATACTCTGCGTTTCGGTGGTTGAATATTTGCCTTTTTAACCCCCGATGATTTGAGCGTTTTTTATTTCAGTCCTAGATTTTGCCTAACAAATTCTTTATAAAACAACCTTTTAATTTCATTTCTTTTTCAATTAAGTAGTGTTTAGTCTTTGTTTAAATTCTTGCATCTTTTTGTATTAAATTCATTTATTATTCAAGCTATCTTAATAAAATTGTTTTATAATTGGTTCCATAATATTTTATTTTGTTTTTATTTTCCATTTATACGTATTATTTACTTTAACTTATTTTAATATAATGGTTATTAAAGTTAGTTTTATCAGTTATTTAAAATAATTATATATATATTATCTATTCTAAATTCTTATATATATTATTTATTTTAGATTTGTTTTCATATTATATAGCTTATTCCCTTTATATATATATTATTCCTTTAAAATTGTTATATATTATAATTTCCCTTTTTATATATTGTTTTAAAGTTTTTTTTTATTTTAGATTTTATTTATCCATTTTAAAAAAAAAATGTGTTTCAATATTATTTTACATTTCTATAAGTATATTTAAATGTTTTATATAACATTCATTTCAAATTATTGCCTATTATTGATTTTTTTAAATCCATTTCTTTTACATCATTCGTTTCAAACTTATTATTATTTTTAATTGGATTTAGGATCATTTCCTATGATTGGTTATATATGTTATTTTGTTTTGTCCCATTTTCTTCAATAGATCCTGTTGAAATTGTGTTATGCGATTGTTACCACTGTATGGATTATATATTTTTTAATTTGTAACCATTGGTTATTTGTGATTCATTATTGTAATATTTTGTGTACATATTGCTACTTTGCTTCGTATATTGTCATTCCATTGCAATTATTTGTTAAAGGAAAATCGAGTTTTATGTCGTTCAAGTTTTCCGTTCAAAAGTTTTAAAATAAAGCAATACTCGCGTTTGGGCGCTTCGAGAAAATCGTGCCCTAACTTACTGGGTTCCGATTTTTCTCGCTAAATCCTGATAACCGAGTACCCCTTTTTTAAATCAAAATGCATAAGTTTTAAATAAAAGAAACCTTATTCTCGGGAATTTTAGACGTTGCGTCCTAACTCACTGGATGTGACGTTTTATCATCTCGAGGTAAGAATTTCGAAAAACAAAGGCAATATTCCGTATACGGGAATTGTGAGAAATTGTGTCCTAACTTACTGGGTTCCAATTTTTCATAAAGCCCAAATAATCGAATACCCTTATCAAATTTTATCACGTGGTTTTAAATTTTGAGAATATAAGATGTTGCACCCTAACTTACTGAGTACGACATTTTTATTTCTTCGAAATAAGAAATTTCGGCATCTAACATGGTTTTGTTCGAATGTATTTTAAGCAAACGGATCGTAATCTAGAATCTTTTCAAATTTTCGGCATCAAGACATTAAATAAACAATTAGGTACCAATTTTGGGCGTTACGAGGGTGTTAACCCTTCCTCGTACGTAACTGACTCCCGAACCCATTTTCTCGAGTTTTTGTTGACCAAAAATATGTAAATGAATCAAAGTTTTATCAAAATGATCAATGACGAGGTGATCCGATCCCACCTTAATATAGGGTCGGTGGCGACTCCATTTTCATTTTTAAAAGTCGATCCCATTTTTCCAAAACTTTAAAAAAGGTTTCGACAGCTTGGCGACTCCACTAGGGACGTGAGAGAGTCGAGCCGTAAAATTGATTGTCTTCTATCTTGTTGCCGAAAAGTGAAAATCTGATTTGAAAAATTACGATCCTGTTGTCGTGTGTGTTTTTATTGTTATGATTACTGTGGTTTGAGTCTCGCATCATATCGCATGACCGCTGGGTCACACCCTTTTAAGTGTGTGTTAGAAGCTACTCCTTCGTGAGGTTTTCACCTTCGTGCAGGATAGTGGATCGCTTTCGGGATACATCCGTACCTATGTCTTCGTGAGATTTTCATCTCCGTGCAGACATAGGGAAATGTATTCCCCTGAACTGAACTCGATCCGTATGAGCCTATAATGGGTGAGGATCAGGGAATCTACTGGTTTGGGTACCTCGACTTTAGAACCAAACCGCATATAGAAAGCCCTAAGAGCCCACCTTAGATAGAGCTGTGATAAACCTTAGTGGTCACCCAAATAGGCGCTTGAATGTTTTACATGCTTTGAATTTTTTATTTCTATATATTGTACTGACTTTTTGTGTTTTATCTTTGTTACTTTGCATGCACTTTCATATTAGAAAGAGGTGTCGATTTGGGTTCGATTGCTAAATTAGAAAGCTCGACATGGAAAACGACTTTCTTGATAAAGTGGAAGATAACGCGACTGTCCGAACTTGGTCAGAAACAACACAATTAGAGAAGGGGGATAGTCTAGCTGCGGGACATATGTCAGAATTATGGGACTACACTCGCATTAGTGTAACGCAAAATAACCTTCAAGAGTTAAAAGTGATATGGGGTCAGTGGGACGACGAGACCAAGAGGTTGTTCTACAATAGTTAAGGGGACTTGCCGTACTTACTTGACATCAAGGTCGACGAGCAGTTATTCCGAGCCCTCACGCAGTACTAGAACCCCGCATATAGTTGCTTTACCTTCGGGAGAGTGGATTTGGTGCCTACCGTAGAAGAATACACAGCTCTACTGCATTGCCCGAGGATTTAAGATGATAAAGTCTATTCGAGAGCTGCTTACGTCCCAGCCTTTTGGAAGAAGTTGATGAGCATTACCGGAATGAGTGAGTAGTGGATTACCGCCAGGATTAAACAAAATGGGGAGTGCAAGTGCATCCCGTGGAGAAATTTGAGGGATTTGATTCTAGCTCACCCTGACATGAAGAGGAGAGTTGATGTCTTCGCATTGAGCATCTATGGGCTAATGTTATTCCCTACGGCCTTAGGGTATGTAGATGAAGCAGTCACAGATCTCTTCGACTGACTCAGTAAGGGGATCACGCCAGTTCCTTCAATCTTGGTCGAAACTTTTAGGTCACTGAATGCATGTAGAAGATCCGGAGAGGGCAGATTCGTAGGATGCGCTCAGTTGTTGTTGGTTTGGTTTCACAGTCACTTCTGGAAGGTGGAAAAATTTTCTTATCGGGTCTTCAGCGACAATTATTCCCCACTAAAAGAGATAGCAAGAGAGTCCCTTAGAATTATGATTGTAATGTGATGATCCAAGGAAAAGAGGATCCAGCTAATGCTTCAAAGGAGCCTCAAGATATAGGCTCTCATACTCGTAGTGGGAGACGCTACGATCTGGTAAAAGGGAAAGCTCCAATGGTGGAGCAAGAGAAAGAAAAATTAATCGAGCCTGAGTCGCCCGTCAATGAGCCAGTGAGAGAGGAGGAAGCTAGAGAGTTCCTAAAATTTTTGAAACACAATGAATATTATGTTGTAGAACAGCTGCACAGATAGCCAGCGTGCATATCTGTGTTAGCTTTGCTGCAGAGTTCGGAGGTACACAGAAATGTACTAATGAAGGTCTTGAATGAGACATATGTGGTCAATGATATCTCAGTTGGTAAGCTAGACCGGTTAGTCAGCAATATAAGTGCTGACAACTTCATCTATTTCAATGATGATGAAATTCCGCCAGGCGGCAGGGGATCCACTAAGGCTTTGCATGTTACCACTAAATGCAAAGGGTACACACTGCTAGGGGTCTTGATAGACAACAGGTCGGTGTTAAACGTGTTACCCTTATCCACATTAAACAGATTACCTGTGGATAGTTCACACATGAAAGAGTGCCAGAACATAGTGAAGGCATTTGACGGTACACAAAGAAGAGTTATGGGGAGGATTGAAATACCACTGCTGATTGGTCCGACGACATATGAAGTGGATTTCTTGGTCATGGATATCAAGCCTTCCTACAACTGCTTGTTGGGAAGACCGTGGAGTCACTCAGTAGGAGCAGTACCTTCATCATTACATCAGAAGTTGAAGTTAGTGTCAGAAGGCCGGCTAGTGACAATAAATGCTGAAGAGGATATCATTGCAGCTGTTACCAGTGATGCACCATATCTAGAAACGAATGACGAAATGATCGAGTGCTCTTTCTGATCATTGGAATTCGTAAATGCAGCCTTTATTACGGAAGGAAACATAATTCCAGTACCAAAAATCTCTAAAACCACAAGAATGGGATTGCAGATGACCGTAGGAAAATGAGCTTTGCCAGGAAAAGGGCTTGGAAAATACCTCCAAGGAAAGGTTGAGGTATCGTTGCTAAAGGAAAAACGAGATCGCTTCGGCTTAAGGTTTAAGCCAGACGTAAGACAGAGAAAGAAAGAACTCGAAAAGAAGCAAGAGAGGCGAAGAGCACGGTTGAGCGGAGAGGAAATCAGGTGGGAGCCAATGATAATTCCGTACATATCTAAAACCTTTGTGTCGGGAGGGGTCATTCATGTTGAGCAGAGAATGCCAAAAGAAGAAGATGTTACAGCAATGTTGGGCAATGTCTACATTAACGCCATATCCTAGGAGGCAATTGAAGGGATGAGCTTGTTAGATATCCGCCCTTATGAACCTGGGAGCGTTCTAAATTGGACTGCAGAAGAGATCCCTATAGTATTTAGAACCATTTCAGAGTAATGTCTCAGAACACTTATTGCTCTAGGCCTAGGAGTAATAAGCATCTTTTGTGAAATAGGCCTATGTTCGAAAGATCTTTAACTCAATGAAAATGCATCTTTTGAGCGAATATTCTTTATTCTTTCCAATTCATTCATAATTATGTTATAGACAAATTATTCTTTATTCCAAATATTCTTTAATTCATTCGTGATCGTGACATAAATAATTATTCCAAAATTTATTCGTTCTTTGTATATTCTTTTGTACCTACAACAGGTCTCCGAATATCAATGATATGAGTAACGCTGCTATAGATTTAGAATCTCTTTTTGAGCAAGACATGTGTTTAGAGGGATCCCAGGACTTTGAAGATGACATGGACTGTGGCTTATCTCCGGACTTATTAAGAATGGTAGAACAAGAGGAAAAACAAATTCTACCTCACGAAGAGGCAATAGAGATCATGACCTTGGAGGAAGGAAAGGTGGTGAAAATCAGAACATGCATAGCTGAAGAAACGAAGCTGAATCTCGTTGAGCTACTGCAGGAATTCAAAGATGTCTTCGCATGGTCCTATCAGGATATGCCCAGTTTCAGCACTGATGTTATAGTACACCGCCTTCCCATAAAAGAAGATTGTAGGCTGGTTCAACAAAAACTCCGAAGGATGAGACCGGACATTGTGCTAAAAATAAAAGAGGAAGTCAAAAAGTAGTTCGATGCCAGATTCTTGAAAGAGATAGTGTATTCGGAATGGGTAGCCAACATTGTACTTGTCCCTAAGAAAGATGGGAAAGTACGAATGTGTGTGGACTACAGAGACTTAAATAAGGCCATCCCAAAGGATAATTTTCCCTTGCCTCACATTGATACTTTGGTAGATAATACGGCGGGATACTCGTTGTTTTCATTCATGGACGGATTCTCGGGGTACAATCAGATAAAGATGCATCCTGAAGACATGAGAAAGACTACCTTCATAACATTGTGGGGTACGTTCTGTTATAAAGTGATGCCATTTGGGTTGAAAAATGCAGGAGCTACATACCAAAGGGTTATGGTAGCTCTGTTCCTTGATATGATGCATAAAGAAATCGAAGTGTATGTTGATGATATGATTGCGAAGTCTAGAACAGAAGAGGAACACATTCGAGTTTTAAGAAAACTGTTCCTAAGGCTGAGAAAATTCTAGTTAAAGCTCAATCCAACGAAATGTACTTTTGGAGCTAAATCTGAAAAATTGCTGGGCTTCATAGTCAGTGAGAAAGGAATAGAGATCGACTCCGAAAAGGTCCGAGATATACAAGAATTGCCTCCACCGCGCACTCAAAAAGAAGTTCGAGGTTTCCTAGGAAGATTAAATTACATTGCTCGATTCATTTCTCAGTTGACCGAGAAATGTGATTCCATCTTTCGTCTTCTGAAGAAGCACAACCCAGGTGTATGGGATGATGAATGCCAAAGAGATTTTGATAAGGTCAAACAGTACTTGTCAAATCTTCCAGTACTGTCACCCTCTTGCCCGGATAGGCCATTAATACTGTATTTTTCAGTATTTGATCACTCTATGGGATGCGTGCTGGGTCAACATGATGATTCAGGAAGAAAAGAAAAGGCGATATACTACCTTAGTAAGAAATTCACTGAATGCGAGATGAGATATTCGCCAATTGAGAAATTGTGTTGTGCCTTGATCTGGACGACTTGGAGATTGAGACAATACCTGTTGTACCACACGACTTGGTTAATATCGAAATTGGATCCTCTAAAGTATATAATGGTGTCAACTGCTTTAAATGGAAGGATGGCCAGATGGCAAATCCTACTTTCTGAATTCGACATCGTCTATGTGAGTCAAAAAGCTGTGAAAGGGAGCGCAATAGCAGATTTTCTAGCTAGTAGAGCTTTAGAGGATTATGAGCCATTAAATTTCGATTTTCCCAATGAGGACCTAATGTATGTAGCGGCTGTGAAGGAAGACACCCTAAAGGATCATCTTTGGAAGCTAAATTTCGACGGAGCATCAAATGCTGTCGGTAATGGAATTGGGGCAGTGTTAGTATCCCCAAATGGAGATCACTATCCATTCACTTGCAAGTTGGATTTCGATTGTACAAACAATATGGCAGAATATGAGGCGTGTATCATGGGACTCCGGGCAGCCATAGAGCGTAAAATCAAAGTGCTAGAAGTATATAAAGATTCTGCACTAGTGATATATCAACTAAAAGGTGATTGGGAGACAAGAGACCCCAAACTGATTAATTACCGAAGGATAGTTATGGGGTTAATTGAGGAGTTTGATGATATAACTTTTAGTTATCTCTCACGAGAAGAAAACCAGATGGCAGATGCTTTGGCCACTTTGGCCTCCATGATCAAAGTAGTTAAACAAGAGGATGTAAAGCCTATTCAAATGAGTATCTACGAGTCCCCAGCTCATTGTTACAATATAGAGGAAGAAGAAAGAGATGGTCACCCCTGGTACCAAGATATATTGCGATATGTGAGAAATCGCGAATATCCTGAACAAGCGACCGAGAATGATAAGAGGATGTTGAGAAGACTAGCCTGTGACTATGTCTTAGACGGGGAGATCCTGTATAAAAGAAGAAAGGATCAGGTGTTGTTGAGATGTGTCGACGCTGTTGAAGTTAAGAAAATTCTGGAAGAAGTCCACGAGGGTGTTTGTGGAACACATGCTAATGGTTTCACAATGGCTAGACAAATTATGAAATTCGGGTACTATTGGTCTACCATGGAAGGAGATTGCATCAATTACGCTAAAACATGTCATAAATGCCAGATCTATGGAGACAAAATTCATGTGCCTCATTCGCCTCTGCATGTTATGACTTCCCCATGGCCTTTCTCTATGTGGGGCATGGATGTCATCGGGCCGATCTCTCCAAAGGCTTCGAACGGGCATCGTTTCATCTTTGTAGTCATAGACTATTTCACCAAGTGGGTAGAAGCTGCTTCATATGCCAGTGTTACTAAGTCGGCAGTCAGCAGATTCCTAAAAAAGGAAATCATATGTCGATATGGAATGCCCGAGAGGATAATATCTGACAATGCGTTAAACTTGAACAACAGCACGATCGCGGAGGTTTGCAATCAATTCAAGATCAGACATCACAATTCGTCACCGTATCGCCCAAAAATGAATGGTACAGTGGAAGCAGCCAACAAGAACATTAAGAAGATTGTGGGGAAAATGGCTGAAACCTATAAAGATTGGCACGAGAAGTTACTATTCACTTTCTATGCTTATCGAACATCAGTCAGGACCTCTACCGGGGCAACTCCTTTCTCATTAGTTTACGGAAGGGAGGCAGTGTTTCCCATCGAAGTTGAAATTCCTTCCCTTCGAGTCTTATCAGAGTTAAAGTTGGATGAAGCCGAGTGGATCCAGTCTCGATATGATCAGTTGAACTTGATTGAGGGAAAAAGGCTAAGGGCTATCCGTCATGGTCAGATGTACCAAAAGAGAATGATGCGGGCTTATGACAAAAAGGTTCGCCCAAGAGAATTTCATGAGGGAGACTTGGTTTTGAAAAAGATCCTCCCCATGCAAAAGGACTTCAGAGGGAAGTGGATGCCAAATTGGGAAGGACCTTATGTGGTGAAAAAGGCTTTCTCTGGAGGAGCACTGATCTTGGCTAAGATGGATGGGAAAAACTTACCCAGTCCTATAAACTCGAATTCAGTCAAGAAATACTATACTTGAAAAGGAAAATAGGCCAAAGTGAAAACCCGCAAAGGGCGCTTTGAGACCTTCTATAAAAAAAATGAAAAACGGAGAGGCCAAGGTGAAAACCCGCAAAGGGTGCCTTGAGACCAAAGGGGTTTTGAGTCGAAAACCCGAAAAAGGGCGATTCAAATTGCAATCAAAGAGGGGGCATGCAGTGATCTTGCTATACCTTGAATTAAGAAGGAGGAGAGATATTACATCTTGGGGCATCAACAGAGTACTCTTGATCTATTAAACACATATTGAGCTTAAAATGGTCTTCAGAAAGTCCGTACAGAAAAGCTCAGGCTGCGATATCCGGGGCACCTATCTTGTCCCCTAATCATTTTGTATTCCAGCAATGTTTGCTTCCTTTAATTAACTTATTCTTTTCAGATTTCGTTTCTGACAAATTCCATTTTGGCCATCATTTGTGATTATTTTTTCAAGCATTTTGTATTCAAGTAATGATTAATGGACTAATAATACTTTTGCAAAAGAAGTTTTGCATATTACTCTGAAAACTTCTAAATAATACGAGAACCTGAAACAAGACTTTTATTTAGAAATCACCAAGCCTAAGGGTTGGAAATATTTGAGAAGGAAACTCTAAATAGTGATCGTTTCTTCAGACTTTCTGTCAAAAATGGCAGTTGAACAAGAAGACAGGATATTACGTCAGTGATACAACCTGGAAAAATAATGAGCAATGTCAGTCCTAAGCATTTAAAAAGGATCATTCTCATGAAATTCTGCATTCATGCAAAATACATTTAGTTAAGAGCATTCGATTCATTCTACAGAGGATCGTCCTCATGACATTCTGCATGCATACAGATGTCATCCATAATATCATCTAGCTAGGAGTATTTGATTCATTTCGATCATGGCATCCTAATCATTATGCATAAGCATAAATCCATAAATCGATTCCACAGGTCATGTTCCCCAAAGGATGGTGTAACATAGATCAATGAATCCACAGGTCCTATACCTCTGAAGTGCAGTAGGTCGGATTAAACTTACCATACAAGTCTTATCTCCCTGAAGTTGCAGTGGAGCAGACTAAACTAAAGATAGCAAATCATATTTCCCTGAAGTTGCAGTGGAACAAATTGAAGCTATAAATTAAGGATCTTATCTCTATGAAGTTGCAGTAGAGCAGATCGAAACAAACCTTATCTCCCTAAAGTTGCAGTGGAGCAGGTTGAAATCCACAAGTCTTATCTCCCTGAAGTTGCAGTGGAGCAGACTAAAGACAGTTAGTCCTATCTCCCTGAAGTTGCAGTGGAGCGGATTAAAACGACCAATCCTATACCTCTGAAGTTGCAGTAGTTGCAGTGGAATAGATGGAAGCTGTAAATTGCAGATCTGGTATTCTTGAAGTTGTAGGAGCAGATCGAAGACATCAGATCCTATCTCCATGAAGTTGCAGTGGAGCGGATTAAAACAATGAATCCTATACCTTTGAAATTGCAGTAGGTCAGATCAGATTTAGCAAATCTTGTCTCCCCAAAGTTACGGCGGAGCAGAGTGAAGCTACAAGACAAATTTCCTCGAGTTGGACCGAAATGCTAGTTCCCGGGCCCCTGAAGATGCAGTTGGATGGAATGAAGCTACTCGAAGAAGAAAAGCACCAAATGAAGTCAAGATTCGATGAAACCGGGCAAAATTGGCCCTTTTAAAGTCTTTGCTCTATTTTCGTTACACGATAATGAGCAAAGAGGGGCAGCTGTAGGGCCCAAAATTTTCCCGGGCCCGTTATAAACCATAAAACCAGAAATAAAAATAATTTAATTTCCAAAATTACAGTCCAATTTACAAATTACTAAACCCAATTAAAAAAGGCCCAATCCCAAAACCGGCCCTAATGGCCCAATTAGTTTCAGCAGACAGAAACCCTAGGGGTTTCAAAAGCAGTTTGCGCCGCGCGCGTGCCTCCACGCGCGCCACCACGCGCGCCTCCACGCACGCCTCCGCAGCTTCCGTACTGCCAGCGAGTCTCCATACGACACGTCTGCCTTTCGTACCTGCAAACGGATAGCAGAGAACAACAACAACCAAGGCAGTACATGGCAGAAAATAAAAAGAAATAGAATATTTTTCGTATTTTTGATTTTAGGCTATAAAAAAGCCAAAAACAAACACTGTAAGGACTTACGTTTTTTTAATACAAAGATAGCAAAAGGAAAAAGGTATTTTTTTCAGTCTATTTTTAAGCCTATTCTTCATTTTCGAATATACTACACACACAGGGAAAAAGAATAATTTTTTTTTACCTTTGTATGACGGCCGGAGCTTAGAATCCGAAGCGTCTTTGGCTATTATAGGGTTTTTAGAGTGCCTTTTGGGTTATTTAGAGTCGGGATTCGATTTTGGGGGGGTTTTGAAAAGCCAAGACAACCTTTCGGATCCCTCCGACTGCCGTATACGGTGGCAGAGAAGGAGGTACCCATCGGCCCGATGACCGGAGTTTGGCTGAACCCAGGCCAAGGCTCAGAGCGCGGAGTTGTTTTTTTGAAAAAGAGGTTTAAAATGATTTTCAGAGTTTTTTTTTTTGTATTTATAGCCTAGTTACACGACGTCGTTTCGGTGTGATGCATTAACACCCAAAACAGCGTCGTTCTGAGGCCGTACCCGCGCAAGTAACCTGACCCGGGGAGGATCCGCGTGTTTTTGTTGGATATTGGCTTATTTGCACCATTGGTCCCTCCTTTCTGCACCTCTATTTGATTAGATCCTAGGTGCACTTTCTTTGTTTCTTAAATTAGGCCCAGTAATTCCTGCGTCCTTTTAATTTAGTCCGGCTTATACTCTGCGTTTCGGTGGTTGAATATTTGCCTTTTTAACCCCCGATGATTTGAGCGTTTTTTATTTCAGTCCTAGATTTTGCCTAACAAATTCTTTATAAAACATCCTTTTAATTTCATTTCTTTTTCAATTAAGTAGTTTTTAGTCTTTGTTTGAATTCTTGCATCTTTTTGTATTAAATTCATTTATTATTCAAGCTATCTTAATAAAATTGTTTTATAATTGGTTCCATAATATTTTACTTTGTTTTTATTTTCCATTTATACGTATTATTTACTTTAACTTATTTTAATATAATGGTTATTAAAGTTAGTTTTATCAGTTATTTAAAATAATTATATATATATATTATCTATTCTAAATTCTTATATATATTATTTATTTTAGATTTGTTTTCATATTATATAGTTTATTCCCTTTATATATATTATTCCTTTAAAATTGTTATATATTATAATTTCCCTTTTTATATATTGTTTTAAAGTTTTTTTTTATTTTAGATTTTATTTATCCATTTTAAAAAAAATGTGTTTCAATATTATTTTATATTTCTATAAGTATATTTAAATGTTTTATATAACATTCGTTTCAAATTATTGCCTATTATTGATTTTTTTAAATCCATTTCTTTTACATCATTCGTTTCAAACTTATTATTATTTTTAATTGGATTTAGGATCATTTCCTATGATTGGTTATATATATTATTTTGTTTTGTCCCATTTTCTTCAATAGATACTATTGAAATTGTGTTATGCGATTGTTACCACTGTATGGATTATATTTTTTAAAATTTGTAACCATTGGTTATTTGTGATTCATTATTGTAATATTTTGTGTACATATTGCTACTTTGCTTCGTATATTATCATTCCATTGCGATTTATTTGTTAAAGGAAAATCGAGTTTTATGTCGTTCAAGTTTTCCATTCAAAAGTTTTAAAATAAAGCAATGCTCGCGTTTGGACACTTCGAGAAAATCGTGCCCTAACTTACTGAGTTCCGATTATTCTCGCTAAATCCTGATAACCGAGTACCCCTTTTTTAAATCAAAATGCATAAGTTTTAAATAAAAGAAACCTTATTCTCAGGAATTTTAGACGTTGCGTCCTAACTCACTGGTTGTAACGTTTTATCATCTCGAGGTAAGAATTTCAAAAAACAAAGGCAATATTCCGTATGCGAGAATTGTGAGAAATTGTGCCCTAACTTACTGGGTTCCAATTTTTCATAAATCCCAAATAACCGAATACCCTTCTCAAATTTTATCACGTGGTTTTAAATTTCGAGAATATAAGATGTTGCACCCTAACTTACTGAGTACGACATTTTTATTTCTTCGAAATAAGAAATTTCGACATCTAACATGGTTTTGTTCGAATGTATTTTAAGCAAACGGATCGTAATCTAGAATCTTTTCAAATTTTCGGCATCAAGACATTAAATAAACAATTAGGTACCAATTTTGGGCGTTACGAGGGTGTTAACCCTTCCTCGTACGTAACTGACTCCCGAACCCATTTTCTCGAGTTTTTGTAGACCAAAAATATGTAAATGAATCAAAGTTTTATTAAAATGATCAATGTCGAGGTGACCCGATCCCACCTTAATATAGGGTCGGTGGCGACTCCATTTTCGTTTTTAAAAGTCGATCCCATTTTTCCAAAACTTTAAAAAAAGTTTCGACACCAGCGACATATGGGTTAGCTCAAAGTGAATTCTCATATAAGGGGGATAATTATAAGAAGAAGATTCGAGAGAATTCTGAGGCTTGGAAGCGGGCTCGCTGTATGAATATATTGACTGGAGGACCGATGACAACCCTGGAATACAAGGAGTGGTCGAGCAAAATGATCAATGATAGCATCCCTGGGCCAAGCTTGGAGGGTGCTCGATCGATGAAGGAGTATTTACAAGTGGTCCCATCAGAGTTAGAGATTATAAAGCAAGACTTCGAGAGGCAAAGTTTAGAGCTCGGAAAGAGGATAGAGGAGTTAGAGGAAGAAAAAATGCACCTAAGATTAGATGCGGATGTTCAGAAACTGGAGGCCGAAAAATTAAGAAAAAAAAAGAGGAAGATGGAGGAAGATCGAGATAGTTTGAAGACAGAATATAAGAAGATACGTCTGACGATGAAGAACGCTGGATTGGGAAAGACTTCGGAACAATGGCAACAGGTGATTCAAGAGGAAAAGGCCAAAGCTAACCATTGGGAGAGGAAGTTCAAGAAATGCAAGCGCGAAACGAGGCCTTAGAGAAGAGTTTGGCAGAAAGTTGAAATGAAAAAGGAGAATTAAAAGCTAGAGTGGCTGGACTTGGGCGGTCTCTTCATCACTATCGAAGTCATAATTTTGAGATCGAGCTAAAATCAAGTCTGAACAAGATCGAGAAAATGAAGGGTAAGATTGAAGAGTTAGAATCAGCATTACACAGTTGTGAACTTCGGATCGAGCTTCTTGAAACAAGAGAAGGGCGTTGGAAGGAAGAGCTTCACCATTCTCATGATCAAATTAGAAATAGGATTATCTCATGGGTGAAGCTATAGTTGATTCGAGAGGTAGGCGATCATTTACATACTTTGGCGATCTGGTGATCGTTGAGCATGAAGTATGAGCTACAGTCCGATCATAGTCAAGAGCTAGCTTCATTGCTTAGGAAAGTTAAGACCTTGGGCCTTAGGGCGAAAGCATATTTGTAGTCTGTTTTATGTAAAGGGTTTTGTTTTCTAATAAAGTTTTTTAGAATGAAGTTGAATCTGAATCGATGCCTTTTTTTTTTTTTTGCATTCATGCATTTGCATTACATCACATCATATGTATTTAAGTCTATAGAGAGAGTCTAATTAGTTGAAATTAATACAGAGAGAGAGAGAGGAGGAAAATCTGGAAATTAAACACCATTACGGTACACGTGCCAAGACAAAGAAAATGGATCAAAGACTCGAACAATTCCAGAGAGACATGCAAGACCAGATGCAAGAGCAATTGGCAAAGCTCCAACAAGAAATGAGAGACCAAATGTTGGAAGCTCAAAGGAACATGATGGCTCAAATGGCCCAGATGCTGAACGAGGCGATGGACAAAGGAAAAGGTCTCATAGCTATTGCTGGAGAAGATAGCGAAGGCATTCCCCCGGGTTTTACCCCACCACATGCACAAACACAGCTTGAAGAGTATCCCCAAAGGCCATCTGTCACGATTAGGCCTCAACAGGGGCAAGCTAATACTAGAACGCCTATGAACTTCCAAGTTGGCTCAGGATCTAACCCAGGAGATAACCCTGCTAATCTCGTTATCCCTGATTTGGATATAGCAGAGAGGGAAGGGACAAGAACTGAATCCTCGAGGCAGTTAGAGGATCGCTGTAGATGGTTAGAGGAAAAGTTCAAGGCTTTGGAAAATGCCGATCATCACCATGGTATTGACGCAAAAGACTTGATTTTGGTTCCAGATTTGGTGCTTCTTCATAAATTTAAGATGCCAGAATTTGAGAAGTACAATGGACTAGCTGCCCTGAAGCCCACATCACTATGTTCTGTAGATGGATGACTGGCTATATGAGCAATGATCAACTTTTGATTCATTGTTTCCAAGACAGTTTAGTGGGGGTAGCATCCAGGTGGTACAATCAACTCAGCCGTGCTAGGATTAGCTCCTGGAGAGACCTAGCCCAAGCCTTCATGAAGCAATACAATCATGTCACGGACATGGCCTTTGCTGTGAGAATCACCTTACAAAACATGGAAAAGAAGTCAAATGAAAGCTTCAGGCAATACGCGCAAAGATGGAGGGAAGTTTCCATGCAAGTTCAACCACCTCTCCTAGAGAAGGAAACCACCATGCTTTTTATCAACACCCTGAAAGCTCCATTCATCACCCACATGATAGGAAGTACTACCAAGAGTTTTGCGGATATAGTAATGGCAGGAGAAATGATTGAAAATGCCATAAGGGGTGGCAAGATTGAAGCGGGGGAAACCACTAAAAGGACTGCTCCTAGGAAAAAGGACAATGAGGTGAATAATATGAGTACATGCAACCAAGGGTACTCGAAGGCAATCACTGTTAGCAAGCCAAAGGTAGTTACGGCTGGGCAACAAGGGTCGACCAGACAAGAATCAGGCGCAAAGCAAAATTCTGAAAAGCTCTAATTTACACCAATCCCAATGATGTATAAGGAGCTATATCAAAGTTTCTTTGACGCACATGTGGTGTCCCCGTTTTATCTAAAACCGTTGCAGCCCCCATATCCTAAATGGTATCACTCAAACACTCACTGTGATTACCATGCGAGAATATCGGGGCATTCAATAGAAAACTGCACTGCCTTCAAAAAGGTAGTCGAGAGGCTTATCAAGATGGGGATTGTAAAATTTAATGATACACCTAGTGCAGAGAACCCGTTACCTAACCATGGGGATAAGGGAATAAACGGGATTGGCAGAAATGTCATGAGAAAGATTGAGGAGGATATTGCAGAGGTAAAAACCCCGTTAAGAATGGTCTGAAGGGAAATGGTAAGAAGAGGACTGATATTATCTGATTCTGAGGAAGGATGTGAAGAAATAAAGGACTACTTTGAGTTCCACAGAGCAGAAGGACATGAGATCCAGGAATGCGTTGAGTTCAGGGTCTTAGTCCAAAGCCTTATGGACAATAAGGAATTGGAGTTTTATGAAGAAGGCTTAGAGGGAGGAAACATACATGCAACCGAAGGAGAATTGACTAAGCAAAAAGTCAATTATCCGAGGATCATTATCTCCCGACCAAGAAACATGGAAGGCGGAACACAAGTGGCGCCAAAAGTTGTAATCCAGAAGCCTATTTCCTTTCCTTACAAGGATAACAAAATGGTACCTTGGAATTACGATTGAAACGTGACAATACTGGGAGTGGAAAGCTCAATCGACGCTTCTGAGGAGGTTCAAAATGAAGGGTCCTACACACGTAGTGGAAGGCGTTACGATTCGGAAAATGTTAGAACAAAACCAGTGAAGTCAAAGACTGTGGCAGTTCAACGAGAGAAAGAACCTGAGGCCCTTATCAATGAACCAGTGAAAGAAGAAGAGGCTAAAAAATTTCTGAAATTCTTAAAACATAGTGAATACAGTGTGGTAGAACAACTACGTAAACAACCGGCTCGCATATCAGTACTGGCATTGCTTTTAAGTTCAGAAGTGCATCGTGAGGCATTGATGAAAGTGCTAAACGAAACTTATGTTACTAAGGATATATCTATCAATAAACTTGACCGATTGGTTAGTAATATAAGTGCTAACAATTTCATTTACTTCAGTGATGATGAAATTCCACCGGGGGGCATAGGATCGACAAAGGCTTTGCACATCACTACTCGTTGCAAGGGATACACTCTGCCAAGTGTGTTAATAGATAATGGATCGGCTTTGAATGTCTTACCATTGTCTACACTGAAAAGATTGCCTATAGACAGTTCTCACATGAAGACATGCCAGAACATAGTGGGAGCATTTGACGGTACTGAAAGAAGAGTGATGGGAAGGATTGATATACCATTGCTGATTGGGCCAAACACATATGAAGTGGATTTTCTTGTAATAGATATCAAGCCATCCTACAATTGCTTGTTGGGAAGGCCTTGGATTCATTCGGCGGGGGTAGTGCCCTCATCGCTGCACCAAAAATTGAAGCTGGTGATAGAAGGTCGGGTAGTTACCGTAAACGTGGAAGAAGACATCATAGCAACTGTTACCAACGACGCACCATATGTAGAGGCAAATGAAGAGGCCATTGAGTGTTCATTTTGATCCTTGGAATTCGTAAACGCAACATTCATTTCGGAAGGGAATGAAGTTTCGGTGCCTAAGATATCCAAGACCACGAGGATGGGCTTACAAATGATGATGGGGAAAGGAGCCCTACCAGGAAGAGGATTGGGCAGACATCTTCAAGGAGAGATTCAAGTCCCAACACTGAAAGAGAAAAGAGACCGCTTTAGCTTGGGTTTCAAGCCAGATGCCAGACAAAGGAAAAGGGAAATAGAGAAGAAGCAAGAGAGAAGAAGGGCACGGCTGAATGGGGAAGAAGTCGAGTGGGAATCAATGAAATTCCCTTACATATCCCAAACCTTTGTATCAGGAGGGATAATCCACCCGGAGAGAGGATTATTGAAAAAAGAAAATCTTCATATCAATGCCATACACGAAAAGGGAATTGGGCAAAGAAACCTGTCGGGCATTCGCCCTTATGAACACGAAGCGTTTTGAACAATTGACCGCAGAGGAACTTCTGTAGTATTTAGAGATTGCACAGAGTAATGTTCAAAACATTCTTATTGTTTTAAAGCCTAGAAACAATAAGATTTCATTTGTGAAATAGGCTCATGTTCAAACATTGTTGTTTCAATAAAATACATCTTTGATAATTAACTCGAGCAAATATTCTTTCATTTTTTATTCTTTTGATCTTCTAATTTCATTCCAAATTCTTTTATTCTCATTCATACCATATAAATAGTGGTTCTAGAATTCATTTGTTCTTTGTATATTCTTTTGTGCCTGCCACAGGTCCCTAGATATCAATGACACAAGCAACAATATTACAGATTCAGAGGTCCATTTTGAGCAAGACATGTGTTTAAAAGAATCTCAGGATTTTGAAGGTGACAAAGATTGTGACTTATCTCTAGATCTGCTAAGAATGGTAAAGTAAGAGGAGAAACAGATTTTACCTCATGAAGAGGAGGTAGAGAACATAGCCTTAGAGGAAGGAAAGGCGGTGAAAATTAGAACGCGCATAGCCGAAGAGACGAAACAAGACCTTGTTGAGTTACTACGGGAATTCAAAGACGTCTTTGCATGGTCATATCAAGATATGCCTGGGCTAACTACTGATATTGTAGTGCATTGCCTTCCCATAAGATAAGAGTGCAAGCCAGTTCAACAAAAGCTACAAAGGATGAGGCGATGTGGTGTTGAAAATAAAGGAGGAAGTCAAGAAAGCTTGATTTGATCTTTGGTTTTCTACAAGTGGTCAAATATTCAGAGTGGGTTACCAACATTGTTCCTGTCCCTAAGAAAGATGGAAAGGTCCGGATGTGTGTAGATTATAGGGACTTAAATAAAGTCAGCCCAAAGGACAATTTCCCTTTGCCACATATTGACATGTTGGTGGATAATACGGTAGGATACTCATTGTTTTCTTTCATGGATGGTTTTTCGGGATACAATCAGATCAAGATGCACCCTGAGGATATGGAGAAAACTACCTTCATAACATTGTGAGGTACCTTTTGTTATAAGGTAATGCCATTCGGACTAAAGAATGCTGGAGCAACATATCAAAGGGCCATGGTAACCTTATTCCATGATGCACAAAGAGATTGAAGTATATGTTGATGATATGATCGCTAAGTCTCGAACAGAAAAGGAACACAAGGTTTTGAACAAATTGAGGTTTTGAAGAAATTGTTTTGAGGTTGAGAAAATTTCAATTGAACCTCAATGCCCGGACAAAGTGTACTTCAAAGAGCCTTGGTAACCTTATGGAAATGCACAAAGAGATTGAAGGTTTTATGGTTATCGTAAGTCGAGAGATTGAGGTTTTGAAGAAATTGTTGACTGAGAAAATTTCAATAAGGTCAAAGCAATACAGCTTGGTGAAGTGAAATTACTGGGTTTTATGGTTGCCTCCACCAATCGAAGTTGACTCAAAAAAAGAAGTACAAGAAGGCACTCTTTCTTGGAAGATTAAATTACATTACTCGGTTTATTTCACAATTAATCGAGAAATGTGATCCCATATTTTGTCTTATCAAGAAACACAACCAAGGTGTATGGGACGAGGAATGCCAGAGAGCTTTTGACAAAGTCAAGCAATATCTGTCAAATACACCAATACTATCTCTGCCTAATCTAAATAGACCATTGATACTGTATTTGTCAGTATTCAATAACTTCATGGGATGTGTGCTTGGCCAACATGATGAGTCAGGAAGAAAAGAAAAGGTCATATACTATCTCAGTAAAAAGTTCACTGAATGTGAAATGAGATATTCGTCGATTGAAAAATTGTGTTGTGCCTTGATATGAACAACTTGGAGATTGAGGCAGTACATGCTATATCATACAACCTGGTTAATTTCGAAGCTTGATCTGTTAAAATATACGATGGAGTCAACTGCTTTGAATGGAAGGATGGCAAGGTGACAGATTTTGCTGTCTGAATTCGATATAGTCTATGTGAACTAAAAGGCTATAAAAGGGAGCGGAATAGCAGAATTTTTGGCTAGCAGAGCTTTAGAGGATTATGAACCTTTGAGCTTTGACTTCCCCAATGAAGAGCTAATGTATGTGGCAACTACTGAAAAATGTCCGTGGAAGCTAAATTTTGATGGGGCATCTAATGCTGTGGGAAATGGAATTGGGGCGATCTTGGTATCCCCTAGTGGTGATCATTATCCATTCACATGCAAATTGGATTTTGATTGCACAAACAACATGGCGGAGTATGAAGCATGCATCATGGGAATTCGAGCAGTTGTAGAGCATAAAATCAGAGTGCTAGAAGTTTATGGAGATTCTGCCTTAGTAATCTACCAGCTTAAAGGAGAATGGGAGACAAGAGATCCCAAACTAAGTGATTACCGAAAAATAGTTCTGGGATTGATTGAGAAGTTTGATGAAATTAATTTTAATTATCTCTCACGTGATGAAAACTAGATGGCGGATGCTTTGGCAACCCACGGCTTCTATGATCAAAGTAAAGCAGACGAGAGGACATGAGACCTTTTGGATGAGTATTTTGAAGTTCCAGCTCATTGTTATAACCTCGAAGAGGAGGAAAAAGATGACCACCCTTGGTATCATGATATATTGCGATATGTAAAAAATCGTGAATACCCGGAGCATGCAACTGAGAATGATAAAAGGGCGTTAAGAAGATTGGCCTCGACTATGTTTTAGATGGGGATATCCTGTAAAAAGAGAAAAGATCAAGTATTATTGAGATGCGTTGATGCTGTTGAAGCTAGGAAAATCCTGGAGGAAGTTCATGAGGGCGTTTGTGGAACACATGCTAATGGATTCACAATGGCCAGGCAGATAATGAGATTTGGATATTATTGGTCCACCATGGAAGGAGATTGTATCAACTATGCCAAAAGATGTCATAAATGCAAGATCTATGGAGACAAAATTCATGTACCACCATCACCTTTGCATGTTATGATTTCTCCATGGCTTTTTTCCATGTGGGGCATGGATGTCATTGGGCCGATCTCACCGAAAGCTTCGAATAGGCATCGATTCATCTTTGTGGTAATTGACTACTTCAAGAAATTGGTAGAGGCTGCTTCCTATGCTAGCGTTACTAAATCAGCAGTTAGTCGGTTCTTGAAAAGGAGATAATTTGTCGATATGAGATGCCTGAGATGATCATATCAGACAATGTGCTGAACTTGAACAACAGCACGATAGTAGAAATTTGTAGTCAATTCGGGATCAAACACCACAACTCGTCTCCATATCGTCCAAAAATGAATGGGGCAGTGGAAGCGGCCAACAAAAATATTAAGAAGATAGTAGGAAAATGACGGAGACTTATAAGGATTGGCATGAGAAGTTACCATTTGCACTCTATGCTTATCGGACATCCGTTAGAACCTCTACTGGGGCAACTCTTTTTTTGTTGGTCTATGGGATGGAGGCAGTTCTACCTATTGAAGTGGAAATACCTTCTCTTCGAGTTTTGTCTGAAATAAAGTTGGACGAAGCTGAATGGATCCAGGCTCGGTATGACCAGTTAAACTTAATTGAAGAAAAGAGGCTAAGGGCTATTCGTCACAGTCAGATGTACCAAAAACGAATGATGCAAGCCTATAATAAAAAAGTCTGCCCAAGAGAGTTTCACGAGGGAGACCTTGTACTGAAAAAGATCCTTCTCATACAAAAGAATTTCAGAGGAAAATGGATGTCGAATTGGGAAGGACCATATGTGGTGAAGAAAGCTTTCTTTGGAGGTGCACTGATTCTGACTGAAATGGACGGGAAAAGCTTACCTAATCCTGTGAACTCGGATTCAGTCAAAAAGTATTTTGCTTAAAAGGGAGAAGAGGCCAAGGTGAAAACCCGCAAAGGGCGCTTTGAGACTTCAAAAAAAAAAAAAAAGAGGAGAGGCCAAGGTGAAAACCCGCAAAGGACACCTTGAGACCAAAAGGGTTTTGAGTTGAAAACCCGAAAAGGGCGGCTCAAATTTTGAATGGATATGCAGTGATCTTGATATACTTGAATTAACAAGAAATGAAGTATGTTGCATATTGGGGCATCAACAAAGTACTTTGGGTCTTCTAAACACATGTTAAGCTCAAAGCAGTCTTTATGAAGTTTGTATATAGGAGCCCAATCTGCGATATCTAGGGCACTTGATCTTTGTCCTATTTATTTTACTATCTTTGGATTTTTTTTTTCTCAAAGATATGTTCCCAGTAAATTTCCTTTGTATTTTTTATAATTCATTTAACTCTCTTTGAAATAAATTTATTTGTTACACATTATTCATAAGCATGTTGCCTTGAAATAATGATTGATGAACTAATAATTTCGCAAAAGAAGTTCTATATATTACTTTGGAAATTTCTAGATAAAACAAGAAATCAAAACAGGACAATTGTTTAGAATTTCCATGTACATAGATTGGAGATATTTGAGAAAGAAGAGTCTTGATGGAGACTATTTCTCTGAATTCTTTGTCCAATTAAGTGGTTGTGACGAAGATAAACAATGTCATCGAGTCATTCGGAGAATGGTACGATAGACCAATTTTTGACGGGAAAAGATCCAAAAACCCTAAATTGTGGTGGAATGAATCGAAGTTGAAACAAGTCCTGTATCCTTAAGTTGCAATAAGACGGGCAGAAAAAATTGTGATTCCTAGGGGGTTGGTTTGAAGTTGATATATGACCCGTGTCCCAAGGTTCAACAGGAATGAGCCCTAA
Source organism: Gossypium sturtianum (assembly GCA_025698515.1). Lineage (NCBI taxonomy): Eukaryota > Viridiplantae > Streptophyta > Magnoliopsida > Malvales > Malvaceae > Gossypium > Gossypium sturtianum. The sequence continues at coordinate 126,644,103 of CM046943.1, forward strand.
AATTTCCATAGGGGCAAATTGTTTGAGCAAGAAAATGATACTTCAAGGGGAACGAAGATGAAACCTTGACGGATAAATGAGTGATAACACATTGAATAGGAATCATACTCATATCATTTTTGCATTCACATATCATAGCATGGCTAAATAGGAGCATTTGATTCATTTCGGTTACAACATCCTAATCATTCGACATAAGCATATACCTATTCTACAGGTCATATGACGATGTAGTAGGGTAAATGATTACTTTCAACCTTGTCTCCCTGAAGTTGCAGCGGAGTATACTGAAGACAACAGATCTTACCTTCCTGAAGTTGCAGGAAGAAGATCGAAGACGTTAGCTTTAGCTCTCTGAATTTGCGGTAGAGCAAGCTAAAAGACAGCAGATCTGGCATTCCTAAAATTGCAGGAAGCAGATCAAAGACATCAGAACTTACCTCCCTGAGTTTACAGTGGAGCAGATCGGAGAATAGCAGATTTGGCATTCCTGAAGTTGCAGGAAACAGATCAAAAACATCAGTCTTGTCTCCCTGAAGTCGCAGTGGAATAGATTGAAAACGACAGATCTTGTCTTCCTGAAGTTGCAGTAAGAAGATAAAAGACGTTAGCCTTGGCTCTCTGAATTTACGGTAGAGCAAGCTAAAAGACAGCAGATTTGGCATTCTTGAAGTTGCAGGAAGCAGATCAAAGACATCAGATCTTATATCCCTGAGCTTTCATTGGAGCAGATCGGAAAATAGCAGATTTGGCGTTCTTGAAGTTGCAAGAAAGCAGATCAAAACATCGAGTCTTGTCTCCCTGAGTTTGCGAGTGGAGCGGACTAAAAATAGCAAGGTCCGGCGTTCACGAAGTTGCGATGAAAGCGATCGAAGATACTAGTCTGACCTCCTTGAAGTTGCAGTGGAGCAGATTAAAAGATAGCGGATACTGCCTTCCTGAAGTTACAGTGAAGCAGATTGAAGCCATCAGACTTATTCAAATCAAGATGAAGTTCCAATACCGTTGAAGTTGCAGTGGAGTTGGAAGCCATTTGAAGAGGACGAGGACCAAGAAGTTAAGGCTCGGCAAAATCGAGCAAAATTGGTCCTTTTATAGTCTTTGCTCCATTCTCGTTACACGACAATGAGCAAAGAGGGGCAGCTGTAATCGGCCCATTTTGCCCGGGCCCGTTCCATTCAGAATAAACCAGAATAAAAAAAAATAAATAAATAAAATACCAAATGTCCATTTTTAAAGTCCAGATTACATAGGCCCAAGTGCACTCATGGCCCGAATGACAAAACAGACTACCCAAACCCAAATTACAAAACCCATTACACCGGTGGCCCAAGTACACCGGACCCAAACTAATGCGGCCCAAAAGGGCCCAAATGCTAAGCGAATTAGGAGACTTAGGGTTTTACGGGAAAACCCTCCCACGCATAGCGACCGACACCACTGTCCTCGCGCGCAATCAAAGACGGAAATGGTGCTCGTCGCTGCTTCCCCGTCGGTTACTGCAAAAAGAAAGAAAAAGCGATAAAAATGGCAAATATGTATTTCCTTTTTAATTTTTTGGGTTATAAAAACCCGAAATAATCACAATGAGGGACACAATGAGACACACAGAAAGAATAGAAAAATATTCACAAAAATACGAGAGAATACAATATACGATTTCTTTTACAGAGGTGATTTCCTATTTTTTTATTCGCGTCATTTTATATTCTTTTTTATTCATTCATATTTTTTACAAAATAGCACTAAAATAAAAAGGGCGAGAAAACTACCTTTGAAACGGAGAGATCTGACTCTCCGACCGCCGACTACGGCGACGCGTGTGGCGCGTGGGGCGGTGGTCCATGAGTCCGATGACCAGACTCCGGCAGAGGAGAGGAGGGCTTTTGAGAGAATTTTCGGAGTTCTTTTTAAAAAACTGGGGGCAAATGATTTTTTTTTGTCTAAAAATGACTTATATAGGCTACTAGAACGGCGTTGTTTTGGGGGTTACCTTTAAAGGCCAAAACAACGTCGTTTAAAGGCCTTAGATCCGCGCGTTGACCCGAAAACCCGAAGAGGATCCGCACGTTTTTGTTAAAAGGTTTAATTGCCATTTTAGTCCTTCCGCAATTTTATTATTTTTAAATTCGTTTAATTTAAATTTTTTTATTTTTTAATTCGGCCCTAAATGTTTGTTCAATTTTCAATTTAGTCCCTTGGGCTATTTAAGAAGTTGGTAAGTAGCGAACAGCGCCGTTTAGGAGATGGGGCATAATTGCCCAATAGGTCCCTGCATTTTGGCGTAGCGTTCCAATATCATCCTTTTGCATTTTAACCTTAAATTTTTTATTATTTTAATTTAATCCTTACTCATTTGATTTTTAATTCTTTTTATTTTCATTTTATTCTTATTTTTAATTATTATATATATATTGTATATTATTTAAAAATTTATATATTAGTTATTATATTATATTTTTATTTTATATATTATACATTATTATATTATATTTTACATATAACTTTTAAATTATTTTATCCTTAATGTTGCATATAATTTTGTATAATATATTGCTTATTCTTAAATATGTAGTTTTATATGTATTAGATTATTATAAATATGTTTTTATTTAAAGTTATGAATCTTTATTTATTTCAAAACGCATTTTATTTATTATCTCAAAATATATATACTATGTTTTTTTTTTTTTTTTTTTGCAATATTTATTTATTATTTGGTATATGTCATTGCATGAAAAGTTTAATCTTGCATGAGAAGTTTTCATGTTTATTTAGTAGTTATTATTATTATTTTGTCATTTATTGCTTTATATATTCTATTTGTTCACAATCTTTCATTTATTTGTGATTGCTTTAGTGTAGTTATTTTTATTAGTCGTTATTTTATATTATTATTTCTTTTATTGTCTATATTAATCTGAAATGTTAGTATATCATGATCGCTTTTGGTATTTATGTTTGATGATGTATTAATGCGATATTTTCACATGGATCATCGTTTAAAATAAAATACATTTTGCAAAATTACTATATTTTATCTAAAGGTTTTTAAAATAAGGCAATGTTTTGTATTTAGAAATTCGGGGAATAGTGCCCTAACGTGCTGGGTTTCGATTTTTCGTTTGGCTAAATAACTAAATATCCTTTTAATAAAATTTTGTAAATCATGAGATAATTTTGGTTACGAGGGTTTAAAATATCATGTCCTAACGTGCTGGATGTGATGTTTGTATTCTTTCGGAACAAAGAAATCTCAAATTTTAACTCAAATTGTTCAAGTTTTTTTAAAGAAATCATGTTTTCAAATTTTTTCGAATTTTTGACATTAGGACAATAATTAATCAATCCGGTACCAATTTTGGGCATTATTAGGGTGCTAATCCTTCCTCGTATGTAACCGACTCCCGAACCCGTTTTTTTAAATTTCGTAGATTAAAATCAATGTTTTTGAAATAAAATATTTTAAAAGGTGATCCGATCACACCTAAGCAATAGGATTGGTGGCGACTCCATTTTTGTTTTTTTTAAAGTCGACCCCGTTTTCTAAAATATAAAAATGGTTTCGACAAAAATAAGGGAAAGAAAGGGAGTAAGCTTTAAGCTTAGTAAGTTTACATGTAAACAATAAACATCATAACATGTGCTAATCAATAAATAGCATTCCACAATAAGTAAGAATATTCCACAATCCAAGATCATGCTTACTCACTCATCTCTTACCACATTCCAACCATATCACAAACCAAATGCTCTTATTATTTAACATACATCCTTGCATTTAATCACCACATGATCACATGAAACAACACATCACAATTTCACAATAAGCCATTCTTAGTAATACCAAACACTCGGTGGTTTCGCATTTAGCCCACTATTTATCTTCAACAGGGTGGTATTGCACATTGCCCACCAACAAGAATAATTAAGGTGGTATCGCACTTAGCCCACCAAACGATAATATATATACGATGGTATCGCACACAGCCCATCGTGAATAAGTAATAAGATGGTATCGCACATAGCCCACCATTATTTACTACGGATAATATTCCACACTTACATGTCTAATTCAACATCCATAAGGAATTTATTCATTTCCTACCAAATTCAATCCATTTAAATAGTAAATGTTCTCAAACATACAATGCACCAATAATTGACAACATGTGTATTTAAGATGCATCGTTTACATATAAACTTACCTCGGTGCAAAATACGTTAATTTGCAGTTTAATCCAAAACCTTTCCTTTTCCCCGGTCAAGGTTAATTTCGCGCTCTTCTTGATATATAACAACAAAATTTCACTCATTCAATCATTTTATAATTATAATACATCATAACCTCTACTTGGGCAAAAATGACCATTTTGCCCATATACTATGGCAAAATTACAATTTTGCCCCTAGGCTCGTAAATCATTTTTCACCATATTTTCTCATTAAACAAGCCTAGCTGAACATTTATTTCTCTTACAATAACTTACAAAACCATTTATTTCATGCATTTATTACACAATTTCAATCTTTGCAAACAAGTCATATTTAGGTGTTTCCATGACGATATGCTTCACAAAAGTTGTTTCTCATCTCACTAACATTCATTTTCTTCCATAAAAACTCAGCTAACAACATAAACTCTCTCATGGAAAGTCCCTAAACTTTCAACCATTTGACAAATTAGTCCCCTCATTAGCTAGCTTAAGCTTTGGGGACTCCAAAAGTACAAAAATCATCAAAAATAATCATCAAAATGACTTACTTGCAAGGATGAGATGTAGCTGAAAATTTGAACTTCAAAAACCTCTATTCTCTCTTCAATTTTCGGGGAGAAGAAGTGTGAATAGTAAAAGATGACAACTCTTTTATTCATCTTATTTTATTCATTTTTTTATCACCTAATGTCACCAAATTTTGACTAAAATTAATGCCTTTGTCCCCTTAAGCTATATGGCCGGCCAACACACATCTAATGGCCTAATTTCACTTTAAAGACCTCCATTTGATATCCTTTAACTATTAGACACCTCTAGCTTGAAATTTGAAACTTTCGTACTTTATGCGATTTAGTCCTTTTTCACAATTAAGCATTAAATGCTAAAATTAATGCACCAAAATTTTCATACATCCTTATAAACATGATACAACACATAAAATAATATCAAAATAATTTTTCTTCAACCTCGAGTTAGCGGTCCCGAAACCACTGTTCCGACTAGCCCCAAAATCGGGCTGTTACATTTTAAGTGTTACGTTCGTTTTTCGCACGATGCATAAAAAAGGAAAATTTTAAAATTAAGGCAATGTTCCGTATTTAGAGATTCAAAAAGTCGTGCCCTAGCTTACAGGGTTCGACTTTCTCTTTGAACTTAGATAACCGAACATTCATTTTGAAATTAAAACACAAGAGATTTAAATAGTAGTTAACATAAAGAGCAAGCTTATTCTCGAAGATTTCAGATGTCGTGTTCTAACTTACGAGATATGACATTTTTGTTATCTCGAGATAAGAGGGCCTTTTACATACGTTTTGATATATTCAAGTGATTTTAATTAAAAATAACATTATGCAAAGTGGGATCATGTTTTTTATTCTCTTCAAATTTTCAATTCTTGACACTAAGATATCAAATAATCAACTAGGTACCAATTTTGGGCGTCACGAGGGTTCTAATACTTCCTTGTGCGTAACCGACTCTCAAACCCATTTCCTGAATTTTGTAGACCAAACATCATTGTTTTAGTAAATCAAACATTTTATTAAAACGATCAAATTACGAGGTGATCCGATCACACATCATAAAAATGATTGGTGGCGACTCCATTTTTGTTTTTTTTTAAAATATAAGTCGATTTAGAAAAAGGTTTCGACAAAGCTCATTTTAGATCCATTAATATATATTTTTAACTTTTTAAAAAAATATATTTATGTTACTTTAATTTTAATATTTAATAATTTTATTGTTTACATTATAGTATTATATATTAATAAATATTTAATTTTTTACATATTATAAATTAAAATTATATATAAAAATAACATAATATAATATATTATAAAATTAAAAAACCAAGTTAAATTGGATTAACTTCTTTTTCAGACCTAATGTTGTATTTAATTAAATGATTAAAATTATAAGTCAAGAAATAAATATTATAAAATATATGAAAGTCACATTAATAAATATTTTGTTGTTGAGGAGAGAAAAAGTAAAATATTAAAACACATAGAATTAAACTTTTTGGTACATTCTCATGGTAACATTTCAATGGAATTATAAATGTAATATTATAATAATTGGTATATTGGAAAAGTTACATTGATACCTTAATTTATTATATACTTTACTAAAAATGTGATGGTAAATTTTGAAATTGCTTTTTATTCAAATAAAATGTAAATTTAATCAAATAAATTTACGTAATAATTTCTAGCATAACATTTATAGTATTGTTTTTGAAAGAGATTGACATCAAATTCAAACTCTTATACCTACAACATAATATTCTATATTTTAAATAAATTTATTAAATTATAAATACTTGCATAAAAGTAGTTGATTAATATTAAATTGAGTGTTGAAAGAAAATCAAAGTGAAGCAATTAATTTATCATTACTAAAAGACAACAAGTAAAGATTATTATTGGTAATTGATGTCAGATGAAGTGGTCAGTCAGCATCATATTAGATAATTATGGTTTTTTATGCTGCCTAAATGCTACTGAAGTTAGTAGAAAAAGAAGGGTTACAAAATTGAATTGGTATTAAAATCAAGATGGGACATGTTAATTATAATGGATATGAATGTCCTTAACCTGAAGGACAGTTTATTGATGGCATAAAAATCTTACTAACATCCATCCAAACACATTTATTTTATACTTGGTATAATAATACTGTATGTTTCAAATTAGCAACTTTCAATCATTAGTTAATGTGGAAAATGATTTGCTGCCAAATTACAGACAAAAGAGATGTAATTAAGCTAAGATTTAGTGCCAATTTTCCATCATATATAACAACAGCCACAAAGGGTCCCTTTCATGACAAAAACCAATTACATTCCTTGTAATCCTTTAATTGTCCAGAATATTTGATTTAAGACCGGCTTGGATGGATGGCGATGCATTTACTTACGGTTAGTATAAAAATAACAATAATAATAAAATTAAATATTATAATAATACTATAATAAAAAATAAAAAATAAACTAAACACACCATATTTAATCGCTCATCTAAATCTACCATTAATATATATAATTTAACTTCTCTTACTTTTTTTTTTCTTTGTATTGTCAATTTCAAATAATGGTGATTTGATTTGATGGCACATAATTTTAGAGAAATTAATACGAGTGGTATTATCTATTTATTGAATCAAAGTCAGGTGCAATATCCTTATCATATTGAATGATAGCTCCACTTATACTGCTATACATTCTTGTTAGGTTATTTCTTCTTCTACCTTCCAAACCATCATCCACCAAATTAAATGCTTTTACTTTTATTTTTTAATTATACATTGTGAGGGGAGGGTATGAGATTAGTTGACTAGTAAAATATTTATAAAAAAAAGACACGTGTTCATTTATACTTCCAACCTTGCCACTTTATTACACACAAATAATTTCTTGAACTTTTAATTGGTAGTTAAATAACCTTAATCTTTAACTTACACCCAAAATACTTTTTCTTTAAAGGAAATGACCCAAATACCCCTAATATTGGTGATGAGTGGGAAATGATCCGATAACCCTATCTCTTTGGTAAGACCAATGACCATAACGAAACACGAGGCAACGACCAACAACATTTGATAAGTCTTTATGGATTGGATCCATTTTTAAATGTTTGGAACAAAAGAAAATAAAGGCAGTTCACATGGATGGTGTTACCACATCATTGTTTTATTGCCCTTTCTTTGTTAAATTCTTAATATCCTACTAAAATCAGATGCCTCTTTCTGCATTTCTTGAAAAACAGTTCCTTCTTCACCAAAGTTTTAATCTACTCCACCCTCTACTTTTCTAACTAAAATCAGATATTGAGATTCAATAGTCATAATTTCATTCACATTCTATTTATAATTGTGGGTTCAAGAAATAAAATTAAAAAAATTAAGTCTCTTATAAAAATATTAAAAAAGACACATGTCAATTGTTCAAGTTTAATTATAAAATAAATAAAAAATATATTATCAGTGTACCAAATATTAATTCATATATTTATATATATACAAATACTCTTTACATAAAAGGAGGGGTATGGCCTTCCTTGTGACACTTGTCTTTTTTGAATTATATGATAGTGGTCAAATATCATTTTAGTTTTTGTACTACATTCAAAATTGGGATCTAATTTTTATATTTTAATTTTTGGTATCATTCAGTACTTCATTATAATATGATTAATTAATTTAGATAATTTATTCTAATTAAAATACTAATATGATTAATTAACATCGTTAAATTTTTTTGTTAAATTTAAATATGTTATAATGTCCTTTTTTTTTATTACATGGTTATTAAATAAGTTTTTTTTTTTTAATTTGAAAACGTTATACTAGTTTATTTAGTAAAATTTAATGATGTCAACAACTACATTTAGATTTTTAAACTCAAAAGATAGAGCCGGAAATTAAAATTAAAATGTATAGAGAATTAAAACTCCAAAATTTTACCCCACCCACAATCCCCTACTCCAATGGAATAGTATCGGCCGGCGAGACATTATTTGTAACTTGAGCATTAGAATTAGTCCAAAAAGTAATTAAAATGATTTACTTTTCATAAATAAACAAGGGCGTATTATTGAACAAAGGGATGTATATTAGAAATATTGAGACGTTTCATGTTAGGCCACGTCAATCTGATGAATTTCATATTAAAAAGAAAAGCTAAAATAAAGTGGTGAAAATGGATTACATTTGCTTTTGTTTTTCTGCATCAACCTTTTTCTTCACCTCTGATTGGGACACCACAAATAATGGTTTTATAAAATGTTATACCATAGATTCGTTAAGAAATGGATGGCAACAATAATTACTTTATTTTGATCTTCGAAATTTTTAATGTAGACAAGTATGGTAATGAATTAAGACATGTTTTAAGGGTGTTCAATTTGTAAGGGAATATCGGTGCATGGTCGGGTTTGATTTTCATGCACTTGTTATATCAAAACCTTATTCACTCAATTCAACGCCGACAAACATAAATCCATGTTTTCTTAAAGCTCTATAATTACTTGATGATCAAGAAAGAAAAGATTCGGTCAATAAATTGACACCATGTTGTTTTTATTTAGTATTCAATTTTCCTTTTGGAAATAAAAATTACCTTCAACTCATATTTTTATATTCATGAATCAACCAATGTGGTGTAATTTTTTTTAGAGTTTATGCATATATATATATATATATATATATATATAAGTTATTATATTATGAAATTAAACTAATATTAAGTAAGAATCGAAATAGTTCAAGCTAAAACTCATACATGGCAACAACATAAAGTTGAATTAAAAAATACATATGACAATTGCACATGATAAGATTCCACTTCATATACTTAAAGATTTAGGGTTTCAATCTTCGTCAATAATACCAATACCTCATTGGCAACTATTGTCATATAATATCTATACGATAATAAATTCTTTAATTAAATTTAAAATTATTTGTTGATGAAAATAAAATTAAAAAAATGGAATCATTATTAGTTTTTAGAATATTAGGATAATTACGTTATCTAAAATTTTGAAATATATTTCTTTTTCTCTAATTGAAGTATTTCTTCCATTACTTGGGAAGAGTGTGTATGGAAACTTGGTAATAAGGAGGGTTGTTTCGAAGTCTCTTGTTGTTGATTGAAGGGATAATGAGGAGGATCATGGATTGAGGAGTTTATGGCTGGTTGATGAGTTTGATTTCGTGGCTAATTGGGTATTGTATGATGCTGAGTTTCCGGATATATAAATATGCTTTGGAAGTTGTTTCCAAAACTGCTTGGATGGCTAATGCTTTCGCGGATACGTCGGCGAAACTGGGCATTGATCGGGAGAGGATGTTTATGGCTTGGTGGCTGCCTTATTTGCCTTTAATGTGGAAAAAAAAAAAAACATAACGAAACTGAAAGTTAGAGTTCATTGCTTTTCAAGGAATCCTTATTGGTGAAGATGTTGGTCGATTGAACTCTAAGGAGCTTGAGCAATTTGAACAGCATTTAGAGAGTATCTGAAGCTAACATAAGAGGTGTGCCAGATTGTCTTTATGTAGGTGTTTTTTCGTTTTGAGATACCTGCAAATTTTGTATCACTGCTTTGTGAATGTACTTTTGCTTTTATTTCAATGGCTTAGCAAATAATTATATATATATATATATATATATATATATTGTTTATAGAAAACCTCTTAAGTTTAGAAGGCATATTCCCTGCTTAGCACCCATTAGGCATGTCGAAACCATTTTTTTATTTATTTTAGAAAACGAGTCGACTAAAAAATGGAAATGGAGTCGCCACCAATCCCTTTTTTACTTAGGTGTGATTAGATCACCTTGTAAAACGTTTTATTTTAAAACATTTGATTTTGGTCCACGAAAAACAAGAAAACGAGTTCGGGAGTCGGTTACGTATGAGGAAGGGTTAGCACCCTCATAACGCCCAAAAATTGGTACCTAATCGATAAAATCATGTCCTAATGTTGAAAATTTAAAAAAACTTAAAGTATGATTTCTTAAAAAAACTGAACAATTTGAGTTAAAATTTGAGATTTCTTTGTTCCGAAAGAATACAAACATCACATCCAGCACGTTAGGACATGATATTTTTAAACCCTTATAACTAAAATCATCTCATGATTTACAAAATTTTATTAAAAGGATATTTAGTTATTTAGTCAAAAGGAAAATCGAAACCCAGCACGTTAGGGCACTATTTCCCGAATTTCTAAATACAAAACATTGCCTTATTTTAAAAACCTTTAGATAAAATATAGTAATTTTGCAAAATGTATTTTATTCTAAATGATGATCTATGTGAAAATATCAAACATAAATACCAAAAGCAATCATGATATACTAACATTTCATATTAATGTAGGCAATAAAGGAAATAAAAATATAAAATAATAACTAATAAAAGTAACTACATTAAGGCAATCATAAATAAATGAGAGAGTATGAACAAATATAATATATAAAGCAATAAATGACAAAATAATATATATAAAAAAACTACTAAATAAATATGAAAATTTCTCATGCAATATTAAACTTTCATGCAATGACATATACCAAATAATAAATAAATATTGCAAAATAAAAATTAAAAAAATAGTATATAATAATTTTATATAAAAACACATATAATATACTAATCATGAAATTACATATATAATATAAACAATATAAATAAATTTTATACAAAATAAAATTTCAAAAAGAAATATGTATGGTATAATATAATACTATATAATATAAAATTTTTAAAAATATATAATATAATATTTAATTATAAAATAATAGGTAATATATAAATAATTAAACTAAATAAAATAATAAATAGTAATAATTTAATATATATAAGGATAATACATATAAAAAAATATATACGAATTTTATACTATTAATAAATTAATATAAAAATAATATAAAATATAAAATATGATAAAATAATTTAATAATAATTTAAAATAAAATAAGAAAGACTTAAAAAAAAACAGGGGTTAAATAGCAATAAAAATAGATAAAAAGGACTAAATCAAAACGCGCGTTAAACCACAGGAACTTATTGGGCAATTATGCCTTCTTTCCAAAACGACGTCGTTCGATTTTGGCCTTTAAATGTATTTCAAGGATTAAATTGAAACGCAAGAAATAATTCTGGGCCCAATTGTAAAATAAAAAAATAACAGGACGTAATTATAAAATTAAAATAATACGGAAGGGCTTGTAGGGCAATTAGACCCTTTAACAAAAACACGCGGATCCTCTCCGGGTCGGGTCAACGCGCGGGTCACAGGCCTTTAAACGACGTCGTTTTAATGCTTATTGGCTTAAGCAAAAACGGCGTTATTTTATACTGCTATATAAGTCAGTATTCAGGCAAAAAAAATCATTTGGCACCCCATTTTTAAAAAAAAAAATTCAAAAACCCTCTCAAGCCCTCCTCTCCTCTGTCCGGAGTTCGTCATCGGGCTCTTGGGCTACGCGCCCCACGCGCTACACGAGCCACCACGGACGGTGGCCGGAGGCTAAACCTCAATTTTTCAGCGCCATCGAAAGGTAAACCCGCACCTTTTTATTTTTTAAAACAATATTTATATGTAAAAATGTATATAAAAAAAAACAGAATGAAATATTGAGAAAATCACCTCTGCAACAAAGTTTCTGTATTTTATTCCTCTAGATTTTTGTGAATATTTTTGTATTCTCTCTCTCCGTGTCCTCGTTTACAGGTTTTATGGGGTTTTTATAACCCGAAAATAAATTTAAAAAAAAAAAGGAAATACAGGGATTTTTGCCATATTTGTTGCTGCTTCTTTCCATTTTGTAGGCAATCGACGAGAGTCTCAATGATGGTGCAGGATTCGCGCGCTGATTGCAGCTGGACGAGGGGCTGATTGCGGCGCGAGGGGAGGTTGCTTGCTGGGGCGCTTGCGGCGCAGTGGAAACCTAGGGTTTCCTGCATCCGCAAGCTATTTGGGCCACTTGGGCCAGCTTAGCCTTGGGTCTATTGGGTTTGGGTCTTTAAGTCTGGGTCTGAGGGTGTAACGGGTTGTGGGCATTTGTTTGGGTTTGGGTCTTTAATTTTGGGTTGTAATGGTTTGGGCCACGGGTAGTTTAATGTTTTGGGCTCTGTAAATGGACTGTGCTGGACATTTATTATTTTTTTATCTTTTTAATTTTTTTTTTGGTTTGTTTTATTTAGGCCTGGGCAAAATGGGCCTCTTACAGCTGCCCCTCTTTGCTCATTGTCATGAAATGAGAATAGAGCAAAGACAATAGAAGGTCCAATTTTGCCCGGTCTTTTCCGAGCCTCGACTTCTTGGTCCTCGTCTTTTCCACTGCAACTTCAACGGTTATTGGAACTTCATATTGATTTCAATAAATCTGATGGCTTCAATCTGCTTCACTGCAACTTCAGTAAAGTAATATCCGCTATCTTTTAATCTGTTCCACTGCAAACTCAAAGAGACAAGATCTGATGTCTTCGATCTGCTTCTTGCAACTTCAAGAATGCCATATCTTCTATCTTCGATCTGCTTCACTGCAACTTCAAGAAGACAAGATATGCTATCCTCAGTCTACTCCACTGCAACTTCAGGGAGATAAGGCTAAAAATGCCTTTGATCTGCTTCTTGCAACTTCAGGAAGATGAGATCTGCTGTCTTCAGTCTACTCCGCTGCAACTTCAGGGAGACAAGGCTAAAAGTGTCTTTGATCTGCTTCCTGCAACTTCAGGAAGATGATATCTTCTGTCTTCAGTCTACTCCGCTGCAACTTTAGGGAGATAAGACTATAATATTCAGCCTGCTCCCTTGCTACCTCAGGGAGATAAGGCTGGTGGCTAACATTTGCTTCCCTGCTACCTTGGGAAGATAAGATTCACCGTCTTCAATTTGCTACACTGCAACTTCAAGGAGATAAGACTATAATATTCAGCCTGCTCCCTTGCAACCTCAGGGAGATAAGGCTGGTGGCTAACATCTGCTTCCCTGCTACCTCGGGAAGATAAGATTCACCGTCTTTGATTTGCTCCACTGCAACTTCAGGGAGACAAATCTGCAATCTTTAGTCTGCTTCCTTGCTACCTCAAGAAGATAAGACTACGAACTTTAGCCTGCTCCCTTGCTCTTTTAGGGAGATAAGGCTGGTGGCTAAAATCTGCTCCCCTGCTACCTCGAGAAGATAAGATTCGCCAAATTTGATCTGCTCCTCTACTGCTTAGGGAGATAAGATCTGTAAATTTACCGATATTACTACACCGTCCTCTGAGGGACATGTCCTGTAGACTCAGTTCCATATGTTTATGTCAAATGACCAAGATGCTATGATCAGAATGAATCAAATGCTTCTAGCCACATGTGTTATGAGTGACATGAATGCAACATGTCATGAAATTGATTCCTTTTTAAACGTTTAAGGATTAGGATGCAATGATTGGAATGAATCAAATGCTCCTAATGAAAAAATGTTATGGGTGTGATTTCTACTCTAAGTGTCATCATTCATTTGTTCTTCATCTTTGTTCCTCTCGAAACACCAATCATATTCTGCTCAACAAGCTTGCCCCGCTGTAATTTCAGAGTCAACTCCACTTGAAACTTGAGAACACAAGGCTTGTACCATCCTACCACGATTGAAACTTTTCCAATCCGTCCCATCTGTAATTTTAGGGTATAGAATTTATTTCAAATTCAACCCATTCCACCATAATTCAGGGGTCCTGAATTTTCATCAACTTAGTTTGTCACACCATTCCCCGAATGTTATGACCTAATGACATCTCTTACTTTCATCACATCAACTCATTATTTGGTCCATTTATCATTTGGACAAAGAATTCGGAGAAATAGTCTCTATCCAGACTCTTCTTTCTCAAATATTTCCAATCTATGCACATAGAAATTCTAAACAATTGTCTTGTTTCGGTTCTTTATTTTATCTAGAAATTTCCAAAGTAATATGTAGAACTTCCTTTGTGAAATTGTTAGTTTGTCAATCATTATTCTAATGCAACATATTTATGAATAATGGGTAACAAATAAATTGGTCTCAAAGAGAGTTAAATGAATTATCAAAAATACAAAGAAGATTAACTAGGAACATATCTTTGAAAAGAAAAAGAATCCAAAGATATTAAAATGAATAGGACAAAGATCAGATGCCCAAGATATCGCAGATTGGGCTTCTATATACAAACTCCACGAAGACTGTTTTGTGCTTAACATGTGTTTAGAAGACCCAAAGTACTTTGTTGATGCCCCGATATGCAACATACTTCATTTCTTGTTGATTCAAGTATAGCAAGAGGACTACGTGTTCATTCAGAATTTGAGCCGCCCTTTTCGGGTTTTCAACTCAAAACCCCTTTGGTCTCAAGGCGCCCTTTGCGGGTTTTCACCTTGGCCTCTCCCTTTTTTTTTAGAAGTCTTAAAGCGCCCTTTGCGGGTTTTCACTTTGGCCTCTTCTCCTTTTCAAGCAAAATACTTTTTGACTAAATCCGAGTTCACAGGATTGGGTAAGCTTTTCCCATCCATTTCGGTTAGAATCAGTGCACCTCTAGAGAAAGCTTTCTTCACCACATATGGTCCTTCCCAATTCAGCATTCATTTTCCTCTGAAATCCTTTTGTATGGGAAGAATCTTTTTCAGTACAAGGTCCCCTTCGTGAAACTCTCTTGGGCGGACTTTCTTATCGTAGGCTTGCATCATTCGTTTTTGGTACATCTGACCGTGACGAATAGCCCTTAGCCTCTTTTCTTCAATTAAGTTCAACTGATCATACCGAGCCTGGATCCATTCAGCCTCATCTAGCTTTATTTCTGACAAAACTCGAAGAGAAGGTATTTCCACTTCAATAGGTAGAACTGCCTCCATCCCATAGACCAACGAGAAAGGCGTTGCCCCAGTAGAGGTTCTGACAGACGTCCGATAAGCATAGAGTGCAAACGGTAGTTTCTCATGCCAATCCTTATAAGTCTCAGTAATCTTCCCTACTATCTTCTTGATATTTTTATTGGCCGCTTCCACTGCCCCATTCATTTTTGGACGATATGGAGACGAGTTGTGGTGTTTGATGTTGAATTGACTACAAACTTCGACTATAGTGCTGTTGTTCAAGTTCAGTGCGTTGTCTGATATGATCCTCTCGGGCATTCCATATCGACAAATGATCTCCTTCTTCAAGAACCGACTAACTGCTGATTTAGTAACGCTAGCATATGAAGCAGCCTCTACCCATTTCGTGAAGTAATCGATTACCACGAAGATGAATCGATTCCCATTCAAAGCTTTTGGTGAGATCGGTCCAATACCATCCATGCCCCACATGGAAAAAGGCCATGAGGAAGTCATAACATGCAAAGGTGACGGAGGCACATGAATTTTATCTCCATAAATCTAGCATTTATGACATCTCTTGGCATAGCTGATACAATCTCCTTCCATGGTGGACCAATAATATCCAAATCTCATTATCTGTCTGGCCATTGTGAATCCATTAGCGTGTGTTCCACAAACGCCCTCATGAACTTCTTCTAGGATTTTCCTAGCTTCAACTGTGTCAACGCATCTCAATAGTACTTGATCTTTCCTCTTCATTCTCAGTCGCATGCTCTGGGTATTCACGATTTTTTACGTATCGCAATACATCATGATACCAAGAGTGGTCATCTTTTTCCTCTTCTTCCAGGCTATAACAATGAGCTGGAACTTCGAAAATACTCATCTGAATAGGTCTTATGTCCTCTAGTCTGTTTACTTTGATCATAGAAGCCAGGGTTGCCAAAGCATCTGCCATCTGATTTTCATCGCGTGGGAGATAATTTAAGGTGATGTCATCGAACTCCTCAATCAATCCCAAAACTATCTTTCGATAATCGATCAGTTTAGGATCTCTGGTCTCCCATTCACTTTTAAGCTGGTAAATAACTAGTGCAGAATCTCCATATACTTCTAGCACTCTGATTTTACGCTCTATAGCTGCTCGAATGCCCATGATGTACGCTTCATACTCGGCCATGTTTTTTGTGCAATCAAAATCCAATTTGCATGTGAATGGATAATGATCACCACTAGGGGATACCAAGATTGCTCTAATTCTATTTCCCACAGCATTGGACGCTCCATCAAAATTTAACTTCCATGGATGCTCTTCAGTAGTTACCACATACATTAACTCCTCATTGGGGAAATCAAAGCTTAATATTTCATAATCCTCCAAAGCTCTGCTAGCCTTGGTTTACATAGACTATATCGAACTCAGATAATAAAATCTGACACCTTGCCATCCTTCCATTCAAAGCAGTGGACTCCATCATATACTTTAATGGATCAAGCTTAGAAATTAACCAGGTAGTGTGATATAGCATGTACTGCCTCAACCTCCGAGTTGTCCAAATCAAGGCGCAACACAAATTTTCAATCGACGAATATCTCATTTCACATTCAGTGAACTTTTTACTGAGATAATATATCGCATTTTCTTTTCTTCCTGTCTCATCGTGTTGACCAAGAACACATCCCATGGAGTTATTAAACACTGTCAAGTACAGTATCAATGGTCTATCTGGATTAGGCGAGGATAATACTGGGGTATTTGACAAATATTGCTTGACTTTGTCAAAAGCTCTCTGGCATTCCTTGTCCCATACAGCTTGGTTGTGTTTCTTGAGAATACAAAATATGGGATCACATTTCTCGGTTAATTGTGAAATAAACCGAGCAATGTAATTTAATCTTCCAAGAAAGCCTCGAACTTCCTTTTGAGTGTGTGGTGGAGGCAATTCTTGTATTGCCTTGACCTTGTTTGAGTCAACTTCGGTTCCTCTCTCGCTGACAACAAAACCTAGTAATTTCCCTGATCGAGCTCTGAAAGTACATTTTGTCGGGTTGAGCTTCAATTGAACTTTTCTCAACCTTAAAAAAACTTCTTCAAGACTTCAATGTGTTCCTTTTCTGTTCGAGATTTAGCAATCATGTCATCAACATATACTTCAATCTCTTTGTGCATCATGTCATGGAATAAGGTTACCATGGCCCTTCGATATGTCGCTCCTGCATTCTTCAACCCGAATGGCATTACCTTATAACAAAAGGTACCCGATAACACGTTATAAAAGTGGTTTCTCCATATCCTCGTGGTGCATCTTGATCCGGTTGTATCCCGAAAAACCATCCATGAAAGAAAAGCAGTGATAATCCCGTCAGATTATCCACCAACGTGTCAATATGAGGCGAGGGAAATTATCCTTTGGGCTGGCTCTATTTAAGTCCTCGTAGTCAACACACATCCGAACCTTTCCATCCTTCTTAGGAGCAGTACAATGTTGGCAACCCACTCTGAGTATTTGACCACTTGTAGAAAACCAAAGATCAAATCTGTTTCTTGACTTCCTCCTTTATTTTCAACACTACATCAGGCCTCATCCTTCGTAGCTTTTGTTGAACTGGCTTGCAATCTTCTCTTATAGGAAGGCGATGCACTACAATATCCGTACTTAGCCTAGGCATATCTTGGTATGACCATGCAAAGACGTCCATGAATTCCCGTAATAACTCAACAAGGTCTTGTTTCGTCTCCTCGACTATGCGCGTTCCAATTTTCACAACTTTTCCTTCCTCCAAGGCCATGTGCTCTACCTCATCTTCGTGGGATAAAATTTGTTTCTCCTCTTGCTTTACCATTCTTAACAAATCTGGAGATAAGTCACAATCTCTGTCACCTTCAAAATTCTGAGATTCCTCTAAACACATGTCCTACTCAAAATGGACCTCTGAACCTGTAGTATCGTTGCTCATATAATTGATATCTAGGGACCTGTGGTGGGCACCAAAGAATGTACAAAGAACAAATGAATTCGAGGGAAACTATTCACATGATATGAATGAGAATAAAAAAAAATTAGAATGAAATTAGAAAATCAAAAGAATAAAAAATGAAAGAATATTTGCCAGAATTGGTCATTAAAGATGTATTTTATTAAAACAAAAGATGCCTGAACATGAGCCTATTTCACAAAAGAAATCTTATTGTTCCTAAGCTTAAAAACAACAAGTGCGTTCTGAATATTACTCTGTGTAATCTCTAAATACTACTGGAAGTTCCTCTGCAGTCCAATTGTTCAAAACGCTTCCAGGTTCATAAGGGCGAATGCCTGACAGTTTTCTTTGCTCAGCTCCTTCCTCGTGTATGGCATTAATGTGAGGATTTTCCAATAACCCTCCCGCAGGGTAAATTATCCCTCCAGATACAAAGGTCTGGGATATGTGGGGGAATGTCATCGATTCCCATTTGACTTCCTCCACATTCAACCGTGTTCTTCTTCTTTCTTGCTTTTTCTCTATTTCCCTCTTCCTTTGTCTGGCATCTGGCCTAAAACCCAAGCCAAAACGATCTCTCTTCTCTTTCAGCATTGGAACTTGAGTCTCTCATTGAAGATGTCTGCCCAGTCCTTTGCCCGGTAAGGCTCCTCTCCCCATCATCATTTGTAGGCTCATTTTCGTGGTCCTGGATATTTTAGGCACTGGAACTCCATTCCCCTCCAAAATAAATGTCGCGTTCACGAACTCTAAAGATCGGAAAGAGCATTCAGTTGCTTCTTCACTCGCCTCTAAATATGACATGTCGTTTGTAACAGCCCGATTTAGGGGCTAGCCGGAACAGTGATCTCGAGACCACTAATCCGAGATTTGAGAAATTCATTTTTAGGTTATATTATGAGTCAAAGCATGATAGTATAAGTGTATGAAATTTTGGTGCCTTAATTTTAGCGATTTCATGCTTAATCGCGAAAAAGGACTAAATCGCATAAAGTGCGAAAGTTTCATTTTATGAGCTAAAGGTTCCTAATAGCCATAGAATATTAATTTGAGGTCTTTAAAGGAAAATTAGCCCCTTTTCTAATGGTTGGCCGGCCATAGGGGACAATAGGAGTCAAAATTGGTCAAAGTTGTTGAAGTTAGATGGATAATTTGACTTGTATTAATAAAATAAGGAAAGGAAAAAGATATCATCTTTTTCTCTCTTCTTCTCCACCAAAATTGACAGAAAACTAAGGGGTTTTAGAGCTCAAAAATTTTAGCAAGCTTCTCTCCTTGCAAGTAAGTGCATTAGTGATCATTTCTTGATAAAAAATTGTATATTTGGAACCCCTAAAGCTTAAGCTTTCTAATGAGGGGACTATCTTGCAATATGGTGAAAAGTTTAGAGTTTTTCCATGAGAGCTTGTATGTGATTTGTTGCATTTTTATGGAAGAAAATGAGTCTTAGTTGTTAGATGAACAACTTTTGTGAAAGGTGTTGCCATGAAAACACCTAAATGAACCTTTTTGTAAAGATTGTAAAATTGGTGGTAAATGTGTGAAATGTTGGGTTTTGATGATAGCCATAAGAGAAATAAATGTTCACCTAGGCTCATTAAATGTAGAAATTTGATTAGAATTGATTTCTGAGCCTAGGGGTAAAATGGTCATTTTGCCAAAGTCTAGGGGCAAAATAGTATTTTTATCTAAGCATGATTATTGAAACGCTTTTATTAATGAGATGATTAAAATGAGCTAAATTTCTATTATATAGCAAAAGAATCGAGAATCCGCCTCGATCAGGGAAAGAACAAAGTCTCGGACTAAACCATCGAGCTAGCTCATTTTGAAATCAAGGTAAGTTTGTATGTGATTAATACAACATTTATGTTAGCATAATTGAGAATACTTGATATCATATTGATGCATGACACTCCATTAAATTGATGTTGAATGAGATGTTGAAGTCCCAGTGGACCATGTGAATATGAAAATGCTATAATCGAGATACGAAATAGATAAGGTCCCGTATAAGACCATGTCTGGGACATGGCCTCGGCACTGAGTTGAGATCCTGTATAAGACCATATCTGGGATATGGCTTCGGTAATGAATACGAAAATCGTATAAGACCATATCCGGGATATGGCATCGATACTTGATGTGAAAGTCTATATAAGACCATATCCGGGATATGGCATTGGCGTTTAAAAGTAACTCCATATAAGACCACCTCGGGGATATGGCATTGGCTTCGTCCCTACATGAACGATGTTAAATATGTGTCTTTAACTATCCCTAGTGATTAAAGGGATAAGTAAATGGGTTAGAAGTAGAAATGGGATTTGTACTAAAGTCATATGAATGAGTGAATACAGGTACTCGTGAACGAGTCACGAAGAAATGATTACGATATGTGGTACGGTATGTGCTAAATAAGGGCAATTGTGAGTAAGTATGGCAAGAAGCCTATGACTTGTGTATAGTTAGTTAATGTCATAAATGGATTATATTATGAGCTTATTGTTGCTATTCATATCCATGCAAACTTACTAAGCTTTATGCTTACCCCTTTCATTACTCTTTTTCCTTGTAGTATTGCCATGATAACTCGAGGATCGGGACGTAGGAGTTCAGAAATCACACTATCGACACCACTTTGGTATAACAATTTAGACTTATTTTGAGTATGGCATGTATAGGACTCGAGTATTTTGTTAGGTCGTAATTGTTGGCCAAAGTGTTGGCTTTGTAAGGCATCAAAACCTCCTTTTTAATGGTCTATTAAGTTAGGCCGATACTTGGCAAATTTTTATGATTAAAAAAGTGATTTTTATTTTGAAGTGTATGCCCTCATGTATGGTTGTTGAATTGGGTACTTGGATATGCCTTTGGGTTGTGAATTGTGTTGAGATAGATTGGTATTTGCATGTGTGCAATGTGGGGTGGCAAAAGGCTTGGTAGATAGCCATCTAATTGTCCACATGAATAGACACACGGGCGTGTGTCTATACCATGTGTGACACACGGTCAGCCCTATGGGCGTGTGAATTAACCGTGTGTCCCCTTGCATACTAGGTTTGCAAGTCAGTGTGCTCCACGAGCTAGGGACACAAGCGTGTGCCCAGGCCGTGTGAAGTCTGCACATTAATTGTGGAATTTAAATCGACAACGGGTAGAAGACACAAGCGTGTCTAGACCGTGTGAAGTTAGTCAGAATTGACCACGCGAAGACACACGCGTGTTCAGGCCGTGTGAAGTTAGTCAGGATTGACCACGGGTGGAAAACACGGGCGTGTTCAGGCCGTGTGAAGCTGGTCGTGGTCGTCGACCACGGGTGGATGACACGGACATGTCTTAGGGGCACACACAGTGTGTCCCTAGACCAACACTGCAGGCGTGTGGCCCTGTTTTGTTGAAAAGTTCCGAGCTCGTAAAAACTCCCAGAATAGTTCAGATACCTCTCGGAGGTATGTTTGGGGCCTCCTAGGCCGAGTACGTGCAAGTGATGAGTTTAAACGAAATTTTATAGCTCGTTTCGAGATGTCAAGTGAGATTAATTAGGTAATGCCTCAATCCCGGTCCCAGCTTCGGGCACAGGTAAGGGGTGTTACATCGTTGGTAACAGTGGCTATGATATCCTCCTCCATGTTTACTGATATTCAGCCGACCTTTCGTCACCGGCTTCAATTTTGGTGCAATGATGAGGGCACCGCCGCCTCCGCCGAATGAATCCAGGGCCTTCCCAGCAAGTAATTGTATGAGGGCTTGATATTCATCACCATAAAATCCACTTCATACGTGTTTGGCCCAATTAGCAATGGTATGTCAATTCTTCCCATCACTCTTCTCTCGGTGCCATCAAACGCTCTCACTATGTTCTGGCATGTCTTCATGTGAGAACTATCTATCGGCAACCTCTTCAGCATGGACAATGGTAAGACATTCAAGGCTGATCCATTTTCGATTAACACACTTTGCAGAGTGTATCCCTTGCAACGAGTAGTGATGTGCAGAGCTTTGGTCGATCCCATACCTCCAGGTGAAATTTCATCATCACTGAAGTAAATGAAATTATCGGCACTTATGTTACTAACCAGACGGTCAAGTTTATTGACAGATATATCCTTAGTAACATAAGTTTCGTTCAGCACTTTCATCAATGCTTCGCGATACACTTCTGAACTTAAGAGTAAGGCTAGCACTGATATGCGAGCCGGTTGCTTGCATAGCTGCTCTACCACACTGTATTCACTGTGCTTCAAGAATTTTAAAAATTCTTTAGCCTCTTCCTCCTTCACAGGTTCATTGATAAATGCCTCAGCCTCTTTCTCCCGCTCAACTACCAAAGCCTTTGCTTTCACAGCCGCAGTTCTAACATTTATCGAGTCGTAACGCCTTCCACTCCATGTGTAGAATCCCTCACTTTGGACCTCCTTGGAAGTACTAGCTGAGTTTTCCCCTCCTGGTATTGTCACATTGCAGTCGTAATTCCAAGGTACCGTTTTGTTATCCTTGTAAGGAAATGAAACAGGTTTTTGAATTATGACTTTAGGCGTGATTTGTGCTCCGCCTTCCGTGTTTCTCGGTTGGGAAATGATGATCTTCGGATAATTGACTTTCTGATTTGTCAACTCTCCTTCTGTCACGCATATGCTTCCTCCCTCTGAGCCTTCTTCATGAAATTCCAAGTCCTTATTGTCCATAAGGCTTTGCACCAATACTCTGAACTCAGCACATTCCTGGATTTCATGCTCCTCTGTTCTATGGAGCTCACAATAGTTCCTCATTTCTTCGCGTCCCTCTATAGGATTCGATTCTACCAATCCTCTTCTCATCATTTCTCTCCAAACCAATCTTAACGGGGTTTTTACCTTCGAGATATCCTCCTTAATCTTTCTTACGACTTTTTCACTGATCGCGTTTACCCCCTTATCCCCATGATTAGGTAACGGGTTCTCCGCACTAGGTGTATCATCAAACTTGACAATCCCCATCTTGATGAATCTCTCGACTAACTTTTTGAAGGCAGTGCAGTGTTCTATTGAATGCCCCGTTATTCCCGCATGGTAGTCGTATTGAGCGTTTGAATCATACCATTTAGGATATGGGGGCTATAACGGATTCAGATAAAATGGGGACACTACGTGTGCATCGAATAAACTTTGATATAGCTCCTTGTACGTCATTGGGATTGGCGTAAATTGGAGCTTTTCTGAATTTTGCCTTGGGCCTGATTCTTGTCTTGTCGACCCTTGTTGCCTAGTCGTAACTACCTTTGGCTGGCTAACAGTGATTACCTTTGAGTACCCTTTGTTATATGTACTCGTATTATTCACATCATTGTCCTTTTTCCTATGAGCAAATCTTCTAGTGGTTTCTCCCGCTTCAATCTTACCACCCCTTATGGCATTTTCTATCATTTCTCCTACCATCACTATATCCGCAAAGCTCTTGGTGGTGCTTCCTATCATATGAGTGATAAATGGTGTCTTCAAAGTGTTAATAAACAACATGGTGGTTTCCTTCTCTAGGAGAGGTGGTTGAACTTGCATGGCAACTTCCCTCCATCTTTGCGCGTATTGCCTGAAGCTTTCATTCGATTTCTTTTCCATGTTTTGCAACATGATTCTATCAGGCGTCATGTCTGTGACATGATTGTATTGCTTCAAGAAGGCTTGAGCTAAGTCTCTTCAGGAGCTAATATTAGCACAGCTAAGTTGATTGTACCACCTGGACGCTGCCTCCACCAAACTGTCTTGGAAACAATGAATCAAGAGTTGATCATTGTTAACATAGCAATTCATCTATCTACAAAACATAGTGATGTGGGCTTCAGGGCAGCTAGTCCCATTGTACTTCTCAAATTCTGGCATCTTGAATTTATGAGGAAGCACCAGATCTGGAACCAAACTCAAGTCTTTTGCATCGATACCATGGTGATGCTCGGTATTTTCCAAAGCCTTGAACTTTTCTTCCAACCATCTACAGCAATCCTCTAACTGTCTCGAGGATTCAGTCCTTGTCCCTTCCCTTTCTACTATATCCAAATCAGGGATAACAGGATTGGCTGGGTTATCTCCTGGGTTGGATCTCGAGCCAACGTGGAAGTTCATGGGCGGTCTAGTATCAGCTTGCCCTTGTTGAGGCCTAATTGTGATAGATGGCCTTTGGGGATATTCTTCAGGCTGTGCATGTGGTGGGGTAAAACCTGGGGGAATGCCTTTGCTATCCTCTCCAGTAATAGCCATGAGACCTTTTCCTTTGTCCATCGCTCCGTTCAGCATTTGGGCCATTTGAGCCATCATGTTCCTTTGGGCTTCCAACATTTGGTCTCTTATTTCTTGTTGGAGCTTTGCCAATTGTTCTTGCATCTGGTCTTTCATGTCTCTCTGGAACTGTTCAAGTCTTTGATCCATTTTCTTTGTCTTGGTACGTGTATCGTAATGGTGTTCAGCTTCCAGGTTTTCCTTCTTTCTCTCTCTTTCTTCTGTTAATTTCAACTAATTAGGCTCTCTCTATGGACTTAAATGCACATGATGTAATGTAATGCAAATGCATGAATGCAAAAAGAAGGCATCGATTCAGATTCAACTTCATTCTAGAAAACTTTATTAGAAAATAAAGTCCTTTACATAAAACGGACTACAAATATGCTTTCGCCCTAAGGCCTAAAGTTTTAACTTTTCTAAGCAATGAAGCTAGCTCTTGACTACAATCGAACTGTAACTCATACTTCATGCTCAACGTATCAGCCTGTACTGCCAAAGTCTATAAATGATCAGCTACTTCTCGAATCTGAACTATTGCTTCACCCATGAGGTAATCCCGACTTCTAACTTGGTCGTGGGAATGGTGAAGCTCTTCCTTCCAACGCCCTTCTCTTGTTTCAAGAAGCTCGATCCGAAGTTCACAACTGTGCAATGCTGATTCTAACTCTTCAATCTTACCCTTCATTTCCTCGGTCTTGTTCAAACTCGACTTCAGCTCGTTTGCAGAATCACGGCTTTGATGGTGAAGAGACCGTCCCAATTCAGCAACTCTAGCTTTTAATCCACTCTTTTCCTTTTGGCTTTCTGCTAACCTCTTTTCTAGGGCCTCGTTTTGCATCTGCATCTCTAGGAACTTCCTGTCCCAATGGTCAGCTTTGGCCTTTTCCTCTTGAACCTCCTGTTACCACTGTTCCGAAGTCTTTCCCAATCCAGCGTTCTTCATCATTAGACGTATCTTCTTATATTCTGTCTTCAAACTATCTCGATCTTCCTCTATTTTCCTCTTTTCTTTTCTTAATTTCTCAGCCTCCGATTTCTGGACATCCACATCTAGCCTCAAGTACATCTTTTCTTCTTCCAACTTCTCTATCCTCCTTCCGAACTCTAAACTTTGTCTCTCGAAGTCTTGCTTTATAATATCTAACTCCGATGGGACCACTTGTAAATACTCCTTCATCGATCGGGCACCCTCCAAGCTTGGCCCAGGGATGTTATCATTGATCCTTTTGCTCAACCACTCCTTGTATTCCAGGGTTGTCATTGGTCCTCCAGTCAATATCTTCATACAGCGAGCTCGCTTCCAAGCCTCAGAAATCTCTCGAATCATTTTCTTATAATTATCCCCCTTATATGAGAATTCACTTTGAGCTAACCCATATGTCGCCGGTATGAACTGTCTTGCTTTGTATTGCCTTAGTACAAGTAACGGTGCATATCCAACAGCTCCCCAGATTCCGGGCAGAGGTACCCAATCAAAATTTCCACACCGATAAAGGACTTCGTCAGGAACCAACCAAGGGGCTTTCCACTCAACATCTTCCTCTTGGAGGTTTTGAAGAATTTCCATCCACCTTTCCTCTGATAGATCATCCCTCCTTGTCGTATTTGTGGCCTCCTTTAAAGGGGAATAACTTTCAGAGAACACTCGGTAAGGAATCCTGTCAACCTTCCAAAAATGACTGTAAAACCAAACCAATAATAACTGTGCGCATCCAATGAATCTACCTTCACCAGCTCTCCGACATGCATTCAAAGATCTGAACATCTCAGCTAAGATCGCAGGTACAGGTGTGACCCCATTGTTAAGTCGGTCGAATAAATCAGTAACTGCTTCATCTATATGTCTTAGAGCTTTAGGGAAATATACCAAACCATAAATACATAAGGCAAAGACGTCGATCTTCTTCTTTACATCTGGATGTGCTAGGATCAGGTCCCTCAAACTCACCCAATGTATGCATTTACCCTCACCTTTCTCTTGAATTCTAGCTGCAACCCACTGTTCACTCATCCTCGTGATACTCATTAACTTCTTCACAAAAGTTGGGACATTGGCAGCCCTAAAATAAGCTTTTTCGACTTGGACTCTCGAACAGCGAAGCAAGGTTGTATATTCCTCCACCGTGGGCACCAAATCTACTTTCCGAAAGTGAAACAAATGACTATAGGCGAGTTCCAAAAGCGAGTCATGGCCCGAACGGATGCTTATCTACCTTGATGTCGAGTAAATAGGGTAGATCTCCATAATTGCGATAAAACAGCTGCTTAGCCTCATCATCCCACTGAGTCCATATCTCTTTCAACTCTTGGAACTTATTTTGCGTAATACTAATACGAGTAAAATCTCATAGTTTAGATACGTACTCGTTAGCTAAGCTGTTCCCTTTCTCCAATTGCGTTTGCTCTGACCATGTGCGAACGGCTGCATTGTCTCCCACTTTATCAAGGAACTTGTTCTCTATAACCAGCTTTCTAACTTAGAAACTGACCGTGAATCGATACCTCTTTAAAATAGAAAATGACATGCAAGAAAATAAAACACCATCAGTTAGTAACACGAAGTAAAACATAAAGCAAATAATCAAACGTATATCTGGGTAATTGCTAAGGTTTGGTATAGTTCTATCTAGGGTAAGTCCTTAGGTTTTCTACATGCGGTTCAGCTCTAAAGTTGAGGTATCTGAACCAGCAGATTCCTCGATCCTCACCCATTATAGGCTCACATGGACCGAGTTCAGTTTAGGGGAATACATTTCCCTATGGCCATGCGGAAGTGAAAACTTCACGGAGACATAGGTACAAATGTATCTCGGAAGCAATCCACTAGCCCATGCGGAGGTGAAAACCTCACGAAGGCATAGCTTCTCGCTCCCACTTAAAGGTGCGACCACAACGATCATGCAATGTAATGCAGAGATATTTTATAAAATAGAACCATATGCAATAAAAGGATCATGGTTTTTCAAATCAAACTTTTTAAATTTGGACAAAAGGACAAGAAATAATCAATTTTTCAGCTTGACTCTCTTATTGGTCCCCAGTGGAGTCGCCAAGCTGTCGAAACCATTTTTTTATTTATTTTAGAAAACGAGTCGAATAAAAAACGGAAATGGAGTAGCCACCAATCCCTTTTTTACTTAGGTGTGATTGGATCACTTGTAAAACGTTTTATTTTAAAACATTTAATTTTGGTCCACGAAAAACAAGAAAATGAGTTCGGGAGTCAATTACGTATGAGGAAGGGTTAGCACCCTCATAACGCCCAAAAATTGGTACCTAATCGATAAAATCATGTCCTAATGTTGAAAATTTAAAAAAACTTAAAGTATGATTTCTTAAAAAAACTGAACAATTTGAGTTAAAATTTGAGATTTCTTTATTCCGAAAGAATACAAACATCACATCCAGCACGTTAGGACATGATATTTTTAAACCCTCGTAACTAAAATCATCTCATGATTTACAAAATTTTATTAAAAGGATATTTAGTTATTTAGTCAAACGGAAAATCGAAACCCAACACGTTAGGGCACTATTTCCCGAATTTCTAAATACAAAACATTGCCTTATTTTAAAAACCTTTAGATAAAATATAGTAATTTTGCAAAATGTATTTTATTCTAAATGATGATCCATGTGAAAATATCAAACATAAATACCAAAAGCAATCATGATATACTAACATTTCATATTAATGTAGGCAATAAAGGAAATAAAAATATAAAATAACAACTAATAAAAGTAACTACATTAAGGCAATCATAAATAAATGAGAGAGTATGAACAAATATAATATATAAAGCAATAAATGACAAAATAATATATATAAAAAAAACTACTAAATAAATATGAAGATTTCTCATGCAATATTAAACTTTCATGCAATGACATATACCAAATAATAAATAAATATTGCAAAATAAAAATTAAAAAAACAGTATATAATAATTTCATATAAAAATATATATAATATACTAATCATAAAATTACATATATAATATAAACAATATAAATAAAATATGTTATATAATATAAATAAATTTTATACAAAATAAAATTTCAAAAAAAAAATATGCATGGTATAATATAATACTATATAATTATAAAATTTTTAAAAAATATATATAATATAATATTTAATTATAAAATAATAGGTAATATATAAATAATTAAACTAAATAAAATAATAAATAGTAATAATTTAATATATATAAGGATAATACATATAAAAATATATACAAATTTTATACTATTAATAAATTAATATACAAATAATATTAAATAATATTAAATATTAAATATGATAAAATAATTTAATAATAATTTAAAATAAAATAAGAAACACTTTTAAAAAAAGGGGTTAAATAGCAATAAAAATAGATAAAAAGGACTAAATCAAAACGCGCGTTAAACCACAGGGACTTATTGGGCAATTATGCCTTCTTTCCAAAACGACTTCGTTCCGATTTTGGCCTTTAAACAGCCCGAAGGATTAAATTGAAACGCAAGAAATAATTCTTGGCCCAATTGTAAAATAAAAAAAAATAACAGAACGTAATTATAAAATTAAAATAATGCGGAAGGGCTTGTAGGGCAATTAGACCCTTTAACAAAACACGCGGATCCTCCCCGGTCGAGTCAACCCATTGGTCACAGTGCCTTAAAGCGATGTCGTTTTAATGCTTATTGGCTTAAGCAAAAAAGCGCGTCGCTTTATATCGCTATATAAGTCGAATTCGAGCAAAAAAATCATTTGGCACCCCATTTTAAAAAAAATTCAAAAACCCTCTCAAGCCCTCCTCTCCTCTGTCCGGAGTTCGTCATCGGGCTTCTGGGCTACGCGCCCCACGCACTACACGCGCCACCGCAGACGGTGGCCGGAGGCCAAACTTCAATTTTTCAGCGCCATCGAAAGGTAAACCCTCACCCTTTTTATTTTTTAAAACAATATTTATATGTAAAAATGTATAAAAAAATAAAAAAAAAAAAAAAAAAACAGAATGGAATATTGAGAAAATCACCTCTGCAACAAAGTTTCTATATTTTATTCCTCTAGATTTTTGTGAATATTTTTGTATTCTCTCTCCCCGTGTCCTTGTTTACAGGTTTTATGGGGTTTTTATAACCCGAAAATAAATTTTAAAAAAGGAAATACAGGGATTTTTGCCATGTTTGCTGCTGCTTCTTTCCTTTTTGCAGGCAATCGACGAGAGTCTCGGCGATGGTGCAGGATTCGCGCGCTGATTGCAGCTGGACGAGGGGCTGATTGCGGCGCGAGGGGAGGCTACTTGCTGGGGCGCTTGCGGCGCAGTGGAAACCTAGGGTTTCCTGCGTCCGCAAGCTATTTGGGCCACTTGGGCCAGCTTAGCCTTAGGTCTATTGGGTCTGGGTCTTTAAGTCTGGGTCTGAGGGTGTAACGGGTTGTGGGCATTAGTTTGGGTATGGGTCTTTAGTTTTGGGTTGTAATGGTTTGGGCCACGGGTAGTTTAATGTTTTGGGCTCTGTAAATGGACTGTGCTGGACATTTATTATTTTTATATTTTTATATTTTTTGGGTTTGTTTTATTTAGACCCGGGCAAAATGGGCCTCTTACAAGGCAACTTATAGAGAAGCAACAACGAATTAATTAATTAAATTTAAAATTATATAATAAATCCCGATTGAGTCTTAGTTTGATTGGAATGAGCATTGTTGCCAATGCAAGAGGACTCAGGTTTAAGTGCACTAAAGCACATTATCCTCTTATTTATGAGTTGAGGGGCCGGAATTAAATTGTATATTTTTATGATAGTAAAAATGTAATTTCACCATTTTAATAGTCTATATATCTTTATATTTTTAAAAGGATTAAATCAAATTTTTATCATTTTTGGGAGGTCAAAGTGCAAATTTACCATTACTAATTTAAAATTTTATAAATCATAAAGGGCCTAAATGGAAAATTTTTTATTTTAAGGGGGTCGGGGCCCTTACTAGCCCCCCTTGACTCCGCCAATGCTCATTATAGGTTTTTATTATATACGTTCTTTTTGACACAATGCTTAGAACTACTTATAGCCCCTCTCCAACCCATAAATAGGAGGATAATGCGTTTTAGCGCAATCGAACCCACATTCTCCTACATTGACAATAATGTTCATACCAATCGAGATAAGACTCAATCGACGAATTTGCTTTATATTTATATAAATGGTTTTATGGTTTTGTAACGTGTCATGAGTCGAAATTCTACTCTTAATTAATTATGTTGTTATTTAATAAACAATAACTTAAAAAATTAGCATTTAACTCAATTGATTTAATTTAATTAATTTATATAAATTATAATATATAAAAAATAAGTTTAATTTTTTTTGAATTAATGAAAATATTTATTATTCATTATATTACAAAGCTAATATTAGAATAATTTTTTATTTTAATTTTATTATTAAAATTTGAATATTAAAAAGTATTACTAAAATTACACTTTTTATTCATGTTAAATTACACTTTCACTAGTTTTGATCAAACAAAAATAGTATGTATTATTTACTATATTATTAAATTGGCATTAAAATAATATTATTTTAATATTATTAAAATTGAATATTAAAGATAAATTATTAAAAACTAAAAATACTTTTGTATCCATGCTAAATTAATTTCACTAGCTAATGAGGTATTAATTTTATGGCAAGGCTGAAGTCGTCGAAATTTTGAGATCCCACATTCAAGTCTCATTTTGTGTAAATGTGTAGATTCTAGATTTATTACAGGTTAATTAGTATTAGTTAATTATTTAATTTAGTGATTGTAATGATTGGGCAGGGATTAAAAGGATTGTTATAACTTTAAAAAAACTTACACTCTTTCTAACTAATAAAAATACCATTATTTTCATTATTATTATTTAAATTACACTTTATATACATGTTAAATGACACATTCACTATGATTTTAATTATTCAATTTTGATTTATTCTTTTTTTTATTAAATAATATAAAATTTGCATGAAATTAGATAAATTTTTGAACCAATAAAAATACTCATTATAGTTCATTATATTACTAAATTAACATTAAAATGATATTTAATTATTATTATTAAAATTTGAAATATAAAAAATTATATTTTTTGAAATTCAAAATTATATTTTACTAAAGTTGAAATTACATTTCGTATCCATGTCAAATTACACTTTTATTATGATTAAAATTACACTTTTAGTGTATTCCGATAATATATAGCTAACACTTACTACTATAATGAACATACGAGTACACTACAGGAAAACAGACTTTTAGCGGCGTTTCTTTAGGCCTTTAGCGGCGTTTTTGAGCGCCACTAATAGTATTTGCGGCGCTTTTAGAAGCGCCGAAAAAAATGCCGCTAAAACAAACGCCGCAAACTTTAGCGGCATTTATGAGAAAAAAACGCCGCTAAAAGTCATGACTTTTAGCGGCGCTTTCCCCACAAACGCCGCTAAAAGTCATGACATGTAACACCCCAAACCCGGCCTAGAAGTTAGGCCCGAATCTGGAATGTCACATTAAAGGCGCACTTCAAAACAATTTACTAGTTAACCATTTAAGGCCCAAAAGCCCAAAACAAAAGATTATTTCGAAAACCATATTAACACTTTAATAATTTTATGAAATTTCTTAATTGGGCAGTTGAAACAATAATAATAATAAACCCAAAATTCAAAGTCAAATAGGAGTTACATGGTCTTATTACAATCCAATGAAAAAAACAAAGTATTTAAAGCAGAATCATTTGAATAAATTAAAACATTTGAACAACTTGTAGTGTGGCCATCTCCGAGTCCTCTCCTCGTCGAGCCGCCTATTCAGGATTTCTGAAACATTTAAAATTAAGGGTGTGAGTTTGAAACTCGTGGTGTACAACCCTTGGCAATCAAATCACATACAAATATTCACATTGGGCCTAAGCCCTAACAAAATCGGTGGTCTTGGGCCTTAGCCCACAATGACCTCATATCATATCATATCGTATCATTTATAAAGCAGATAATGCAAAACCCACCCCAAAAATCCATCCGCTAAACACACCATTTCCCTTCCAACCTTATGACTCACGTGGGGAATTCTAGCTCGACCCGCCCCTCCGCTACACACCAAGGGTAGCCCGGTTCTGCAGTACTATCAACGTTGCAAACAAAGTCGCTAATCATATGTTGGGCTTAAAGCCCTTCGTGGATCCATACCATACGGTTATACGATCCGGATCCATACCATACTGACCATGCGATCCTCAAATCTTCCTCCGTACCATAATTCCCACCCATATGCATCCTAAGCGAGAATATCATATGAATGCATCAAACACAAAAGTAACATCCACAAACCCATATTCATCACATAGGGTATTTTCGTCATTTCACTACCCAGGGGTATTTTCGTAATTCTACCCTACAGGGGTATTTTGGTAATTTGGCAAATTAGGGGTATCTTGGTAATTTTACAAATAAGGGTATTTTAGTTATTTACAAATCTAGGGGTATTTCGGTAATTTTACACATAAGGCATTTTAGTAATTTACAACCTAAGGGTATTTTAGTAATTTTACCATATAAGGGTATTTTAGTAATTTTCCAACATAAGGGTATTTTAGTAATTTTCCAATATAAGGGTATTTTAGTAATTTTCCAATATACTTGGGTTTTAGTTATAAACTTTGGCCCATAAATAAGTCCTCGCGGTTAAAGTGAACAAATACTATGCACCAGGTAGGATCTCAGAAAAGAGGAGGTGGGTCATTCGGACCGCTTAAATACCAAGCTCTCACTAGATCCAATCCTAGACATGCATATGTCGGTTACCACACTCTAACTAATCGACTTGTCTACAGGCATGTTTAATTAACTTAAGTCTTATGAAATTGAAGAGTTGTTCAAACTAGGCCTAAGTCCATAAACCCTAGCATATTTGTCTACGTTCCCATAAAGCCCATCAAACCCAAATTCCAACCTTACGACCCATTAGGCCCAAAGCTTATCATATGGCCTATTAGGCCCAAAACAAGTCCAAATCGTGTATCATGCGTGAATAACTCAATATGTTTAACAAGCCAAACCATTTAATCAAACTTAGCCTCAGGGCCCATCGGGCCCATTTAGCCACTTTCGATTTTTCGGCATTGCCGATATCGTGTGTGTAGTGTTTGTACACACCTGGTAACCTTGCGTGCTGCAAACCCCCTTAGTCACAAACCTACAATCGACATTACTAGCGATTAACCAAAGCTTTAACACATACTTATCAAAAACTGAAACCTCACCGTACCATTACCGTGTGCCTTACGTTCTAGTAGCCCTTCCTTTGCTACTATTGGCGATTATCCTCTAGATCTGCACCCAAACACCTATATTGTCAAAACAAAGTGACCCATATTGATCATAAGCCACCCCTATGAGCCACATTAGATTCGGCCATTTACTAAACCATGACTGAGTCGAGAACACTTACCACCTTGTTAGCAATCCTTACTTACCACGCTTGCGATTGTTGAGCCTTACCCTTATTAATACAGGTTAACGACAAGGATTGGGTTAGATAGCCCTTCGGCTTTTAACAAAACACACTAAAAAGTTTAACTAAGCACTTACCGAAAATCTCCTTTGATCCTGCGGCTTAAATATCTACTTGAACAAGATTCGGCTCCCAAACGTGACTAAGAGTAGATAATAATCGATTGAGGTGGAAGAACAAACAACAAAGAATCGGCATAAATAGGGGTAAAAGCAAAACAGGATTTTGGAAAATAGGGATTTTGACAAACAGGAGGATTTCGGCAAAAGGGATTTTGTGATGGGGTGGTGGTATTCGGCAATGGAAGAAAATAAGGATGAGGGGAAAAAAAAGAAAGATGGAAACTCCAAGAACCCCTTCTAAGGATTTTGGCACCCCTTTTATAGCCAAAGTGAACTACCTCCCCCCACGGTCCTATTCGGCCCCAACACTTCACCCTCCTCATCTCCTATCTTTTCTCTCACGATAATACCTTAATCTTATCCGAAATCTCCTCCACATCCATCAGTCCTGCTTCCTTCAAACTCTCCACGGTAATAGTACAAAATCAACACAACTCTTGTCGTCCACCTATGCAAAATAAAACACTCCAAAATACACTCCTCCTGCTCGAACATTGGACCTCTTCAGCTTTCACACACGTCACCTTATAGCTCCCAAGTGACGCCACTTTCCACTGGACCACAAGCCCATTTGTGTCCTATTTTATCTTAATCTACTTAAGAGGCCTACTGACTGAAGTCACAGTTCCCTTGGGGTTAAAACCAAAATTTTTCCTGTACCTTTACTTGATCTCAGGACTTCTCCGACACCCCTAGACACTCCAAATTCATTAACCCTCAAAGCCCACATACCAATTTTCATTTTCTCGCTTACTAAAAAAAAAAAATTCTGAGATCCAAAGCCCAAAGCCTAATTCTTCTAGGCCCAAATTCGGGGCGTTACATGACATTTAGCGGCGCTTTCACCAGCAACGCCGCTAAAGGTCATGACTTTTAGCGGCGCTTTCCCCACAAACGCCGCTAAAGTTCATGACTTTTAGCGGCGCTTTCCCCACAAACGCCGCTAAAGGTCATGACTTTTAGCGACGCTTTCCCCACAAACGCCGCTAAAGGTCATGACTTTTAGCGGCGCTTTTCACACAAACGCCGCTAGTTTGTACAGATTTGCAATGTACAATTTGTTCAATATCATACCCCTCCTGCACTAAAACCAACCAATAACAGCAAATGCAGCATATAATTCCAACCCAAAGAAGCAAATGTAGCATAAAAATCACACCAAATGCATTAATTCTAATTGATACTTCAAATTCAATAAAAGATATGTGATATAAATGAATTATAACTTAAAATATTCTTACAATAATGTTAAATGTAATAATGTTAAAAATAATCTTACAACGAGAAACTAAATGTCTAAGATGGCGGCTTCTGGGACTGCTGAAAAATCTGCATCATTTCTTTGAACTCAGATTGGAGCTCATCGCACTTTACATTCTCGCTCATAGCATCATCGCCGCTGCCTCTGCCTCCCCTCTTTGCCACTTCCGCATCCGCTCTAAGCTGTTGCTAGAGTTCTTCATATTTTCTTTGAACATCAGCAATTTGCTCAACCGTGCTCGCTTGTATATGAGCCATCTGGTCTTTTAGCCTCTGAACTTCAGCTCGAGATTGACTCGGAAGGCATGTATTCTTTGGGAGTCGGATCCAAAATATTGGGTCGGGGGGTAACACGAGCCTTGAAATCGAACCCGACCATACCGAAAGGACCCAAAACATCGTAATAAAAAAAAAACAAATGTAGCATAAAAATTCCGACCATACCTTTCAGGACCCAAAACATCGGTAATAATTATGTTATCGATATCCTCAAGATTAACAGAACTATCACTCGAAGCAGCCGCTTCATACTATGCCTTCTTCTCCTTTAGTTTCTCCTAATAAATTAATTTAAAAGTTAGAAACGAAATATACAATAAGAAAGAATGGAACATAACTTAACATTATTAATTTATAACTACTAACGAATAATTAAACTATTATAAGTAAACATTATAAATATTTATAATAAATCAAATTTTATTAAGTAAATATGCCATAATCTCTCCAGCTTCAGATGTCATCGGAGACCCATCCTTCTTCCTATGCGTAATGTCAAAAAGTCAACGCGCCCAACTTTTTAACCGGTGGAGGCTTCCTACGATTGTAGAAGTAAAAATATAATTTAATAGTATAAAGTCGTTAATATTTGATGTAATTAATAAATTATCATACCTCGGCATCGCCCATGAAGCAAAACTTCGGACCCTACCGTGCAGCGTGAATTTTTGTTTCGCCTCACGCTTCGCTCCAACACGCCACGGTCCTACATAATGAAATTATTATTACGTATATAGTAAATACTATAAACCGAAAAATTTATAAGAGTTTACAACTAGGTAATACCTCTCCTTTCTTTGAGTTCCAAAATCTAACCGCATCTTCCCATTGATACCTCAACATTCCCGGCGGGACATTTCGCAATTTATCCTCGAGGCTTATTTCTTTCTTAAAATAATCTTTCTTCAATGTGCTTTTATGGTCTCTCCATTTTTTTCCCAGTGTCTTCTTTATATAGTCATCGGAGACCTCCAAAGTAAATCTCTCCTAAAAAAACATAAGTTTAGAAAGTAAATATAAATGAAACTTCAACCAAAGTATTATAAATTACATTCACGTTTTGTTACCTTAATGTTCTCGAGAGCTTGTTTTTTGTTTGCACCAAGCATGTGATGCCATGACTCGTAATTGATGGGCAACATATTTGCATTCCGTGCAATAATGCCCAAATAGCCTGCTAGAAGTCGAGCTTCAGGGCCAACAGGCTGGCCAAGACTGTTTCTCCTTACTTTCACACGCTCGATGGGATTTAGTTCGTATAAATCTCTAAGCAGCGTAAGTCCGCGACCTCTGCACGTCCCACCACTCTCAGCTGAACAATGATATATTATTGTTTTATTAAAATTGAAAAATGAATCAATAATAAATGTCAACATGCATGTAAAATAAACTTAACATTACTTTGTAATTCTGCAGGCTCATCATCTATGTCAGGCACACTCGAGGATCCAACCATTGTTTCTTTGTTCACTATTGGGAATTTATGATGATTCTGTACAATATTTAAATCTCGTAATCTTCTTCTACTCATTTTTTCTGCAATACACATAAAATATAGAAATTTTAGTAACAAATAACACATGATAATGGTACATTTAAAATAGTTAAAATATATAAAATGACCAAGATTAAAATTATAATATTATATATAAATAAGAAATCGTAAAATCTTACTACATCATAATTCGTAAATATCTTCGTCCACGTCCTGACGAACCCATTGAAATTGTGTACTAGTACTAGGGATATTTTCATTTAAGTTTTGTTCGAAAAGGCGAGTTTTTCGATCTATCGACGATGTCATCTCTACTTCCATTGCCCATGTCGAACAAGTCTCTAGGGGTGTTTCGAAGTACAACATACCAACCCTCATCAGTTGGATCTTTCGAGTAAAAAACTTGTTTCACTTGAGAAGAAAACACATACGGCTCGTCCATCAATTGTTCTCCAGTGTGAATCAATCGAGAGAAATTCACCATTGTAAAACCATATTGATCGTTTTTAATTCCGCGAGCCGTATTCACATCAGCCCAATCTCCTCGAAATAAGACAACTTTCCATTTGCCGTAATAATCCAACTCAATGATGTCAGTAAGAAGTCCGTAATACTCCACATTCCCCTCGACAGGATTACTGTCCCTAGCACTAGCATAACTTGTAATTGAAGAATTAACAACAATTCCACAATTTTGGGTTCTCCTCAATCTCTCGCGATACCTTGTATGAAATCTGTATCCGTTGATGAGGAAGGCACTATATCTTTTCACTACTCTGTTTGGACCTTCTAAAAGCCATTTAACTTCGTCATTTACTTCATTCCGACTCCAAACCTATTGAATCGAAAGTAAATTGAGTAATTATAAATGTTACGAGAAAACATTATTACTTGTCAATGAAAACTTCAATTGCATACCATTTGGCTTAACCATTCATGAAATGATTCCGTGAACAACTTATTAATTTCTCGTCGATGTAATCTTCGGGACCGTGAACGAGCTCTCAATATTTGTTTGTACTCACTATGTTAAAAAAGGGTTACTTTGTTAGAAGACAGACAAGTTATAATTGATGAGTATTTGTCAAATTCTACAACTTACTTGCATAATGGTTCCATTGAATCGTGATGAAAAAGAACGTATCGATGTGCTTGGACCCACGATCTATCGTCTAATTCTGCAATTTCGACTTTGCCGATCGGTTCTCCGAAACTTTGAAATAAATAAGTTTTGGCCAAGTTATGATCCGTGAGCCCAAAGATTTCTACTTGGTTTGTTCATTCTTGTTTCGAAATCTTCCAAATACCTCGAGTAAAGTCATACATTCCTTTGCCAAGTAGCCTTTGGCAATTGATCCTTCCGGATAACGCTTATTGCGCGGCAAAGAAGACTTCAATTTGGATAGGAACCTAAACACGGTATAGAACATTATCAAAAGTTGATACAACACCATATAGCAACGGCGGTAAGTCTTGCATCAAGATGTGATAGTCATGCGAAGACCATATAGTCTTCGATTTAAGATATCGGGATATATTTGATGCAACATCCGGGACCTTTATATCCTTCAACACCATTATCAAAAGTTGACATTGAGAAAAACCAAAGGAATTTTAGGTGAATGATGAAAGGAATAATTTGACTAAATCAAATTTAGATTGTGATTTTCTATCGACATTCAAAATAGTCCCAATGATGTTCTCGCAGACATTTTTCTCAATGTGCATGACATCAAGATTATGTCGTAAAATCTGATGCTCCCAATAAGGCAACTCAAAAAAATGCTTCTTTTTTTCCATAATTCTGCCTCATTAGGATCATCCTCTTCATCATATTCATCATCAGATTCATCCCTTGATCTTCTATTTCTTTGCGTGTTGGGCGGTTGATTCATCTTCCCATAAATGAAATTCATATCTTTCAACATGAACAATATTTCAGATCCACCGGTCTCACGAAGGAGCTTCTACGAACTCTTGATGCAGATCAAACCGAGTACTCTGAAATCTAAATCTATGATTTTCCAGTAACCACCGACGATGCCCCATGTAAGAGAACTTCTTCCCATTATATAACCATTGCGAACATGTTTGCGCAGCACAGCAAAGACAAGAATAACGTCCCTTGATACTCCAACTAGACAGATTGGCATAGGCCGGAAAGTCATTAATAGTCCACATCAATGCTGCACGTAAATTGAAATTCTCCTTTCTCAGTACACCGTATGTCTCAACACCAGCCCACAATTGTTTTAACTCATCAATAAGTGGCTGCAAATATATGTCAATATCATTTCCGGGCCCTTTCTCTCCAGGGATAATCATAGATAATATGAAGGATGATTGTTTCATGCAAACCCATGGAGGCAAATTGTAAGGAACAAGCACCACAGGCCAAGTACTGTACGCAATGCTCATGATTTTGAACGGGTTAAATCCATCAGATGCTAGCCCAAGCCTCACACTCCGAGGATCGCTTGCAAAGCTTGGAAATTTAGAGTCAAATGATTTCCAAGCTAGAGAATCTGCAGAATGCCTTAACAATCCATCATCGGTTCGTCCATCATGGTGCCACGTCATTGACTCGGCTGTCTTCGACGACATGAAAAGCCTTTGAAGCATTGGTATTAGCGAAAAATACCGCAAAACCTTAACTGGCATCTTCCTTGACTGTGCATCATTTTCATCCTTGTTACCATCCTCTGTATTTCTATTCATCCAACGGGATTGACCGCATACATGACAGCACTGTTGGTTTCGTCGGTCGCCCCAATACAACATGCAATCATTTGGGCAACTATGAATTTTGTTGTAGCCAAGGCCCAAATCTTTGATCAGTTTCTTCATGTCTTTGGAAGATTGAGGGATTTTCGCAAACGGGAACATTTCTCTCAAAAACTCCAACAACATTGTCAAAGAGTTTCTATAACATCCTGGAAAGGGCCTATGCATTTTCAGTTTAATTGTACGAAATAACAAGTCTTAAGCACTATGAATAAATTTTTGGTATTTTTGGAATTCTAGAAATGCATAGAAATGGAAATGAACATTTTTGGAAACTTGAACATTTTTGGAAACACGAACATTTTTGGAAATGTTTCAAAAATGGAAAGTGAACATTTCGGGAAACACGGAAATGTAAGAAAAATGGCAAGTTCAGAGCCGATCGAAAATTTTAGGAAACTTAGAAATGATTCCGAAATGTCAAATTTTAAAGTTCAAAATAGGAAATAAGGGCTAGAGGGCCTTAAAAGAAAAAGTTGGAGAAGTTTGACACACAAACAGGCTTGGAAAAGTGGCCTGAAGATGCCACTTAGGGCCTAAGGAAGTGGCGTCACATGCAGGGAAATAGGCCTGGGTTCGAGTCACTTGAGAAGCAAATAAATAAGTTTTATTTTTGCTTCCAGAAGGTTGAGGTGGACGGCATGGGTTTCTAGAAAAGGAAGAGTTTTATTTGCATAAATATGTGAATAATAAGTGATAAATAAAGGATTTTCTTTTAAGAAAATTGAGGAGATAATTGATGGATTAAAGGCTTTTATCTTTTAAATAAAAGAGATAATATTATCAAAAGAGGAGTGGTGGCCAAGTAAGGGACTCCTAGGCTGATAATTTCGGCTATAAAAGGAGGCAGGAGGGCTACTCATCAACGCTTGCTTTCTCCTCCTGCGTCGAAATTTTCCTAGCTCTCTCCCCCTCTCTGCGAATTTTTCTTTAAGCAAAATCCATCTCCTCTTCTTCTATTTTCTTCTCTGTTTTTCTTGTCAAAGCCGAATCTTTATTGATTCTAAGTAAAGGAGCAATCAACTACGACATCTAAAGGGGTTACAAATCGTCGAATATAAGGATCAAGGATCTAAGGTAAGATAAATTTATTTGATTAAAGGTTATGATGTATATGTTAGATTAAATCTAACATGAAGATTTCGACAGCATACATATAGGGCAAGGAATCCTCTTGATTTGGAAAGCGTAAGGTAAGTACATAGATCTAATCGCCAAGGCTTATTTTTGGTATTTAGAATTATTTTTCATTGATCCAAAAGTCAGAAACTGACAAAATTACATGATTTAGTGTTAGCCGATTTCAAGGAAAAGGGATACTAGTAATTTTTGGGAACTTGATCAATCCAATCGGCAAACAAGGTAAGTATTAGTAATACCATTCCTATTGGGATTTGGTTTTAAAATCGAAAAGGTTATTAATGTGTTTTTGTATGATGGGCCGAATATAGGAATTAACAGATCTAAACTTTAGATCGGTAGATCGTTCTTCGGGATTTCAAGGAATCTAATAAGCAAATCAGGTGTGTACTCACACTAACTTTCAATATATCATATGGCAATTATTTTAATATATGAATATGCATAAGAATGTGAATGTGGCTAAGTACCACAAATGTGGTAAGAGTACCCAGGTACGTTTCCTACTTTCGATAGGATTACGAATATGTTATATTGTTAACATGTGAATAATGAGAAATTAAGTATGTTATGCATGATATAAAAAATTTATGGGGCATTCGGGATATATGAGAAAGGGAAGAAGGTGTTGACTTGGTCTCACCAACGGAATATGGTGACTACGGTCACAAAATTTGAATATGGTAACCGGTTACATTATCCGAATTTGGTAACCGGTTACATTATTTGAATATGGTGTCTAATGACACAAATTATATGGGCGATGAGCACGT
Source organism: Gossypium sturtianum (assembly GCA_025698515.1). Classification (NCBI taxonomy): domain Eukaryota; kingdom Viridiplantae; phylum Streptophyta; class Magnoliopsida; order Malvales; family Malvaceae; genus Gossypium; species Gossypium sturtianum. The sequence goes on from CM046943.1 coordinate 126,686,296, forward strand.
CGATTGCAAATGATCGCTTCGATGGTGTGTAGCGGATGGAGGGTTGACTTAGTAGTCCCCACTGTGTGATTGGCGGTGCACGAGTGGTGTGTAGCGGATGGACAAATAGGCTTGGGTTTGGGTTGCATCATTCTTTTTATGAATATGTCTTTGATATGAACATGTATGCCTGAATTGTTGAATGTTAGTTTGTGTACACATTGAGTCTGTTGACTCACCCCGTTGGGGAATATTTTTTTTTCAGGAGATGATCAGTAATGGGCCGGGTCGGCAGGAGCTAAAGGTGGCCATGCATAGCAAGAAAAGACTTTTATTATTTGGGACTGTTATTTGTATTAAGTACTTAAATTTTATTATTTTTGGGTTTTGATTGATGTAATAAGGCCATAAGGCCCAAGTGAATTTCTTTATTTCCTTTTGCTTTACTACTAGATAATATGTCACGAACTAAATTGGATTTATAAAATTAAATAAATGGGTTTTTAATCTAAGCCCAACCCCAAACGAAATTTTCCTGAAAATGCACGAATTTTCTCTAAGAAACAAAGAATTTTGAAACCGGTTTACTCAAGGAACATACCAGATCCGGTTCAGGCTCGTGGGCCGGGTGTGGGGTGTTTCATCTTGGTATCAGAGCCCAGTTTTAAACTCTCGGCCTGTGGGCTAAGGCCCAAAACATTTTTAATTCGAGCCCAAATGATATTCTTTAAAATAAGGCAGGTGTTCTGGCATGGCACCTAAGTCTCCGACCCGCAGCCCACCAGGTAAGTACCCTAACTTTATGTGTGATTTTGTGATTGATGAAGCGTATAAGGGTAGAAAAGGCATGGAACATAGAATAGAATGATAAGGAACATGAACCTTAGGACTAGATTACTCAAACACAGAACCATATAAGACTTAATGCACTAAACAAACCTATGGCTAAGTCACGAGCTAGGGTGTGCAACCTCATGCGCATGTCTAGGATTTGATCGGAAGAGCACGGTATTTAAGCGGTCCTAGTGACTCACCTCCTCTTCGCAGAATCCTACCCAGTGCGTAGCTTCGGTTCACCCTAACTCAGAGGGCTCGGTGGTGTGGCAACCTGCATGCGCATGTCTAGGAATGGTTTCGATGGGAGCTTGGTATTTAAGCGATCCGCGTGACTCACCTCCTCTCCATTCGAATCCTACAGTGCGTAGCTTTGGTTCACTACGACCAAAGAGGGCTCGGTCATAGGCTAAACATAATGACTAAAACCCGAAAGGGAACTAGCCATGTTTTGAAAAAAAGAGAGAACAAAACAACAAACCCTAATTTGCAAAATATTAAAAAAATACCTTGATTTTGAAAAATTATAAAATTGCCCCTAACTTACAAAATTACCAAAATGACTACGATTTCCAAAATTTTTGCAACATCATCGTTTTGAAAAGTACAATTCTCAAAAAGAACCCTCAAAGTTTTACAACTTTTGAAATATCCCTAACTTATTAAATTTTACAAATTTACCCTGGTTTTAGAAAATTAAGAAATACCCACGAGGTTAAAAAAATTACCGAAATACCCTGATTTTAAAATTTTCCAAATTACTCTCGGGATTTTGAAATTACCAAAATACTTTTTGTGAAATCACCGAGGAACTCTTCCCTTTGAAAATTACGAAAATGTCCTCAGAGGACAAAATTACGAAAATACCCATGGGTAGTGGAAAAACATCAACGATGAAAACTACAACATTTCTCTGAATGAACGAAAGTTCATAATTGATTTATGGATGTATGAATGTAAAGACTGTGTGTGCATGTATGGATACGAAAGAACCACTCCTAAAATTTTTCCGTAAAAATTCTTCGCGAATAATCGATGAAACAAGGACTAATTCATAAAACTTTTTACTCGGATTAAATCGCGACGTTAGAAATAAGTTCTAGGGGACATGAACTTAGGGATTGTGCCTAGAAAGTATGATGGTTTCATTAAGATCAGAGTGCGCAATAAAGCATAGTGCGGTGAGAAGGATTGTACAATTTGTTAATAAGTAATTTCGAGGGACGAAATTATTTTTAAGAGGAGGGTAGAACTGTAACATCCTGGAAAGGGCCTATGCATTTTCGGGTTTAATTGTACGAAATGACAAGTCTTAAGCACTATGAATAAATTTTTGGTATTTTTGGAATTCTAGAAATGCATAGAAATGGAAATGAACATTTTGGAAACTTGAACATTTTGAAACTTGAACATTTTGGAAATGTTTCAAAATGGAAAGTGAACATTTTGAAACTGGAAATGTAAGAAAAATGGCAAGTTACTGAGCCGATCGAAAATTTTAGGAAACTTAGAAATGATGCCGAAATGTCAAATTTTAAAGTTCAAAATAGGAAATAAGGGCTAGAGGGCCTTAAAAGAAAAAGTTGGAGAAGTTTGACACACAAACAAAGCTTGGAAAAGTGGCTGAAGATGTCACTTAGGGCCTAAGGAAGTGGCGTCACATGCAGGGAAATAGGCCTGAGTTCGAGTCACTTGAGAAGCAAATAAATAAGTTTTATTTTTGCTTCCGTAAGGTGAGGTGGACGGCATGGGTTTCTAGAAAAGGAAGAGTTTTATTTGCATAAATATGTGAATAATAAGTGATAAATAAAGGATTTTCTTTTAAGAAAATTGAGGAGATAATTGATGGATTAAAGGCTTTTATCTTTTAAATAAAAGAGATAATATTATCAAAAAGAGGAGTGGTGGCCAAGTAAGGGACTCCTAGGGTGATAATTTCGCTATATAAAAGGAGGCGGGAGGGCTACTCATCAACGCTTGCTTTCTCTTCCTCTCTGTGTCGAAATTTTCCTAGCTCTCTCTCCCCTCTCTCGCGAATTTTTCTTTAAGCAAAATCCATCTCCTCTTCTTCTATTTTCTTCTCTGTTTCATGTCAAAGCCGAATCTTTGTTGATTCTAAGTAAAGGAGCAATCAACTACGACATCTAAAGGGTCTACAACTTTCGAATATAAGGATCAAGGATCTAAGGTAAGATAAATTTATTTGATTAAAGGTTATGATGTATATGTTAGATTAAATCTAACATGAAGATTTCGATGCAGACATATAGGGCAAGGAATCCTCTTCGATTTGGAAAGCGTAAGGTAAGTACATAGATCTAATCGGCCAAGGCTTATTTTTGGTATTTAAAATTATTTTTCATTGATCCAAAAGTCAGAAACTGACAAAATTACATGATTTAGTGTTAGCCGATTTCAAGGAAAAGGGATACTAGTAATTTTTGGGAACTTGATCAATCCAATCGGCAAACAAGGTAAGTATTAGTAATACCATTCCTATTGGGATTTGGTTTTAAAATCGAAAAGGTTATTAATGTGTTTTTGTATGATGGGCGAATATAGGAATTAACAGATCTAAACTTTAGATCGGTAGATCGTTCTTCGGGATTTCAAGGAATCTAATAAGCAAATCAGGTGTGTACTCACACTAACTTTCAATATATCATATGGCAATTATTTTAATATATGAATATGCATAAGAATGTGAATGTGGCTAAGTACCACAAATGTGGTAAGAGTACCAGTGCACGTTTCCTACTTTCGATAGGATTACGAATATGTTATATTGTTAACATGTGAATAATGAGAAATTAAGTATGTTATGCATGATATAAAAATTTATGGGGCATTCGGGATATATGAGAAAGGGAAGAAGGTGTTGACTTCGGTCTCACCAACGGAATATGGTGACTACGGTCACAAAATTTGAATATGGTAACCGGTTACATTATCCGAATTTGGTAACTTCGGTTACATTATTTGAATATGGTGTCTAATGACACAAATTATATGGGCGATGAGCACGTCGATTGCAATGATCGCCTTCGATGGTGTGTAGCGGATGGAGGGTTGACTTAGTAGTCCCCACGGTGTGATTGGCGTGCACGGGTGGTGTGTAGCGGATGGACAAATAGGCTTGGGTTTGGGTTGCATCATTCTTTTTATGAATATGTCTTTGATATGAACATGTATGCCTCGAATTGTTGAATGTTAGTTTGTGTACACATTGAGTCTGTTGACTCACTCCCGTGGGGAATATTTTTTTTCGGAGATGATGAAGAATGGGCCGGGTCGGCAGGAGCTAAAGGTGGCCATGCATAGCAAGAAAAGACTTTTATTATTTGGGATCGTTATTTGTATTAAGTACTTAAATTTTATTATTTTTGGGTTTTGATTGATGTAATAAGGCCATAAGGCCCAAGTGAATTTCTTTATTTCCTTTTGCTTTACTACTAGATAATATGTCACGAACTAAATTGGATTTATAAAATTAAATAAATGGGTTTTTAATCTAAGCCCAACCCCAAACGAAATTTTCCTGAAAATGTACGAATTTTCTCTAAGAAACAAAGAATTTTGAAACCGGTTTACTCAAGGAACATACCAGATCCGGTTCAGGCTCGTGGGCCGGGTGTGGGGTGTTTCAGTTTCCGGTCCACCCACCCAAACATTTTAAGTGAAATAGACAAATACAGAAAGACAGTTTTGAAAATTTGGATCCATCATATAGTTCTTTGTTCATTTCACCAAGTAACGTGTAGAACTTCGCCGCTTCTTCATTTGGCTGATCATCGAGTACACTTCTTCCCCTTTTGGTGAAAGTATTTCCACCAAAATTATAATCATCGGTTGCACCCAAATCAGGTGGAAATGACTGCAAACCATCACCACGCATATTAAATGCATCCCGCAACATGCCATCCATGTCATCTTCTCTAACATTCTGATTGTAAGTACTATGAGGATAACCCAGATTCATCGATGAAGAGGCTCCACTATATGTACACTCTCCATGGAAAATCCATTTTTTATACCCCCGAACAAAACCATCAACAACTAGATGTTCGTAGACAACTTCACGATAATGTCAATTGATATTGCAACACTTCTTACACGGGCAAAGAATCATATTCTCTTGGCTTGCATTTTGAAATGCAAAATTCAGAAAAGTTTCTACTCCATTTCGATAGCCGTTGCTTACCCTGACAAATTCATCCAAGTTCTATCCATTTCGTAGTTGTTGAAGTCTAAAGTTGACAATAAATTACACGGCTAAATTGTTAATTTATAATTTGTGTAAGTAATGATATGATATATATAACTGAGTACTATCTAAGTTAAGTAAATTATGTAAGTTATGAAGCTTGATCTTAAAATTATGTAAGTTATGAAATTTGATCTTAAAATTATGTAAGTTATGTATTCTTTATGATTCATCATACATGGCATTGTTACACCTAGGGAGGATCCATTATATCTAACAGTGAGATATAAGGCAACCCGTCAGGTTTCCAGCCTATATACTTTGAATCTTTTTTTTTAAAGTTAAAGAAAACTTTTAAAAGCGGGAATTAAAAATAAAGTATATATCATCAAAAGATATATATTCATGTACTATGTAAGTTATGTAAATTATGTAAGTTATGAAGTTTGATCTTAAAATTATGTAAGTTATGAAGTTTGATCCTAAAATTATGTAAGTTAATTAAACAATGATCATTATTATTATTATATTGATAAAAAAAATTATAAGTTTTAAAAACATTTACAAATTTTAAATATTAAAATCAAACATTATTAATATAAAAAATATATTCTTTAAGATTCACCATACATGGCATTGTTACACCTAGGGAGGATCCATTATATCTAACAGTGAGATATAAGGCAACCAGTCAGGTTTCTAGCCTATATACTATGAATCTTTTTTTTTAAAAAAGAATTTGATTTTAAAAAAATATATATTTTTTAATGCCATATATATTTTAAAACTCCTTTTTTTTTAAATTATAATTTAACATTTTATATAATTTTTAAGTTATTTATATTTTTATTAAATTTTGAGAAAAATACAAATTGTATATATTTTTAGAGGCAACAATTTGTTTATTTTAAAAAGTCGACAAGCAAATTAAAAGGTATTTAAGTCAATATGTTATTTGAGTTGTAAACTACAAGTCGACTAGAATTGAAAAATCAAACCACTTATTCGAATTGATTCGAAGAAAAATTAAATAAGTCAATTCAATTAATTCGAAATTCAGTAAAAAAATTTAAAGTACTTAAGTGATAAAAACGATATAGTTAGAGGCTAATTTTGTAGTTAAATAATTATAATAGAAACAATTATCATAAGCACCAAATATAATAACCAATTTTAATTGTTCTGCCAAAGCGAAAGGAGTATCTTAAGTCCCTTTTTGCATGCAAAAAGCCATTCATTTTTAGTCAAAAACAAAGTAAACAATAATTAAATAATATCATGCATTAATCAAAACCCTTAAAAGAAAAAAAAGTTAAATCAAAACACTTAATAAGAATCAAATCTCAATCTCATTAAATAAAATAATGACAAACTCATACCTTTTTGGCTTTTCCTTTGTTTTGATGATAGTGTTTCTTTGGGCCTTTGGCTATATATTTTTAAATTATATCACCTTTGTCTCTGTTAAACATTCAAATAATTTGCAGCAATTTAAACACCACAATTAACAACATTTTTAGACCTCAATTATAGCAATAAAACATCTCAATATACAGCAAATAAATAGTTCAAATTACAAGATGCACGAACAGGGCTTCTTGATTTTAAAAAGGAGCGAGAATAAACATCCAAATGTACTTTGCTTGAGCAACTGGAAATTCTTTAAGTCATTGGACAGACCCTAAATATGAAATAATTTAGAAGTGGACAAATCAATGAAAAATGAAAATATAAAAAGCATTACCCATGAAATCAACTATACTCACTCTTTCAAACCAATTCTACTTGTTGCTCAACGAAGTTCAAATACTTAGGCAAGTAAGAAAAGATGTGCACAATATCTGAAGCAGAAACCAATATGCAATCAGAATGATTGCTAAAACATGCGTAGCTAAAGTTGCATCTGAAGAGAATCCAAAATCTAGAGTTGATGCAAATGCAACATACTGAATATTAATGACTTGTAATTCACAGAGGGGAAAATCAGCAGGGAATTGTGTATGTCAAGGAAAAATAGTAGTTGTCGATGGTATACAACCCTTAAATAAATGAAGGATTAAAACATCAATAAGACTTTGATAAAAACATTCGAATTTTCACGATATCCAAACATAAACAACAAAACGAACAAGAATGATAAAAAATTCTTTTACGCAAAGTACAATCCACATTTCTATAAGTTCAATAATTTAACTTAATGAATATATTTTTGGAAATTTCTTGAAGAAAACAAATTTATATGCACCAATACTAATTAATATCGACCAATAATAATACATACATGTCGGTAATAACCCAAAAAAATTACGAAGACTGTATCATTTAGGTTTACCTCAACTAGTACGCACAGGTGAACGAACGGCAAACTTATGGTACCAAACACCGAGTTTAAAGGATAAAACCTTATAATGCGGCATCAAAACAAACATGCCATGAAGTAGTAACTCATAAACAAGTTCCAAAAATATATTACTTATTAAGAAAATGAGTAAAGAAAAAGGGTATGTGAAAGAACAAATGAAAAAGAATAGGTCTTATTGAACAATGGAGTGTAACCAAGATTTCAAACAATGGGAAACTCCCATAAATACCTCTGCAGTCCTATACGTATCTCAGTCCTTAATCGTTTGATGCAGTTGAGTTTACATATGATGAAGAATCTTTCTGATGGTATACCTATGCAGCACTTTAACACTTCGATTCACAGCAGTTAAATACTTCAATTCCAACAGTTTAAAACTTCAATTTACAGCATTTAAATTGATCAATTTGCAGCAAAAAAGGGATATATATTCACAAAATGGAAAAATGAACAGGATGAAATACCTCTAAAATTAGATATTCGAATGAGCTCAAGCTGAGTATCGACCTCTAAAATTTCAATAAGTATACCTGCTTCAGCATCAATTCATTTGCACAAACATTAAAAAAAAAAAAAACAATCAGTCGAATCATATGTATATGCAAATTGAAACTTTTTTTCCTTGTTGGTATATAAAAAAACCAATTAAAACAAGATACTAATTTAAACATTTATACAAAAAAAAATGATAAAAGACATTTAAAGCATAATGGGAGAATAAAAATTTATGTAAAAAGCATGCTTTTGATTTAACAAGGATTAAATCTGTGAACCGATCAATCAGATTAATTAACCAAATTCAATTGATTCCAGCTTCTCCTCACTGTGTGTTGAATGTCTTCCCCTCTCTTATCATCTTTCTTTTACAGGAAATTAATCTACTCTTACATATATATATATATAATATATATATATATATTAATAAATGTGAAATGCACAAAAGTGGTGCTAAAGTGAATCAAATTATTAAAGCTTTTAAATTACAAAGGCATCCATCCATCTTTTCTTCAAGCTATTTTCCCCTGCTTTTACGAGGCTATCTATTCTACTCTTCTGTCTACACCATTTCATTTCATGTATATATTCTAGATTTTAGGCATTGAGCCAATTTAATTAGAAATTTCCTCACGCACACAACTCAAATCTCTTAACCATTAAACCAAAACAAATTACTTTACATAAATATTAATAGATGGAAGAAAGAACCGAAACAAGTATAAGGGAAAAAAAACTTACCGACTAGTTGCTTTGACCTATCCCAAAAACAAGAAACAAATAGCCGATGGGGGAAGTAATCAGATTGGGGAAGTTTTTCGCACCAGAAATCGAAGAAGGATTTAGGGATTGGGAGGGGAAACGCAAAAGGGATTAGGGATTTAGGGATTTGAGAAATCGAAAAATGGGGAAAACAAAGTGTTAAGCAATTAAAATGGATGGAAAAAGAACGACGCCGTTTCAGTAGAAAAATTAACCCTATTGCGGCGCTTTTCAATAAACGCCACTAAATAGTTCCAAAAAAAACGCAGTCGTTTTTCTTCCATTTTGTGGTGTTTTGGGCTAAAACGCCAGTAATAACATGGCTCATTTTTGCGGTGTTTTTACAAAAACGCCGGTAATACATACTTTTTGCGGCGTTTTTCGTAAAGCGCCACTATTGATACTAACTGCGCCACAAAAACGACGTCGTTTTCTATTAAATATGAAGACTTTTTGCGGCGTTTTTTAAATAAACGCCGCTAATGCTTTCATACCAATTAATATTTAAAATTTCAACAAAATTAAAAATTGTTTACAATTTCTTTTAAATTATATATACGCCAACAATAAAATACATTTATGTATTTTATATATTAAAATATATTTATAAAATTAAATACATCAATATATTTTTATATTGAATAAATATAAATATTTATGTATGCAATATATTAAAATATTATATCAGTAATTGGGTTAATATTTCACAAGATCTGGGATCAAATTAAAGTTCATGTATATATAATTGAACATTAAATCATTGTTCATGTATGCTTTTGGAATTTAACCCATTTTGATATATATATTTTTAAAAATAAAAAATTATATTTATCTTATTTAGATATATATTTAAAAAATCCAAACCCTAAACCTTAAATATCAAACCCCAAACCCCTAAACTCAAACCCTCAACCATAAACCTAAACCCATAACCTCAGCCACCTAGATACAACCAAACTCCAAAATCCAGTCTCAATATATAATAAACCCTAAACCATAAATCCAAGACCCTAAACCCAATACCATAAACCCTAACCCGAAACCTTAATCTGAAACCCTAAACCATAATCATAAATTAAACTATAATTTTGGGAATTCGTGTGGCCAGACTATAAATCATATATAAATCCTTAAATACAAAACCATAAATCTTAAAATTCTAAACCCTAAAACCAATACACTAAACCCTTAAACCATTACATACAAATCCTACACCCTAAAACCTTAAACCTTAAATCCTAAACAATAAACCCTAAACATACACTATACACACTTCACTCGAAACTCTAAACCCTAAACCATTACCACTAAATCATAAATCCAAATCAGGAAACCCCAAAATAAAATAATTTTGATATTGAATTATTATACGAGGACAAAAACAGCCGTTCTAGTTTTGAAACAATTTGCTTTTTTTTTGTATGCGTTTTTAATAAAAACGCCGCTATAGCTTGGCCTTCTCAAAACGACGACGTTTGAGTTTTGAAATTTTTAGATATTTAGCGGCGTTTTCGATATAAACGCCGCTATATCTCTTACCTTTAGTGGCGTTTTTGGTACAAACGCCGCTATACATCTTCTATTTAGTGGCGTTTTTGGTACAAACGCCGCTATTGCTTGGCCTTTTCAAAATGTCGACGTTTGAGTTTTGAAGTAATTAGATATTTAGTGGCGTTTTTTATACAAACGCCGCTATAGCTCTTACCTTTAGTGGCGTTTTTGGTACAAACGCAGCTATATCTCTTACCTTTAGTGGCATTTTTAGTACAAACGCCGCTATTGGTTGGCCTTTTTAAAACGTCGACGTTTAGGTTTTGAAGTAATTAGATATTTAGTGGCGTTTTTTAACAAACGCCGCTATAGATCTTACTTTTAGTGGCGTTTTTGGTACAAACGCCGCTATATCTCTTACCTTTAGTGGCGTTTTTGGTACAATCGCCGCTATTGCTTGGCCTTTTTAAAACGTCGTCGTTTGGGTATTGAATTAATTAGATATTTAGTGGCATTTTTTAAACAAACGTCGTTATTGCTCTATTTTTAGCGGCGTTTTTCTTCAAACGCCGCTAATGTTTAATATTTGCGGCGTTTTTTTGTCCAAACGCCACGAAAAACGCCGCTAAAGCCCTATTTTCCTGTAGTTGTAGTTTCATTCAATTAGTAATTAAAATAAAAAAAAATAAATAAAAATAAATTTTATTATCATTTTCAAATAATAATTATAGTTTACTTTGACTAGTTATCTTACTGCGTGCGAAGTATGAGAGATTTATTATCTTAATCTTACATAATAATTATGAATTTGTAATAGATTGTAATTTTTGAAATTCAAAATATATGAAATTTTTTGTTTTAATGTGAAAAAACTAAACATTAATAAAATAATGAATGTAAAAGTGTGATTAAAAAGGAAAAAGAAATTAAATGTGAAGAAACGTGTGTTAATAATGATATTATATTTGGTGGCAAAAAAAGGATTCAACTACTCACTCATTGATAGATTGAGGTTTGGGTGTGCAAGATAAAATGTAAAGAGTTAATATTTTGTGTTCTAAAACCTTATATTAGTCAATAAAAAGTCTCTAAGTTGTCATTATATGCACATATTAATTCCTTTCTGTCGTTTAATTGGGCTAGTATGTTCCTCTTTCCTTGATTCAACCTGATTTATCATTCATTTTCCCTTTCCCTTGTCGAAAGACGATCCACAAGCAATAGACTGCAAAATGGATTCAATGATGATTAAGTGCATAATTTTGTGGATTAGTATGGACTTGTCAAACAAACTTCCTAATGTATCTTATTAATGCTTTGTATTCATCTTTGTAAGGAACTTCATGAATCGGGGAACAATCAACATATTGCATTCAAGTCTAAAGTTGAAATCAGTCAATTGCACTTGGAAGATCAAGAATCTTCTTTAGTTTGATGGCTTCATGTTCTGTCAAAAAAGAGTTTTATTTAGTAAATTATATCATATATATTTATTAAGAAAAAAAGGAAATCTGTGTAATTATTAAGTGTACTAAAAATGTACGAACCCCAGAGTAATTGAGAATTCGACTTACAATTCTATCGAATAGAACAAAAAAGTTGTAGTGGTCTCATCCACAACTATATCAGTCAATTTAAACCTGAACTTTATTAGTAAAGAAATAATTTGTTGATAAGTATGCAGATATTGAATTATAGTTTTGTATAATGATAAATTTGTAACCATATTAAATTTTAATTAATGTTTTATTTTTTGGAAAATAACTTATAAGAACGGTATCGAGGAATAGGGAGTTGAACAGGATCACCATAATTGTTACATTTAACACCTTCTTCCACTTGCTCGACCTTTTCCCTATGAATAGGATATGTTAGGTAGTAACAGTCAAATTTCGTATCAACTATTGTTATAGTTGCTCGACATGCAAAATTATGTATTTGTTATATATTTTAAAAAATCTACATAAAAGTTAACAATGACATAAATGTAGAATGAAGTGTGTAATATTTGTTAAAATAAATATTTTGTCTCATAAACATACAATACCTCCCAGAACCTTGTTTAATGAAATCGATCAATTTTGCAATGCATACTCTGTTGGTGAATAATATTTCTGCAAGAAATGTGCTCTTGGAGGGCGTTGTGAATTCCTCAATTGCGGAGGTAGAATGGATGAATTGAAATATTGCATGTGGATTATAACTTGTATATTTTGAATAGTAATGGCGATGATTTATCATTGAATGTTTAATTAAAGGAATAAAATTAAAATACCTCTGTAATAGTGTGGATCTTTCAAGAATGTTCGAATTCTTGTAAATCTTTGTCGATACTGTAGAGGACAATGTGTGATTACCTTTATAAAGATTATAGTCAATTTCAGTAAATGACAATAGTAAAAAAATGAATTAATATGGAATAAATATATGATATGAGCTTACTATACCAAGAAATTTTAATACAATTGTGCAAATAACAACAATGACAATGATTTCATTTTGTTCCTCTAGGAGCACATCATCAACTTGATAAGCACATGATTCCCAAAGTGTGATGTGCAAGAGATTGGCACTGCGTCAAGAAGTAATGAAATCTATAATGGATTTTTAGTACAAATAATAAATAAATTAAATGCATTATATACATAAAACATACTTAGCATCTTTAAGTTGTATTGCCCTTTTTAGTACCATCTTCCCACATATTTCTTAATTCACTATTTCTTATAATTTCTCCAATCGACCTATAACATGATTATATAAATATATATGATATGATAGGTGGAAATATGTTTATTGATGGATAACTAACCTATGATACATGTGTTAGACTATGTCAATCTATTTCCTTTATGAAACATTATTGAAGTGGTGCAAGCAATAACTGGTTAAATGAATGTGTTAGACTATGTCAATCTATTTCCTTTTTCATTTTCTAACCCTAGTCGCTGCCGGTCGAAGAGCTCCACCACTAGTGCTACAACGAACACAAAACCACCACCAAATGGCAGGTCTTTACACCCTTTATCCATCCTTCAGTTTAGATTTTCCCAAAAAAGCAACCAAAACCTACAAAACCCTAAGTAAACGTTTGAAGTTGAAAACCCCAATCCGTCGATGTCCACCGTTAGATCGTCACAAGCTCGAGATATGTTGTTCTCCTCAACCCCTTCTCTACCTTGGTTGTTCGGATTGTTGAACGAAGCTCTAATACCCAAATAATCACGAAGCCCTAAAAGATGAGTTCTCTCTATGCTTTTTTTTCCTTTTTTATTATTTTTGTGATTTTTTCTTTTCTTCTTGCTTTATATCTTTTTCTTGATTTTTATTTATTTCATTCTTCCTCTATCGTAGGTTTAGGTTTAAGGCTTTTTTTTTTTATTTTCTTTTTCGGTGTGTGTGGGGTGAGGCTATGATTGGTTTAAGTCAGGGTTTGGTTTGAGTAAAGAGTGAGGTTGATTGTAATGAGAAAAGGGTGGTCAGGGGTGGTGAAATAGAGGGCCCGGATAAGGTGGTGAAAATGGAGTGAATTGATGTAACGCCCCAAAATTTTTAATTTCGGCTATTGTGAATTTTGACACACAACGGTGTATCTTCTTCAGTGGTTAAGTGTTCTGGGTGTGTGTGGGAGGTCCCAAGTTCAAGCCAAGCCTTTGGCTAAATTTTGGTATTTTTCTGAAGAAAGCCTTATTGTTGGTCAGTATGCTTTTAAGTAAAAGTTGGTAGATAATTAACAGAATGGGCCTGCTGGTCTGGTGGTTAAATGGAGTGTTGGTGTGAAGGAGGTCTTATGTTCGAATCTTAGCTTGGGCATTATTTTTGCTCGTCCGTCTAGAAGAGTTTGAGATGGACTAAAAATCTGAGTAGTGGATTTAGTGGGGAGTTTGGTAGAGAAAATTAAGGGAAAAGATTTTGGGGTTATCAATTTTTGTTCATCTTTTTCTTTTCCCCAAAACAAAATTTTCGATTTTCTCTTCTCCCTTTTTGTTGCCGTTCCCTTTTCCATTGTCTTCTTGCTGCCAAATTTTCTTCTAATTTTTCCCTCATGCTTTCCTTTTCCGATTCTTTTCTTTCAATTTCGTTATGCTTCGTGGACTGCACGCATTCGGTAAGTTTAGTTTTAGGCTAAACTTTAATTATGTTTTGTTCAAATATTAAGAAGGGTTTGTTTGGTGTTTAGGGGTTTTTCAAAGGGCTGAATATCAATCAATGGCGTTCTAAGGGCGTGGAATTCCTGATTATTCGATTGAAGGTAATGGTTTTTCGTTCGATAGATGAATACCCCGTTTCGGGTTTAATTCAATTCGATTGTTTAAGTGATTAATGGAGTGAAAAATTGATCAATTGAAGGTTGGGGATTGCTTGGAGTTGCTTTTACGTCAAAAATGATACAGGTTTGTACCCTAAACGCAGAAAATGGGATTCGATGAAAAGCCGAAATTGCTTGCTGTCGAGAGATAAGAGAAAATAGTATTGGACAGTAACAGTAGCCTAACTTTGAAAAATCATTAAAAAAATGGAAATTGAGTTAGAGGTTGAATAAAATATGAAATTAAATTTTATTGAGTCTAGTTTTTCATGGAAGAAACAATGTAAGCAATGGAATTGTAAATTATGAGATATGATAATTTTTGTGAGACAATGTCAGAATGATTTCGTGTTCCCCTGTTCTGAATTCAGAAAATCATAAAAATTGTAAAAAAATAATTATGGGTTAGAATTTATATGCTTAAAATTATTAATGAGTCTATTTTCAAGAGAAACAATCGGGAACATCATCCGAATCCCATACTAGGAGAAAATAATTTTTTAGTGAAGAAGGGCCGAAACTGTCAGACAGCAGAACAGGGATGACTTTTAAGAATTAACTGTACTTATTGGCTAAACCATAAATTCTGAAAATTTTATGGTAATAAAATATGTGAGTCTAGTTTCAGAAAAATCAAGAGGATATTAATTTGGAATTCTGTAGCTCAAGTTATAAATAATTTAGTGACAATGACTCAAGTAGATAGCTTTGAATAAACATATAAGTAAATAGTGAAAACATATATGAATATTTAGCTAGCATGGGTTACATTAAAAATGAATCACACGGCCAAGGCCAATTTGGGCCGTCTGGGCCACACGGGCAGGCCATATGGGCGTGTGAGCCCATTTTTCTGAAATGTTTTATAAGGTTGCACGGGTCGCCCAAGTCGACTGTGGACCCTCTTGTAGGTCTCTGTAAGATTTACTTAGACCCTATATAAGTGATCTATCTGTTCATTCGATTTGCGTACTAAGCATGTATACTGATATGAATATATGAGTTTAAATTGCATAGTAGCATGTCATTCTTGTATGTTGCATTGCATCGGGGTGGGTTGATTATGATTGGAGGAATTATATGAAAGGCTCTTAAGCTGTTATCCGCATTTCATTTGCAAATTTACGATTATGTGTCGATTCGGTACAACATGGTGTGTAAATTTGGGTGGGTTGATTTTATCCCCACATGGTGTGTAGGGTTGGACGGAGTTGGTGTGTAGAGGTGGTGGGTAGGACTTTGTTATCTCGCATATCTTTATGCGAAATGGGCTAAGGCCGTATAATATGTCTGATTCTGAATCTGAGTGGGCTATGGTCCACACCATTTTTGTAATGGGCTCAAACCCGAACTGTGAGATTATGTCTGCTATCCGATATCTCTGTGTGTATGTTTTTGTGGGGATTACACACATCGAGTTTTGAAAAACTCACCCTTTTGCATTTAATCCGTTCGAGTAATCCCAGCAGATGAGGCGGATCGGTGCTGTGGAGGACTCGTCGGCGGTGACCACGGTTCTGGATAGTTATTTATGGTTTATTTTTAATTCTGCTTTGGTTATATTTGGGTAAATTTTATGTAATAAGGCCTTTCGGATTTTAGTTTAAAACTTGGGATGATTATTTCATAAACTGCTAGCAATAGGACAAGACGCGAGTTTTCAAAATAAACAAAGGTTTTATCAAAATACGTACGACCTCGCAAATCATTTTAAAAGCTTCCGCAACGTATAAAGTTTTGAAAATGGATAATCAATATATAAACGACACGTTTTGACGATAGCCTAAGATACCTAAAAATAGTTTTAACGCAGTTACGTTTTTTAAAGCACTATCATGTGACATCGCCAAATTCAGCCATAACGTCCAGGCCGGGTTGGGGTGTTACAATTGAGATAGTATGGTAGTGTGGAGGAGATGGTGTGCATGAGTGGAGCTGAGAATCGAAAGAGAGCCAATAGGGGGTTGGTTTAAGGGTTGATGATGGTTGGTTGGTGGCACTTTGGTTTCAGGTGATGGTGAAAGTGAATACAGGTCAGTGGCAATAGGTGTCGATAAGGGCGAAGATGATTGTCGAATGGGATTGTAGTGGATAGGAGTTAATGGTGACTTGGTGCGGGAGAGGTGGTTAATTCTGTCATGGGGCTAGACTTTCAATCTCACAATCTGTGTGGCCTTAGGCGATTCCCTTGCTCCGAATGTGCCTAAATTAGCCTAACACCCACAAAGTGAGGATTCTCGCTGAATTCTTCCAAGGCACAAGAAGCAAACTCAAGCCAAAAGAATGCTCAAAAGAACATAATAACCACATAAAAACAATGCACGAGAGGTGTTTGAGTAAATGTTCTCAATTATATTCCTTCTCTCTAAGAATACAAAATAATGGGTGATTTACAACTAAGGGGAGGCTTTCTATTTATAGTTGAGCTCTTCCAAAATCGACAGTATAGTTTGAATTACATCGACGGATAAGATCAAAGCATATTTGCAATTAAGGGATTTACATAACTCCTAGATTACAAAATGAAATCTTATCAGATTACATATATTATAAGATTACTTTCCCTATTTACTTAGGTAGCCTAATTTCTCATAATTGCCTCATTGGGCTATCAAGGCTTCAAGTAGATAGGCCTCGTCACTTGTTTTTCGAATCGGGCCAACTCTCGTGGGTTAAATGAGCCCCATTTTATATGTAGACCTCTATGAGACATCTTTTGTGTGATGGTCACGAGTTTTGAATTGCGGCTCATGACACTTGTTTGATGTTGATGAATGGTGGAAGTTGGGTAGTAATGTGTTGAGAAAAGAGTTGTTTATGGGTCAGGTCGGGCTGAGGCCCGATTACAAAAGTTTTCAAGCCCATGCTCGCTTTTGGGTCGAGGCACCCAAAAAGCCCATTTCACTATTAAAAATTAATAAAATATAAAATATATATTCTTAATTGATGTTTTATATATTTTATAATTAAATTTAAATTAAAAAAATATTTTTTATTATTTAAATAAAACTTGAGTTGGACTGGATCGAGCTAAGGTGCAAAAATCTTTGCCCAAACTCAAGTGTATATGAGACACTTAGCAAATATATCAAATCTTTTAGGGTTATACCTCATTTAAATTAAATTAAAAGATTGAGTGATTGAAATAATAAATATTTAATGAATTGGAAGGACATGGATTTTATTACTTATTAGGTGAAAAAACAAAACTTAGAAAAGAAAATATCATGTGAGATATAGGGAAGTAACTAAAATAATGTAATATAAGTGATTAAATTACAAAATTTTTATTTAGAATAAATTACCCGAAAGAAAATGGAAACATGAAGATGAAATCCAGTTGAAGTGAAAGGGAGGCCCAGTCTGTCGAATCAGAGACAGCAGCATAAGTCGCAACCACCAATACAGCTGTTTCACACACATATCTAGACTTCCCTTATCGTACAAAAAGGATCTTAACCCGACTACTGAATCTTTTTATTTAATCCATCTCTTTCCAACCTTATGGATACCCAAGTGTTGTAAATCCCTATTTTAGAGTTGTTTTAAGTCATTTTATTTTCCAGGAGTTAATACATGTGCACGTACACTTGGAACCTTCCTTAATACCTTTCGGCCTCTTTGATCATATAGTTGTCCAAGTGGGACAGACTAGAATTCATGGTATCACGTGTCCACAATTCGACTTGTTCCTAATTTTTTTTAAAAAGATGAAATCTAATAATTTCTTTTTCTCCAATTTCCAAGATCTCCCTCCCACCTTCATCATCAATTTGCATTTTTTCTTTGTTTGCAGGCAGCCTGTTTTCATTGTCAAACATTTAGTTTTTTCTTACAGCAGATTATATAAAATCTCCAGCTTGTGGGACATTTACTATCAGAGGACAAACTTCTCTCTCTCAGAAATTATTGAACAATTAATTATTGTCCCACTGCACAAATTGTTTTTCTTTTTTTGCATTTCCAAAGGTTAATTCAACCCCACAGAAACAAATGAGACCAAATTCCAAAATTCAAACTGTTTATTCTAAGATAATGTTTGATTACCATGTTGTTTTAAGCCAAGATCCTCGGCTAAAGATTTTGATTTTTTTTTTAAATGAGAAAAAGTGTGGTGGAGCTATCTCTGATTTTGTTTAATCTCTTTTTTGTCTTTCATATTCCTATATAAAAGTGTTGTCACGTCAATATTTTATTCTAAATCACAATATTTCGAATTAAGACTAATTTTTAATTAAAAGCTCGTCAAATTATATTCTCTCTATATATTTTTTAATTCAATTAATTTATATTAAAATTTATCACACTAAAAAATTTGCCTTTAAGAAAATAATATATCATATATAAATGACAGTATTTCCCTTTATTAAAAAAAAAGCAAATGGACTTTTTATGATGATGAGAAACTACATAAATAATAATGGGTATGTGAATGTTGTTTTTTTTACATAATAAATTTGTTGGTTATATTTTTTTGAATTTGATAAGATAAAAATAATTGTATTTTCTTAATTAGGGGTGATTTGATAATTTTTCCAATTAAATTGGTATCTAGTAACTTGTGAAATCAAGTCAATCTAATACTTTATTATTTGTACAGATAATAATGATATTTATTAGAAAATATGAAATCTTCTTTTTTTTTTTTTAAAAAAAAAAAACTACCATGGGGATTATTGTGTAACAGAAAAAGATAAAGGGTATAATTTTTTTTTTTTTTTACGTTTGATATATCATTGCCTAAATTAAAAACATTGAATGGATCATCAGGCAAAATGATAGTGTATATATAGAGTGGGAATGAAGGAGTAAATAGATTTGGGGAGTATAAGCTAGTGTTTATTGGTTGTTGGAGTTGATCATCTTAGATAAGTGTGCGAGTGAGCCATTTTAATTTAAATCAGTGAGAAACTATCGTGAATTGAGGCGTAGTTGAATCCACAAAACAAGGGAAAGGGGAGGGATGAAATTACAAAGAGAATAAAATGATAGCTCAACCGAGCCTGCACAGTGTTTGAAATGAGAAGAGAGTTTGACAGGGACGTAGGGAGGTGATGTGTTGGATAGTGGGGCAATGGGGGGGCATTCAGTGTGATTTCATATATAAAATGGCAAACCATCACACCATTTTCTTTCATTCCTCCCTGTACTTTTGGCCTTTGATTTCTCAACAGTTTGCTGCTGACTCTTGTTGCACTGAGCAAACAGGAACCAGAATTACTATTTGAAGGCTTTCCTATTATGGAAAATCATCACCACAATTCAAGATTCAAGCGTGTATGCGTCTTCTGTGGTAGCAGTCCTGGCAAGAATCCTAGCTACCAGCTTGCTGCTACTCAACTTGGCCAACAACTGGTACATATGAATTCTGGGTTCTTCTCTTTTACCTTGAGAAAACTTGTTTTGCAGTTTGAGTTTTGATTATATGTATCTACGGCTGATGAGTTGTAAAGTCATCGTCTGATTTGCTCCGTGATGGTTTGGAATAGAGGAGGAAATTAATGTGGAAAAGCTGAAACGAATAAAAATAGTGTGGTTTACCGTATGTAAAGGAGTAATTGCAGGGAATTAAAGACGTAAAGTTTAATAATGGATAAAATAAAACGTGCAGGTTGAAAGGGACATTGACTTGGTTTATGGTGGAGGAAGCATTGGCTTGATGGGGCTCGTCTCTCAAGCTGTCTTTGATGGCGGCCGCCACGTGTTGGGGTAAATTATATTGTTATTCTACAGTTTGAAGTTTCAGTTGCAGGCCAGGGACTATAATTTTAACCCTTTCTTTCAATTCCCTGTAGGGTAATTCCCAAGACACTGATGCCAAGAGAGGTAAAAATCAACACTAATTGAACTTGGGTCTCCAGTTGATTATCAAAAACCTTTCTTTATAAAAATTTGGATTGTTTAATTTCAGATAACAGGCGAGACCGTGGGAGAAGTAAGAGCTGTATCAGGAATGCACCAACGTAAAGCTGAAATGGCTCGTCAAGCTGATGCCTTTATTGCCTTACCAGGTTTGTTAGTTTGTTTTTGTAAAATCCCAATTTTGTTTTTAATTACCAAAATTTGATTTTATTTCAACTCCCAGGTGGTTATGGAACCTTGGAAGAACTCCTGGAAGTGATCACTTGGGCTCAGCTAGGAATCCATGACAAACCTGTAAGCTACTTTTTCCAACTACAATTATTCACATGCAAAACACGTGCATCTATCTATACAAATGAAACCCCAAATTTTAAGTAATAAGCATTTTGTTTTGGGTGGAAATCGAAAAACAGGTGGGATTGCTGAACGTGGATGGCTATTACAACTCACTCTTATCATTCATAGATAAGGCTGTTGATGAAGGGTTCATAGCACCAGCTGCCCGTAGCATAATTGTGTCTGCCCAAACTGCCCAAGATCTAATGTGCAAGCTCGAGGTACATTTCATTTCCCCAAATAGTCAAATTATATGAACCGTCCATTTCCTATATTTGGGTTGACATTTTTGTTTTTTTTTTTTTTTGACCCCAGGAATATGAACCTAAACATTCTAGGGTGGCCTCCAAGTTAAGCTGGGAAATGGAACAACAACTGGGTTTCACTGCAAAATCAGACATTGCTCGTTGACCCCACCACCCTTTCTTGTAACAGTAGATTCTCAAAAAAAAAAAAAAAAAAACATTATAGATGCTAAACTCCAAGTTCCAGTTTGGAAGGTGTGAAGTATTTGTTGTTTGTTATTTGGTTTAATTTCATTAGCATCTGACAAGGACCAAAAACATTGTCAGTGATTTTATTAGACGGTGATTGCTAATTTTGTATATTTTAAAATTTATTGTCATTGTTATTAGGTTTCTTGAAAGGGTGGGTTTTTTCCTTGTCCTAAAGTTTCGGTTGCAATGAAACAGGGAAGAAGCAGCAGATGAAACACACAGCAAACACTAACCCCTCCGCTATCTTCATTATTAATTTAAGCTATACCCATATAGTTTTGATTTGATAATGCAACTTTTCATATCATGCAGATTTTCAAGCACATACCTATTATATTAATACCATTTTGATCCATACAATATAAATCACATGCACATAGTTATTGGATTTTAATTGCTTACTTCCTTTGTAAAATAATATCAAATATATTTAAATGTAATCTCACACAACACATAAATTAATTACATTAACAAAATTAAATATTACATAAGCACGGCATTTGGCAATGTGATTAAGACCTTGCTGCCATATTTATCTCTTTTATAATTTGGAGTTTTATATATTAGAACATAATGTAAATATTAAGCAGAATTTAGAAACATCACAAAGTGTTTGTTTATAGAAAAAATTATAAATTTCTGTAAACCAAATAGCAACTCATATATTATTTTTAGAGCTACATTATTAGTTCATCTCCCTCTTCAAGTTGTTTATAATTGTAAAGTATTGGATTCCAACGAAATAAAGAGTTTGCGTTCCTCTTTTTCCACTTCATTTTTAGGTTCATTGCATTTAGGAAGTCAATTGTACTTTCCCCCACACAAATACTAAACAACAATTTACTTTTGGGATCAAAATTGCAGTGGAAAGTGTGTTTTTTTTATCTAAACACAAAAGCTGAGTTTTACATGCTTTTAGCTTTTACATTTGAAAATAAAAATTAACTATTTAAAAGTATAAAAAAATTAATTTAATTTATAATTTATGCATCTTTATATTAAATTATTTAAATATCATTTATTATTATATTAAAGTATTTATATATCATATAATTTAATTAATTTTTAATTTTTCACTATTATGTCAAAAAAATAAAAGAACATTTTAACTTTCAACTACAATTTCTGACAATAATGAAAAATACTAAAACTTAACCAATAGCATATTTTTAAAGCAAATTTTCTAAAAAAATATTTTTGAAAAACACTTTTTAGCTACAACAGACAACTCACCTTTAAATATAAAAAAATCATACTCATATTTTCTTTCTTGAGCTAATTATAAAATAATTCTCTTATCAACAAAATTATACCAAGATATATATTAAATAATTAATTAGTAGTTAAAATTTGACCAAATATGTAACAAAAGAAAAGCATTGAACGCAAAAAGCAAGTATATTTTGATCTTTAACCAGCATGGTCTCCCCAGCTCTGCTCGGGGGATTTTCAAAAAAGTTTAGAAATTTTGTTTACTTAATCACAACGTTGTGCTTATTATTTTTTTAAATAACATTGATTTTAATATTAAAATGATAAATTTTATATTAAATTTTAAAAATATATAATTATTTAATTTTTGTTAATTATAAAAAATTAAATTTATTTGAAATTTGAAATTTGACACGGATTTTAAATTAATTGACAAATTAAAGCCTAAATCAATCATTTTACGTCAATGTGAATACTTCATATTCTTAATCCATCACCAAGTAAAAGAATAATCTAATTATTTTAAGTTTATTTTTTAAATAAACAAAAAAAAAGCTTTCAAGTACATAATCTACAAACTTTAAAACCCTAAATTGAATGATCTAACCTTTTAAATATATAAATTAAAATAAAAATAAAAATCTAATTTTTTTCTTTTTAACTTTTTTTTTATATAATTGATTGGTTGTAAATGCTAAATCAATTCATGCATAACCAATTAATTTAAAAATAAAGAAAAAAGTTAGTTTTCAATATTTTAAATTCAAAAAGTAAATTCTAAAGGTGACACATATCTCAACATAAAATCGACATAATATGAAAAATAATATGAATATCATAAAAATACATACAAAATAAAGCTAGCGAGTAGGCTCACCCACAAAAAGAGAAGAAAAAGGATGCATTTTTTGTATTTTTAATTTTGCGTTAAATTTTTTTATGTTTAAATTGTTGTTTAAATTTATAAATCATATGAATTTTTCTTATATTCCCCGTATTCGAGGTTTGTAGTTATCCTTCCTAATAAAATCTTCTCCAAAATTTGAACTTACATCTGTACTTAAAAATGTTATGTGACTTACCATTACATCCAACGATTTTTGGTAATTCATATGAAATTTTTAACATGTAATAATTTGTTTTATGTATATTTTGTCATATTCATATACTCGTGTTGATCTTGTTTTAATTATTTTTCATATGATATATTGTTAGGATCAACCCGATTAAGCAACGAACAAGTAAAAGTAGCGGAATAATTGAGAAATTGGACACACAAATTTAACGTGGAAAAATCCCTCCAAAGAGGATAAAAAAATCACGGGCAAAGATAATTTTACTATAATGGCAACAGAACGAAGAGTACAAAAGATGGAGATAAAACTAAACCCCGAAAACCCGAAAACAAAGAACCCTCAAAACGTAAACACAAAATTCTCTAAATGTGTTATGAGTTCTAATACCTAATGGGTGTATTTTCTAAGGTTGTAAAAGAGCCTATTTATAGGCTAAATTCATAGGTCAAATAACAATAAAATAATCTAACTAATCAGTGTTTGATTGAAACAAATAAACAGAGTTTAACTAGAAGATTACTTCTCAAATTTGACTGAAATAGGAGTCATAATTAACAAATCTCCACCTTGACTCATATTTCCACAATGCCATCTTTGCCAAAGCCCGCCACGAGCCTATCTTAAACCATGCAGGGAATTAACTGAGTTGAATCTGTGCTTAGAAATTGGAAGACTTCTAGCCTTCGACTTGTACACTGCCAAATCAAAACTAACCCGGGTTTAATTTTCACGAACACAGTGCCCTAACTTTTCAAAACCTGCATCCAAAAGAGAACCTCTCTTCAACGAAATGGTCATACCTTTTTCCCTCCTATAACCAAGTTGCCTTCGCTCTGAATGAGTTGACTTCGACTCTGTAACGGGCGAAGGACGTCCGATTTCACCGGTCACTGTAGAACCTTCCAGAATATAAAGACTGCCAGTTCTTTTACCTTTTAACAAAACGAGAGATCCACGAGATACTTTAATGCCGCTCGACTCGATGTTGATTCTGCATCCTTTCAAGTCTAAAATACTCAAGGAGATAAGATTCTTTTGTAAATCAGGTACATACCTGACATCTTAAAGTGTCCTAATCGTCCCATCGTGTATCCTAATTTTAACAGTACCAATACAAATTACCTTACTAGATGAATCGTTTCCCATGCACACAACTCCACCTTCAACCAAACTGTATGTGGAGAACCATTCTCTATTGGGACACATGTGGAAAGAACATCCCGAATCTAGGACCCACTCGGACGTGAGCTTGGAGTTATCGCTCGTTGACACTAACAAGAAATCATCGCCGCTTTCATCAGCCAAATTAGCACCAGCTACATCTTCCTCGTTACTCTCAGCAGCTCTTTTCTTTCGCAGTTTATAACAATCTGCTTTGACGTGACCTAAATTTTTACAATAGCGACACATTTTGTCTCGTTTCTTTAATTCTATCAAAACGGAAGCTTGCCTATCTGTCTTGCTATTCAAATGAAGCTCATTGTCGAGTTTGTCTATACTCAACAAATGACCCTTCACATATTCGAGCGAGAGTTTGTCTCTGCCATAAATCAGGGTCTCCCTGAAAGACTTGTATGAAGGGGGTAAAGAGTACAATAATAGCATAACCTGATCTTCATCGTCAATATGAACCTCAACATTCTTTAAATCATTTAAAAGAATAATGAATTGACTGATGTGATCTCTAAGAAGCTCACCTTCGTTCATGCGAAACGTAAATAGACGTTATTTTAACACTAAATGGTTAGCCAGAGACTTAGTCGCATAAAGAGTTTCTAACCTTTTCCACAAGGCAGATGAGGTCTTCTCCATCAATACCTCCTGCAATACCGTATTCGCGAGGCACAACTGGATTGCAGACAAAGCCTTTTCATCAAGCTCTTCCCATTCTCGTTTGATTTAGATTCTCGTGCTTTTTCCGATAACAACCTTTTTCAAGCGGTTTGAACTAGAATTGCCATCATCCGAACTTGCCACAGATTGAAATTTGTCTCACCATCGAACTTCTCAATTTCAAACCTTGTTGCTGACATATCTGAATGGGCTGATCTATGAAAATTGAACTAGCTCTGATACCACTTGTTAAGATCGACCCGATTAAGCAACGAACAAGTAAAAGTAGCGGAATAAATTGAGAAATTGGACACACAAATTTAACGTGGAAAAACTCCTCCAATGAGGATAAAAAAACCACGGGCAAAGATAATTTTACTATAATGGCAACAGAACGAAGAGTACAAAAGATGGAGATAAAACTAAACCCCGAAAACCCGAAAATAAAGAACCCTCAAAACGTAAACACAAAATTCTCTAAATGTGTTATGAGTTCTAATATCTAATGGGTGTGTTTTCTAAGGTTGTAAAAGAGCCTATTTATAGGCTAAATTCATAGGTCAAATAATAATAAAATAATCTAACTAATCAGTGTTTGATTGAAACAAATAAACAGAGTTTAACTAGAAGATTACTTCTCAAATTTGAATAAAATAGGAGTCATAATTAACATATATCTATGTATCTCATGGAAAAGGAAAAGGATTGTATGAAACAGGGATATTATCCCTTTCCAATAGTTTTATGCCACATCAGCATTCTTATCCTGAATTTCAGAATTTTAATTTAGATTTAATTTTTTTAGGATGAAAATGCCGAAATTCAGGATGAAAATGCTGATGTGGCATAAATCTATTAGAAAAGGGATACAGATGACGTGGCGTCACTGTTTCATACAATCCTTTCTCTGTATCTCATTGTATTATTTATTTTACATAATTTATCATTATTATTTCTAAACTTATTTATATAAAATAGTAAAATTTAAATAAATAATTATTTAATATAATAAAACATAAATTTAGCTACAATTAATTATTTAAATTTTCAATATAATATTATTTAATCAAACTAATTATTAACTTATTAAAAATTAATCTAAATTTATAATAAATATATAGTAAACACAAAAATCAAAATCTTTTACCTTCTCAAATAAAAAGGTTTCAAAAAAGAACAGGTGCCTTTCATTGAAGGCTAGACTTGTACAGTGTATATGTTATAGATTTAGTAATGTATTCGTTAGAGGCAAGCATTGGTTTTATTTTATTATGTCGAGTGAAAGTTGAATAGTAGCAAAGATGCTTGAAAGGTTTAATGATGGTCGATGGATATAGGTAAGAAAGGCGGTGAGGGGTAATAATGGTTGATGATAGATGGTTTTTCAAAGACCAAAATTGGGAGTCAAAACGAAGACCACGTTTGAATGGAAACTGGAGATGAGAAAAAGGTAGACCACACGTGTTCTTCACCGTACTGCAATATCCCAATCACAAAGGGCAACGTATGCTGAAAAAAGATGCGAGTAATGGTGGTGGGGCGACCCTTTATGGGCGCCGATTACGGTTAGCTTTTGATGGCTGTGTGTCGGTAGATGCGAGTTCTTGCGTTGAGGTGGTGAGCGGTAATTGGCTTAGGCCTTTATGCTTGCTGACGCTTTGGACTGTCCTTTTGATCGCATTTCCTATCCTACACTTTTGTTATAATAATGTCTGGATAAGCATGGATTTTGATGATTGTCATGTACTAAGTGAATGGTTAACTCATGTCCCTCCCCCGCTTCATATTATCTCTTCATTTCCATTCTGACTGTTTAAATTATAGCACGTAAGGTGTCTTCTGTCGGCCACCTGATTGAGTTGCTCACAAAGGCGGTTCAGAGTTAGGAGAATCCCCCAAAAGTAGATTTTATTGGTTACTTATTTTGGATCAAATCTTATTTGTAACGAAATGATTGTGCATTAATACAAAACTGAAAATTTATTGCATATTAAATCAAACTTTATAAATAAATTTGAAATTGATCCCTTAATTATGTCATTTATACCTGTGCTGAGAAGTTTAGGTTAAGTGTAAACCAAGTCCTTGTCTATCACTCAAATATTATAGAGCTGAGTCTTTAAATAATCCATCTTTGTCATGCTTGGGCTTAGCTTGATCCAATTATACACTGTTTGCTTGAGACTTGGTTTCTTTGGGTCTAACAGTGATTTTGTGTTAATTAAAGTTGATATTTTTCTTCTGATATATAAAATTGATTAAACATCCTAAGAAATATAATTGAAACATGGAGGAAAAATGCGGTATTAATACAGCTACAGATATAGTACAAAATAAATTTGTAACAATGATTACAGACTATGCCTACTTTTAACCGAAAGATTTAACCGCAGAAGATGTAGTGACCAAACTAGAGAGGAGGCCAACAATGACTGCACTGTTATATGTGGTTGGCTCTGTTTGCATCGTGTTGTTCCGCGAATCAACGAATGTTTCATTAAGGAAAGGTCCTCCCACCAGAGCTCCAACAGCTACATTTGGATTGGATTTGGTTGAATTAAGCCACTGGAACCCATCGGTGCAACCAGTGGTTGCATCAACTGGAATCGAAGCTCCTCTATGATGCACATATTGTGGGTATTTATCCCCATATCCAACAAGAAAGCTCATTTTCAAGGGGTTACTGCCCAACACATAATCGGCCTGGAAGCAGAGATTGTTATTACACTGGAATGACACTTTAATACGAATATTTCTAATCTTTTGTTCCTAAACAGTATACCTGTGACTTGGCAAACTTTCTAAGATCTGATGGTTCGAATGAATGGCCACCACAGGTTAGCTTCGCCGTCTGTGTTGTAAGCATGTAATCACCGTAAAGAGCAGCTAAAAATGCAGAAGCAACCGGATGCTGCAGAGAATTCCATTCACTGACCCATATAAGACCACCTGCATTGTAAAAAAGATATGGTTAAACAAAAGATATCTCAAGACTCCTAGCTAATTCAGTTTATATGAGTCCCAGTTAGGTTAGCCTTAAAGAAGGCATTACTTGCTGTTCTGCTGGATGTAGCAGTGGGCGACTTTGGTAGCAGACCGCACATAACATCCTCGGCTGACTTCCTATAGTTTTCAATGACGGAATTCCCAGACGCACCGAAGAAACTTAACCTGGAAAGCAAAACCTGCATGGATGTAGCATAATCAGAAAGAAAAACAGAATAATACGATGTAAATTTCTGGCTCTGATGATATCTATTCAGGTAAAGTTAAAATGAAACAGAAACACGCACAATATGCTTGACCTAAAGAAAGAGGCCTTCCCCATTGAGGTAACTAGAAAACAAAAGAGGCTAGGGCCATGCTTCAAATTCCTATAAGAGAACCTTACCTGGGTTCCTGCAAGTTTATTATCCCAGCTAAACCAGGTTGGACTTCCCCATTGAGCAAACTCTTTCCCATTTTCACCGGTCACATATTCAAGGTATGATTGATCAGCTGTAGCATGATAAAGCCAACTTGCTGCCCATAAGAGCTCATCTCCATATCCTGTTGAATTGTAATATGTAGCAACTTCTGGGATTTTCTCACTGTAAGAACCTCTATTGTTATCCGCAAAAGTAAAAAGTTGCTTTGCATGCGTAAGAAGCGTGCTTGAATACGTGGAGTCAGCTGTCTTAAACACCAGAGATGCTGAAGCCATAGCTGCAGCAGTTTCGGCTGCAACCTCAGTCCCAGGGACGGATGCATTCACCTGTGTGAGAGGCCTCTTCTCTGTCATATCCTCAGGCCTGTCCCAACATTTATGGTCTGTTACAGGGTCACCGACCTGCCTTAGTTTTTGAAGTAAAAAAAGTAAGAGATAAGAAATATTCCAAAGGCTTTTTCAAGACTTAAATTTGTAAGGCACAAATCAAGAAAACAAAAACAAATTTTAATGTAATTTTTGAAAACACTGGTGCACTACATATAGCTACACAATCCAAAAGAGAGGAAGGCAGTTAAAGACAATGATAACCTGAATATAGAGCACATTCTGTGAAGGATGAGCATTGAGAAGGAAATCGGTTATCCACTTGAGAGATTGTTGAGCAGGTTCTAGTTGGCTCACTGCCTCCATCTGATCTCTATACTCGAGGATAGCCCACGATAACACAGTAGCAGTGAATGCCATTGGAAAACCAAATTTCACGTGATCCCCAGCATCATACATCCCCTTGGAAAGATCCAGCTTGGCTTCACTTCCATCCGTTAGAGCCGAATCTCCTCTCCATGATATCTTATTATCCACTAACCTACCAGCTGCAACAAAACAATCCCCACCTCTAAGATAAATTTTGCCCAAAAAGAAAAAAACTTGAGCAGTAGCAGGCTGCTAAATAATATCATGAAGAACTACTTGTTCTAAGCACTAAACAAGAAGGTACTTCAAAAATCTGAGTCCATAACTTAAGGGTGTCCTTTCAACTAGGTAATACATAAACAGAGTAAAAGGAAAAAAGAAACTATAAAGAGTGAAAGAGGGTAAAGAAAGGGTACATTTTTGGACGTCAAAGAATTGCATAGCGATTTCGAGAGCATGAGCATACTTGTGGTCGATAGCACCTGGAGGACCGGGAACGGGAGTGGGCTTATTGTCATTTCCATGATCTAATTTTTTCTTGATTATATAAACAACAGCTCCCACAACCAGAGCCAATATTACTAGAACCAGAAACCACCCAAAAAATCCTCTGGACTTTGATTCTTTCCCCATTTTCTTTTTGTGTGAGACAAAATCTTCAACTTAAGATGTTAGATCAAAACAGGTGCATGTGGTTCTACTGAGAAAAGAATCTGCAGAGGTGAATGTGGTTTAGGAAACAGGGTTGATTAGTTAAAGAGATGTAGTTAATTAACGGGTACCGTAACAAGCAGAGATGAGTCATAAATTTGTTTAATTGGTGACTTCTTGCAGGACAAGGACACCGACACCGACACTCAGGTTTCAACTTTCAAGCGGGATGTTTATATGATAGTATAATTATATGTTTAAGCTTTTTAAACTGTTCAAGTGTTGTGTAAGCACTTCTCACGGTCTAACACTTGGTTTTTTTCCCCGCCTTTGCCAGAGTCTTGATTCAATCAATATCCTAACGAAGATGTTCTTGGTAGGTGGGGCGACATTCGCGCTCAGAGGAACTAAAATCTCATTTTCGGAGTTCAAAGTTGAATAAGGCTCGAGACTTGGAGGATTTATTATCAGCCCTTGATTTCTTGAGCACCAATGTCAAATAACCATCCCCTTTTTAACGCCATATAAAATTTTCAAATTAATATACATTTCCTCAAAAATATATATACATCTTATTTATGATGTAATAAAAAATTAAAACAAAATTATCAAAATCTACTTATAAAATTTTATAAAAATTGTACTAATACCTCAAAATTTATTTATAACACAATAAAAAATTAATGGTAAACTATAGAATTAATCATTTAATTATTAGCGTGTGATTGTTTTGGTCACTTAACTATGAAAGTTTTCAATTTAGTCATTAACGTTTTAGATCATTTCTTTTCTGGTCACTTACGTTTTAGATCATTTCTATTTTGGTCACTTTTTGCTAAATAGTTAACAGAAGTAATGATGTGGCCTTTTCTAACTATTATAATAACATATTTAATCATCAATACTTACATATTCTATCAATCTGGTCCTAATTCTAAATAATTCAATAAATTTAACTTTCCACATTTACAAATTCTATTAACACATATAATCTAATATAAATTATATATTATAAAAAAGTACAAAATATAATATTATTTTTACATATTTATATAAATAATATTATATGCGTTTATATTTAATTATAATTATAAGGCTCAAGTATGCATTTAGCCCCTCGAACTTGACACTTTCTCTCAAGTTGGTATTTATGATCTCTTTTTCCCAAGTTGGTACCTGAATTTTCATTCTATCAAATGTTTGGATACTTTTTTGTAATGGTGTTAAATATGGGACACATGGCATTCTTAGGTTGTGGCACGTGGCGTCGATAATGCCATAATTTTTTAATAAAAAATTTAAAATAAAAAATATAAAAATATATAATTTTTTAAAATATTAAACAAATTATAAATTATAAAAATATATGTATCAAAAAATTAAAAATATTACAAAAGTTAAAAAAATAATCTAAAATTCAAGTAAGAAAAATCGAAAACCTAGAAAAATTACATATTTTTCTAAATAAATTGTAAACAAATTAGATGAAGATAAATTTTACAGTAAATTTAATGTTTAGAGATGGTTGCAGATTAATACATGATTATTCAAGTTCACAAGAATGCAAAAGATGATTACTTGAAAAAGGCTTATAGAAAGCTTTTTCGTTTTTCCTTTTATTTGTTAGGTTTCATAAGAAAAATTGGATTCCTTTATTGAGAATTCTATTCATGCAATCATGAATGAAATTTATAAAAGTCACAAATTTATTGAGTTTTGGGGTTGTGAGTTTTTGAGTTTATCAAAATCACAAATTTACATATAAATTTATCAAGATTTAATTAATTTATATTTAGTTATATGTGTTTAAAGATCAAATTGATAGAATATGTAAGTATTGAAGACTAAATGAGTTATTATACCTGTGATAGAATTACTTTCATCAACTATTTAACGGAGTGATAATCAAAATATTAGTGATTAAATTAAAGTTTTGCCAAAAATGAATTATAAGAGCGCACGACACATGAAAAAGGCCAGCGTTCACAAACCTAATTTTCATATGCCAAAATATATCTTATTTTAATTTCATTAAATTTCAGTGCGGGAAATGGCTTTATTTAAACTTAAGAGTCACTTCAAAAAAAAAAAAAAACAAAGGTGGTTTGTGTTCTGTCATCTTCTGGGCCAAAGGGGAAAGGATCTCTTGGGCCGCAGATCCTTTCCGTCTCTACTGTCTTTGTCCCTTACCTTACGTTATTTTTTAACGACTTAAAAATATATAAATAAGAATAAATATATATAAGGTTAAAGGTGTTGAAATGGTTAATCGAACTGAATTGTTATTAATCAAATTAATTGAATTTTTAATTTTTTTAATCGTTAATCAAATCGAATTTTTTTAAAGTTAACCGAAATAGTAATAGCCTAATACATATAATATATAATATTATTTATTAAGTTCGATCAATTACTCGATTTCGAACCGAATTAACCGTTAACTGAAATTCCAAAAAAAACTTTAACCGACTTCCGACCGAACTAGATTGATTAACCGACCGATTAATCGGTCGGTTAATTCGATTTTAACCGAAATCTAAACACCCCTATATAAAGTTAGTATTTAGTATATTGATAATATAATTTTTTATTTCGTAAATAATTTTAAAAAATTATTATGTGTCTTTTTTTAATATATATTTTTATAAAACATTTGTGAATTCCCTAATACAACTTATAAAATTCAAAAATACTAAATATGTCAACTCTGATTTTGCAAGTCAACCCCTTCTCATATGTTAATTTTTATTACTATAATCTATCAAAAATCATTTCATAAATTCGGTCAAAAACAAAAAGTCATTCCATAAAATAACCATAAATACGTAGGAATGATGAGGACTAAATTGATTGGTATTGATTATAATAATGTATAAGTACGTGTCATTAATGAATTATGGAAAGCTAAATCACAACTGCTAATTGTTTACTGAAATTATGGTAAAATGGCACAGACTATTGGTTGGTGTGAGATAGAAATCATGGACATGTTCTCTTGCATGCCAAAATCTTAGCCAGGAATTAATTACAACTAGAATTAGGATGTTTCTCAGTGTTGAGTTAATTATTTGTTTCTATTAAATTTTAAAGTGAAATTTTAAAAGATAAAATATAATTTAAGTCTTTATACATTCTATACATTTGAAATTTAATTTTTTATTTGTATTTTCAGAAATTAATCTTTCCACCTTTTGGATTTAAAAATGCAAGTTTAGTTGTTACTACTATTAAAATCCTTAACGAAGTGTTCATAATCGTAAATCAATTACCTGAAGTTGTGATTGTAAATCAGTGAGCTTTAAAAAAGACAGTTGTGATCGTAAATCAGCGAACTTTTTAAGTGGAGTTGTGATTGTAAATCGGCGAACTCTTAATAAAGTGTTCATGATCGTAAATCAATGAACTGAAGTTGTGATCGTAAAACAACGAGCTTTAAAAATAAAAGTTGTGACTGTAAATCAAAGAACTATTTAAGTGGAGTTGGGATGGTAAATCGACAAACTCTTAATAAAGTGTTCATGATCGTAAATCAATGAACTGAAGTCTTGATCGTAAATTGGCGAGCTTTAAAATTGACAGTTGCGATCGTAAATCAGTGGACCGTCACTACAACAAAACAGACTTTTAGCAGCGGTTTTTTAGGCCTTTAGCGGCGCTTATAAGCGCCACTAATAGTATTTGCGGCACTTTTAGAAGCGTCGCAAAAAACGCCGCTAAAACAAACGCCGCAAACTTTAGCGGCGCTTTTCCCAAAAACGCCACTAAAGGCCATGACTTTTAGCGGCGCTTTCCACAAAAAACGCCGCTAAAGACCATGAAAAATAAAAAAAATTAAAATATTATAAAAACGCCACATACTATTAGAAGTAAAGCCTATTTTAGGCACTAACTGATTGCAAATAACACACTAACTGATTGAATAAAGTAAAGCCTATTTTACATTTTAATCGATTAACTTTTTTTAAACATGGGATTGCAAATAACACGTTGAAAAACTCGGTGGAAATCCCATGGCCCTATTGAATAAAACCTCAATTGTCTTTGGTCCAACATCTAAAATATATCTTATACATTCATCTAGTTTCTCAAAGTGAGCAGAGAAAACTTCCTCTGCCAAATTCTTTATCACATTTGCCCTTGGATCATAGTTTTTGTATACACGGTGGCCAAAACCGGACATTTTCCGCTTCTGAAGAAATGAATATATATGCAAAAATAAATAAAACAATCACAAGAAAATATAGCACTCGCATGTTGAACCTTTAGCTTGAACTACTTGAAGAAAATTATATATACAATATTCACTGTTTTTGACACCTTCAATGAACTCTTGAACGTTCTCTCACTGTTCCAATCTCGCCAAGCATCTTGAGCATGACCTATAACAAGCAAGAGAAAGAAAACCAAAAATAAGCTCAGAATCTTCTTTGTCACAAACGACTTATGACAAAAAGAAGCTTGATATGCTCAAGTGGATAATAAACAAGAGTTACTTTACAAAACTAGTTTAAAACTATGTAAAGTAAAGATCGCAAAATAAAATTTAAGAAAATCAATATAATGAGAATCTAGTTAAAGACAAAATTTCGATTTTGATTCATGGGTTATAGTTACTAACGAACGCCTAGCAACCAATATTAACACCATTGATTATTTCTGTTATTTGCACTGTGAAAAATTAATCATAAAATTTATCATAAATTGGTTATAGTTACTAACGAACGCCTAGCAACCAATCTCTTCTTACCTTCTCAATAACCAATATTAACACCATTGATTATTTCTGTTATCGATAAATAACCCAATAACAAATGTCTAGGATTTAATTTATCAATAGGTTTAAAATTGAAAGAATTGAATTCTAGCCAACAAACACCCAAACAAAGTTTATTTAGACTAGATCACATATCTACATAACATGAATTAAATGTGTAGCTTGTACTCAATCATGCTATTCAACATCACATTAGCATAAATAACATCAAATTGCACAGCTTAATATACTCAATACATTAGCATAAATAACATCACATTGAACAATGAATTTAACACATTCGAATAGATCAATTTTAAGCTCACTAACGGTTAATTTAGCATGTGAGCAACATATACATGTTTTGCATTTACTGACATGGTTTAATCAACTTCAGCGGGAAATTAAATGCTGCAAAATTCCAGCATTCAAAATCATATATGGGCAACATTAATATGACATTTTGAGCACCTTAAAGACACATTTGGAAAATTTGAAGAACCATTCGAACAACCACATTCGAACATCTTAAATACAACTAAATTTTGTCTTGTTTTGGACAACCTTACAGATCGCCAAGGCATGTATTAAACCACGCCTAACATGTTTATTTCATCATGCTTTGAACAACAATAAACAACCATTAGGCATTATATTAAATCAACTCTTTAACACATTCAAACAACTTAAAATACATCATTCGAATATCATAAATCACAACTTTTAGACACCATAAATTGCAAAGCATTTAACACCTAAATTTTCAGCTTACTAACATCATAAATTCATATCCGTTTGGACTAGTTAACATTTAACAATTTAGTTTCACATTGTTCAGACCATTTTAATTTCCTGATCACTTGGATGATATTCTTTAATTATTATTTGGACAACAATAAACAACCATCGATCAGACCACCTAAATTGGTAAGAAATTAGACAAAGCATGCATGCAAAGCTGCATGCTTGACTCCTCTCGACGCCTAGAAATTTCACTAAAATTTCACTTAATTCCATCACTCATACCAGCATAAAGATGCAACAAAACAACCAAGGAAGAAAAGGTAAAGAACTCAGTATCATTTATTTAATTAAATAAATAACATATGCAATTGTTGCATTTTTAGCAAGTTTAAAACATCTTTAAACAGAGAAATTAAATCTTTGAAAGTCCAAAGATTTGGACAAAGGCCAAAGTTGGCATTTAATCTCTCATAATTCCCTATTATTTCAATCGATAGCAGTCCATCTCCTCAACAAATTTAAGTATATTCAGTTCAACAATTTCATACTTAAAATTGAGTATTCTTAACAACGGTCATCAACAATTAACTCAACATTTAATCTCTTGCTTTTTCTTTTATCTGAATAGCACATACATTAATTTCAAACGAAAGGAAATGTATAAGAATTTAGGAGAATACCAAGCTCCAAACGAGCTGTTGATCAAGTTTGTCAAGCTAAATTCATTTATCCAAAAAAAAAAAATATTTAGTTATCCAAATACCAGCTTCAGACATGTTAATTTGCAAAGCATTTAAATGCCTAAAGTTTCAAAGAATGATAACATGGTTTACAACATATAACACTAAGTTTCCAGCTTTCAAACTTAATAAATTTCAGCATTTGAACATCATCTATTTGCCATTCGGACATCATAATTTCTGATTATATAGCACTCCAAATTTCTAGATTCCAAACATAACAAATTTCAGCATTTATTCAATAGCATATGCAAACTTTAAAAATTTCAATCGATTGTTTTCACACATCATAAAGTTCATTCATTTGCACCAAGTTAATTACCGATAAATTAACTCAATACTGCAATATTTAATCATCAATGTAATAGCCACAAACATCTTTTTTTTTTTTTTGCATTTCTCTAAAACATACACAATTTTTGCATTCCAAATAAAATGTTTTCATATAAGCTAAAAGCTTCCTCACATGCCAAGCAAATATAGGGGAAAATTACATTTCTCAGACTTCAAAGGATGATAGAAACCATAAAATCTAAATATATAAATGATCTATGACCATGTTACCTGCTCATGTGCATACTTAAAATCATCCATTTTCAGAGAACGAATGTCAGCACTGCTATACAAGGAAGGCAAAGGTCTACCACCAAAAAAAAAAGCATCAACCCTAGCATAGAATTGCTACAAAAGAACAAATGCAATGGAATGAAATGCTACCTTTCTGTCCTTTTCATCAAGAGGAACTCGGCTACTATAGTTTGGTACATGTCATCTTCTCTATCATCACTTTATATGTTTACTTAAAGATGACCATAAGGAAAATATGAAGAAATGTTTGAAACACTAGTACCAGATTACTAACTAAAAAGTACCATGTAGTGCAAATAATAGCAAACAATTGTGTAACCATGATAGATTTGCATTCACCAATATAAAGTTGGTAAAATTTGATCAAATTCAAAGCCATGGTCATTGGTAGCATAATCTTAACTCTAAATTAAAGAATGTACTAAAAGAGGGTACTATTTTTCAAAATTACCTGAATTTGCTCAGAGTTATAAGCTTTCGAGCTTTTGCTTCCATGAAAAGCTTCAGTTGTGATGTTAGAAGACATAAATGCCGTTGGCGTAAGTACATTATGAACTGGAAACCAGAAAATGCTCTTCAATGCAAAGTTTGTCCTGCAAAATCAGTGACAAATAGAAAATGAGAAAAGTAAAATAATAATAATAATAAACCCGTATTAACCATTCACCCAACTTCGCATTTTTTCCCACTTAGTGGGAAAAAAAATGGGAAAAAGGAAAATTGGTAAAACGAGAGAAAAGAAGAAAAACCTGGGGTGGAAGAAGATGGAATAACGAGGAAAGGAAGCGAGAGAATGAAAAGAAGGAAAATGAAGAAAAAATGAGAGCGAGAGGCCATAAGACGAAGAGGAAGATGAGGATAAAGATATAGCGGAAAGAAAGCCTAAAAAGCCAAAACCTAACTAAACAATTCATAAACTTCAAACCAAATTCATTGCAAGCAATAATATAGCGGAAAGAAAATTAAATAAATAGCAACTCCACACCAAGGAAACATAGCTAAAAGAATAGGACAAGGAGGAAAGTTAAGAAACATATAAGTTTAATTGATGAACAAGCAAAGTCAATACACTAAAAGCCATTGTACATTACATGCATCAGTGTTCAAATGAATAGCCTAATACCATACACAAAAGTAATGAAAAATTTATAGAGCAGGAATATAATTAGATATGCATGAAGGGTTTTATCGCCATGTATGAATGCTAGACAAGACCAAATCACTACATAACAATTAGCATATCTGAAACACAAATTAGTAGCCTCAATCAGGAAAAACCACCTTCCCTCCAATTCGAAAAAGCTCAGCAAGATCATGAAACTGTCCATGAATATCACCACATATTGTAATAGGGCTTTTAACAGGCTGTGATTTTCACCCACCAAGAAAAAAAAAATCAAGTCATAATAAGTCCACCATTCATGCATTTATTCAAATAGTTTAAGAGCTCTGTTAGTAACACTTAAAACTTAAACTTAATCAAGAAGAAAAAAAAGTTCATTTACGTGATTCATTGCTTCCACTCTTCATTTCATGTATGGTTTAAAACAAATCAATATTTTTTTCATGTCAACTTTATCTTTATTTCGAGATTTTGAATAGAATTTGATAACCTCTAAGGTGGCACCGACGATGGATCTGGAGTATGGCTTCTTCGTGGCACGTCTCCTCTTCTTAGCGGTCTCTTGAGCAATGTCCTACATGTACGTATGATCACAATTATTAAAACTAATATAACTTTTATCGGATAAATGATTGGAATAAAATAACGTTCATGACAGTAATAAAAGCCTACTATTGAGTAAAAAATAATTTTACTTGCAACCAAGATGCAATTCTGAAACCAAAATGAAATTGGGTTCACAAAGCCGACACTAACCTTCTTATGTTGCTTCCTATACATGGCTGTCCATGTAAGTTTTGATGGCTTCAAATGGTTGTGGAAGTACCTCCTGCATTTTGAGTTTGAAAACAGGAAGACCTTCACAAGTCCATGCAAAAGGTAGTTAACAATCAGCAAGAATATCAGAATATCAACCACTTCAATATAGAATTGGATGGAAATTTACGAGAATCGAACGGATAAATCGATGCCTTTTCTCGGGTATATCTTGGCACCACTAAACCGAGAAAAGCTCAGTCCTAACATGCCAACATAAAAAAATAAGTGTAGGGTTTGAGAAATTCAAAATCCAAATTTTGACATTATGAAAGAAAGTTTATAGATAATGCGATTTTCGGCAATGCAATTTTAAACCAAATCTTATACATCCCTACTTATGAGTTACGAGCTTATTACATAATTAACAAGATCGAACAACAATCACCATTAACATAAACAGAATTCTACAAACAACTACCCCTTACACTAGCTCTTGATTGCAAAAAAAAAACATAATATCCATCTTATAGACCATAGTATGAAGCAGGAGCAAGTTAATTTCCCATTTCCAACTTGTAAGCTGCTCTCGTACTCTTCATTTTTCCAAAAATACCCATATCGGAAACTTGTATTTCAAGCAATGTTCAACAGATTAACAAAATTACAGCAATCAAATTACATGTACAGTTGATCAAATCAATCAAATAGTGTTCCAATCAATCAAATTACAGCAGGCATTAAAACCTTTCCCTTTCGTTAATTCACAACTATTAGCTTCATTAATCAAATCCTATACAGATTGATCGATTGAAAGTGTAAAAATATCAAAGACTAAATTTAAACACAAAACCGGTTAACATTGAAATTACATGTAAATATAACCTAAAAAATAAAAAAAGTAATCATATTTTCAGATTTCAGGCCGAAATGGAATGAAATGAAAGGCAGATCCATTTTTCCCCAAAAAAACGAAAATAAAGAAACAATATTTCAAGAACAGATCATTAAAGTCATGGTATATATAAAGAAATTTAATTGAAATCAAAGGAATAGAAGAAGGGAGAAGCGTACTTGGGAACCATCATTTGCTACTCTCATTACCTGTTAAAAGAATTAACAAAAAAGGTTGTTAAAAGAATTAGCAATAGGAAGAGGTAAAGTAAAGGAAAAAAAGAAAAAGGAAAACTCATCCAAGTGAATAAAGTTGATAGTTTTTGTAAAGATAAAAGAAATTTAGAACAAAAGAGGGAAAAAAGGTTATACTTGAAAACTAAATTGCTTGAACATCCTCCCGCCAATGGGTTGTTGGTCCCTGAACTCGTCGACCTCGCTCACCGAGTCTACAGAGCTCGTGAACTCATCCTCTCCGGTTTGTCCAAACTCCTCCAGTTCATCCCAGTTCAACGATGCAGGTAACTTCAAAAACTGCCTCATCTTTTTCGATTACTTCTGAAAATATGTAAATTTTAGAACAGATGGACGAAGGTCGGTGCTAACATATGGACAAAGATCGGTGGGGGAAACCGATTTGGGGATTTTGGTTTGGGGATTTTGGAAGGGAAATTTTGGGACTTAGGAAATTTATGTTTTGGGGAAACGATAGGTTTTAGGAGAGAAATTTTGTGGCGTTTTATTAAAAATCGCCAGTATAACTTATTTTTTACGGTGTTTTTACTAGAAACGCCACTATAGTTCTATTTTTTGCGGCGTTTTTATTAAAAAATGCCACTATTACGTAATTTTAATTTTTTTCTATTTTTAACCCATATTTTTCTATGTTTTTTCTTCTAAAATTTGTCTGTTGAGATTATTATTTTTTTGAATTTTTATTTTTATTATATTTTGAGTATTGAACTTTTTAACTAAAATATTAAATATTAAAATTTTAAGTTTTTAAGTTTTTAATTTTTTAATTTTTTATTATTAAATTTTAAAAATTTAATTACCATTATCAATGCTTTTCTTAATTCCTTTTTTCTTCTTTTTACATCAACATTATTCTTTTAAGTACGGTTTACATTAGTTGTTTAGATTTTTATATAAATGGCATTTAATTATATGTATACACCTAAATTTTGATATAGATACATCTCAAAATTATATATGAATTTTGGTTTAATGTGTAATTCTAGATGTGAAATTCTAATTGTGGTTTAAATGTATAGTTGAAATTTTAATTTTGATTTAATCATACACATTATTTTAAAATATAAATACATCAATATATTTTTATATTGAATAAATATAAATTTTTATGTATGCAATATATAAATAAAAAATGATGTTAATTATATCAATAATTGTGTTAATATTTTACAAGATCTAGATCAAATTAAAGTTCATGTATACAATTGCACACTAAACCATTGTTCATGTATGCTTTTGGGATTTAACCCATTTTGATATATATTTTTTTAAAATAATAATTTATATTTATCTTATTTTGATTTATATTCTAAAAAATCCAAGATTAATCCTTAACGTTTTTATCAAAGCCTTAAACCCTAAAATCCTAAGTCCTAAACACATACCCTAAACCTTAAACCCGTAACCCCTAAAATCATAGACCTTAAACCTTAAATCATTAAACCCTAAAACCCTAAACGCTTGTCATAACTACAGAATCTAATACCGAAACCTTAAAGTTAAACTTACATCGCATTTTAACCCTAAAGTTAAATTTATTTTAAATAATAATTTTTTAATTTTTTAATTTTTAACATATATTTTTCTATGTTTTTACTTTCAATTTTTTTTCATTATTTTTTTAACATAAATATTCAATCAAATTTTTTTTGAAGATAAAATATTTATATTTTATATATTCAATTAAAAATAAATTGTATTTTAATTAACATTACTAGTTAGGGTTTAAGGGTTTCGATAAAGCAAAACTTCTTAAGGGTTTAGTTATCAATTTGTAACGTACTTTTCATAATTCAGTCAGTTAATTTCAAATAGAAAAATAAAATTAAAATCAAAACAAAAATAAGAAAAAATGAAAATTAAATCGAATAACATCGAAATGAGTGTCGATTACCCTAAATGAAAATAGAATTGTTGCTCAACATTTAGCAGCGTTTAAGGCTAGTCTTTAATGGTTAATGGTTTAGTGTTTGTAGTTTAGGGGTTTATGGTCGAGTGTTTAGAGCTATGATTTAGGGTTTAGAATCTAGATTTATGGTTTATTGTAACATCCTAAAATTTGAATTTTTATATGTTGCATTATTTTGGTGCTCAGCTAGTTTATTTATCCTATGTGTGTGTTAAAATAGTCCTGAGAAGGTTCGGGATTTATTTGGAGTTGGTATAATTTTTGGAAATTAGTACTTTAATGAAATGGAACAAGTGACCTTAAAGCCTAAGGTAATTATGTGGTAAAAAGATAGCATAATTGAGCAATTAGTAAAGAGGATATGCGCCACATGTATTGTCTTGAGAGGAAAGGTTCGAATCCCTTGGTATGCATTTTTTATAACTTAAAATTTTTGGACTCTCCTATTAAGTGTCGGCCAAGATTTATTTTTGGTATGTTGGACTTTTAATTTTTATGGTAAGGTGGCTAAGAGAAAAGGCAAGTGTGAACTTAAGGAAGGGAATCATACGAATAAGGTATGTAGGGGGAACACAAGGCACTTTATAAGGAGTGTGTTTTGGAAAGTTTGGAATGGCCAAACTTTGACCTTGGTATCCATGTATTTGGACGGTTTTAGGGGCTAGGGGGTGGCCGAATTTTTGAAGAACTTTGGGTAAGGATAGGTGCTTGTTGGGCACATTTCTTTTTGGTCATTTTTGTCTTCTCTCAAAACATTTTCTCTCCATCTTTTCTCTCCCTAGCCGAATGCACATTGAACATTTGTGAGCATCTTTTGTTTTTCTTCTTTTGGTCATTTCATTTTGACCATTTGGTCTTATTTTGCCTAACCTCTCAAGTCATTTTCCCTAGTGCGAAAACACCAAAACTTGAAGGCCATTTTTCTCTTTTTCTTTTCTTCTCCATTGCCGAATGCTCTCTAGCATCAAACCTCCCTCTTTGCTCCTACTTCATCTTTGAAAACCGAAACACAAACCTCTCATCCTCTATTTCTTTCT
The DNA here is from genome assembly GCA_025698515.1 of Gossypium sturtianum. Classification (NCBI taxonomy): domain Eukaryota; kingdom Viridiplantae; phylum Streptophyta; class Magnoliopsida; order Malvales; family Malvaceae; genus Gossypium; species Gossypium sturtianum. The sequence continues at coordinate 126,729,121 of CM046943.1, forward strand.
TTCTCTTTTCTTCATATTGCTCATTCTTACAAACATATTTTTCTCCCTTCTCTTTTCCTCCATGGCCGAATGTTGCTAACACCATTTTCTTCAATTTTTCTTCATAGCCGAATCTTCCTCTTCACATATATTTTCTTATCAATCATTCTTTCTACTCTCGTTTTGATCAATCGGTAAGAACCCTATTCGATTCTATATTCTCTTCTTTTTCTTTTGACGAATCTACATATTGGTTTGGGAGGGTCTTTTGACCGAAAATATCATCCTCTATCTTTCTCTCTTAGACAATCTTTTCATCTTTATAGTGAAATAGAGAAAGGCGAAACTCGGAGTGTTCAGTAATCATTGTGAATCGCTAGGATTCGGTCCAAAGTGTTAAGGTAAGGGTTTCTATCAAGTACTTCTATATTACTCGTTATTTCGTTAAAGATGGGGTTTACTAATCGATTTTATCTTAGGGACGCTATCGCTCGATTTTCATCCCTTGAACATAAAGATTTTGTGGTAAGTCGATTTCGCCCTTAAAACCAATAGTCTTAATTTCTGAAATATTAGTTGGACTAATATTCTTTTGTCAATGGAGGCAAACAAGATAGGGTCAAAAAGGGTGGTGAATAGTGTTCGGAAGAGGGGCGGATTCGCTATTCCCTCTAGTTTCAAGCGAAGGGCTGTTTCGGCAATCCGAGATTTTCCACCGGGTTGTGGACCCTCATCCGGTGAAAATCAGTTATTTGAGGTTGTTCGTAGTTTTGAGCCATTAGCTGTTCGGGATTTTCCAACGGGTTGTGAACCGTCAACTGGGGAGAACCGACAAATAGTAGTTGTTCGAGATTCCGAGGGTAAAAATCTAGACCGCTTACTTTAGCATAGATTTATTTTAAGTGTTAGTGTTCTAATCGAGCGTTATAACGTATTTAGGTATCGACGATTAGGAAAGTGTAGTCCTCACCGTAATTAGGTGTGTAATCTCACACTGTATCTCATGGGTTAGATGACTATACCGCAGTAAACATTGGATTAAAAATCGCAAAGTTGGTGAAATCGGGAAAATATGGTATAATTAACACTTTAGTGTTAAGATCGTAAAATCGGTATTAAGAATGTGGTAAATTACGAAATTGCCCTTAAAGGGGCTAAAACGATAAAATGTGATATTTTGGGCCATATGTGATAAATGGGCCATATGTGTTATTTGATAAATTGGCCAAGTGTGATATAAGATGAAATGGGCCAAATTGTGAAATAGGCAAAATGTGATATAGGCCGATTGCAAAAATTTTTATAATAGGCCTTATGTTGGAATAATTATATGAATGAATTATTATGCATGTTGTATACATGATTGCATGGGTTGGGATATTTGACTTAAGAGAAGTTCGGTAGCTTTTGCTACAAAATTACGATGGCTTCGTGCAGTTTAATATATGGCTTAATTGCCCGCTTAATATATGGCTTTTATATGGCTTCGTGCCCGATTTAATATATGGCTTGAGCCCGATTTAATATATGGATTAATTGCCCGATTTGCCATATATGGCTTCGTGCCGATTTAATATATGGCTAAATGCCCAGCTTTGGTGTGTTGGCGGGGTGGGTGACTAAAGCTCTCACTGTGTGTGTCTTTGGTTAGTACGGGTGGTGTGTAGCGGATGGAAATTTAGGTTTGGTTTGGGAATTTCATATTACATGCATTCTACACATGTTAAATTGTTATATTTAAATTTGAAATGGGCTTTGGCCCAATAAATGTTTAATTGAATTTTGGCCTAGTGAAAATGGTAAGTGAATTACACACTTGAGTTCTAAGTAACTCACCCTGTTTTCTTTACCCTCCTCGTAATGATCGGTGATGGAGGCTTGGGCTGGGACGACTCAAATGGAGGCCATACTACGAATTATGGGTTATTTAAATTTGGATTTCTTTTTAAGTACTTTTTATTATTATTGCTATTATATAATAAGGCCTCTGGTTAAATTTTTATGGATGTTTTACTTGTGGATGGATTTTATAATACGCTTTAAATACTTAAGTGGGGTTTCTTTTCAAAAAAAAAAAAAAAGAAATAAATGTTTTCTTAAAATAAACATGCATAAAGGGTTTTCATTCTTAAATATTTTAACTCATAAAATTGTTCATTAACAACGTTCTTCCAAAATTTTGTTTTCAAAATTATTTTCGAACTCTATTAATTTTTCTTGAAATATTATTCTAATTTCTTTTAAGTTTCAATTTATAAATTCTTACGTCTCAAATTGTTTGATTTATCAATCAACCTTAGTTTTCAATAAACTTCAAGTCAAGATATTTTGAAAATCCGATTTCTTAAAATCTTTAAAAAGACTAGATATATATTCCTTTCCGTGTGACATGTCGAATTTGGTCTTAATGCATAGACCGAGTTTGCGGTGTTACATTTATAGTTTAGGGTTTAGGCTGTGTAAGGTTTAGGGTTTAGGGTTTAAGGATAAACAGATGCACAATCAGATTTTGTTAGGGGCTGAAATTAATTTGTAAGTAAAAATTGCAATCTCACCATTTTATAGCATATATTTTTATAATTTTTTAATGATTAAATCAAATTTGATATTCTGTCTTCATTCGATAAGCCCTAAATTCTAAACCCGTGAACCTTAAACCATACACCCACAAACCCATAAACTCATAAACTCTAGCCATAACCCTAATCCTAAGATTAACCGTAAACCATAAACTGATAAAGTAGACTAAATCTTAAAATGCTGAACTCGAAACCCTAGTCAGGCCATATTAACATCTTTGCGGCGTTTTTCCAAAAGCGCCGCTAATGCTCAGACCTTTAGCGGCGTTTTTCCAAAAGCGCCGCTAATGCTCAGACCTTTAGCGGCGTTTTACGAAAAAACATAGCTATATATCCTTTTTAGCGGTGTTTTGCAAATAAACGCGGCTATTGCTCATTTTTTGCGGCGTTTTCCTTCAAACGCCGCTAATGTATAATATTTACGGTGTTTTTCTTTAAAACGCCACTAAAAACGCCGCTAAAAGTCTGTTTTGCTGTAGTGCGTGAGATTCGTAAAATCCTGTAAGTAGAAGATCGTGATCGTAAATTAGCTGAAATTTTTCAGAAAGTTCCTTGTTTTTTTTTGAGTAGATCGATCCATTTCAAGTCTCGTTTCAGATGTACGGTGAAGAGAAATAGATTCAGCCTCACAAAGACAATGTAACAAAATTGATTCCTCTATCCTCCTTTCAATATTAGTTTTGAGTTCTTCCTCAACACGCTTATATTCATCATCTTTAACATCTAAGTCGCTCTGAAGTGCAGCGATGTCAGAATTAGCTATTTGAAAATCATCTCTGGCCATTCTTGGAACTACATTAGCAAATTTACATTCCTTTTGATTTAAGAAGTGTTCATGATCGTAAATCAATGAACTGAAGTTGGGATTGTAAATCAGCAAGCTTTAAAAATGACAGTTGTGATCGTAGATCTACGAATTGCATAAGTGGAGTTGCGATCATAAATCGGTGAACTAAAGTCGTGATTGTAAATCAGTGAGCTTTAAAAATGACAGTTGTGATCGTAAATTAGCGAACTGTTTAAGTGGAGTTGCGATCATAAATTGACCAATATTTAATGAAGTGTTCAAGATCGTAAATCAATGAACTGAAGCCATCATTATAAATCAGCGAGCTTTAAAAGTGATAATTGTGATCGTAAATTAGCGAGCCGGTTAAGTAGAGTTGTGGTCGTAAATCGGTAAACTTTTAATGAAGTGTTCATGATCGTAAATCAATGAACGGAAGCCATGATCATAAATCAGCAAACCGTGAGATTCGTAAAATCTTGTAAGTAGAAGGTCGTGATCGTAAATCAACTGAAGCTTTCTAGAAAGATTATTGTTTTTTTGAGTAGATCGATCCATTTCAAGTCTCATTTCAAACGTATGGTGGAGAGAAGTAGCTTCAATTTTTGCAAAAACTCTACCAAAAAGAGAAAACCCAAAAGAATCCCTTCAATTTTTTCTTTCGTTTTACCGAAGAGAACCGTTCATCATCGGGAACGATGACCTCCTCCACTCGCGGTGTTGGGATTCGAAACGTACTGGTAAGTTTCTTTTTTTTTGTATTTTTATGCCTAAAATATAAAAAAAAAAAAATAAAGAAACAAATCACCTATTGAAAATATGATCAATTCTTCTCTGTATTTTTTTTGCATATAATTTTTCGTGTTTAAATATTACATTGGTTGGGGCTTTTATAGCCGAATATTTGATTTTACATGCCATTGTTTATGCTACTGTTTCTCTGCCTTGTTTCTGCATTTTTTTGGTCTTTTTTTGCAGATGGCGGAGTCAACGGAGAAGAGACCTTGCCATTTCAGTGTAAGGCGGCCTAGGGTGCCAGGCCTTGGGACGAGGAGCCTCGGGACGAGGCGCAAGCGGGGCGACTGAGGGAGGAGTGCGGCGCATATGGGGCTAGGGTTTCCCGATCTGCTGAAAATGTTCAAGCATTTTAGGCCACTGGGCCTTGTAATTTTGGGCTTAGGTTTTATTATTTTTTTGGGCTTGTAATTTTAATATTTGGACTGAAACACCCCAAACCCGGCCCACAAGCCCTGACCGGATCTGGTATGCCACTGCAGAAAAACGTTCGAAGACTGATTTCACTTTTGGGAAAACATTAAAAATTTTGTCATTTGAAAACCATGTCCAATTAAAAATTCTAAATAATATAAGCTTGATAAAAATATCCAAATTAAAACTTTCTTATAAGCTTTCAAAATATAAGTTGCCAAAATTAAATGCACTTCCAAATAATAATTTAATGGTCGTCGAGCTTAAACATAATAAAAATGTTCAATCACTTTAATGGGCATTATTACAATAAACACTTAATCAAAATACTGAAAACATAACTACTTAATTAATTAAAATATCTTTCTGCATGGAAATCTGCTGCTGCATGGCCACCTTTGTATCCACTCCAACCCGGTCCAAAAATCACGATCACCTGCGATGTTTAATAAAAATTGGGTGAGTCATACAGACTCAGTGTGTAATTAGTCCACTGAATTCCACCCACATATTAACCACATATTAACTCATACATCAGATATCAACTATCAAATTCACATGTTATCACATTCTGGGCTTGGCCCATATTCATATCGCATTAATCTAATAGGGTAGTTAACCACATAATTTCCACATACTGGGCTTGGCCCATTTCATCATCAACCCATATGACGAGATAATGAGTTTATGCAAAGTGCACCCAACCCATCCTAGGGTCCATCCGTTACACCTACCTTGGCGCACTGCCGCCCAAGGTCGTGGCTAATCCACCGATCAACTAAGTGATCCCACATATCTTACCTTGACAGACACTGCCGCTCAAGGCCGTGGCTAAGCCACCGATCACCCGAGTGACCCCACATGTCAATATCCACGAGGTGACTCGAGGTCATCCTCAATCCACGGTGATGCACACAACTATCATCCGCCGAGATGTGGCACCTAGCCAACACCTCCCTTGATGAAGCACATAGCTAACATCAAGCGCTAATGTAGCACAAGGCTAACATTAGACCACACGCATACATAAAGTACACCCTTTCCTTCGATAGTCACATTCATATCCCATCCCATGCACATGCAACATATGATAATGTCATAACATAGTAAAATAATGCATGCACATGCTATTAAGCATACAAACATATTCTCATTGGCATATTCACATTCTTAATAATTAACACTCGACTGATTTCCGATATACCCCTTAAGGGTAACCATTCACAATCCCCACTGCACATATTAGCATTTACACAACACATACAATATACCATAAACCCGAAAAACAGTGGGTTAATCACACACCTGTCTATTTAGCGAAATCCCGAACTACTCGAATCTAACACAATCTAGAATCCCAAAACTCTTCTTACTCCCGTCGATTTGCTCCTAAGAACCAAAGTACTCAATCGATCAACCCTTAATATCCAAAATATGGCTTATAGCCGAATATCACATAACACTTACCTAACTTACCGAAAATCCCGAATCACCACTTACTCCTTGAATAGTCGAAGTCCCACTATTACACGCTTGCTTTGAAGAGCCTAAAGTAAGTAGTCGACACACCCTCCTTTAAAGATTGGCTTCGAGAACAACAATGGTGGTTCGGCACTTTATGATCTCAAGAGAAGAAAGGAGAAGGAGAAAGCTATAAGATTCAGCTAAGGCTTTAAATCACAAGAAATATTCGGCTACAAGGGAATTTGGGGTTGGAAGAAATAGAAAAAGATGAATAAAGGAAAAGTAGAAGAATTTGGCACTTAGAAAATTCAAGAAAGAAAGAAATATAAATGGCTTTTGCACAAGAGGAAGAACGGCACCAATGGGAAAAGAGGTACTAAATTTGGCAATAACCAATATGAAAAGAAAGGTTTTGAAAGGGAAATTTAGCACACACTAGCACCATATTTATACCGAAAATTCAAGCTCCTAGAGTCCAACAATCGCCACCACTTTCCCACTTATCAAATCCCAACTTAAACTCCTATTTTATATCTTAACAAATAAAATAATTAATCCAACACCTTATCTCTTATCTATCTATTAAACTAAAATAAAATAACACCTCTATTATCTAAAATAATACACCCATTATCTCTACCTATTCAAAATAAACAAATAACAAAAATAAAACCAACAATTATCCTTACTCCAGCCGAATGTTAAAAGGATAAGTAAGCTAAATCCTCTTTCAATTAAAAGTCCAATTGCCGTCCATTGCTTCCTTATCTCCTGGCGCCAAAAGCCAAAATTAAAACACCCAACTGCTTCTCCCACTCCTCAAACTCAATACTGCTGGAGCTTCATCTGCAGTAACGCCCTGTGCCACTGCTGTGCCAAGGCGCCTCTTTGTGATATAATTCACCTCAATTTCTTTTAACACCTCTTTCCCAAGCTCCCTTGTCTCAACGCCAAAAACCAAAATAAAAACATGCCTACTACTGTCAACAAGGCTCGAACCTGAGCCCTCTTGAAGCTCCCTTTGCCGCAAGCGCCCAAGCCACTGCATACTGTGCTCACTTTCATGTCCAAAAGTCCTTACAATTATTCTTAAGGCCTCCTTAGCCCAACTCCCTTTAACGCCAAAAATAAAAGTCCATTGCTTCCTACGTTGCTCGAACCCAAGACCAAAGACAAACGGCGTCATTTCAGCCCTTAAGTGGCGCATTGTAGCCACTTTACCAAGGCCTGTTTTATGCCAAACACGCCTAAGATTTTTCCCTTAAGGCCTCCCTGGCCTTGCTCCCCTTTAACGACAAAAATAAAAACTCCCAAGTGCGATTCCTGCAGCTCGAACCTCCTCCCTTGGCACTCCACTTGACGCAAACTCCCAAAGCACCTGTGTGGCGTCCCTTGCCACTTTACCACACGGCTACTTGTGCCCTAAACTCCCCAAAACTTTTCTTAAGGGCTCATTCACCCAGCTCCCCCTTTTATACTTAAAATCCAATATTTTCCCAAAACTTTCACCTACACCCTAGGGTTCTCAAAACCCTTAATACACTTCCAAATACTGCCAAAACCTACTAACTCATGAGTTATGCATAAACTCATAACCCCTAATCTAGGATGTTACATGGACTTTCTTTTTTTGGTTTATTTTCTATTTTGGTTTTTTGACAGGCCGGGCAAAAATGGCCCATTACAGCTGCCCCTCTTTGCTCATTATCGTGTAACGGAAATAGAGCAAAGATTTTAAAAAGGGCCAATTTTGCCTGGTCTTGCCGAGTCTTGACCTCTTTTGGTGCTTCTCTTCTTCAAGTATCCTCATTCCGGTCCGGTGTATCTTTAGGGGTATAGGAATTGTTGCTTCAATCTACTCCACTGCAACTTCAAGGAGATAAGACTAGTAGCTTGAATCTGCTCTACTGCAACTTCAGAGAGACAATGTTTGTAGCTTTAATCTACTCTACTGCAACTTAAGAGAGATAAGATTTGCTATCATTGATCTACTCCACTGCAACTTCAGAGAGATAAGATCTGCTATCTTCAATCTACTCCGTTGCAACTTCAGAGAGATAAGATTTATAGCTTTAATCTGCTCTACTGTAACTTTAGAGAGATAAGATTTGCTATCTTCAGTCTGCTCTACTGTAACTTCAAGGAGATAAGACTTGTAACTTCAACCTCCTCTACTGCAACTTCAGGGAGATTAGACTTGTAGCTTCAATCTACTCCTCTGCAACTTCAGGGAGATAAGATTTGCTATCTTCGATCTACTCCACTGCAACTTCAGGGAGATAAGATCTGTAACTTCAACCTGCCCTACTGCAACTTCAGGGAGATAAGGTTTGTAGCTTTAATCTGCTCTACTGCAACTTTAGAGAGATAAGATTTGCTATCTTCAGTCTGCTCCACTGCAACTTCAGGGAGATAAGATTTGTGGCTTTGATATGCTCCACTGCAACTTCAGGGAGATAAGACTTGCCACGATGACTATAATCCATCCTACTGCAACTTCAGGGGTATAGGATTATTGGTTTCACTGATCTATTACACCGTTCTCTGGGGAATATGACCTGTAGAATCCATTTCTTGGGCCTATTTATGCCTAGTGATTAGGATGTCATGATCAGGATGAATCAAATGCTCCTAACTAGATGTGTATGAATGATATTTGCATGAATGTAGAATGTTATTTTTCGAGAATGATCCCTTTTTAATGCTTAGGTTGTCTTTGCTAGCCGTTTATCAAGGTTCTATCACTGATGTGTTACCATGCCTTCTTGTTTAACTGGTATCTTTAACATAAAATTCGAAAAAATAGTCACAGTTTAGACTATTCTTTCTCAAATGTTTCCAACCCTTAAGTTTGGTTAGTTCTGAATAGTGGTCCTGTTTTCAGACTCTCGTACTATTTAGAGAACCTTTCAGAGTAGTATGCAGAACTCCTTTTTCTTTGAATATTATTAGTCCATTAATCGTTATTTCAATGAAAAATGCTTGAAAAAGATTATCGCAATAGACAAAAGGAATTTTATTGAGAACAAAGCTTGAAATGGATAAATTAATCAAAGATAACAAACATTGCTAAAATACAAAGTGAATAAGATGAAAATAGGTGCCCTAGATATCATAGCATGAGCTTCTCCGTACTAACTTCTCGAGGACCCTTTTGAACTTGATATTTGTTTCAAAAATCCAAAATACTTTGTTGATGCCCCAAGATGTAACGCTCTTCCTTCTGAGAAGACTCGACCATCACATGTTCAATCTTCAATCTAAATTTGAGTTGCCCTTTTCTGGGTTTTCAACTCAAAACCCCTTTTGTCTCAAGGTGCCATTTGCGGGTTTTCACCTTAGCCTCTCCCTTTTTGTTTTGTTTTAGGTGAAGTACTTCTTGACCGAATATGAATTCACAGGATTGGGCAAGCTTTTGCCATCCATCTCAGCCAAAATCAACGCTCCTCCAGAAAAGGCATTCTTTACCACATAAGGTCCTTCCCAATTTGGCATCCATTTCCATCTGAAATCCTTTTGTATGGGTAGGATCTTTTTCAATACTAGGTCCCCCTCATAGAATTCTCTGGGACGAACCTTTTTGTTGTAAGCTTGCATCATTCGCTTTTGGTACATCTGACCATGACGGATAGCTTTCAACCTTTTCTCTTCAATTAAGTTTAGCTGATCATATCGGGATTGGATCCATTCTGCTTCATCCAATTTCAATTCTGCCAAGACTCAGAGAGAAGGAATCTCGACTTCAATGGGTAAAACCGCCTCCATTCCATAAACCAGAAAGAAAGGCGTTGCCCCGGTTGAGGTCCTGACAGATGTTCAATAAGCATAGAGGGCAAATGGTAACTTCTCATGCCAATCTTTATAAGTCTCAGTCATTTTCCCCACGATCTTCTTAATGTTCTTATTGGCTGCCTCCACTGTACCATTCATTTTTGGGTGATATGGTGATGATTTGTGGTGTTTGATCTTGAACTGACTGCAGACTTCTGATATCGTGTTGTTGTTCAAATTTAGTGCATTGTCAGGTATGATCCTTTCTGGCATTCCATATCGACATATGATCTCTTTCTTTAAGAACTTGCTGACTGCCGACTTCGTGACATTGGCATAAGAAGTGGCTTCTACCCACTTGGTGAAGTAATCGATGACCACAAAGATGAATCGATGCCCATTAGAAGCTTTTGGTGATATCAGCCTAATGACATCCATGCCCCACATAGAGAAAGGCCATGGAGAAGTCATGACATGGAGAGGTGAAGGAGGCACGTGAATTTTGTCTTCATAAGTTTGACACTTATGGCATTTCTTGGCATAACTGATGCAATCTCCTTCCATGGTGGACCAATAATACCCGAATCTCATGATTTACCTAGCCATTGTGAAACTATTGGCATGTGTTCCGTAGACCCCCTCGTGGACTTCTCTCAAGATTTTCTTAGCCTCGACAGCGTCTACACATCTTAGTAGCACCTGATCCTTTCTTCTTTTATATAGGATCTCCCCATCTAAGACATAGTCATTGGCCAGTCTTCTTAGAGTCATTTTATCATTCTTAGTTGCTTGGTCAGGGTATTCACGATTCTTCACATATCTCAGTATATCGTGGTACCAAGAGTGATCATCCTTTTCTTCTTCTTCTTCGATGTTGTAACAATGAGCCGGAGCGTCATAAATACTCATCTGGATAGGTTTTACATCCTCTTGTTTATTCACTTTGATCATGGAAGCCAAAGTAGCCAAGGCATCAACCATCTGATTTTTATCTTGTGGGAGGTAATAGAAGGTGATGTCATCAAACTCCTTAATTAATTCAAGAACCAGCCTTCGATAATTGATCAACTTGGGATCTCTCGTCTTCCATTCTCCCTTGAGTTGATAGATCACTAGTGTAGAATCCCCATATACCTCTAGCACTTTGATCTTACGTTCTATGGTTGCACGGATACCCATGATGCATGCTTCGTATTCTGCCATATTGTTTGTACAATCAAAATCCAATTTGCTAGTAAAGGGATAATGATCTCCATTTGGGGATACCAAGACTGCCCCAATTCCATTACCTACATCATTTGAGGCTCCATCGAAGTTTAGCTTCTAAGGATGACCTTCTTGAGAGTCATCTTCAGTGGTTGCCACATACATTAGATCCTCATTCGGGTAATCAAAGTTCAAAGGCTCGTAATCTTCTAGAGCTCTACTGGCCAGAAAATCTACTATAGTGCTCCCTTTTATAGCCTTCTAATTCACATAGACTATATCAAATTTGGAAAGCAGAATTTGCCATCGGGCTATTCTTCCATTCAAAGCCATAGACTCCATCATGTACTTTAGAGGGTCCAGTTTGAGATGAGCCAAGTTGTGTGGTACAAAATGTACTGTCTCAGTCTTCAGGTTGTCCAAATCAAGGCCCAACACAACTTCTTGATTGGCGAATATCTTGTCTCACATTCAGTGAATTTCTTACTGAGATAGTATATCGCTCTTTCTTTTCTTCCTAACTCATCATGTTGACCAAGCACGCATCCCATGGAATTCTCGAATACTGACAAGTATAGTATCAGCGACCTATCTGGGCTGAGAGGCATTAGCATTGGGGCATTGGACAGGTAATGTCTGACCTTGTCGAAATTGTTTTGGCACTCCTCATCCCAAACGCTTAGATTTTGTTTCTTAAGGAGGCGGAATATGGGGTCGCATTTCTCAGTTAGTTGTGAAATGAACCGGGCGATGTAATTTAGTTTTCCTAAGAAACCTCAGACTTCTTTTTGAGCACGCGACGGAGGCAATTCCTGTATCGCCTTAACTTTATCTGGGTCGATCTTGATCCACTTTTCACTGACTACAAATCCTAGCAATTTTCCTGACCCAGCCCCAAAGGTACATTTTGCTGGATTGAGCTTCAGTTGGAATTTTCTCAATCTTAAGAACAATTTCCTCAAGACTTGTACATGCTCTTTCTCTGTTCGAGGTTTTGCGATCATATCATCAACATAAACTTTGATTTCCTTGTGCATCATGTCATGAAACAAGGTTACCATGGCTCTTTGGTACGTTGCTCCTGCATTTTTCAGTCCAAATGGCATCACCTTATAGCAAAATGTTCCCCACATGGTTACGAATGTGGTCTTTTCTATGTCTTTAAGATGCATCCTTATCTGGTTGTATCCCGAGAAACCATCCATGAAGGAGAACAGTGAGTAACCTACCTTGTTGTCTACTAAAGTGTCGATATGAGGCAATAGGAAATTATCTTTCGGGCTGCCTTTGTTCAAATCTCTGTTGTCTACGCACATTTGTACTTTCCCATCTTTTTTAGGGACAGGGACGATTTTGGATACCCATTATGAGTATTTAACCACTTGTAAGAAACCAACATCGAATTGCTTCTTGACTTCCTCTTTTATTTTCAGTAAAACATCGGGCCTCATCCTTCGGAGCTTCTATTGAACTGGCTTGCACTCTTCCTTTATGGGGAACCGGTGTACCACTATATCAGTACTTAACCCGAGCATGTCTTGATATGACCATGCGAAGACATCCTTGAATTCCTTGAGTACTCAATGAGGTCTCGCTTTGTCTCTGCGGCAATGTAAGGTCCAATATTCACTTCTTTTTCCCCTCCTAAGCTCACAATTTTCACCGACTCTTTGTAAGGTAGGATTTGTTTCTCATCTTGTTCTACCATCCTCAACAAATCAGGAGATAGGTTACAGTCTCAACCATCTTCAAAATCTTGAGAATCCTCCATACACATATCTTACTCAAAAGGAGATTCTGAGTCAGTAGTAGCGTCACTCATATCATTGATATCTGGAGACCTGTTATAGGGATAAAGAAAAATCCAAAGAACAAAAGAATCTAAGAATAATTATCTATATGGTATGATTATGAATGAAATGAAAGAATAAAAGAATATTTGCTCAAGATGATACGCAAAGATGCATTTTTATTGAAATAAAAATGTTGGACATAAGCTTATTTCATAAAAGGATTCTTATTGCTCTTAGGCTTAGAGCAATAAGCGTGTTTTGAACTTTACTCTGAATTAGCTCTAAAAACTACAGGAATCTCTTCCGCAGTCCAATTGTTCAGAACACTTCCAGGTACAAAGGGGCAGATGCCTGATAAATTTTCTCCCCCGATTCTTTCTTCGGATATGGCGTTGATGTTCAAATTTTCCAACATTTCTTTTGGTTGTGAAATGATAACCACTGAGTGGTCGACTTTTTAGACCTTCTCTATTGACCCTTCTTTTGATCTCTTAACCTCATCATAAAATCCAATTTCCTTGTTATCCATTAGATTTTGTACTAGGGTCTTAAACTCAATGCACTCTTGGATTTCATGACCCTCCTTAGCATAGAACTCACAGTAGTTCCTCATCCCTTCAGGTCTCTCTTCTGAATCCTGTTTGATTAATCCTCCCTCTACCATTTCTTTCCAAACCCATTTCAATGGGGTTTTTAGTTCCGCTACGTCTATCTTGGTTCTTTTCCGTCCATTCTCAATTATCACGTTTACCCATTTATCAGAATGACTGGGTAACGAATTTCCTGCCACATTAGGCTCTTATGGGTCGTTGAACTTTACAATTCCCATCTTAATGAACCTTTCAATCAACTTTTTAAATGCGGTGCAGTTTTCTATTGAGTGTCCCGTGATTCCCGCGTGGTACTCGCATTGAGCATTCGCGTCATACCATTTGGGGAATGGAGGTTGCATAGGTTTCAAGTAGAAAGGGGATACCACATGTGCGTCAAACAGACTTTGATACAGCTCCCTATATGTCATCGGGATGGGTGTGAACTGGAGCCTTTTTGTATTTGACCTCGGGTTGGATTCTTGCCTTGGAGGGCCCTGATGGTTAGTGGTTACTGTCCTTGGCAGACCTACAGTGATTGATTTTGAATAACCCTTGTTATATGTGCTTGCATTATTCACCTTATTTTTCTTCTTTCTCGGGGCTGATCTTTTGGCGCTTTCCCCCGCGTCTATCTTACCACTTCTCACTGCGTTTTCAATCATTTTGCCGAACATTACTATATCTGAGAAGCTCTTAGTGGCACTTCCCAATATATGGTTGATGAATGGGGCTTTCAGTGTATTGATGAAAAGCATTGTGGTTTCTTTCTTCAGAAGAGGTGGCTGGACTTGCTTTGTCACCTCTCTCCATCTTTGGGCATATTGCCTGAAGCTCTCATTTTATTTTTTCTCTATGTTTTGCAATGTGATTCTATCGGGTGTCATGTCCGTCACATGACTATATTGCTTCATAAAAGCTTGTTCCAGGTCTTTCCATGAATTGATTTTGGTACGACTCAATTGGTTGTACCATTTAGCTACTGACCCGATCAGACTGTCCTGAAAGCAATGGATTAACAGTTGATCATTATTGACGTATCCTGTCATCCTTCGACAGAACATAGTGATGTGAGCTTCTGGACAATAGTCCATTATACTTTTCAAACTCTAGAGTTTTAAACTTCGGAGGGAGCACTAAATTTGGGACCAAACTCAGGTCCTTGGCATCAATTCTACAATGATAATCAGCGTTTTCCATTGCTCTGAATTTTTCTTCTAGCCATCTGCATCGATCCTCAAGTTGCTTTGGCAGTTCCACTCTTTTTTTTTTCATTTCTGCCATATCATCTAGATTAGGAACAACGAGATTGGTTGGGTTATTGTAACGCGTAGGTTTGTGCAAGTGTACAAAGTCGTTATCAAGTAATAAGTAAGTATCGAGTTATCGTCTCCACAGGGATTGTATTTGTGCTAAGTCACTTAATTTGTAAAATTATATTAACAATTTGGTAAATAAAAACACAATATAGTTGAGAAGTGGTGATTAAAATATATTAAACTAAATGCAATGATCCCTAATGCAAATTATCCTAAGTATGCAAACTATATGAATGAAATAGATTTTAGTAAAATTAAACACAATTTGCAACAATTATAACATAAATAAACTAGGACAATTACTTTAATTAAACTCAATTTATTATTAACATGCTTAATAGCATCCGGAAAAACATTCCATGGCAACTCGATCTTTCATGAGTTTGGAAACCACATTAGGTCCTTTCGGAATCCTTTACTTACTAAATACGCATTTTACTGATCCTTATTTATAAGGGTTTCTTAGGATTCGTGTGAGGTAATAGGGACGTGTCAGGTTTGAAACAGTTTAATCACACAAATATAAAACTATGCAGATAACAGAGTTTGGTCAGAGTTGTTATGCAACCTACAATTTAATCGGGTCAGGAACTAAATTGAGCATGCACATTTCAATTATGTGTCCATTAGCCGTCGTTTGGTCAAGATCGCTCAACTAATTTAGGTGCATTTCAATCACGTATGAACAAAATACAGACTTGATTTTAATTGAAAACATGATCGATTGAGGCACAAACATTATAAGCATGAATCAAATAATTATTATTTAATCAAAGAAATCATCCTAGCTTAAATAAAATTAAGCTAACATTGTTGTAAACAAGAACAAAGAACAATAGCAAACATCTTTAGATTAAATTAAAGAAAACAAAGATTAAACCCGATTTAGAGTGGCTGTCACCCAAGACTCTGACTGACGAGGCTCCTTCGTTCCTTTGCTTTGCTCCTTTTCCGATGGCTCTCCAAGGTGGCCGACCAAGGGTTCTTTAAGAGGATTAATTGCTAAAATCTCTATGAAGAGATGATGCTAGGTGTAGGAATGGAAAAAGGCTAAGAGAATTTGGAGAGAAGAGAGAATGATGAATGATGAGAATGAATGAGGAATGATTGAGGGATGCTTGAGGGATGATGAATGAGGGAATGAGAGGGTCTTATTTATAGGTGAGGAGAGGGGGATAGTTTGCTAAAAATAGTGGATGTTAACCTCTTCAAATCTCCTCAAATTGTGGCCGGTCATGCTTAGTGGCTTTTGACTTGATTTTTGCTTGATTTTTAAGCAATTTTGGATGCCACACAACTCAGGACTGAGACTCGGTCAATCGTAAATCTTCGGGAAAATCTCTAATTTCTTTAACACTGCAAGGACCTTGTGTAATTAAACCAAAGAATGGTTTAAATGGACAGCCATGTGTAGCTGAATATTGGGTTGACTTGGTCTCCAATTCGAACAGTTTTGTAATCCAGCAAAGCTATCAGACCTGTCCAGAATAAATCAACAAGTTAGAGGACCAAAGAATAAAATTTATACAATTTAGTTAATTAATTAAAACCCAAATTATTAATGAAATATTTTAAAATGAATTATTAAATATAATTTTATATTTTATTATTTAATTTAATCATGCATGGCCCACTTTATGTCTTAAAAAATATAATATATTCAAATTAATATAAAATAAGCCATTTATTGCATGAAAACTATATAATAAAGCATAAAATCACATTTTAATAATTTCTATGTCCTAATTTCATATTTTCACATATTTCATTAATTTATTAAACAATTACTTATTTTTAACAACGGATTTAAGTAAAAAGGTGATAAATTACATAGGAAAAATCCTATATATTTTTCCGTTTACAGTTATCCCCCGGATTGGAACCTGAGCCTATTTGGTAGTTTATCGGCGCCGAGGTACCGGTTTGATACTGTTGGGGTCTAATTGTAACGGGTACCCTTTGTGGGTACACATCTGGTTGTGTTTGGATGTTTATCGGGGTAAAACCCGGGGGGTAAGTGGGGTCCTCATTATCATCCCCTGAGGTTAGCACTGTGCTCTTCCCTTTTTCGAGTCCTCCAGCCATCAACTGCGTCAATTGGCTTATCATACTTCTTTGGGATTCCAGTATCTCATCC
Organism: Gossypium sturtianum; assembly: GCA_025698515.1. Lineage (NCBI taxonomy): Eukaryota > Viridiplantae > Streptophyta > Magnoliopsida > Malvales > Malvaceae > Gossypium > Gossypium sturtianum. Next base: position 126,745,955 of record CM046943.1, read on the forward strand.
CCCATATCCTGTTGCATTTTTTCTAACTGTTCTTACAGTTACGCTTGCAACTAGTCTTGCATCTCTTTTTGAATCTGTTCTAGCCTTTCCAATCTTTGGTCCATTACTTTGGTTTTGGCGCGAGTATTGTAACAATATTCAGTTGGTTGACTCTTGTGGGTTTCCAGATTAACTGAAATAAGTTTGATTAATTAGGGTCTTTTCGTGAAATTTAATGCATATGATGCAATGTAATGCAAATGCATGGAATGAATGCAAAAAGAGGCATTGACTTTGATTGAATTCTACTAGAACAATTTTACTAGAAAATAAATTTCTTTACATAAAATGGATTACATAAACGACTTTGCCCTAATACTCAAACCCTTAATCTCCCTAAGAAGCTAAGCTAACTCTTAACCCGATCTGTTTCTGAGTCACTTCAAACTTAGCATGTTAGCCTGAACTGTTAGGGTTGGCAAATGATCGGCCACCTCTGGCATTTGAGCCACTAATTCTTTCAATAGAGAGTAGTTATTAGAGAACACTCGATAAGAAACCTTCTCTACCCTCCAAAAGTGGCTATGGAACCATGCTAACAGAAATTGCGCACACCCGATGAACCTACTTTCACCTCTTCTCCGGCATGCATTCAAAGATCCGAAAGTTTCCATAACAGCCCGATTTAGACCCTAGTCGAAATAATCATTTTGGGACCACAAATCCGAGTCAGAAAAATATTTTAATATTTTTTTCGTATTTATAGCATGTGAATTGGTATATGTGAAAGTTTCGTATGAAACTTTTGTCGTTTGTGTGCCGATTTGTGAAAAAAAGACTTAATCGCAAAAAATTCAAAAGTAGCCTTCTAATTAGTTATATGCCGAAATGACATGGCTTATTAATGTGAAGTCCTTATGTTGTGAATAGACCATGGATAGTGGGAATTGACATGAATAGCCATCCATTATGTGTTTTTAAATGTTATTAAATAAATGTATTTTGGTAATTAGCTAAATAAGTTATAAATTAATAAAACCAAAGTTAAAAATTATGTCATCATCTCCATATTACAACCAAAAATTAGCAAAAGAAATAGGTTTTTGAGCTCTCATGCATTCAACAATTACAAGCTTGATTAAGGTACGGTTTTAGCTCGATTTTTGATAATTTCTATGTTTTTGTGATCGTTGCTTTGAGTACTAGATAACCCGTACCTTAATTTTCAAAATTGATGATGATTTTGAGTTATGTCATTTTTGATTTTGTGAGCTTTGTGATGTTAGTTGATGAAAAATGAAAGATATGTGATGGGTTAACATGTTTTGTATTTGGATTTTTGATGAATTTGAGTATTATGGGCTAAATTGTGAAAATGAGAAATTGAAGGACTAAAATGTGAAATAAATTAAATATATAGGTTTAAATGAACTCCATGAAAATTCGGCTAAGCATGAAAAATGTGAAATTATGTGTATTTTCTGATTTTATGAAATAGGGACTAAAATGTCAAAATGTAAAAATGTAAGGGCTAATTTGTAAAATGCCCTAAATATGTGTATATGGATTGAATTGAATTGATGAATAAAAGATTTAAATTTGAATGTGTATATCAAGAACAAAAAAAGAATGGAATTAGATCGGGGGAAATCGAAAGTAGTTGAATAGCCGTTCGTTTCCGTTCTTTCCCGTATGAGGTAAGTCGATATACAAATAAATGTTTATGAATTGAATTATTATTACTTATATGTGAATGAATTGTAATGTATGGCTATTTGAGCTGAATATGTGAAATCCGGGAAAGTTCCGATAATGCAATTACGTCTGAAAAGCCCCGTACGAACCATAAGAATAGTTAGGATACATATGTCATGACATAGGATTCCAAAATGAGTTATCGTGTAAGACCACATCTGGGACATTGGCATTGATTTGTGATTTACGTGTAAGACCATGTCTGGAACATCAGTATCGTATTTAATTTCGTGTAAGGCCCTGTCTGGGATAGTGGCATCGATATTGATTACATGTAAGACCACGTCTGAGACGTTGGCATTGTACGAGCTTTTCGAGCTATCCGAGTATCCTATTTGATTCTGAACGGTTCAACGGGCATTCTGAGAAATGAATGAGTGTACAAATGTGCATCCAAATTCTGGTACGTATGTATGTATATGAAATTTGGCAATGAAAGGTATGTATGTATATGATCATTTGATAAGTGAGCTACATTACATTATATGCGATTATGAGTAAGTGAACATGATCAATTGAGATATAAGAGAAATATGACTTGTGATTGTGTTATGCCATGAACCATATGTATGAAATAGTTTGTAATTGTTTATGAGACAAGTTTATTTGTATATGGCTTACTAAGCTTTTGAAAGCTTACTTTGTGTGTGTTTGCATTGTTTTATAGATTATTGAAGCTACTGGGAGCTCGGGGATCATCAAGGATCATCACCACACTATCGAACTATATTTTGGTACCTTTTAAAAATGTAAATATTAAAGTATGGCATGTATAGGCTAGAGAACTTTGATTATGTTTTGAAATGTGTAAATATAGCCATATGATATGGCTTGATAATGAATGTGATTATGGAGTGAATTTAGTGCATGCTATGTGATGCAAAATTTGGTATGTATTGATGTGCTCATGAATAGCCAAAAGAAATGGTCAATTTTGGTAAGTTTCATGTTGATTTGGGAAATTGATATGATGAGAAATGCTATGAATCGAAATGGATTAATATGATGTATGAATCACATGTTTTGATGTGAAGTTGGTACTTTGAATTGGTATGTTTGAGTTGGTTTTTTATTTGGAAATGAATTATGTTATTACGGGTCAAATTGTGCATGATTTGGTATGTTTTTGGCTGCCTTTGGTGCATGAATTGATGTTCGTTTGATGCTTGTAGGTATGACCCAATTTTAGGTGGCAAACTAGCATTGCAAATGGCCTATATTTGTCCACACGGTTGAGCACACGGGAGTGTGTATCGACTGTGTCTCTCAAGGTTGTAATTCGAAGTAAGTCAGTATGCCACATGGGCAAGAAGCACGGACGTGTACCAGACCGTGTGACCCAAGTCAGTGTTGCACACGGGCTAAGACATGGTCCAAGGCATGGCCGTGTGAGGCACATGGCCTAGCCACATGGGCGTGTGCCCTGTTTTGAAAGAAAAAATTTCTAAGTTCTGCAAAGTTCCCGCATGAGATCGGTTTAGTCCCGAACCTTCTCTAAAGCATGTTTAAGGTCTTGTAGACCTTCTAAAGGGACTCTATGTGTATATTTCGCTATGGAATGGTTGTGAATGTTTGATGTTTATGAAATGTTTGTGATATGTTTCGATATGTCCGGTAATGCCTCTTAACCCTCGTCCGGCGACGGATACGGGTTAGGGGTGTTACAATTTGTTGGTATCAGAACTACTATTTAGTCGATTCTAGGACTAACATAGCATATGTGAGTCTAGCTATACATGCCATATATATGAACTGTGATAGTATGATGAATCCTGACAGATAAAATGTGTTTTTCGTATAATAAATGGATCCCGAAGGAGCAGTAGCTGACGATGTTGAAAGTAATGCGCCTGCTCCCGCCCAAGGGACAGCGCCGTCTAATTCTAGACCGGTTACTTGCGGTCAGGAAGGAGAGGCAAACAAGCCTTCTTCCAAATGATGAATGAGTGGTTCACTCAGTATGTTAGAGAAAATCTGGCTGTTCCTCAACCTCTGCCCCCGTAAGTTCCCGTAGCTCCCCAAGTTATAGATTTGATTCGTCTGAATAAACCTCCGGTTGATAAGATTAGAAAATATGGGGCTAAAAAATTCTGTGCTACCACTGATGATGATGCTGAGAGATCCGAGTTCAGGCTTGAGAATATGATTCGGGTATTTGATGAGTTGTCATGTACCCCTGATAAATGTGTTAAATGTGTTGTTTCTTTGTTGAGAGATACAGCTTACCAGTGGTGGAAAACTCTGACTTCTATTGTTCCGAGAGAACAAATTACCTGGGATTTCTTCCAGACCGAATTTCGAAAGAAATACATCAGTGAGAGATTTATAGATCAGAAATGCAAAGAGTTTCTTGAATTGAAACAGGGTCGTATGTCTATTATAGAATACGAGCGAGAATTTGTGAGACTGAGCTAGTATGCACGAGAATGTGTCTCGATTGAGGCAATAATGTGTAAAAGGTTCGAAGGCGGCTTGAATGAAGATATCCGTTTGTTAGTCAGAATTTTGGAAATAAAAGAATTCGTTGTGCTTGTTGACCGAGCGTGTAAAGCTGAAGAACTCGGGAAAGAGAAAAGAAAAGCTGATTCAGAAGCTAGAGAGGTGCGAAAACGAACAAAGAGTAAGCCATATCAGTCGGTATCAAAGAAATTTCGAGATGATTATAGCCGTTCAAAGGCTAACATGGGACATTCGAGTAGAGATCGTGCGAGATCACATTCGATCTTCCGAGCTCCAGCTACTTCGATTACAAGTGTTGGAAATGTCAGATCTGAGCGACCCGAGTGTAGACATTGTGGTAAAAGACATCTGGGAAATTGTCGATTAAATGATCGAGCTTATTTCAAATGTGGATCTTTAGATCACTTTATCCGAGACTATCCCGAGTCTGTTGAGCAAGAGATTGTACAGAATTTGAAGTCGAATAATGCTTGAGTTAGGGGTAGACCTCCCGAAACATGGGAAATGTGAGTGGTAGTAGTGAGAGCTACAAAGATACGACTACGAGATCTCGAGGCGAGAGCACTGCGCGAGCTTATGCTATTCGCGCCGAGAAGAAGCTTCGTCTCGGGCGTCATTATTGGTACTTTTATTCTTTATGATATACGTGATCGCATTGATAGATCGAGGTCTACTCATTCATATATATGCATGAACTTAGTATCCGAAGAAGACTTTGCCTATAGAGTCTCTCGAATTTGTACTTTAGAGTATCGAACCCCTTAGACAAGTGTGTTCAAGTTGACAAAGTGTGCAAGAATTGTCCGTTGATGTTTCGAGATATCTGTTTCCCGGCTGATCTAATGTTATTACCCTTTGATGAGTTTGATATAATTGCGGTATGGATTGGCTAACATTGCATGATGTTTGTAGTGAATTGCAAATGAAAGACTATTGATTTGAGATGTCGAATAATGAAATAATACTGATTGAGTCCGAGTGATTTAAATGGGGTTGTCACTGTAATATCTTCGATGAAAGCTCTGAATTATGTGAAAAAAGGATGTGAAGCTTATCTTACGTATGTGATTGATACGAAAGTGAAGAAAAGAAAGTTGAATCTGTGCCAGTTGTTTGTGAGTTTTCTGACGTATTTCATGAAGAATTACCAGGATTACCTCTGATACGAGAAGTTGAGTTTGGCATTGAGTTAGTGCCGGGGACGACCCCTATCTCAATAGCTCCGTATAGAACAAAATTGAAAGAATTGAAGTCTCAGTTGCAAGAATTGACAGACAGAGGTTTCGCACGATCGAGCTTTTCTCCTTAGGGCGCTCCCGATCTGTTTGTGAAAAAGAAAGATGGCACGATGAGAATGTGCATTGATTACCGTCAGTTAAACAAAGTGACTATTAAGAACAAATATCCTCTGCCCAAAATCGATGATTTGTTCGATCAGCTGAAAGGAGCTACTATGTTTTCAAAAATAGATTTAAGATCGGGATACTATCAGTTGAGAGTAAAAGATTCAGACATTTCGAAAACTGCTTTCAGAACGAGGTACGAGCATTATGAATTTTTAGTTATGCCTTTCGGACTAACAAATGCTCCTGCTGTCTTTATGGACTTGATGAACAGAATTTTTAGACCGTATTTAGATTGATTTGTTGTTGTATTCATTGACGACATTTTGATTTATTCGCGAGATGAAATTGAGCATGTTGAACATTTGAGAACTGTGCTACAAACTCTGCGTGATAAGAAATTGTTTGCAAAGTTTAGTAAATGTGAGTTCTGGTTGCGCGAAGTTGGCTTTTTGGGGCATATTGTGTCAGCATCCGGTATACAAGTTGATCCGACCAAGGTTTCAGCTATTTTAGAGTGGAAGCCTCCGAAAAATGTGTTTGAAGTTCGCAGTTTTCTGGGACTTATTGGTTACTACCGATGGTTTGTAAAAGGCTTTTCGATGATTGCAACTCCGTTGACGAGATTGCTTCAGAAAGATGTGAAATTCGAATGGTCTGAAAAGTGTTAGAAAAGCTTTGATTAGTTGAAAGCCCTATTGACTGAAGCTCCAGTGCTTGTAAAGCCAGAATCCGGTAAAGAATTTGTGATATATAGTGATGCTTCGTTGAATGGTCTGGGATGTGTTTTGATGCAGGAAGGCAAAGTTATAGCTTATGCATCAAGATAATTGAAACCGCATGAAAAGAATTATCTGACGCACGACCTTGAGTTAGCTGCGATCGTGTTTGCTCTAAAAATTTAGTGCCACTATCTTTTCGGTGAGAAATGTCATGAGTTTTCAGATCATAAAAGCCTAAAATATCTGATGACTCAAAAAGATTTGAATCTGCGACAAAGAAGATGGTTAGAATTGTTAAAAGACTACGAGCTTGTGATTGATTATCATCCGGGAAAAGCAAATGTTGTTGCTGATGCTTTGTGTCGAAAATCGTTGTTTTCCTTATTTATGATGAATGCTCATTTAGTTCTGTCTGATGATGGTTCGGTTTTAGCTGAATTAAAAGCAAGACCGTTGTTCTTACAGCAGATTCGTGATGCTCAAAAAGTTGACAATGAAATGGTAGCGAAACGAGCTTAGTGTGATTTAAACTCTGATTCAGAATTTCAAGTTGATGATGATTGTCTGAGATTCCGAGATCGGATTTGTGTTCCAAGAAATCCAGAGTTGAATAAATTGATTTTGAAAGAAGCTCATAGCAGTCACTTATCGGTTCATCCGGGAAGTTCAAAGATGTATAATGATTTGAAACAACTTTACTTGGTGGCCTGGAATGAAAAGAGATATCTCGATTTTGTTTCGAAATGTGTGATCTGTCAGCAAGTTAAAGCTGAACATCAGGTGCCATCCAGTTTGTTACAACCGATTATGATTTTCGAGTGGAAATGGGATAGAGTGACGGTGGATTTTGTTTCAGGTTTGCCTTTGACTCCGAGAAAGAAAGATGCAATTTGGGTTGTAGTTGACAGATTGACGAAAATAGCTCATTTTATTCCGCTACGATCCGATTACTAACTTGATAAGTTAGCTGAGTTATATATTTTTGATATTGTGAGATTGCACGGGGTGCCACTATCTATTGTGTCTGACAGAGATCCGAGGTTTACTTCACGATTCTGGAAGAAACTGCAAGAGGCTTTAGGTACTAAATTGTATTTCAAAGATGACTTTTCACCCACAGACGGATGGTCAATCCGAGCGGATTATTCAGACTCTCGAGGATATGTTGAGATGTTGCATTCTTGAGTTTGATGGTATGTGGGAACAATATTTACCATTGATTGAGTTTGATACAGATCCGATACAGATCCGATCCCTCACATGTGATTTCTCCGTCTGAGATAGAGATTCAGTCTGATATGACTTATGAAGAAGAACCAATCCGTATCTTAACTCGTCAGGTTAAAGAATTGAGAAATAAGAAAATTCTGTTAGTTAAGGTATTATGGCATCGACACGGGGTCGCAGAAGCTACGTGGGAACCCGAAGATGCTATGAGAGAGCAATATCCGAATCTGTTCAATGGTAAGATTTTCGGGGACAAAAATCCCTAAAGGAGGGAGAGTTGTAACAGCCCAGTTTAGACCCTAGTTAGAATAGTGGTTTTGGGACAACAAATCTGAGTCAGAAAAATATTTTAATATTATTTTTCGTATTTATAGCATGTGAATTGATATATGTGAAAGTTTCGTATGAAAATTTTGTCGTTTGTGTGCCGATTTGTGAAAAAGGACTTAATCGCAAAAAATGCAAAAGTAGCCTTCTAATTAGTTATATGTTGAATTGACATGGCTTATTAATGTGAATTCCTTATGTTGTGAATAGACCATGGATAGTGGGAATTGACATGAATAGCCATCCATTTTTTTAATGTTATTAAATAAAGGTATTTTGGTAATTAGCTAAATAAGTTATAAATTAATAAAACCAAAGTTAAAAATTATGTCATCATCTCCTTATTACAACTGAAAATTAGCAAAAGAAATAGGTTTTTGAGCTCTCATTCATTCGACAATTACAAGCTTGATTAAGGTATGATTTTAGCTCGGTTTTTGATAATTTCTATGTTTTTGTGATCGTTGCTTTGAGTACTAGCTAACCCGTACCTTAATTTTTGAAATTTATGATGATTTGGAGTTATGCTATTATTGATTTTGTGAGCTTTGTGATGTTAGTTGATGAAAAATGAAAGATATGTGATGGGTTAACATGTTTTGTATTTGGATTTTTGATAAATTTGAGTATTATGGGCTAAATTGTGAAAATGAGAAATTGAAGGACTAAAATGTGAAATAAATGAAATATATGGGTTTAAATGAACTCCATGAAAATTTGGCTAAGCATGAAAAATGTGAAATTATGTGTATTTTGTGATTTTATGAAATAGGGACTAAAATGTCAAAATGTGAAAATGTGAGGGCTAATTTGTAAAATGCCCTAAATATGTTTATATGGATTGAATTAAATGAATTGGTGAATAAAATAATTAAATTTGAATGTGTATAGAGCAAGAACCAAAGAAAACAGAATTAGATCGGGGGAAATCCAAAGTAGTTGAATAGTCGTTCGTTTCCGTTCTTTCCCGTACGAGGTAAGTCGATATACAAATAAATGTGTATGAATTGAATTATTATTACTTATATGTGAATGAATTGTAATGTATGGCTATTTGAGCTGAATATGTGAAATCTGGGAAAGTTCCGATAATGCAATTACGTCCGAAAAGCCCCGTACGAACCCTAGGAATAGTTAGGATACATATGTCATGACATAGGATTCCAAAATGAGTTATCGTGTAAGGCCACATCTGGGACATTGGCATCGATTTGTGATTTATGTGTAAGACCATGTCTGGAACATCGGTATCGTATTTAATTTCGTGTAAGACCCTGTTTGGGCAATGTCATCGATATTGATTACATGTAAGACCACGTCTGGGACGTTGGCATTGTACGAGCTTTTCGAGCTATCCGAGTATCCTGTTTGATTCTGAACGGTTCAACGGGCATTTCGAGAAATGAATGAGTGTACAAATGTGCATCTGAATTCTGGTACGTATGTATGTATTTGAAATTTGGCAATGAAAGGTATGTATGTATATGATCATTTGATAAGTGAGCTACATTACATTATATGAGATTATGAGTAAGTGAACATGATCAATTGGGATATAGGAGAAATATGACTTGTGATTGTGTTATGCCATGAACCATATGTATGAAATAGTTTGTAATTGATTATGAGACAAGTTTATTTGTATATGGCTTACTAAGCTTTTGAAAGCTTACTTTGTGTGTGTTTGCATTGTTTTATAGATCATCGAAGCTACTGGGAGCTCGGGGATCATCAAGGATCATCACCACACTATCGAACTATATTTTGGTACCTTTTAAAAATGTACATATTAAAGTATGGCATGTATAGGCTAGAGAACTTTGATTATGTTTTGAAATGTGTAAATATAGCCATGTGATATGGCTTGATAATGAATGTGATTATAGAGTGAACTTAGTGCATGCTATGTGATGCAAAATTTGGTATGTATTGATGTGCTCATGAATAGCCAAAAGAAATGGTCAATTTTGGTAAGTTTCATGTTGATTTGGGAAATTGATATGATGAGAAATGCTATGAATCGAAATGGATTAATATGATGTATGAATCACATGTTTTGATGTGAAGTTGGTACTTTGAATTGGCATGTTTGATTTGGTTTTGTATATGGAAATGAATGATGTTATTACGGGTCAAATTGTGCATGATTTGGTATGTTTTTGGTTGCCTTTGGGGCATGAATTGATGCTTGTTTGATGCTTGTAGGTATGACCCAATTTTAGGTGGCAAACTGGCATTGCAAATGGCCTATATTTGCCCACACGGTTGAGCACACAGGAGTGTGTATCGACCGTGTCTCTCAAGGTTGTAATTCGAAGTATGTCAGTATGCCAGATGGGCAAGAAGCATGGGCGTGTACCAGACCGTGTGACCCAAGTCAGTGTTGCACATGGGCTGAGACATGGTCCAAGGCACGGCCGTGTAAGGCACACGGCCTAGCCACATGGGCGTGTGCCCTGTTTTGAAACAAAAATTTTCCAAGTTCTGCAAAGTTCTCGCATGAGATCGGTTTAGTCCTGAACCTTCTCTAAAGCATGTTTAAGGTCTCGTAGACCTTCTAAAGGGACTCTATGTGTATATTTCGCTATGGAATGGTTGTGAATGTTTGATGTTAATGAAATATTTTTTATATGTTTCGATATGTCTGGTAATGCCTCTTAACCCTCGTCCGGCGACAGATACAGGTTAGGGGTGTTACAGTTTTAGCCAAGATTGCCGGGACGGGTGTGACCCTTTTATCAAGCCGTAGTGCCCTAGTGCATCATCTACATGGTCGATGGTAGTACAACTTTCCGCTCTGCCACTGTTGGTAAGTCCTTATTATTTACTAGTACTGTATGATTATACAAATATTGATCAATATTGGTGTTCTGCTTGTAGCTGTGGCCGGTGAAGGGTTCCTTGCTCGAGACATAATGTTCGAGAACACCGCCGGTCCGTCCAAGCAGAACACCTGCAGGGTGGATCACATCGCTAATGTCTGATTGCAGTATCACGGTCCTTGAATATTCCTTCCAGGGCCTGCCGAGATACGTCGGGAAGTTGTTCTTAACGCTCTGCAAGTCGAGGTGGCACCTATTCTACATTTCGAAAAACAATTCCGGTGTTTTGGTTGGGGTCACCCTGCCTTGTCTTTGTCACCATGTTTTTACGCCTCTCGTGGGGTCTTGAGCACGGATGTCACAGATTTTGGAATATCGCCACTGCATTGCAGAAGATAAAATCAACGGTTCTGTTATGAGGCAATTTACAAAGAATTATCTTTGGGAGTGAACATAGAGAGTGTCTTGGTATGCTATCATGTTGCATTGATAGAATCTTTGTAAGATCAGGCCCGACACAGAGGGCAACGGCTTGGTGCTTGGGCGGGCCGGCGGTGTTCTCGAACGTTATGTCTCGAGCAAGGAACCCTTCACCGGCCACAACTACAAGCAGAACACCAATATTGATCAATATTTGTATATTCATACAGTACTAGTAAATAATAAGGACTTACCAACAGTGGTAGAGCGGAAAGTTGTACTACCATCGACCACGTTCCTTTTTCCGGTGATGACCGTTCTACTTCTTCTACGTGCCCTAGTGCTTTAAGGAAGATTACCAACCCGTAGATACATAAGGTGAAGATATCGACCTTTTCTTTGTGTCCGGATGCGCCAAAATTAGATCTCGCAAACTTTCTCAAGGGATATATTTGCTTTCTCCTTTTTTGCTTGATTCGGGCCGTGACCCATTGCTCATTCATCCCCGTGATGCTCATTAGTTTCTTTAGGAAAGTCGGGATATTGGCGGCTCTAGAGTAGGCCTTGTTAGCTTGAATCCTTGGGCATTCTTCCCAAAGGCAAAGAAGCTGTAGGCAGGATTCCCAAAATTGAGCCAGAGCTCGAAACAAGTGCTCGTCCACTTTGATATCGAGTAGATAGGGCAAATCACCATAAGTACAGTAAAATAGCTGTTTGATTTCATCATCCGATTGGACCCATATCTCTTCCAATTCTTGGAGATTGTTCTGGGTCACGTTGATACGAGTGAAGTCCCATAATTTTGATACGTACCCTTCCATCAGACTATCACCTTTCCCTGGTTGCATTTTCTCGGACCATATTCGGACAGCTGCATTATCTTCCACTTTATCAAGAAATTCGTTTTCCATGGCAAGCTCTCTATTTAGTAATCGAACGTGAATCAACACCTTTTTTATGATGAAAATGTCATGCAATCGCAGTCAAAGCAAAACAAAACAAGTCAGTACATTTTATACAAAGCTAAAATTTAAAGCAAGCAAGAAATAATAAATAAAGTACCTATTTGGGTGACCACTAAGGGTTCGGTGTGGTTCTACCTAGGGTAGGCTCTTAGGGCTCACTATATGCGGTTCGGTTCTAAAGTAAGGGTACCTGGAACCGGCAGATTCCTCGATCCTCACCCATTATAGGCTTATACAGACCGAGTTCAATTCAGGGGAATACATTTTCCTATGGCTATACGGAGATGAAAATCTCACGAAGACATAGGTACGGATGTATTCCGAAAGTGATCCCCTATCCTGTACGGAGGTGAAGACCTCACGAAGGAATAGTTTCTCGCTCCCACTTAAAAGGGTATAACCGTCCGGTTATGAAATGCAATATGCGAAAGTATATCCAAAGACTCGAACCAATAAAACAAATATATCAAAATTATGCAAACCATAAAAATGGAATGCAACGAAAGGATCGTAATTTTGAACCAAATTATCAATTTTTGACAAAAGACAAGAAATAATCAACTCGTGGCTTGACTCTCTTATTTTATCCCCAGCGGAGTCACCAAGCTGTCGAAACCATTTTTTTGAAATCAACTTTTTATTTTAAAAACGAAAAAAATGGGAGTCGCCACCAATCATTTTTGTGAGGTGTGATTGGGTCACCTCGTAATTTGCTTGTTTTAATAAACGGTTTGATTTACTAAAACAAAGGTTTTTTTTTGGTCTACGAAGTTCAGGAAACGGGTTCGGGAGTCGATTACACACGAGGAAGGATTAGCACCCTCGTGACGCCCAAAATTGGTACCTAATCGATTAATTAATGTCTTAATGTCGAAAGTTGAGAACTCGAAAAGAATTTAAAAATACGATCCCTCTTTGTATTAATATTTTTACTTAAAAAAATTGCTTGAATAAATCGAAAAAATATATTGAAGGCCTTCTTATCTCGAGGCAACAAAACGTCACGTCCCGTAAGTTAGAACGCAACACTTCGAATCTTTGAGACTAAGTTTGCCCCATTTTTTATTTGAAATTTCACGTGTTTCAATTTTTAAAAGGATATTCGGTTATTTAGACCCAACGAGAAAAAGCGAAACCCCGTAAGTTAGGGCGCGACTTTCTCGAATTTTCAAATACAGAATATTGCCTCATTTTGAAAACTTTTCCTTTTTTGAATAAAGTCAAATGTAATATTTGTAATAAATACATGAATAGATATTAAAGATAAAGGACTAAATTAATGTGAATAAAATTAAGGGTGTAATTTGTAATGAATGCATAAATAGATAATAGTAATGATAATAGATAAAATAATAATAATAGTAATAATACTAAATGTATAAGCAGAAAAACATAAGTAATCCAATTTTGAAAATATAAATGGGTAATAAATAAATAGATGAATGGATGATCATAAAATAGTAATAATAATAATAATAAAGGTACAAATAAAATGAATAATCAATGAAAGAAAATAAATAAAAAATTTAAAAATTTAAAAAATGAAGGAATAATAAATAAATGAGTACTAGGATAAAATAAAAGATAAATAAATAAATGAATGATGTATGAATAAGTAAGTAAAAAAACAAATAAATAAATAAAATGAAAGGAATGATGAATAAATAATCAAGTAAATAAGAAAATAAATAAATAAAAGAATTAAATTAAAAAGGGGCTTAATTAAAACTTAAACGAAATTAGGGGTATAGATTACGAATAAAAATAAGCTTCCAAGGATTAAAATATAACAAAACCGAAATCATAGGGTAAAAACAAAAGAGAAAAAAGAAACAGGACAAGATTGTAAACCATTTAAAATCAGAAGAATCAAAACGGCAATTAAACACGTGGATCCCATCTGGAAACCCAGTCGAGTTTCGGGTCATCAAAAACGGCACCGTTTCAGGCACCCGTCTCTTAAAATGGTCTAAGGACCAAAATGAAAACAAAGTAAAATTAGGTGACAAAATTAAAAAATAGAAAGGTATCAAATTAAAATAGGCCGAAAAGGCGGAAGGACTAAAAGGGTAAATAGACCCTTAGTCCAAAACACGCGGATCCTAGGGGTTCTGGGTTAGATCTCGGGTCGGCCCCCCAAAACGACGTCGTTTCACAACTGCTATTTAAATCAAAAGTTTTTTTTTTAATTTTCATTTTAACCTTGTTTTTTAAAAAAAAAACTCCAAAAGCTCTCTTTCCTTTCTCTCAAAGCCACTAGGTCTGGTCATCAAACACCGCCGCGGCCACCGGCCGTCGGTGATGGCGGCCCGCCCATCCACGATGGCGGAGTTAAATCAAAACCCTCGTTTTGAGCACTCCGACGCATAAAGCCCGGATCTGGGGCTATTGTTCGCAAAAACTCGACCAAAAAGAGAAAAACCCAAAAGAATCCCTTCGATTTTTTCTTCTGTTTTACCGAAGAGAACCATTCATGTAACAGTCTGGTTTATACCTTAATCGGAACAACGGTTTTGGGACCACAAATCCGATTCAGTAAAATATTTTAATATTATTTTCTATGTTTACTGTGTGTGATTAAGCATGTGCTAAAGTTCCGTGAGTTAATTTGTCTGTCTGTGTGCTTAAATTGATAAAAGGACCTAATTGTGAGAAATGCTAAATTAGCATACTCTATAAAAAGGTATCTATTTGTTGTGGCTTTTATTATATGAAGTCCTTATGATGTTATATTGCCATTATTAAGTTGATGGACAATTATGTCCATAGTTTAAATGGTTAACTATTAATGTTTCATTAAGGGCAAAAATGGAAATGAATTAATAACATGTTTATAATAAAACAAAGCTTAAAATAAGCCTTTTAATTAGTGTTCATCCACCGAAAATTTGAAAGAAAAAGAAGGGTTTAAGCTTTGTGAAATTCGGCACCTATCAAGCAAGATTAAGGTATGTTTTGTGTTCGGTTTTTGATAATTTCTACGTTTTTGTAATCGTTGCTTCGTATACTTCGAAACCCATGCTTCAATTTTGTGAATTGATGATGTTTTTGAAATGATCCATTGATGAACACATGAATTTTGTGAAGTTTGATGGTGAAATATGAATTATATGTGATAGAATAACATAGTTTGTCTTTGGAGTTGTGATGATTTTGAGTAATTTGGAGTAAATTGAAAGAATAATATTTTGAGGGACTAAATTGTGAAATAAATGAAATGTATGGACTTGTATGAGATACATGAACATTCGGCCAAGCATGGGTATAAGCAAATTTGGTGTATTTTGTAATTTTGTGAAATAGGGACTAAAATGTTAAAATATGAAAATGTGAGGGCTGATTTGTAAATTGCCCTAAATATGTGTTTTTGGATTGAATTGAATGAACTATTGAGTAAATGGATTAAATTTGAATGTGTATAGATCAAGAACCGAATAAAATGAACTTAGGTTGCGGGAAATCAAAAGTTATTGAATAATCGTTTATCTCCGTTCTTCCCGTTTGAGGATATATGTGAAATCCATCGAGATGGAATGTATGTGAAATCCGAGTTTACGAATAAGTCGACAAGTTGTTAAAGTCCTAGAAGTCCCGTATGAACCTAGGAATAGATAGGATTGCATATGTCATGACATAGGTGTCCGAAATGTGAAATCATGTAAGACCACGTTTGGGACGTTGGCATTGATTCGAGATTACGTGTAAGACCACGTCTGGGACGTTGGCATCGATATGAGATTTATGTGTAAGACCATGTCTGGGACATTGGCATCGTATTGATTCGTGTAAGACCATGCGGGACAAAGTGGCATCGATATCACGGTTACATGTAAGACCACGCCCGGGGCGTTGGCATTGTACGACTATTCCGAGCATTCTGAGTATCCTATTAGGTTCCGAACGGTTCAATGGGCAAGTCTGAGAAATGAATGACTATGTGAATTGTACATCCGTTTCAGGTACGTTGATATGCATGCTTTGTATAGGCATGAAAGGTGAGTAAGTATGTACATTGATGCAAAGGAACATTTGAAATATATATATGTTTGAGAAATGAGCAAGTGAGATACTTGAGATATGATGAATTGGTAAGCAATGGCAAACCAAATGAGTCAAAGAGATTATCTATGAGCTTGAAATGAAGATTTGTTAATGAATTCAAATAGCTATGCTTATGATTGATTATATGTTTTAAATGTGTATATGCTAAGTTTATTTGTATATGTCTTACTAAGCTTTTGGAAAGCTTACTTTGTGTGTGTTGGTTCTGTTTTACAGATCGTCAAAGCTACTGAAGGCTCGGGACCGTCGAGGATCATCATCACACTACCCAAACTCATTTTGGTACCTTTTGGAAATATATATTCTAAGTATGGCATGTATAGGCTAGTCATTTTGGAACATGTTTGAGATATGTAAATAGCCTTGTAATGAGGCTAGATAAATGTTGGTAATATGCATGAGTGATTATGGTATATGAAGTATGTTTTGGTATGGCTTGATGGTAATGAAATGGTCATGATAATGGTAAGCATATGGATGCAATATGAGTATGTATGTTTGATCAATGAAATGGTTATATGAAAGGTAAAATGTGGATGTACCATGCTTGTTTTTACATGAGATTTAGTTATGCAATTTGGTATACAAGTTGGCATGATTATAGATGAAATAGAATGGGATAATATGTTGATTTTATGACATGATTTTGGTTGCCAATTGTGTGTGGATTTATGCTTGTTGGAACTTGTAGGAATGACCCAAGTGTGGGTGGCATTTTGGCCTTGAAAATGGCCTATATTTGCCCACACGGTTGAGCACACGGGCGTGTGGCTCAACCGTGTCCCTCGTGGTTGAAATTCAAAACAAGTCAAGATCGACCATGGGCTGGACACACGGGCATGTCCACGGCCCTATGGACAAGTCAGTATGTATGCCCTGTTTTGACATGGCTTAGACACGGGCGCGTCTGAGGCCGTGGGAGGCACACGGCCTGCCCACACGGGCGTGTGACCTCTGTAACTTAGAAAAAAATTTAAATTTCTGAGAATTTCCGTATGTGTTTGGTTTAGTCCCGACTTTATTCTAAAGCATGCTTAAGGTCTCGTTGACCTATTTAAGGGACAATTTGATCTGATTCGTTGAGTTATATTATGAAATATCCGTAAAAGTCTCCGTTCGTCCGGTAACGCCTCTTAACCCTATTCCGGCGATGAATCCGAGTTAGGGGTGTTACAGTTCATCATCGGGAACGATGACCTCCTCCACTCGCGACATTGGGATTCGAAACGTACTGGTAAGTTTTCTTCTTTTTTTTTTTGTATTTTTATGCCTAAAATATAAAAATAAAAAAATAAAGAAACAAATCACCTCTTGAAAATATGATCAATTCTTCTCTTTATTTTTTTTGTATATATTTTTTCGTGTTTAAATATTACATTGGTTGGGGCTTTTATAGCTGAATATTTGATTTTACATGCCATTTTTTATGCTACTGTTTCTCTGCCTTGTTTCTGCGTTTTTTTTGGTCCTTTTTTACAGATGGCGGAGTCAACGAAGAAGAGCCTTGCCATTTCGGTGCAAGGCGGCCTAGGGTGCTAGGCCTTGGGACGAGGCACAAGCGAGGTGACCGAGGGAGGAGTACGGCGCACAAGGGGCTAGGGTTTCTCGTTCTGCTGAAAATGTTCAAGCATTTTGGGCCACTGGGCCTTGTAATTTTGGGCTTAGGTTTTATTATTTTTTTGGGCTTGTAATTTTAATATTTGGACTTTCTTTTTTTGGTTTATTTTCTGTTTTGGTTTTCTGGCTGGCCGAGCAAAAATGGCCCATTACACTTATGTTCATGAAAAGCTAGTATGATTCAAAAGGTGAATTTTCTTAGAAAATGGTTTATCAGGTGATTGACTCCAAATGAGTTGTATACTTAAATGCACTAACTTGTGTATTGATGATGGTGATTAGGCTTATGTCAAGCTTGAGATCATGATTGATGTTTATGCTTATGTCTGGTATTATACAAATGAAACGGGTAAGAAAAGGTAATGAAACAGTAAGTTCGTTATTGAAATGTGATATGTCGAAAAAGGGATTGATGAATTGAATGATGTACTTATATATGAGAAATTACGTATGTTATGGATGAACTTACCTATGATGTGAATAAATATACTAATCAGTAAGTTGATGTTGTTATCTAAGTTTATGCTTACTAAATGGAATGGAAAGTAAGTAAAGGAAGTAATTCATAGTTCTATGAAAAGGTTAATGATGGTGTATAATGTTCATAAAATACTATTAAGTTAGGAATGATATATATATATATGATGTTGATAGACTTACTCATTTATGTAGTTGACAAATTTTGAGACATTGGTATAGGTTTATATTTAATCTATAAAGTTCATTTATGAAATTGAATGATATGATTAAAGTTTATACGAGCTTACTAAGCATTCATTGCTTACGTAGTCGTTCATCTTTACTTTTCAGATTATCATAAGCTCGATTGGGTTGGAAGCTTATTGGAGCTATATCACACTATCCATCGGTTCTATCGGTACTTTTGGATGTTTTGATTTTGGTTATAATGGCATGTATAGGTTATTTTGGCTAAATGTTGGCTTATATGTGTTTTGTTGAGATTAGCCACTTATTTGGCTTGTGTTTTGGTATTTTGATATGTGCATAATTTGCCTTATAATTTTGATCTGTGGAATGATTTGTAGTTGAATGATGAAAGGTAAAATAGTAGTTGAATATGCATGTAACACCCCTTACCCGTATCTGACACCGGAATAGGGTACGAGGCATTACCGGACTTTTTCTCAAGCAAACATTCAAAACCTAGACATGAATTTCCACTTAAATTTAAAACTTTTCAAAAACATTCATATCGTCCTCAAAACGAGCCTACGAGGCCCAAAACATGCATCAGAAGTGGTTCGGGACTAAATCAGAAACTTTGGAAACTTTTGGGAAACTTAGAAAAATTTTCATGAAAAAGGGGTCACACGCCCGTGTGGGTTGGGGACACGCACGCGTGGGTTGGGGACACACCCATGTGACCTTAAGACACGCCCGTGCTTCAGGCCGTGTTCAATTTAGGGAGCTTTCTGTTTATGACGTCATCATGAAATTGAGGTCACACGGCCAAGTCACACGCCCGTGTACTTAGGCCGTGTGATCGATTAAATTTTCATAATTTTTCATAAAATAGGTGCATACTTCACACGGCCAGGGCATAGGCCCGTGTTCGAGGTCGTGTAGCACACACGGTCGAGACACACGCCCGTGTCTCTGCCCGTGTGCTATATTCTAGACATTCTGTTTTGCATCAATTAAGGTGTAGGGGACACACGACCAGAACACATGCCCGTGGGGCAGACCGTGTGTCACACACGGCCTAGACACACACCCGTGTGTCTACCCGTGTGGACAAAAACAAGGCTATTTACCAAGCCATTTTGTCACCCTTCTATGCACATACCTACACAACAAAACATAGCACCAATCCAAACACATACACTCAACCAAATCAGCTACATCATTCACATGCTATTCCTCTATCACATACAACATCACATACTTGTCAACTCAACCCATGCAAATTCTCACATCAATAAAAGACACCATCATATGCCTATATAACTAAACCAATATGAGCCTATTCCAATGACCACTTACAAAAATGAATTTTCCACCATACTTAACACTTGAGAATTTGGACATACATTAACATCACTTGCACCAATTTGAACATCCTTAGCCATTCCAATGGCTAAGTCACAAAATATTACTTACAAGCCTTCATCTAAGCCAAGTAGCTAATACATACCATTATACCAAAATGAATCATTTAGCTATACCAAAAAAGAGATTTGTGGATAGTGTGATCTTGCTCCGACCGAATCCTCCAACCTTCGCGAGCTTTACAAGCACTATAAAACAAGGAAAAGTAAAACGGGGTAAGCATTTTCATGCTTAGTAAGTTATCGTAATAGAAAGAAACTTACCGGTTATAATTATTCAAATAAGCATATATATATATATATATATATGCATTCATTCCATCAATATTTTAACAAGTTACCTAAATACATTCACTCATTAAACAAGTTAGTCATACACATCATAAAGATATCAAACCAACATAGATGAGCTCACTATAGTATAAACTTTCATATTATTTCAGTATTCCATTTTTTTCAGGATTTCTTTTTATTGAACTATTGTAATTTCGATGGATACTCGGGTAGTATACTCGAGGTATACATGTCAATCGTTTGTCAATTCACATCCAAAGCGCTCCTTAAGCACACATTCATAGAGCACACTCTCAAGCCATATTTATATAACAAGATTATCAATCCAGGCTAAATCCCGTCTTTAACATTCGCTCCCAAAAGCTTATTCAGGATTACCAGTTCAGGCTAAATCCTTTCAATAACGTTAGCTCTAATGAGCCTACTATGGATTACCCGTCCGGGCTAAATCCATTTCATAACATTTACTCAAGAGAGTGTAGCTCAGGATTACCCGTCCGGCTAAATCCTTTCTATATCATTTTGTTCATTACAAGAAAATTATTATAACCCATCGAAATACAATGTTCAACCGGGACAATGGCATTTTATTCGTGTTTATCATCTTGTGATTATTTCATAGGGTATATCATCACATATATATTATCTCAATTGCACAATTCAATTAAAACATAATAACATACCAAATTAAATTTTACGAACTTACCTTGAGAATGGTTCGTATTTGAAACTCAACTAATCTGAGACTTTTTGTTTTCCCCGATCTAGTTCCGTAACTTGTTGTTCCGGGTCTATATAGGCAAATTTGACTATCAGTTCATCATTTTACACATACATTTACATTAATTTGCATCCTAGACAAAATTACTATTTTGTCCCTAACTTTATGACATTTTACATTTTAGTCCCTAGGCTCGTAAAATGAAATAGGTTCAATTTCTTGGTAACCCAAGCCTAGCCGAATCATTTTCATCTTATAGCAGTCCACCTTTTCCATTAAATCAGATTTTTACTACCCATTTTATAACTTTTTACAATTAGGTCTTTTTTATGCATTTTCATAAAAAATCACCTAGTAAAAGTTATTTATCACACATCAAACATGTATAATCTACCATTAAACATCAAAATACACATATTTCTAACATGGGTTAAACCCTAGACATCAACCAAATCTTAAATTAATGGTAGAAATAGGTAAACCGGGTTACTAGGACTTCAAATATGTAAAGAGCATTAAAAACGGGGCTAGGATGTACTTACAATCAAGCTTGAAAGTTGAAGAAAACCCTAGCTATGGTGACCTTCTAAATTTTGGCACTAGAGGGAGAAGATGGACA
Organism: Gossypium sturtianum; assembly: GCA_025698515.1. Taxonomy (NCBI): domain Eukaryota; kingdom Viridiplantae; phylum Streptophyta; class Magnoliopsida; order Malvales; family Malvaceae; genus Gossypium; species Gossypium sturtianum. The sequence continues at coordinate 126,767,357 of CM046943.1, forward strand.
AGATTTTAACTTGATTTTTCCCTTTTTATTCTTTTATTTACCAAATAACCAAAATGCCCTTCAGTTAAAACTTTGAAATTTTATCTCACCATGTCCATTTTTGTCCACTATCTTAACAAATGGTATAATTACCATCTAAGGAAATTCTATTTAAAATTTCATAGCAATTAGACACCTCTAGCATGTAGAACTCAACTTTTGCACTTTTTACAATTTAGTCCTTTTGACTAAATTGAGTGCCCAAACGTCAAAATTTTCGGACGGAATTTTCGCGAAACCATTTCGTAAAACTGTAAACCATAGAAATGTATTAAAAATGAATTTTACTACGTCGAATTTGTGGTCTCGAAATCCACTGTTCTGACTAGGCCCAAAATCAAGCTGTTACAACTCTCCCTTAGGGATTTTTGTCCCCGAAAATCTTACCAGAAAATAAGTTTGGGTACTATTTTTGCATAGCTTCCTTAGGTTCCCACGTAGCTTCCTCAAATCCGTGTCTTTGCCACAAAACTTTCACTAGGGCTATACTTTTATTTCTCAACTGTTTCACTTCCTGAGCTAATATCTTGACTGGCTCTTCGCCATAGGTCATATCCGAACTAATTTCAACCTCTAAGGGCGAAATCACATGTGAAGGGTCAGATCGATACCGCCACAACATAGACACATGAAACACATCATGGATCTTTTCCAACTCCGTCGGTAAAGCCAACCGATATGCTACTAGTCCGATCTTTCAATCAGCTCATACGACCCAATAAAACATGGACTCAACTTTCCTTTCCGACAAAATATGAGAACTTTCTTCCATGGATATACTTTCAAAAACACTTTATCCCAAATTTGAAACTCAATCTCTTTTCTTTTCAAATCTGCATATGACTTTTGTCTGTCAGAAGCCGCCTTCAAACTATCACGAATTATTTTCACCTTTTATTCGGTTTCTCTAACTAAGTCAACCCCGTGAATTTGTTTCTCACTGAGCTCTATCCAATAAAGAGGAGTTCGGCACTTACGGCCATACAATGCTTCATACGGTGCCATCTTTATGCTTAACTGAAAACTGTTGTTGTAGGCAAATTCAACCAACGGTAGATATTTCTCCCAACTACCTTGGAACTCTAGAACATAACATCGGAGCATGTCCTCAAAAATCTGAATTACCCTTTCGAATTGACCGTCGGTTTGCGGATGGAAAGCGGTACTAAAATTTAACTTCGTACCTAAAGCTTCTTGCAACTTCTCCCAAAATCGCGAAGTGAATCTTGGATCTCTATCCGAAATAATCGATATAGGCACCCCGTGCAATCTTACAATCTCAGCAATGTACAATTTAGCTAACTTATCAAGCGAGTAGTCAGTACGTAGCGGTATAAAATGAGCCGACTTTGTCAATCTGTAAACAACGACCCATACGGCATCTTTATTTTTCGGGGTCAAAGGCAAACCCGTTACAAAGTCTATTGTGATTCTATCCCATTTCCACTCGGGAGCCATCACTGGCTGAAGCAGGCCTGAGGGTACTTGGTGTTCGGCTTTCACTTGCTGGCAGATCAAACATTTCGAAACAAACTTGGATATATCTCTTTTCATACCCGACCACCAATACATTTTCTTCAAGTCATTATACATTTTCGTACTACCCGGATGAATGGATAAACAACCGCTGTATGCCTCTTGAAGAATTTTCTAAATAAGTTCGTCACCTTTCGGCACACAAATCCTATCTCGGAACATCAAATAGTCATCGGATCCGATACGAAAATCTGAGTTATTGTCTGATTCACACAGAGCTCTCTTAGCTTGCAATTCACTGTCCCACTTCTGGGCCTTGCAAATCTGTTGAAGAAATGTCGGCCTAACTCTCAATTCGGCTAGAATCAAACCATCATCCGATAAAGTCAGCCTCGTGTTCATTGCTCTCAAGGTAAACAAGGATTTCCTACTTAGGGCATCTGGGACTACATTCACCTTACCCGAGTGATAATCAATCACCAACTCATAGTATTTTAATAACTCAAGCCATCTTCGTTGCCACAAATTTAAGTCTTTTTGAGTCATCAAATATTTTAAACTCTTGTGATCAGTAAAAACATGGCATTTCTATCCGTACAAATGTTGTCTCCAAATTTTCAAGGCAAAAACTATAGCGGCCAGTTCCAAATCATGTGTCGGGTAATTCTTCTCATGTGGTTTCAACTGTCTCGAGGCATAAGCTATCACTTTGCCCTCTTGCATCAACATACATCCGAGTCCATTCAAAGAGGCGTCACTATAAATTACAAATTCTTTTCCCGGTTCAGGTTGTACTAAGACCAGTGCCTCAGTCAATAAAGCTTTTAATTTCTCAAAACTTTGCTGACATTTTTCGGACCATCTAAAATTGACATCTTTTTGCAACAATCTTGTCATAAGAGTAGAAATAATCGAAAACCCTTTGACAAACCGGCGGTAGTAACCGGCTAAGCCCAAAAAGCTTCTAACCTTGGATACATTCTTCGGTGGTTTCCATTCAACTATAGTAGAAATCTTACTCGGATCCACTTGAATGCCATCACTTGAAACAATGTGCCCCAAAAATCCAACTTCTCGAAGCAAAACTCACTTTTACTGAACTTAGCATATAACTGTTTTTCTCTCAAAGTCTGTAAAATAGTTCCCAAGTGTTCAGCGTGCTCAGACTCATCTCGAGAATAAATCAGGATATCATCAATGAACAAAACCACAAACCTATCTAGGTATGGTCTGAAAATCCGGTTCATCAAATCCATAAAAACTGCCGGAGCGTTCGTCAGTCTGAAAGGCATAACAAGGAATTCATAGTGCTCGTACCTTGTTCTAAAAGCGGTCTTTGGTACATCCGACTCCTTAACTTTCAACTGATAATAGCCCGATCTCAGATCTATCTTTGAAAATATTGTTGCCCCTTTCAACTGATCAAATAAGTCATCAATTCTCGGTAACGGGTACTTGTTCTTTATGGTCATTTTGTTGAGCTATCGGTAATCGATGCACAGTCTCATAGAACCGTCTTTCTTCTTTACAAATAATACCGGTGTACCCCAGGGAGAATAACTCAGTCTCGTGAATCCCTTATCTATCAATTCTTGCAATTGAGCTTTCAATTCTTTTAATTCAGTCGGGGCCATCCTATACGGAGCAATTGATATTGGTAAAGTACCAGGGACTAAATCAATACCAAACTCAATTTCTCTAATCGGAGGTAACCATGGCAATTCCTCTGGAAATACATCTGAATATTCACATACTACCGGCACTGATTCAATTTTCAATTCAGACTCCTTAGTGTTCAACACATAAGCAAGATAAGCTTCACACCTTTTTCTCATGTATTTCTGAGCCGACATAGAAGAAATCACAACAGGTAGTATATCTGACTCATCTGATTCAACCCGAAGAATTTCACCATTTTCACATTTCAATTCAATAATTTTTCGTCTAAAATTTATTATAGCATCATGTAATGTCAACCAATCCATACCCAATATAACATCAAACTCATCAAATGGCAACAACATTAAGTTAGCTGAAAAACAGTGGCCTCGAATTATCAAAGGAAAATTCTTGCAAACTCTATCAACCAGAACATATTTGCCTAAGGGGTTCGACACTTTAATCATATATTCAGTAGACTCAACAGGTAAATCCTTACTAGATACCAACTTCATGCAAATATAAGAATAGGTTGATCCAGGATCAACCAATGCAACTACATTAGTATCATATAGAGAAAAAATACCGGTGATAACATTAGGCGCCGAGGCCTCTTCCTTTGCACGTATGGCATATGTTCTTGCTGGAGCTCGTGCCTCAGATCTGGCTGTTGAATCTTTTGCAGTACCACGACTACCACTGGCATTCCCGGGGTGTCGTGGAGGTCTACCCCTCAAAGTGAGGTTACTCAATTTAAGAGTCTATTCGGTATCCTTCTCAGCTCTTTCCGGGCATTCATTAAGAAAGTGATCGAGGGAACCACACCTGAAACATGCCCCACTTTTCATCCGGCATTCACCATAATACAATTTATTACATACATCACACCGTGGCTTGGGGTTTCCAACACTCCCTACACTAGCTGCTGAGGGAGATGAAGTCCTCGATTTAGAGCATTTGGAACTTCTTTCCTTTCCCGAATGTCCCACTGATGATGTAAAATGCTTATGATAACTTTTTTATTTCTTTGAAGCAGAGGGTTGTGACTTACTCATAAATCTTTTACTCGGAACCCGTGTTTCCCTTTCGGCTTGCTTCTTCTCTATACTTAAATCTTTAGCTTTCTTGGCCCGACTGGCTAGGACGGCAAGCTCTCTTATTTCGAGAATCCCAATCAGTAGTTTAATGTCTTCGTTCAGCCCTTCCTCAAAGCATTTGCACATCTCAACTTCGGTTTGAACCCATTCCCTGGCATACTGACTCAACCGAACAAACTCTCGTTCATATTCTGACATGGTCCTGTCTCCCTGTTTAAGCTCTAAAAATTCTTTTCTTCTCTGATCTAAGAACCTTTGGCTAATATACTTTTTTCAGAACTCCTCTTGAAAGAATTCCCATGTGACATTTTCCTTCGGTACAACTGAAGATATAGTTTTCCACCAATAGTATGCTCTGTCTTTCAGTAAAGATATCGCACATTTCAAGCATTCTGCGGGAGTGCATGACAATTCCTCAAAAACTCGAATGGTATTCTCTAGCCAAAACTCGACTTTTTTTGAATCATCGTCGGTAGTAGCTCTGAACTCTTCTACTCCATATTTTCTTATTTTATCAACCAGAGCCTTTCTGATCCTTTCGGGCTCAACACCCTGTGGCATCTCATAATCAGGTTGAGGGACAGGTGGGAGAGGTCGCGGAATAGCAGGGTGTGTTCTCATATACTCGCTAAACCATTCATCCATCATTTCGAAGATGGTTGCCTTCGCCTCTTCGCGGCCCTCTGACATGGGCCTCCTACTACTACTAGTAGTTGTGGCTCATTGTACAGAAGCTTGAGCAGTGCCCTCAGCTTCTTCAGACTCATCTCGAGCTTGGTTGGAAGACATTTACTATATGAAAATACATTTGAAAGTGGTCAAGAGTTATCACACTATCACAATTCATATAATGGCATGTATAGCTAAACCCATACTTGCTACGTTAGTCCGAGAATTGACTAAACCGTAGCTATGATACCACTAAATGTAACACCCCTTACCCGTATCCGATGCCGGAATAGGGTACGAGGCATTACCAAACTTTTTCTCAAGCAAACATTCAATACCGAGACATTAATTTCCACTAAAATTAAAACTTTTCAAAAACATTCATATCGTCCCCAAAACGAGCCTACGAGGCCCAAAACATGCATCGGAAGTGGTTCGAGACTAAACCGATAACTTTGGAAACTTTTGGGAAACTTAGAAAATTTTTCATGAAAAAGGGGTCACACGCCCGTATGGGTTCGGGACACGCCCGTGTGACCCTAAGACATGCCCGTGCTTCAGGCCGTGTTCAATTTAGGGAGCTTTCTGTTTATGACATCATCATCAAATTGAGGTCACACGGCCAAGTCACACGCCCGTGTACTTAGGCCGTGTGATTGATTAAATTTTCATAATTTTTCATAAAATAGGTGCAGACTTCACACGGCTAGGGCACACGCACGTGTTCGAGGCCGTGTAGCACACACGGCTGAGACACACGCCCGTGTCTCTGCTCGTCTGCTATATTCTGGACATTCTTTTTTGCATCAATTTAGGAGCAGGGGAACACGGCCAGAACACATGCACGGTCTAGACACACACCCGTGTGGATAAAAACAAGGCTATTTACCAAGCCATTTTGTCACCCTTCCATGCATATACCTACACAACAAAAAATAGCACCAATCCAAACACATACACTCAACCAAATTAGCTACATCATTCACATGCTATTCCTCTATCACATACAACATCACATACTTGTCAATTCAACCCATGCAAATTCTCACATCCATAAAATACATCATCATATGCATATATAACTAAACCAATATTAGCCTATTCCAATGACCACTTACAAAAATGAATTTTCCACCATACTTAACACTTGAGAATTTGGACATACATTAACATCATACTTGCACCAATTGAACATCCTTAGCCATTCCAATGGCTAAGTCACAAAATATTACTTACAAGCCTTCATTTAAGCCAAGTAGCTAATACATGCCATTATATCAAAATGAATCATTTAGCTATACCAAAAAGGAGATTTATGGATAGTGTGATCTTGCTTCGACCGAATCCTCCAACCTTCACGAGCCTTACAAGCACTATAAAACAAGGAAAAGTAAAACGATGTTTTTGATTTAGTCTCGATTTGTTTCTAATGCATAATTTGGGCCTCGATGGCTCGTTTAAGGGACAATATGTATGATTTTGATTGGTTTTTGACATGAATACTATGTGATATGAAATGTTTTCATTTTCTGTCTATTTCATTTGTAAACTCTGGTAATGCTCCGTAACCCTATTTTGGTGACGGATTCAGGTTAAGGGTGTTACATAGCTAGTTGAAAATCATCTCTGGCCATGCTTAGAACCAGTCTAACAAATTTACAATCCTTATTAACCAAGAAGTATTCATGATCTTAAATTAATGAACTGAAGCCGTGATTGTAAATTAGCGAGTTTTAAAAATGACAGTTGTGATCATAAATCATCTAACTATTTAAGTGTAGTTGCAGTCATAAATTGACGAACTCTTAATGAAGTGTTCAAGATCTTAAATCGATGAACAGAAGCCGTGATTGTAAATCAACGATCTTTAAAAATGACAGTTGTGATCGTAAATCAATGAACTATTTAAGTGGAGTTGCGATCGTAAATCGACAAACTCTTAATGAAGTGTTCATGATTGTAAATCAATGAACTGAACATGTGATCGCAAATCAAAGATCTTTAAAAATGAAAGTTTTGATCGTAAATCAGTAGACCGTGAGATTCGTAAAATCTTCTAAGTAAAAGGTCGTGATTGTAAATCAGCTGAACCTTTTAAGAAAGTTCCTTTTTTTTTTACTAGCAAATCGACCCATTTCAAGCCTCATTTCAGACGTACGGTGAAGAGAAGTAGCTCCAGCCTCACAAATACAATGTAACAAAATTGATCCCTCTATCCTTATTCTTTCAAGGTCAGTTTTGAGTTCTTTCTCAACACGCTTATATTCATAATCTCTAGCATCTAACCTGCTCTGAAGGCTAGAGAGGTCAAAATTAGCTAGTTGAAAATCATCTCTGGCCATGCTTAGAACTAGCTTAGAAAATTTACAATTCTTGTGAACCAAGAAGTGTTCATGATCTTAAACCAATGAACTGAAGCCGTGATTGTAAATTAGCTAGATTTAAAAGTGAGAGTTGTGATCATAAATCAGCTAACAATTTAAGTGGAGTTGTGATCGTAAATCGATGAATTCTTAATGAAGTGTTCCTGATTGCAAATCAATGAACTGAAGCTATGATAGTAAATCAACGAGTTTTAAAAATAATAGTTGTGATTGTAAATCAGGTAACTGTGTAAGAAGAGTTGTGATTGTAAATTGTCGAACACTTACTGAAGTGTTCATGATCATAAATCAATGAACTGAAGCCATAATTATAAATAAGCTAGCTTTAAAAATGACAGTTTTAATTATAAATCAGCGGACTGTCAGATTCGTAAAATCCTGTAAGTAGATGGTTATGATCATAAGTCAACTGAAGCTTTTCAGAAAGTTCCTGGTTATTTTATTAGATCGATCCATTTCAAGCCTCATTTCAAACGTACGGTGAATAGAAGCAGCTTAAGCCCCACAAAGACAATGTAACAAAATTGATTCCTCTATCATTCTTCTTTCAAGATTAGTTTTGAGTTCTTCCTCTACACGTCTATATTCATCATCTTTAACACTTAACTTGCTTTAAAGTGAAAAGAGGTCAGAGTTAGCTTATAAAGACCCGAATTTACGGTTATTGGAAAATTTTATTTTTTGGTCATTGTTCTCGTAAAACGGGTTCGTAAATATTTATTAAAAATATTTACGAAGTTAATTGTGAGGTTAATTAGGTTTTGGCTAGGTGAATTAGCTTGAATTAAGGTTAATTTAGTGTAAGGATTAAATTTAATAAAGTGTGAAAGTTTAATTGTAGAATAAAGAAAGATGAGGGACTAATTAGCAATTAAGCCATAGGTGCCAAGTGTGTGGTAAAAATAAAATACATGTGTATTAAATAATATACATACAATTGTAATAAATACATGTATTTACTTATAATTTAAGAAATAATTATTAAATTAATATAATATAATATAATAAAAGATAAAATAAAATAAAGTAAACTAAAGTAAAGTAAAGTAAATAAAAGAAAAATAAATAGAATAGAAACAGAATAGCAAAACGAAAACAGGGGAGAAAGAAAAGAGAAAGAAAAAGGAAAGGAAAAATTAGGGTTTCAAGGTTTGAAGTTTAATTGGTAAGTCAATTTAGCCATTTTTCTTGTAATTTTGATGTTTTTGGAATCCTAGAACAAAATACTACTTGATATAAGTGGAAATTTTGAAAGTTAGTTGATTTTTAGATATGGTTTTTGTTGAATTAATTGAAGAATTTGGGTTAGAATTGAGAAAAGGATTGAATTGTAAGTTAAATCATAAGTTTTTATGTAGTAGGGACTAAATTGAAAGAATTTTGAAATTAGGGATTTAGGATGAAATTGAGGATTGAAGTTAGTTTTAAGTGAGAATTGAATGAAAAATATGAAGTAGTTTTGGAAACAATAAAACTAATATTGATTTAAGGACTAAATTGGAATTTAGACAAAAGTTGTGTATAAATTGAATTAATTAATATAAAATTGTATTGTATTGATAATTTTTAATTGTTTAAATTCCGTAGCTAACATTGAGCCGAAAGCCTCGACTAGGAAAGGAAAAGAGAAAGTCAACGACAATTAGGTCAGAAAATACGGTTTGTATTTCTATAATCTGAAAACTAAAATTATTTGTGGTATTTATTATTATGTATGGTAAGTGAAATTGAGGTGAGTTTGATATATTTATATTGAATTGAATTGTTTTGTGAACATATGTGTATGATTGAAAAGTGTATTCAATTAGAATTGATTAAAATTGTATATTGATTTGAAATTGAATTATGAATTGAAATACCCTATTAACTGTAACACCCCAAACTCGGCCTAGACGTTATGGCCGGATCTGGCATGTCACATCAAAAGGTTGTTTAAAACTACACGATCATTAAAACCCTTCCTCAATTTAAAACTATTTACCATTTAAAAACCCCGCATTTCGTTGCTTATCAAAACAAGATTTGCTTAAAGTTACTTTCCTTGCAAACATAAAATTATTTTCAAAAACTCTGTTTGTTGTAGAAGACTGACTTTAAAAGTTACGAAAACGTGATATTTTGAAAACGGTAGTTATTGTTTAAAAACTTAGCAGTTCATAACTAAAAGAATTACCAAATGAAAGTTAAAAAGAAAATCCTAATAGCCTTATTACATAAAATATTAACCCAAAAATAATATAAAGTAAGTTAAACTCAAAATTGCTAAGTTCCGTTTAATAACATATCTGACGTATGGCCACCTTCGAGTCCTCCGCAGCTCCAAATCCTCTAACGCTGGGGATTACCTGTACGGTTAAAAGAAAGGGGTGAGTTACGAGAACTCAGTGTGCAATCCCCTATAACGGTCACTATCTGGGCCTGAGCCCATACGGTATCGGTCTGGGCCTAAGCCCTATTCGGTAACAAGCTGGGCTTAAGCCCCAAAATCATGGTAATGCAAACAAAATGCAGCCCAACCCAATCCAACCATCACACCACCCGTACTGTAACATCCTGAAATTCGGGATTATATGTTTTACATTATACCATGCGATAGGCTAGTTAAGAGTGTTAATTGTGTATGTTTAGGGGGCCCTAAGAAGGCTTGGGGTTGAGTTGGGCCTTAGTAGAATTTTTGTGTTTAAGCACTTAAAGGAGAGAAGGAAAGTGGCGTCAAGACTTAAGTGAATAAGTGTGTATTTTGCTAGCACAAGTGGAGCTAGTAGCAGAGTGGTGTGGCGTCACATGAAAGGGCTTAAGGGGTGGAGTTCGAATCCCACCTAATGCAAATTTTTGGGATTAATTTTTTTGTGCTATTCAAATAAATTATGGTAAGTGTCGGCCAAGCTTTAAAGAAGGAAAGGAAGACTTTTTATTGATGGAAAGAACACTATGGAGGAAGGTAAGGAGGAGATCAAGGAGAAAATAAGGAAAGAAGTAAAGGAAAGAGATAAGGGGGGGATATGTTGGCCGAATTTTTGGAAGGAGCTTGGGAAAGAAATTTGGTCAACCCTCATCTTTTTGGTAAAGGAGGTACACGGTTTTAGTAGGGAGAAAAGTGGAGCCGAAATTCTTTTAGTCATTTTGCAAGTTTGTGCATGAAATGCTTGTTTTCTTTGTAACATTTTGGTGCTCTCTTTTCCGATCCTTTCTCTTTGTTTTGCCGAAACACTCAAGTAATTTGTTCACTTTTTTTTTTCCTTGTTTTGCCGTATTACTCAATCCATTTTGTTCATTCTTCATTGGTGTTAGCCGAAACCCTCTAACATTTCTCTTCCATCTTTTCTTTTCTTTTTGACCATTTCTTCAACCTTTCTCTCTTTTCTTAAATCGACATTACCTTGTGGCCGAATCTTGTTTGTTCATTTCTCTCCAATAGCCGAACCTTTTAACCCTTAATCTCTTCTTCATTATTTCTTTCTCTTTCGTGTTGGCACTCTCTTCTTTGATCGAATCGTGCTATAGTGGGAAAGCCGAATCTTATACCTTCGACTCATTCATAGCCATAAGTCCAATCGGTGGGAATCGGATTCATCATCGTTAAGGTAAGGAGTTTTGTCAGGGTTCATTTTGATCTAATTCATTGCTCGGTTAGTTGCTAAACGGATCGATGGATTTGACTAATCGGTTATTATAGGGACTAGATCGCTCGTTCTTATCCACTCGTTGTTCCTTCGGAAGTGGTGGTAAGCCGAAATCCTCTCCCTAAACAATTACATTCTCTCATCATAGTATTATTCTAACCGAGACTCTTTCAATGGAGGCAAATGGTAGTGTTATTAAAAGAAAATCGATAGGAGGACAATAGGGAGTGGACTTACAATCTCTACTCCCAAGTTCAAACGTAGGGCGGTATCGGCAGTTCGAGATTTCCCACCGGGTTGTGGACCATCATCCGGTGAGAATAGGCAAATTGTGGTCGTTCACGATTCTAAGGGTAAGCATTTTTAGATCGTTGATTTAGATTTGGATTAAGAAAATCTCTTTGGTTGGTTAATCGAATGTTATGGTGTCATAGGTGTCGACGGTCAAGAAGGTTTAGTTCTTACCATAATCAGGTGTGTAATCTCACACCGAAATCCCATAAATTCGTGATTCACTATTATGTTGGAAAATAGATCGTTGTCGATTACAAATCTAATAACCGTGATATGGCATGAATCGAGTGACTTGCTTATTCAACACTATTTCTAAAGATCTGTCAAAATCCGTATTAATTTACTAAATTACGAAAATGCCCCTATGGGCTGATTTACCAAAATGCCCCTATGGGTCGATTTACCAAAATGCCTCTATGGGCCGAATTGCTAGAATGCCTTAGTGGGCCGAACTATCAAAGTGCTTCAATGGGTCAATTCACTATAATAATTCACTAGATTAATGGTGGTTATATATATATATGGATATTTTATTTTATTATGTATGTTGCATTCTTTTTACATTTTGCATGGGATGGGAAAAATTGTATGGAGAGCGTAGTAGCTTGGTGGCATAGCCACAACTTGTTCATTATTATTCTTACTTATGATTTCAGTGGCATGGCCACATTAATAATATATTATAGCAACTGATCGCAAATTGTGTGAGTGGTGGGTGGGTTGACTTGATCCCCATAGGTGTGATTGGCTGGTCGGGGGTGTGATGGATGGATGGGTTGGGTTGTATATTTTTCATTTATATACTGCTATGTAAAATGGGCTTAGGCCCAATATTATGCTATACTGGTTCGCACCAGTGGATGACGGTAAGGGGATTATACACTCGAAGTTCTTGTAACTCACCCCCTCTTTTCTTTCTTAATCTTTGCGGGTAATGCTCAGTAATGAGGACTTGGGCCCATGGATGACTCGGTGGAGGCCATACTTTGGAAATAATGTTTTCGAACATTAGTAAACTTCTTTTCTGTTTTATTTCGTTACTTTTACTATTTTGGATTTTAAAGTTGTAATAAGGCCTCTGGAATATGTTTTATTTTGCTTTATGTTTAGACGTACTTAATATCTTTCTTGAATTGTTTTAAATAGGGATTTTTCTAAAATCATAAATAACGGTTTTCCAAAAAAAATGATTAACAAATGGATTTCATAACAAACTTGTACAATTAACTTAACTCAGAAATTCTCTTTCGAATTATCAACAATATTTTCAAAAGTCACAGTTTTAAAAGATCACTAGTTCGATTATCGATTCTTCAATCAACCTTTCAAGATTAGTAGTATTTTTATCAAATATTTCTAATCAAATTTGTTTTCTTAAATTATAACCTAATAATAACATCTTTAGTAAGAATCACAAGTTCTTTACTCATTTTTTTTATGTGACATGCCAGATCTGGTCATACCGTATGGGCCGGGTTTGGGGTGTTACACGTACCAACCAATCGTACCATGTGGGGATCAAGTCAACCCAGCCCACCAAACGCACCAATAATGCAGCCAAGCTGCTAGTATTTATACGGCTTTAAGCCTTCAATAACGGTCTCATAACTGGCACATAGCCATCGGTAACTGTATTATGTTTGGCACATAGCCATCAGCGACGGTAATACAATCGGCATACAGCCTCGGGTAAACATGATCGTCACAGAGTCATCAATATATATGTTAGGAACATAGCCACAAGTAAATACGATTGGCACAAAGCCATAATCAAGATGGCACAGAGCCATGTTTAGGTTGGCACAAAGCCATAATCAGATTACGCGGCTTTAAGCCGTCCGCCAGTCCACAGTCGGCATGCGACCCGTGCGACCTTAACATATCAATACTGGATCCACAGTCGTCATGCGACCCGTGCGACCCTATCAGAACTTCCTCCGTATCCATGTCCCAACCCCAAGCAATATGTCATGTATGTCATGCTCAATCATTACACGTGTATGCACAATGGCCATGCTCAGTAACAGTCATTTACACACATATTGAAAACATATCATCCATATAATCCCAGTCACATATGTTAAAACACAGTCATACATTCACAGTTAGATCAATCATTGTCCTAATCAGTCAGTTACCCGTAAGGGCGAAATAGTCATTTTACCCTATAAGGGTATTTCGGTAATCCTACCCTACAGGGGTATTTCGGTAATTCTACCCTACAGGGGTATGTATTTCAGTAATTCTACCCTACAGGGGTATTTCGGTAATTTTACCCTACATGGGTATTTCACAAATCAGGGGTATTTTGGTAAGTTTACAAATCAAGGGTATTTCGATAATTTCACAATCTTAGGGTATTTGGGTAATTTCATTAATCGGGGGTATTTCAGTAATTTTACAAATCGAGGTATTTCGGTAATTTTGCAAATCAGGGGTACTTTGGTAATTTCGCAAACTAAGGGTATTTTGGTAATTTCATTAATCGGGGGTATTTCGGTAATTTTACAAATCAAGGTATTTCAGTAATTTTGTAAATCAGGGGTACTTTGGTAATTTCGCAAACTGAGGGCATTTTGGTAATTTTGCAAATTAGGGGTATTTTGGTAATTTTCTAAACTGAGGGTATTTCGGTAATTTTGCAAATTAGGGGTACTTTGGTAATTTTACAAACTGAGGGTATTTTGATAATTTTGCAAATCGGGGGTATTTCGATAATTTTCCAAACTGAGGGTATTTCGATAATTTTGCAAATTAAGGGTACTTTGGTAATTTCACAAACTGAGGGTATTTTGGTAATTTTTCAAATTAGGGGTACTTTGGTAATTTCGAAAACTGAGGGTATTTCAGTAATTTTACAAACCAGGGGTACTTTGGTAATTTTACAAGTCAAGGGTGTTTTCGTAATTTTGTAAACCAAGGGTATTCTAAACAGAGATAACGATGCAAATGGGCCTAGGGCCCCTTCTCGGCCCAAATGGACCCATACGCTCGTGTGGCCCATTTAGCCCAAATCTAGCCACCGATATTAGATTCACATAGTCCAGTCCAATATCTACTACACAGTCATACAATATATTCATATGGGCCCACGGGCCCATTAGGCCCACATGGCCCCTTTCGGCCCATCATGGCCCAAACAGCCTATACCCATAAGAACACTCATGGTGGCCTCAACTATCGCGTCGAAGCTCCCACACGTGCGCTCGCACGCTCGTGTGGCTACCATCGCCGTGTGACCGGCATTTCGGCATTTGCCGCTCTACACCTAGAGTAAAGCGAAATACACACCGATAGGAAGTGCCGGTTAACCCGCGCTCAACACCGCTCAGGCATAAGCCAACTATGATCGCACCCTTGACCCCCAAGATCAACGAATGATCCAACGCCTAACTCAAACGATCACGCCACGAAGCGAAGGGATAAGCCAAGAAAGGTGTGCCTACTCTCCTCATGGTTTGCTCTATTTAAAGCCAGCTTCTTGCCTATCCTCATGCTAGCTTTCCGATGTGGGATCCCTCCTTCAGCAGAGTTTAAATCCAACACAAACTCTGGTCGTCCAATCCGCAAAATAAATACTCCCTTGCTTGACATGAGGTTCGAACCTTTGCCCTCTCTTATTCACCAGACGCTACATCCCACCGCAACACAAGCTCTTTTTGTGACTTAGAACATGCACAACTAAATATAAGCCTATGGGCAAAAGTCTAAGTTCATTTAAAAGAAAAACAAAAAGAATTGCAAGCGCCAAGACTTGAACCTTGGACCCCTTGCTCCCTAAGTTGCGCCACTTTGCCACTTCACCACAACTCCTCTTGTGTCATTTTTTACCCTAATTTATTCTTAAAGCCTACTTACTTACCCCAGGGCTTTATTCACCTAAAACCAAAATTATTCCTAAAGCCTAGGTTTGAACCCGGGACTTCATGGAAGCCCCCTATCCTTCCAAAATCACTCACCTAATAGGTCCAACTTGCATTAGTGCCGTTCTCTTATTCCCAAAAATTTTAAACGCTCCCATTCCCAAGGCCCAATGGCCCAATTCTACTAGGCCCAAATTTGGGGCGTTACATTAACAATGTCGGGCTAAGTCGGATATAGTTGGCATGCCATAGGATTAGAAGTGTTCAGGGATACTTCGACTTCGAGTCGATGAGGCACTATAAGTGTCGTTTTACTATTATTACTTCGGATAAATCCGATGAGGTGCTGAGTACCGTACTGTTACTGTTTTACTTTGGCTTGGCCGATGAGGCACAGAGTGTCGTATTAGTGTGTTGGTTGGATCCATGTATCCATCGAAGTCTGCGTCGTGTTAATAGGGATAAACAAATGAATTGGTCAAATTGATTGATACTGAATGATATTGAAATTGAATTGAATACATTGTGGTAAAATGCTATTGAATAGCATCTATAAGATTGAAATAGAAGTTGTGATAATTGAAAGTGTTATGAATAATGTGTATTGTGAATTTGATTAATTGCTGAATGGATTTTTTATGTGTAAATATGTATTTGAACTTTGTAAATTTTTATTTAATAAGTATTCGGATTATAGAAATACCACTGAGTTTCATACTCAGTGTACGGTTTGTTTCCGTGCTCAGATTAGATCAAAGTCAGACTATTGAATCAACATCCATAGCTGATTCCGAACTCAAATACGTGGTGAAGTATTTTCTCTTTTGAAAAATGGCATGTACCTAGGTTGTCTTTTGATGTCATTTTGTGATGAGAATATTAATGTTGTAAAAGATGATAGATTGATCTATATATATAAGTATATGTCTTATAATATGGCTATTTACATGGTTTAATTAGGATTGGTTTGAATGGTATTTAAATGAATTGTTTAGATAATTTATGTTAGATATTTATGAACATGCATTAATTAAATTATTATATTGATAGTTCTGACATGTTTTAGATGTATTTAATCATGTTTTGGACTGGTTGAAAGATTGGATTTTTAGTTGCTTCTCGTTTAAGGTTGCAGGGTTGGTAAACTTGTTGTAAAAGGCTCATTTTGAGTCCACACGGCTTGGCACATGGGCGTGTGACCAGACCGTGTGAGACACACGGCTTATACATGGGCGTGTGGTTAGGCCGTGTGTCCCCTGCAACTTAAAACTTTAGAAACAGAATACACAGGTATTGCCACTCGGGTAGAGACACGGGCGTGTGTCTCAGCCGTGTGAAGTACACGGCCCAGCACACGGGCATGTGCCTGGCCATGTGAAAATAGCACCTAAAATTCGAAAAATAAATTAACCACTCGGGCTAGCACACAGGCGTGTGGCTTGTCCATGTGAGGTAAGTCAGAGAGCACACAATTTATGACACGACCTAAAACACGGGCATGTTTTAGGGTCACACGGGTGTGTCCCTAAACCACACGATTGTGTGAGCCCTGTACATAGGAAAAATTTTAAAATTTCTCGTAAAATCTTCAAAGTTTCTGATTAAGTCCCGAATTGTTTCTAACGTATATTTTGGGCCTCGAAGGCCTATAAAAGGGACAACATGATTAAATTCTAATTTGAATGTTAATTATTTTAGTATTCTTTGTATTAAAACTGTATTGACTGGTAATGCTTCGTAACCCTGTTCCGATGACAGATAAGGCTTAGGGGGTGTTAAATAGCTATTTGAAAATCATCGCTGACCATGATTGGAACTACATTAGCGAATTTACATTCCTTGTGAACAGAAGTGTTCTTGATCGTAAATTAATGAACTGAAGCCGTGACTGGAAATCAATGAGCTTGAAAAACCAGCAAACTGTTTAATTAGAGGGGAGATCATAAATTGACGAACTCTTAATGAAGTGTTCAAGATTGTAAATCAAAGAAATGAAGCCATGACTGTAAATCAATTGGATTTAAAAATGATAGTTGTGATTGGAAATCAGCGAATAGTTTAAATGGAGTTGCGATCGTAAATCGGCTAACTCTTAATGAAGTGTTCATAATCGTAAATCAATAAATTGAAGCTATAATCAAAAATCAGCGAGCTCTAAAAATGACGGTTGTGATCCTAAATCAACGAACTGTTTAAGTGGAGTTGCGATCGTAAATCAAAGAACTCTTAACCAAGTGTTCATTATCATAAATCAATGAACTGAACCTGTGATAGTAAGTCAACAAGCTTTAAAAATTATAGTTTTGATCGTAAATCAGCAAACCATGAGATTCATAAAATGTTATAAGTAAAAGGTCGTGATCATAGATCAGTTGAAGCTTTTCAGAAAGTTCATTATTTTTTTAGCAGATTGATCCATTTCAAGCCTCATTCCAAATGTACAGTGAAGAGAAATAGCTTCAGTCTCATAAAGACAAATCCTCCTTCTTTCAATGTTAGTATTGAGTTCTTCCTCAACACGCCTATATTCATAATATCTAGCATCTAATTTGCTCTGAAGGGCATGGAGGTCAAAATTAGCTAGTTGAAACCATCTCTGGCCACACTTAGAACTAGTTCAACAAATTTACATTTCTTGTGAACGAAGAAGTGTTCATGATCATAAATCAATGAACTAAAGCCGTGAATGTAAATTAGTGAGCCTTTAAAATGATAGTTGCGATCATAAATTAGTGAACTACTTAAGTGGAGTCGCGATCATAAATTGGCGAACTCTTAAAGTTGTGTTCAAGATCATAAATCAATGAACTTAAGTCGTGACCGTAAATTAGAGGACCGTGAGATTCATAAAATCCGGTAAGTAGAAGGTCATGATCGGAAATCGACTAAAGCTTTTTAGAAAGTTCCTTATGTTTTTGAGCAGATCGATCCATTTCAAGCCTCATTTCAGACGTATGGTGAAGAGAAGTAGCTTTAGCCTCACAAAGACAATGTAACAAAATTGATTGCTCTATCCTCCTTCTTTCAAGATTAGTTTTGAGTTCTTTCTCAACACGTCTATATTAATCATCTCTGACATCTAACTTGTTCTGAAGTACAGAGAGGTCAGAATTAACTATTTGAAAATGATCTTTGGCCATACTTAGAACTAGTTTAGGAAAGTTACATTCCTTGTGAATTAAGAAGTTTTCATGATCGTAAATCAATGATGTGAAGCCATGATTGTAAATTAGTGAGCTTTAAAAATGACAGTTGTGATCCTAAATTAGCGAATTGTTTAATCAAAATGGTGATTATAAATCGACGAACTCTTAATGAAGTGTTCAAGATAGTAAATACAAGAAATGAAGCCATGACTATAAATTAGCGGGATTGAAAAATGACAGTTGTGATAGTAAATCAGCATACAATTTAAATGGAGTTACGATTGTAAATATGGGAACTCCTAAATAAGTTTTCATGATCGTAAATTAATAAATTGAAGTTGTGATCGTAAATCAGCGAGCTTTAAAAATGACAGTTGTGATCCTAAATCAGGAAACTGAAGTCATGATCATACATCAATGAACTAAAGCCGTGATCATAAATCAGCGGAAAGTGAGATTCGTAAAATCCTGTAAGTAGAATGTCGTGATCGTAAATTAATTGAAGCTTTTTAGAAAGTTCCTTATTTTTTTAACAGATCGATTCATTTCAAGCCTCATTTTAGATGTACCGTGATAAGAAGTAGCTTCAGCCTCACAAAGACAATGTAACAAAATTGATTCCTCTATCCTCCTTCTTTCAAAGTCAGTTTTGAGTTATTTCTCGCACGCCATATTTATCATCTCTAGCATATAACTTGTTCTGAAGTGCAGAGAGGTCAGAATTAGCTAGTTAAAAATAATCTCTAGCATAAATTTTACATTACTTGTAAACTAAGAAGTGTTCATAATCGTAAATCAATGAACTGAAGCCGTGATTGTAAATTAGCGAGGTTTAAAAATGACAGTTGCGACTGTAAATCAGCGAACTGCTTAAGTGGAGTTGCGATCATAAATTGGCGAACACTTAATGAAGTGTTCATGATCGTAAGTCAATGAACTGAAGCCGTGATTGTAAATTAGCGAGCTTTAAAAATGACGTTGTGAACGTAAATCAGTGAACTCCTTAGGTGGAGTTTCGATTTTAAATCGGCGAACTCTTAATAAAGTTTTCATGATCATAAATCAATGAATTGAATCTGTGATCTTAAATCAGTGAGCTTTAAAAATGACAATTGTACTCGTAAATTAATGGAGGATTCGTAAAATCCTATAAGTAGAAGGTGATGTTTGTAAATCACCTGACACTTTTCATAAAGTTCCTCGTTTTTTTTAGCAAATCGAACCATCTCAAGCCTTGTTTCCGATGTACGGTAAAGTGAAGTAACTTCAGCCTCACAAAGGTAATATAACAAAATTGATTCCTCTATCCTTCTTCTTTCAAGATCAATTTTGAGTTGTTCCTCAACACGCCTATATCTATCATCTCTAGCATCTAACTTGCTCTGAAGGGTAAAGAGGTCAAAATTAGCAATTTGAAAATCATCTCTAGCCATGCTTGGAACTAGTTCAAAAAATTTACATTTCTTGAGAACCAAGAAGTGTTCATGATCGTAAATTAGTGAGCTTTAAAAATGACAGTTGTGAACGTAAATCAGTGAACTGTTTACGTGGAGTTACGATCGTAAATCAACGAACTCTTAATGAAGTGTTCATGATCGTAAATCAATGAACTGAAGGCGTGATATTAAATAAGCAAGCTTTAAAAATGACAGTTCTAATCGTAAATAAGCGGACCGTGAGATTTATAAAATCTTGTAAGTAGAAGGTCATTATCATAAATCAGTCAAAGCTTTTCAGAAAGTTCCTTTTTTTAGCATATCGATCCATTTCAAGCCTCATTTTAGAAGTACAGTTAAGAGAAGTAGCTTCAGCCTCAAAAAAATAATGTAACAAAATTGATTCCTCTATCCTTCTTCTTTTAAGGTCAGTTTTAAGTTCTTCCTCAACATGCCTATAATTATCATCTCTAGCATATAACTTGCTTAGGAGGGTAGAGAGGTTAGAATTAACTCGTTGGAAATAATTTCTGGTCATGCTTGGAACTAGTTCAGCAAATTTACATTCCTTGTGAACTAAGAAGTGTTCATGATCATTAATCAATGAATTGAAGCTCTGATTGTAAATCAGCGAGCTTTAAAATTTATTGTTGTGATCGTAAATAAGCTAACTAATTAAGTGGAGTTGCGATTGTAAATCGGCGAACTCTTAATGAAGTGTTCATGATCATAACTCAATGAATTGAAGCCATAATATTAAATTAACAAGCTTTAGAAATGACAGTTGCGATCATAAATCAACAGACCATTAGATTCGTAAAATCCTGTAAGTAGAAGGTCAAGATTGCAAATCAGTTGATGCTATTAGGAAAGTTCCTTTTTTTTAAGCATGTCGATCCATTACAAGCCTCGTTTAAGACGTACGGTGAAAAGAAGTAGCTTTAGCCTCACAAAGACAATGTAACAAAATTGATTCCTCTATCCTTCTTCTTTCAAGGTCAGTTTTGAGTTCTTCCTCAGCATGCCTATTTTCATCATCTCTAGCTTCTAACTTACATTGAAGGGTAGAGAGGTCAGAATTAGCTAGTTGAAAATCATCTTTGGCCACGCTTGGAACTAGTTCAGCAAATATACATTCCTTGTGAACCAAGAAGTGTTCATAATTGTAAATCAATTAACTAAAGCCGTGATTGTAAATCAACGAGCTTTAAAAATTACAGTTGTGGTTAAAAATCAGTGAACTGTTTAAGTGGATTTGTGAACATAAATATGCGATCTCTTAAAGAAGTGTTCATGATCGTAAATCAGAAAGCTTTGAAAATGACAATTTTGATCGTAAATCAACAAACCGTGAGATTCTTAAAATCCTGTAAGTAAAAGGTCGTGACCATAAATTAGCTGAAGCTTTTAAGAAAATTCCTTATTTCTTTGAGTAGATCGAACTATTTCAATCCTTATTTTAGATGTAACAACCCGATTTTAGCTAAATCAGAACAGTGGTTTTGGAACCACAAATTCGAGGTCATAAAATTATTTTAATATTATTTTTGGTATTTACAGCATGTTATTTGATATGTGTGAAAATTTCGTGATTTAATTTTACCATTTGTGTGCTTAATTTAATAAAAGGACTTAATCGCGTAAAATGTAAAAGTAGCATGCTATATGTTAAAGTGCTTATTTGCTTTGATTAATTAAATGTAAGGTCCTTATGTTGTGATTTGACCATTGAATATTTGAGTGGACAAATATGGACAACCATTATGTGTTTTGTTATTTAATTATAAAGGTTAATTAGGTAATTTAGTAATAATAGTTAAATAAATAAAATAAAACACAAAATGACATGCATGTTCATCTTGTTTTGCCGAAACTCAAAGAAAAAGAAATCATTTGAGAGCTTTTAAATTTCGGCACTTAGGAAGCTTAATTTAGGTATGTTCTTTGCTGGGTTTTTGATAATTTTTACATTTTTGAGATCGTTGCTTCATATACTAGCTAGCCCATGCTTTAATTTTCAAATTTGATGATGATATTGTGATTTGCCATTGTTGAAAGCTTGATGTTTATGTTGTTTGATGATGAAAAATAAATAATTGTTGGTAGATTATCATAGTTAATTAAGTGATTTTTTTATAAAAATGCATATTAAGGATTAAATTGTGAAATTTGTAAATTGAGGGGTCAAAATGTGAAATAAATGAAATTAATGGGCTGCTAGGGACCTAGGGAAGATTCAGCCAAGCATGGGTTTAAGGAAATTTTGAGTATTTTTTGTTTTTTTGAAATAGGGACTAAATTGAAAAAATGTGAAATATTAGGGGCTAAAGTGCAAAATGCTCATTTATGTGTTTTTGGATGAAATTGATTGAACTTTTAATTAAATAAGTTAAATTTAAATTGATTTAGATCAAGAAAAGAAGAAATCGAATTTAGATCGGGGGAAGTCAAAAGTTGTTGAATAGTCGTTCCGATCCGTTCGTTTCCGTACGAGGTAAGTTCATATGCAGATAAACATTTTTAAATTAAAATATAAATATTGCCGAATTGATTTGTGTATAAATACATATATTGCTAAATTGATTTGTGTGTTGGAGGAATTATTTCGAGCTTGAATTGATTGAATTACGAAGTCGAAAGCCCCGTATGAGCCTTAGGAATAGTGTAGGATACTGATGTCATGACATTAGGATTTTTGAGGTGTGATTTCGTGTAAGACCATGTATGGGACATTGGCATCGTATATGATTCGTGTAAGACCCTATCCGAGAAAGAGGCTTCGATATGTGATAACATATAAGACCATATCTGGGATATGGCGTTGTAATTGATATATGTGTTTCCGAGTATCCTTAACGATTCTGAATGGTTTAACGGGCAATGTCAAATGAATCCGAATGTGAATTTGAGCTAAATAATTCAGGTACGTATAAGGTTTAAATGTTCGTTGAAAAATAAGGTAAGTGAAGCTACTAATGTGGTATAATGGATTTTATGAGAAAAGTTAATGTATATGTATATGAGATTAATTTAATTTGGCCTATTCAAAATTGAATTATTCATGTTCTTGTGATGATTTATTTGCTTATGACTTACTAAGCTTTCAAAGCTTACTTTGTGCATTTCTTTCATTGTTTTATAGATATATAAAGTTAGCTCGAGCTCGGGGATCGTCAAGGATCATCATCACACTATCGATCGCTATTTTGGTACTTTGATAGTTTGCACTTTTGATATAAGGCATGTATAGCCTAGTTTTAATATGGTTTATTTTGACATGTATATAATTAGCCATGCGAAAATGGCTTTATAATGATGTTAATGTTTGTGAATGATCAACCTTGTTGATGTGCTTATTTTGGAAGTATGTTTGATGAAAATGTGATTCAGCTTGAGTAATTACATAGTTGATGGATGTGTTTTTCAATTGGTGATACATGTTATTAAAACTAGGTGATGTCTTTGCTTTATGATGTGAATTTGGCTATTTGAATGCCTTATTATTAATTTATAACTTGATGTATAATTTGTTTTGGTATATTGGCTTGGAATTGGTAAATGATGGCATTCATATTCGGCTAATGATGGATACTGATCGTTCGTCAGAGTCTTAAAAATTTATATAATGAATGATCTAGCCTAGAAACTAACTGTGACAACGATTGAGGCAAGTGCACCTATCAAACAGTAGTATAGTTTAGTGGCAAGACCGGAATGTCAAACCCAAAGGAACCAAAAGTACTAATACTAACTTTCTTTCTATTATTTAGCCTAAGAATTGAAGTGAATTATTGTTTAATTTAAAATTAACTAACTACTAAGCTAAAGACGCTAAGACAAAGAGAATGAATTGGGGAAATACTTATGGGAAAAACCAATTGATTAAGACAATACCCAAGGAGGAATCCACCTAGACTTCACTTGTTATCTAACTCTGAACCAGGCGATTTATTCACTTGACCTGACTCGCAGGATTCCCTAATTTATGTTAATACCTCTCTCGAAGCTACTAACGTCTAACCCTAGGTTGATTAATTGAAATCTCTTTCCAATTAAAACCCCTAAGGTTGCATTAACTCTATCTATGGACTCCCATATTAGGTTTGACCCTAATCCAGCAGATTTTCGTCATCCTATCTCTAGGGTTGCGATCAACTCTGCTTAACTATGCTAGATCTACTCTTAGGCAGGGAATATTCCTCCACTGCCTAAACACATCAATACTTGAATCAATATCCTGAAATATCAAAACAAGAATTAAGAACACATAATTAAGAACAAATCAAGTATTTATCATATAGTTCATAAAACAATAACAAGATCCGTCTTAGGTTTCATCCCCCTCAAGTATCTGAGGGGTTTAGTTCATAATCATAAAAGAATACATCTCAGAAGAAAATATCAAACAAAACATAAGAAAACCCTAAAACCCCCTGAAGGAATTGAAGGAGAGATTCGCCGTCTTGAGTATGATTTTGGCTTCTTGAGATGAATCAACTAGCTTTCTTCGAGTAAATCCCACAATTCTGACCTCTCCGGCTTGCCTCCTTGGCCTAGCTGGACGCCTCCTGACCAAAAGCACCTTTTAGGTTATACTTAGGGTGTTTATATAGGCTTCGGAATGTGTTTCTTCGCCTCTAAGTATCCTAATATGAGTGAAATTCCTCTTTGCCACGGCAGGGACACGCCCGTGTAACACGCCCGTGTGATTCGAGTCCAGGCCGTGGTTGGGTCTGCTAGGGAGGCACAGCCGTGTGGCTACCTCCAGGCCGTGTTGATTTCCTACTTTGGCCCATTTGGTCCGTTTTTAGCCCATTTTTCATTCTTTTCATTCTCCTATGCTTCCCTAAGTATAAAACATGAAATTAAAGGATTAGAAGCACCATATTCCACAATTCAGGGAATAAATCATCCAAAAGTATGCTAAATGTGGGATTAAAATATGAACATATTACGGTTTATCAAATACCCCCATACTTAAGCTTTTTCTTGTCCTCAAGCAAAATTCTCAACTCAATTAAAATGAACTTCCTCAATTCATAACCTTCATCAACAGTGTTTCATCATAATTCATAGGTAATTCATACATTGATAATTT
The DNA here is from genome assembly GCA_025698515.1 of Gossypium sturtianum. Taxonomy (NCBI): domain Eukaryota; kingdom Viridiplantae; phylum Streptophyta; class Magnoliopsida; order Malvales; family Malvaceae; genus Gossypium; species Gossypium sturtianum. Next base: position 126,792,141 of record CM046943.1, read on the forward strand.
AACCGGAAGGTTCCTAAAGATTCAAACAATCAAAATCATAGTTTTTATAGTATGAAAAATAGGTGTTTCCCCTTACCTAAATAATTACCTTTAATTCAAAATCGACAAAAGTTGACATCCTCACTAAAGATTCACTCAAATCACTCAAAGTGTTTAAGGTTCAAAATTAAGCACTCAAAAGTCGAACACGAAAGGTTAATCCCATAGGCTTGCATGAAAATCAAATCTCCACCACTATAATATGAGATGATACACACATCAAAAGGTATTTAAAAAGGGTTGTAACGGGGCTTGGGTTAAAGGTGTGGATAAAGGCTTGAATTAGAGGGTTAGTATCGAGACTGATTTGACAAATTACCTAACTAAAAAGTTGTACTAATACTAAATAATTACATCACGAAACTTATTACTAATAACATGAGCTTCTTCTAAAGATAATGAAATTAATAGTTTGAGCTCAAATAACATAGAACTAATAATGAATATACTTCATTTTTTTTAAGAACAAATCATACGATAATAAAGAAATTAACAACTGAAATGGAAAGCATAGTTTAGCTAAGTAATCTGTTCAAATCAGACCTCGACTTAATGTGGGTCAAATTAATTAAAGGGATTTCAACAAAAATGGTTTTTGGTTAATGTTGAGGGTGAGTCAATAAATGGTTTGTTAGGATCAAAGGGGTTCACTAGGGGTTAATTGTGAGGGTAGGCTTTTAATGGAGTAAGTGGGTTAAAACCTAGGTGCCTTCATCATCTCAGTATATCAAATAAAAGGTGTGGTCTCGACATGTATAATCGAAGCAAGTTCTAGAATAACAAATCAATGTTGACACACTCATAATCAATAAAGTGAGCAAGAAAAAGATTATGCTCTAAAAGGCTCAAAATCTCACAAAAATTATGGCTTTTTGATATCAACCTCGTAAATTTCAAACTTCAAGGTAATAACTAAATTTAGGTCAACAACCTAGCAAATTTTTAATTCTGAAAAATAGACTTATCATGCTTGATTCTCTAGTCTCCTAAAGTTTAAATCATCAATGTACAATTAAATATGACTTAATCCAAAACATATCAATAAAAATCATAAATCAAAGGAAATTTCATTTTAATCGTAATATGAGAAAATTATTTAAGAACAAGGCCTAATTCAGGGATTTGAGAATAATGCAAAAAGTTAGGAACTTTTAAGATTCACCCCCACACTTAAGATGTACATTGCCCTCAATGTACAAGGATATATATAGATACGGAAAATCAAAATATAGGGGGAGAAGTGAAACTTCCTGAATTTAGGATGGGTTCTTTGAGTTGGAAGTGTGGAAACTTGATTCGGAGGTGAAAGATAAGTTGTCGAGGCGTCTCTAGTGGTGGTATGGTGGCTGCCCACAATCGCTGCGCTAGATGAAGAAATTGGGTAGCTCGTGAAGAAAAAAACCAGGAAATAATAAGAAAAATTCAAAATAAACTAATTATGTATTTAAGGACAAGGAAGATAAAGAGAAGGAAAATAAAGGAGAAGAGAAAAGACATAGGTAAAATAAATGGACTCAAATGTCCTTGGCTTGGCGAGTAAATGAAGCGGCCGGCATGAACTTATGTGGCTTGGTCTCGATCGAGGAGACTGTGCTAGGGTCCCTCCGTTTCTTCGGCATGGGGATGGTGGGGATGGAGAGTTTGGGACAGGAGAATGAGAGGACATGGAAAGGGGAAGGATGAAAGGTTAATGAAGAAAGGGAATAGGGAGTAGATGAGAAAGGGAGAGGGGTGTTTTTAAATAGAGATTTCAGGTCAGTACATCCCAATGCCCGTGTGTCGTGGGCGTGTTGCACCGCACGACCGTATCGCACGGCCGTGTGGTGGCTCGTTCATTTCTCCCACGCCTGTGTAGAGGTCTCCACGCCCATGTATCTTTCTCAGTGTCGGCCACGGCCTCAAAGCACGGGCGTGTCTCATACCCGTGTGACTTCCTCAGTGTCGACCACGGCCATATCGCACGGCCGTGGCAATTTATAGCCATCCGTGATCTGAGATTTTTTGTCCTTGGCTCGTACAACCTCTGCCATGCTAGTGTGTAAATCTGAGATGCCCACACGACCACGGCTACGCCCGTGTGCAAGGCCGTGTGGCACAGAAACCTATGCTTTATTTACTTTGGTTAGTCTTTAGTTAGGTGCTAAAAATCAAAGATATGAAAATGAAGGGGGTTAGTGCTCGGGTTGCCTCCAGAGAAGCACTTCTTTAAAGTCCTAAGCTAGACTTACCTTTCATTCGCACGATCATGGTGGTTTGAGGAGTTGAAACTTCTCTTCCCTGCTATCAATTCTAAAAATATATGGTTTGAGTTGAGTGCTGTTTACCTTAAAAGTTCCAAATTTAGGATTAGTTACCTCGACTGTTCCGTATGGAAAGACATTCAGTACCGTAAAAGGGATTTATTCGTTTGTATTACGGTCTGAGATAGTGACTCGAGGGTCTTTCTTATCCAACAATACCTGATCTCCTATTTTAAAGTGATTCACTATTCCTTTAGGCTCGTTTTGGGGTTCCCTCGGTTTTGCTTCGGGTGTTCCTAGTTTCTCCTTGAAATGTGTTTTCCACTCGTCTAGTTCATCAATATGAAGCCTTCGATCCTCATGAATTACTTCTTTGTTGTCATGATGTCTAGGATCTGGCTCAGTTGTGTGGTTCTATTGTGTTTCCTGAAAAGAAGGCTTAACTGAATGGTCATTAATAAAATTAATTTTCCCACCTTGATGACTTGATGTTCTAGCCGAGTCAAGAGCCTGAAGAGTGACTGTCTCATCACCTACACGAAGTATGAGTTCACCTGTATCAATGTCAATTTTAGTTCTAGCAGTTGCTAAAAAGGGTCTTCCCAGAATTAAAGGGATTGTGTTGTCCTCATCCATGTCTAAAACGACAAAGTCTACTGGGAATACAAATTTATCAATTTTCATGAGTACATCTTCAATTATACCCCTAGGAATTCTAATAGTTTTATCAGCTAATTGAATGCTCATCCTAGTTTGTTTGGGTTTCCCTAGACCTAGCTGTTTAAACATTTTATAAGGCATAACATTAACGCAAGCCCCTAGATCTGCTAAAGCATTATCAATGGATAAACTACCAATTAAACAAGGGATCGTAAAACTCCCTGGATCTTTTAATTTTCGTGGTAGTTTGTTTTGCAGAATTGGTGAGCACACTGCGTTTAGCTCCACATGCGATGCCTCGTCTAGCCTCCGTTTGTTTGTCAAAAGCACTTTTAAAAGTTTCCTTGAATCTGGCATCTGCGAAAGAGCTTCGAGAAACGGTAAGTTAATATGTAATTTCTTTAAAAGTTTAAGAAATTTACCGAATTATTCGTTTGTGTTGTCCTTCTTCATCGCATCGGGGTATGGTATACGTGGTTGGTACTCTTTAATTACCGGTTTTGGCTTATCATGACTTTCCTCAGCTTTACTTTTTTCTACCACATTCTCTTGCCTTAAATTGGGCTCATCTAACCCTACACCATCATGAGCTGTTATGGCTTGAATTTGCTCATTTGGGTTAGTCTCAGTGTTGCTTGGTAGGCTTCCTTGTGGTCGTTCAGAAATCATCTTGGCAAGTTGTCCTAACTAGTTCTCGATCCCTTGGATCGATGCTTGTTGATTTTTAAGTGTTGTTTCGGTGTTTTGGAAACGTGTTTCTGACACCGCTATGAATTTTGTAAGCATCTCCTCAAGGTTTGGCTTCTTTTCTTGTGGGTAGGGCTGTTGTTGGAAGGTTGGAGGGGGTTGTTGTCTTTGATTTCCTTGACCTCCCCATGAAAAATTGGGGTGGTTCCTCCAACCTGGATTATAATTGTTACTATAGGGGTTATTTTGAGATAAAAAATTATTACTCATATAGTTCATCTGCTCGCTTTCTACGCCAGGGTTGTAGGGTGGATATTCCGTATTGTTCGACCCTCTATTCGTAGTATCATCTTTGCATCACTTTGGATGTACTGCGAAGAACTATACAAACCATCAATCTTTTTATTTAAGAGTTCTACCTGATTGGATAGCATGGTTACTGCGTCGAGGTTGAAAACTCCGGCTATTTTTGTTGGCCTTGTCCTCGTGACTTGCCACTGATAATTATTCAATGACATCTCTTCTATAAACTCGTAAGCCGCTTCAGGAGTTTTGTTGTTCAGTGTTCCGCCGGTGTCTGAATCAATCAACTGCCTGGTTGAAAGGTTTACACCATTATAAAAGGTTTGGACTTGTAGCCACAAGGGTAATCCATGGTGTGGGCACCTTCTCAATAGATCTTTGTATCTCTCCCATGCATCATAAAGTGTCTCTAAATCCATCTGCACAAAAGAAGAGATATCATTCCTTAACTTAGCCGTTTTAGCCGGCGGAAAATATTTTAATAAAAAATTTTTGGTCATTTGCTCTTATGTAGTGATTGATCCTCGTGAAAGAGAATTCAACCACTGTTTGGATTTATTCCTCAAAGAAAAGGGAAATAACCGAAGACGGATGGAATCATCAGAAACGCCATTTATTTTGAAAGTATCACAAAATTCTAGGAAATTTGCCAAGTGATTGTTAGGATCCTCATCCTGCAAACCATCAAACTGAACAAACTTTTGTATCATCTGTATAGTGTTAGGTTTCAATTCGAAATTATTTGCAGCAATAGTAGGTCTAACAATACTTGATTTAGTACCAACTAAACTAGGCTTAGCATAATCATATATAGTACGAGGAGCAGGATTTTGATCTATCGGGTTTGCGGCAACTACAGGTGGTAGCGGATTGTTATCAGCCATCTTTTCGGTAGTATTGGTTTTGTCTTCTTACTCTTCTTTTATGTAATTTAAGCTTCGCCTTATTTCTCTACGATTTCTGCGAACGATACCTTCAATATCACTGTCGTAAATTAAGGTTCCTGTCGGTTTCCTTCTAGTCATAAACTAGAGGTACCTGCAAGGAAAAAAAATAAAAAGAAGAAAAATTAGCAAAGTTAAAAAATAAAAGTAAAAGTAAATTACAAAAAAAAATGGCTAAAGTAATAAAAATTAAGCGTTCTTAATATTTTGACTCCCCGGCAACGACGCCAAAAACTTGATCGTTTGTCAAAGTCTTAAAAATTTATATAATGAATGATCTAGCCTAGTGATCGTTGTATTTCAGAGTTTTAAATTTATAATGATCGATCCTGGAATTAACTATAACAACGATTGAGGCAAGTGCACCTATCAAACAATAGTATAGCTTAGGCAAGACCGGATTGTCGAACCCAAAGGAACTAAAAGTACTAATACTAACTTTCTTTCTATTATGTAGCCTAAAATAAGTGAAGTTGTTTATTAATCTAAATTAACTAATTACTAAGCTAAAGACGCAAAGACAAAAAGAATGAATTGGGGAAATACTTGGGAAAAACTCAGTTGATTAAGACGATACCCTTAGGAAGAATCCACTTAGACTTCACTTGTTATCTAACACTGAACCAGATGATTTATTCACTTGACTTGATCCGTAAGACTCCTAATTTATATTAAACCCTCTCTCGAGGCGAATAACGTCTAACCCTAGGTTGATTAATTGAAATCTCTTTCTAATTAAAACCCCTAGAATAGCGAAGAAATCGATCTATGGACTCCCATATTAGGTTTCACCCTAATCCGGAAAAATCTCGTCACCCTATCTCTAGGCGTGCGATCAACTCCGCTTAATTATGCTAGATCTACTCTTAGCGGGGACTTTGCTCCACCACCTAAGCACATTCAACTTGAATTAATATCCGTAAAATATCAACACAAGAATTAAGCACACATAATCAAGAACAAATCAAGTATTTATCATATAGTTCAGAAAACAATAACAAGATTCATCTAGGTTTCATCCCCTTCGTGTATGAAAGGTTTAGTTCATAATAATAAAGAAAAACATCTCGGAAGAAAAGATAAAACAAAACATAAGAAATCCCTAAAACCCCCTGAAGGAATTGAAGAGGAGATCCTCCGTCTTGAGTAGAATTCTGACTTCTTGAGATGGATCAACTGGCTATCCCTTGAGAGTTTCCCACAAATCTGACCTCTTCGTCTCGGCTCCTTGGCCTAGCTAACTGCCCCTTTTTTAGGTTATACCTAGGGTCTTTATATAGGCTTTTGAAATAGGTTTCTTTGCCCCTAAGTATCCTTTTCCGAGTGAAATTACTCTCCTCCACGGCAGGGGCACGGCCATGGCACACGCCCATGTGAATCGTGGCCAGGCCGTGTTGGACTCCGTTAATGAGGCACGGCCATGTAGATCGACTTCACGCCGTGTTCTAGTATATTTGAGGAGGCACGGCCGTGTGGGTTTTAGTCCAGGCCGTGTCGATTTCTTCTTTGGCCCATTTTGGTCCGTTTTGAGCCCATTTCTCGTTCTTTTTATTCTTGGGTTCTTTCCTGAGTATAAGACATGAAAAGAAATGATTAAGAGCACCTTTTTACATAAATCAAGGGATAAATCATCCAAAAGTATGCTAAATGTGGGATTAAAATATGTTACTATTTTGGTTTATCAAATACCCCCACACTTAAGTTTTTGCTTGTGCTCAAGCAAAATTCTCAACTTACAATTAAAACGAACTTTCTATAATTCATAATTCCTATCAACAATGTTTCATCATAATTCATAGATAATTTATACATGGATAATTCAATTCAAAGAGTTCTAAGGATTCAAACAATCTAAGTCATACATTTGTAGCTCGAAAATATAGGCGTCTCCCCTTATCTAAATAATTACCTTTAATTCAAAACCGACAAGGATTGACATCCTCACAAAAGATTCACTCAAATCACCTATAGTGTTTAAGGTTTAAAATTTAGGCACTCAAAAGTCGAACATGAAAAGTTAATCCCATAGGCTTGCCTGAAAATCAAGTCTCCACCACTGTAATATGAGATGATGCACAAATCAAAAGGTCTTTAACAGGGTTGTAATGGGGCTTGGGTTAAAGGTGTGGTTAAAGGCTGAATTAGAGGGTTAGAATCGAGATCGTATTTGAAAAATTACCTAACCAGAAATAATGAACTAAATAAAAGTAATTACATCAACTGAAAGCTAATAATACTAATAATATGAGCTTCTTCTTCAATATTTGGAATTCAAATGTATAAGCTCATTTAATCACAACTAATAATGAATAATGAATATACTTTTGATTTTTCTCTCTATTTTTTTTTATAGAACAAATCATAAATACATAACAAAGAATAAATTACTAAAATAAAAAACATAGTTAGGCTATTAATCAAATTAAATCTCGATATAAGGTTAGTCAAAAGGAATGGGGATAAAAAAAACAAAGGGTTTCTGGGTTAATATTAGTGGTTATGTCAATAAAAAGGGTTGTTAGGATTAAAAGGGGTTCACTAGGGGTCAATTATTAGGGTAGGCTTTTAATGGAGTTAGTGGGTTAAAACCTAGGTGCCTTAATCATCTCTGTATATCAAATCATAGGTGTGGTCTCGATATGTATAAACGAGGCAAGTTCTAGAATAACAAATCAATGTTGACATACTCATAATCAATAAAGTGAGCATGAAAAAGAATATATGCTCTATAAGGCTCAAAATCTCACAAAAATTATGGGTATTTTTGACATCAACCTTGTAAATTTCAAACTTCAAAGTAACATTCAAATTCAGGTGGACAACCTAGAAAATTTTTAATTTCTGAAAAATAGACTTATCATGCTTGATTCTCTAGTATTCTTAAAAATTATCAATGCACAATTATCAATGAATTAATCTAAAACATATCAATAAAAATCATAAATCATAGGAATTTCATTATAATGATAATATGAGAAACTTACTTTAAGAAACAAGACATAATTCAGGATTTTGAGAATAATGCAAAAAGTTTGGCACCTTTTTAGGTTGTTCACCCCCCACACTTAAGATGTACATTGTCCTCAATGTACAAAGATATATATATAGACAATTAAGTAGAAATTCAAAAGATATGAAAAGAAGTGAAACTTTCTGAATTATGGATGAAATCCTCGAATTGGAGGTGAAAGATAAGTTGGAGGGGCGTTCTTGATGACGATCATGCGCTAGATGAAGAAATTGGGTAGCTCATGGAGGATTAGCCAGGATATAATAATAATAATTAAAACTATACTAATTAAAGAATTAAAGAAAAGCAAGCTAAAGTGAAGAAAAACAAAAATTGAAATGAAATTAAAAGAAAAGATGGATGGACCGTAGAGTCCTTATTGTTGGGTGTGATTTCTAAGGCTGGGGATATGGTGGTGGTCGTGGTGTGATTCCCTAGCAGCCTTTAGAACCTAAAATCAAGAAACTAAAGTAAAATAAGTTAAATTAAGCAGAAGAGAAGTAAAGATAAGGAAATTGAAGCAAAAGAGAAAAATGAAATAAAAACTAAATGGCCTCAAATATCCTTGGCTCATCGGGTGATTGAAGCGGCCGGCATGAACTTATGTAGATCGGTCTCTGTGAGGGAGACTGTGCTTGGCTTCTTCCACTTCTTTGGCATTGTTTTGGTGTAGCTCAAGGGTATAGAGAAAAGGAGTAGGAAAAATATGAAAAGTTGAAGGTTGAAAGTTAGTAGGAGAAGAGGGAAGGGAGGGGGGGTTAAATAGATTTTCAAACCTGGTACAACCCCACGCCCGTGCGCCTTAGGCGTTTCGATTCACACGGCCGCCACGCACGGTCGTGTGTATAGGCGTGTTGGTTCACCCACGCCCATTTTACAGATTGCCACGCCCGTTGGTGATAAGTCAATGTCGACCACGACTGCGTCGCACGGCCGTGGCATTCTGTCGGTTGCCCGTGGGGCAGTGGTTGGAGTCCATGACTTCAAAGATTTGATTCTCTCTGACTCCTACCACCTCTGCCATGTCAGTACGGTGATCCGGGGCATCCATACAGCCACGGCCACGGCCGTGTGCTAGGCCGTGTGGCCTGGAAATCTGCACTTTTTGGTTAGTTTAAAGCTAGATACTATAAAGAAAGGATAAAATAGAATAAATAAGAAAAAATAAAAATGTAAAAGTTAATGGGGTTAGTGCTCGGGTTCAGTTGTATTCTTTTGTGGTGCTTCCTGAAAATAAGGGTTAACCGAATGGTTATTAGTAGAATTTACGTTCTCACCTTGATTACTCGATGTTCTGGCTGAGTCGAGAGCCTTGAGGGTGACCGTCTCATTACCTACATGAAGTATGAGTTCTCCTGCATCAATATCAATTTTAGTTCTGGCAATTTCTAAAAAGGGTCTTCCTAAAATTAAGGGAATCGAATTATCCTCATCCATGTCTAAGACAACAAAATCTACTGGGAAAATGAATTTGTCAATTTTTACAAGAACATCTTCGATAATACCCCTAGGAATTCTAACAGTTTTATCAGCTAAGTGAATGCTCATCCTAGTTTGTTTGGGTTTCCCTAGACCTAATTGTTTAAACAATTTATAAGGCATGACATGTAACATCCTGGAAAGGGCCTATGCATTTTCGGTTTAATTGTACGAAGTAACATGTTTTATGTACTAAGAATAAATTTTGAACAATTTTGGAAACCTGAAAATGTATGGAAATGTTAAGTTAAAAAAAAATGGAAAGTGAACATTTTTGGAAACTTGGAAATGGATGGAAATGATTTGGAAATGATTCAAAATCGGAAAGTGCACATTTTTGGAAACTTGGAAATGTAAGAAAATGTCAAGTTTACAGAGCCGAACGAAAATTTTTGGAAACTTAGAAATGACTTAGAAATGTCGAGTTTTAAAGTTTAAAAGAGGAAATTAAGGCAAGGTGGCCTTAAAGAAAAAGTTTGTGAAATTTGACACACAAACAGGCTTGGAAAAGTGGCTCAAGATGCCACTTAGGGCCTCTGGAAATAGCGCCACATGCAAGGTGTTGGGCCTAGGTTCGAGTCACTTGGGAAGCAAATAAAAGAAGCTTTATTTTTGCTTCCGAAGCTCTCGAGGTGGACGGCACAAGCCTTTTAGAAAGGAGGAGTTTTATTCTCTTTAATATTCGATTAATAAGGTGATAAATAAGGGATTTAATTTGGATTATTTTGAAGAGATAATAAAGGATTATTCTCTAATTATTTTAAATTAGGAGATAAAGCTATCAAATAAAGAAGAGTGGTGGCCAAGTAAGGGATTCGAGGAGTAGTTTGGCTATAAAAGGAAGGAAATAGGGCTACTCATCAATTTTTCTTCCTCCTCTCTCTCTCTCTTTGAATTTTCGAGTGCTCTCTCTCTCTTCTCTTCTCTTTTTCTTTTGTCAAGCCGAATCTATAGTCCACCATTGCCAAAATTCTCAAGTTTCTTTTCCTTATTTTCGTGGAAACCAAATACCCCAAGAGAACCTCTAGTCGACTTCTCCATTAAATCCCAAAAGCCGAAACTTTATTATCTAGTCATCAAGGCCGATTCTTTAAGGGGCTTTTAACAAAGGTGCTACCGATTTCTTAAAAGGGTAAGATCCAAAGTTTGGTTTCAATTCTTTTATATTTTTAAACCTATCTAAAATTTAGGGACTAATCTCTATTATGGATTTTGGCCGAGTTATGGAAGGGTGTTTTTGGATTTAAGAAATTGTCAACTACAAGAAGGTATCTTTGAACTTCTAATATCTAAGGTAAGTTATGAATACCATTTCGCCATAAGCTATATTATTATGATTTAATGTTAGATTGGATCTAACATGGGTACATAGGGATTTCGACAAACAATAAAGAAGCAAGGATCCAATTCGGGATTTAAGATTTGGAAGGTAAGAACAAAGGTAAATTCGCCAAGGCCTATTTTAGTAATAGATCTATTATTATGTGTTTTAAGCCGAAAACTAACCAATTCAAGGGATTTAGTGACTAGCCGATTTCAAAGGGGAAAAATACGAGTTTCGGGATTTGATTAAATCATCAAATCGACACCAAGGTAAGCTTTAAGAATACAAATCCTACTAGGATTTGGTTTTCTAGCCGAATAGGCTTTGTGCTAAATAGTAAGTGATTAATCAATTGTAGGAACTTGAGATCTAAGGCAATGAGATCGATTTTGGGATTTCGATTGAAGTGGTTAAGCAAATCGTGTGTGTACCCACACTACTTCTTAATATGTTTCATGGCTGTTTTATTAAAATATGTGATATTAAGAATATGAAAGTGGCTAGGGTACTATGTTATGGTACTAAGTACTCAGCACGTTTCCTACTTCTACAAAGAATATGAAAAGGTCATTAGTAACATGAGAATATGATAAGAATGTGAACTCTGGCATATTTATGCATATCATCGTTATATGGGGCATATGGGTTATTGAAAGGGGAAGTGAATGTGGTGACCTAAGACCACGAACACGGTGACCTAAGACCGTGGTATTTGAATGTGGTGACCTAAGACCACGATGTCCGAATGCAATGACCTAAGACCGCGATATCCGAATGTGGTGACCTAAGACCACAAATGCGGTGACCTAAGACCGCGATATGGAGTGTAGCGGAAGGAGGGTCGACTTAGTAGTCCCCACGGTGTGTACAAAGGTTGGTACTGGGGAGTGTAGCGGATGGCTTATTAGGTTTGGGTTTGGGAATGCATCATAATTTGTATGCTATGATATGAGTGCGTAACATTTGTATGCTGATTCTATTTTGATTTAGTGTTTGTGTACACATTGAGTCTGCTTTGACTCACCCCGTTGTGGGACCATGTTTTGGTGATGAGCAAAGTGATGGACCGGGACGGCGAGAACTTGTGGTGGCCATGCTCAACATGAAGTTTTTATTTTATGAACTACTATTTCTATTTAAGTACTTGAATTACTTGGAAATTATTTGATGTAATAAGGCCATAAGGCCATAGTTGAATTGTTTTCCATTTATTTCTATTTATTATGATTATGATTTTTACCTATTAAATTTTAAGTAAAATTTTTAATATAAAGAATTGATTTCGTTTTCAACACAAGCCCAACCCAAACAATGTTTTTTTTCAAAATCGCACAAGTTTTCTCTAGGTAACGAAAGAATTTTGAAACCGGTTTACTTGAGGAACATACCAAATCTGGGCAAATCTCGTGGGCCGGGTTTGGGGTGTTTCAGTTTGGTATCAGAGCCCAGTTTTAAAACTCTCAGCCTGTGGGCCAAGGCCCAAAACGTTTTCAAAGTGAGCCCAAATGAGTTTTTTTGAAAATATTTTATGAAACAAGCAGGTTTTCTGGCATGGCACCTAAAGTCTCCGACCCGCAGTCCACCAGGTAAGTACCCCTAACTATTTGTGTGATTATGTTATGATGTGTAGAAGGGTAGAAATGGAATGGAACGTAGATTAGCATGATAAGTGCTTGAACCCTAGGACTAGTCTACTCAAACACAAACACATAAGACTTAAGGAACGTTAAACAAACCCATGGCTAAGTCACTAAGTTAGGGTGTGGTAACCCCTGTGCGCATGTCTAGGATTGGATCCGGAAGAGCCTGGTATTTAAGCAGTCCTAGTGACTCACCTCCTCTTCGCAGGAATCCTACCTGGTGCGTAGCTTCGGTTCACCCTAACCCAGAGGGCTTAGTAGGTGTGGCAACCTCTGTGTGCATGTCTAGGAATGGTTTCGGTGGGAGCTTGGTATTTAAGCATTCCGCGTGACTCACCTCCTCTCCACTCGAATCCTGCCTGGTGCGTAGCTTTGGTTCACCCTGACCAAGAGGACTCGGTCATAGGCTAAACACAATAACTAAAACTCGAAAGAGAATTAGCCGTGTTTTTATAAAAATAATAAAACCCTAGTTTTAGAACTCTTAAAACTCTCTTCTAAATTCATGAAAACCATCTTTACAAAATTTTCCGAAAGATTTCCGATTTATACAAAAATGCCCCTAGTGGTAAAATTACCAAAATACCCTTGGTTTAGAAAATGACCAACTACCCAACAGTTTTGCCAAAATTTCATTATTTTATCAATGTTCAAAAACCCTAATTTGCAAATTATCAAAAAATACCTTGAATTTTGGAAATTTCAAAATTGCCCCTAACTTATAAAATTACCAAAATGACCCTGATTTCCAAAATTTTTACAACATCACCGTTTTGAAAAGTACAATTCTCAAAAAGAACCCTCAAAGTTTTGCAACCTTTGAAATATCCCTGATTTATAAGATTTTACAAATTACCCCGGCTTGGAAAAAAAATCACCAAAATACCCACGAGGTCCAAAATCAAGAAATACCCCTGGATTTCAAAATTTTTCAAAATACCCCAAAATTTAAAAATACCAAAATACTTTATGACAAAATCACCAAGGAACTTTTTCCTTTTGAAAATTTACAAAAATACCCTGTAGGGATGTAATTACGAAAATACCCTGGGTAGTTGAAGAAAAAAACAATAACAATGAAAACTACAACCTTTCTTTGAATGAACGAGTTCATGATTGTTTGATGGATGTATGGATGAATGAATGGAAAGACTGTGTGTGCATACTGAAAGAACCACTCTTAAAACTCTTTTCATAAAATTTCTTCGCGGGTAATCAAGTGAAACAAAGACTAATTCATAAAACTTCTTAATCGAGATCACGACATTAGAAATGAGCTCTAGAGGGACGTGGTCGCCGTGGACGAGGTAGAGGAAGGATGACGGTGTCGAACCCGTTAGATCGGGTCAAGGGTCCGACAATGAGATACCACCGCCACCACCACCCCATTTGTTGGTGTTGAGCGAGCAAGCTCGGGCGGGGATGATCTTTGTGTCGCAAGTGTGCCGCGAGTTTTGGAGTTGGTGGTGGTGCGGGAGGAAATTCGAACCCGTAAGTTCAGATACATGAGCGGCTCCGAGCTAATGGAGCCGAAATGTTTCGTGGAGTATCGGTGTGGCACCCGATTCGGTGAGTCTTGGTTGGAAGCAACAGAGTGCATCATGGATGAGCTTGACTTGACCTCTAAGGAGAAGTTAAAAGGAATGGTGGTGCTTATGCGCGATGAAGCGATCGGTGGTGGTTGACTATTCGGGATGGTGCCACGGGATCGACACAGGAATATGTTAAGGAAGCATTTGAGAAGAAGTATGTGGGAACCGGTATACTAATGAGCAAAGGAAGGCATTCTGGGGTGGTTCAAGGGAACAAGTCCGTGACGGAGTATGAGGTGAATTTACGAGGTTGAGCCGATATGCTCGAGGAGTAGTGGCAACCGAGCATGAGCGCCGTGTCCGCTTTGAGGACGGGCTAAGGGATGATCTCGAGATCGTTGATAGCACCGCATCGGGAGCGGGAGTTTTCTACTTTGGTAGAAAAGGCCAAGGTGGTTGAGGAATCAAGGATTCTACAAAGCGAGGCTATGGATAGGAATAGGCCCAAAAGAGGTTTTGGAACGCCCTGGAAAGGTTTAAAAGAGGCCTAGAGTTGATGGGCCGCGAGGTCGCAAGTTGGTTCAAAAAGGCGTGTATCGACCTTGTGATGTGTGTGTGGAAAGAAGCACTTAGGAGAGTCTTTGGAAGAAAGCAGGAGGATGTTTTAGATGTGGGTCCAAGGACCATGTGATCAAGGATTGTCCTAAGCAATCGGATGAAAGCCGACCAACGACTCGGAATGTTAGTCGGTGGTAGAGGAGGACCGCGACCTCAACGAGGTCGTGGTTTGAGTAATGAGGTAATGGTGCTTGGCAGAGGCCGTGGAACACAAGGCGAGGTCTTTGCTAATCTTTGAGGCAAGGCAACCGAGTTTGGTTTATGCGGTTCACGGAGGAAGGTGGAGACGCGCGGACGTTATAACCGAGACGTTCTTTATTTTTGACAAGCCCTATTTTCTCTAATTGATGTGGGCTCGACCCATTCCTATGTTACATGTAGTGTAGTGGAAACACTAGGCCTAGACTCGAACCTTACGATAGGCGGATGATCGTAGTAAGCCCATTAGGCCTAAGCTGTAGTGGTGGATAAGATCTTTGAATGTACCCTAGAGATTCGGGGAGTGAACTTTCTGGTGACTTAATGGAACTACCTTTCGGGAGTTTGAACTTATACTTGGAATGGGGTGGCTAGTAGAGCACCGAGCCGTGTTGGATTGTGCGGCTAAACAAATGGAACTAAGGACCCGGAGGATGAAGTAGTAGTAATGATCGGAGAGAGAAGAAACTACCTGTCCAACGTAGTTTCGGCGTTGAAGGCTGAGAAAATGGTTAAGAAAGGGTGCAAGGCGTTCTTAGCCTTCGTAAGTGCGTTAGGTGGAAAGGAAAAAGGTGTTAGTGGAGTTAGAACGGTGAAAGACTTTGAAGATGTATTTCCGGAGGAATTACTAGGAATACCCCCAGATAGGGAGGTGGAGTTGGAA
This sequence comes from Gossypium sturtianum, assembly GCA_025698515.1. Lineage (NCBI taxonomy): Eukaryota > Viridiplantae > Streptophyta > Magnoliopsida > Malvales > Malvaceae > Gossypium > Gossypium sturtianum. Next base: position 126,807,479 of record CM046943.1, read on the forward strand.
TAGACTTACTACAGGGAGCGACTCTGTGTCAATCGCTCCATACCGAATGGCGCCAAAGGAGTTAGTTGAGCTCAAGGCTCAAATCCAAGAGTTGTTGGATCATGGGTTCATACGACCCCAGTGTGTCTCCATGGGGAGCACCGATTGCATTTGTAAAGAAGAAGGACGGAACTATGCGTATGTGCATAGATTACCGTCGATTGAATAAAGTGACCATCAAGAACAAGTATCCTTTGCCAAGGATCGATGACTTGTTCGATCGGTGAAGGGGGCTGCGATATTCTCAAAGATAGACTTAAGGTCGGGATATCACCCGATTGAAGGTGAAGGAGGCGGATATCCATAAGACCGCTTTTAGGACAAGATACGGCCATTTTGAGTTTGTGGTGATGCCGTTTGGATTGACAAAGCGCTCCAATCAGCGTTCATGGATATGATGAACCGAGTTTTTCAACCCTACTTGGATAGGTTCGTCGTTGTGTTCATCGACGATATTTTGGTGTATTCTAAGTGCGAAGAGGAGCATGATGAACATCTCCGAGTGGTGCTACAAGTGTTAAGGAGAAGAAGCTCTATGCCAAATTCAGCAAGTGTGGATTTTGGCTTAAGGAGGTGGCATTCTTAGGGCATGTGGTATCCGCGGAAGGAATAATAAGTGGATCCTAGGAAGATCAAGCGGTGTTGGATTGGAAACCACCTAGGTGCGTGGGTGAGATTCGAAGTTTCTTAGGTTTGGTGAGGCTATTATAGAAGGTTCTGTAGAAGGATTCTCGTCAATAGCCGTTCCTTTGACAAAGTTACTAAAAAGGAAGTACCCTTTGAATGGTGCGATAAGCAACAAAAGAGCTTTGACAACCTTAAGAAGGTGTTGACGGAGGCTCGGTGTTAATTCAATGGAGGAGGTGGGAAGGATTTTGTGGTGTCTTGTGATGCTTCGCATACGGGATTAGGATGTGTGCTAATGCAAGAAGGAAAAGTAGTCGCTTATGCGTCTAAGCAACTAAGGCCTCATGAGGTTAACTACCCAACTCATGACTTGAACCGCAGCAGTGGTGGTTTTCGCCCTTAAGGTTTGGAGGCACTACCTCTATGGAGAAAGGTCGGTGATCTACACGGACCACAAGAGCCTTAAGTATCTATTGACTCGGAAGGAGTTGAACTTGAGGCAACGAAGGTGGGTGGAGTTGTTGAAGGACTACGATTGTTCGATAGAATATCATCCGGGCAAGGCGAATGTGGTAGCCGATGCCCTAAGTCGGAAGGTTGTGTCGGATCTAAGGGCTATGTTCGCTCACTTAAGTTTGTACGATGATGGAAGCTTTGTTGGCGAGTTGCAAGTCAAGCCCACATGGTGAAGGAGGTGAAAGAGGGACAGTTGGTTGATAAGGATCTAAGTGCTAAGTTACTGCAAGTGCGAGAATGGGGAATTAAAGGATTATGGCGTTAATGATGAAGGAGTATTGTGTTACAAAGGAAAAGTCCGTATCTTAGAAGGACAATGAGTTAAGACAAAGGATTCTTGGGAGGCGCATAGTAGCCCTTATGCTATGCATCCCGGAGGCATTAAGGCATCTGAGAGATCTAAAGGAACAATTTTGGTGGTCCGATCTTAAGCAAGAAGTGACTGAATTTGTGGGGAAATGTTTGACGTGTCGACAAGTTAAATTTGAACATCAAGTTCCATCAGATTGCTTCAACCAATCGAGATTCCGCAATGGAAGTGGGAGAGAATTACCATGGATTTCGTTAGTGGGCTTTCCTTACGCCTACTAAGAAGGACTCGGTATGGGTGATAGTGGACCGTTTGACTAAGTTCGCGCACTTCATCCCGTAAGAGTTGACTATTCTCTTTGAAGTGGCTAAGTTATATGTGGTGGAAATTGTGAGGTTACATGGTGTACCAGTATCGATCATCTCCGACAAAGACCCAAGGTTTACGTCTCGGTTACGGAGGGCACTTCATCAAGCTTTAGGCACTAAGTTGGACTTCACTACGGCTTTTCATCCACAATCGACAGGCGATGCCAGGCGAGTTATACAAGTGTTGGAGGATATGTTGAGAGGGTGTGTGATGGATTTCCGAGGAAGTGGGAAGACTATTTGCCTTTAGCCGAGTTCGCCTACAACAACAAACTATCAGGCTAGCATTCGGATGGCACCATATGAAGCATTGTATGGTCGGAAGTGTAGAACTCCTACTTGTTGGGTGAGTTAGGAGAACGTCGAGTTTTGGATCCGAGTTAGTGGTCAAATCAAGAGAAGGTTGAGATGATTCGAGCACGGTTAAAGGAAGCCTCGATAGGCGAGAAGTCGACGCATGGACCTTAAGCGGAAGGAAATAGAGTTTGAAGTGGGAGACCAAGTGTTTCGAAAGTCTCGCCTTGGAAAAAGGTAATGAGGTTTGGTCGCAAGGGAAGTTAAGCCCAAGGTTTATAGGGCCCTATCGAGTATTGAAGCGAGTTGGAGCGATGGCATACCAATTGGAGTTGCCACCGAGTTGCGGAAGATGCACGGCGTATTCCATGTATCCATGCTACGTCGTTACCGATCGGATCCGTCTCATGTGGTACTGTCGAAGAAGTAGAGCTAAGGCCGGACTTATCCTACGAGGAAGAGCCGATTCGGATATTGGAACGTGATGTGAAAGTGCTACGGAGGAAGCGGTTCCTCTAGTCAAGGTGTTATGGCGCAATCATGGATCGGAAGAAGCTTCGTGGGAACCGTAAGAGAAGCGATGCGACAACAATACCCTCAATTATTTTAGTTAGAAAATTTCGAGGACGAAATTATTTTAAGGGGTAGAATTGTAACATCCTCGAAAGGGCCTATGCATTTTGGTTTAATTATGCGAAGTAACATGTTTTATGTACTAAGAATAAATTTTGAACAATTTTGGAAACACGAAAATGTATGGAAATGTTAAGTTAAAAAAATGGAAGGTGAACAATTTTGGAAACTAGGAAATGGATGGAAATGATTTGGAAATGATTCAAAAAATGGAAAGTGCACATTTTGGAAACTTGGAAATGTAGGAAAATGTCAAGTTTCTGAGCCAAAGCGAAAATTTTGGAAACTTAGAAATGACTTAGAAATGTCGAGTTTTAAAGTTTAAAAGAGGAAATTAAGGCAAGGTGGCCTTAAAAGAAAAAGTTTGTGAAATTTGACACACAAACAGGCTTGGAAAAGTGGCTGAAGATGCCACTTAGGGCTCTGGAAATGGCGCCACATGCAAGGTGTTGGGCACAGGTTGAGTCACTTGGGAAGCAAATAAAAGAAGTTTTATTTTTGCTTCCAGAAGCTCTGAGGTGGACGGCACAAGCCTTCTAGAAAGGAGGAGTTTTATTCTCTTTAAAATACAGCTAATTAGGGGGATAAATAAGGATTTAATTTGGAGAGATAATTAAAGGATTATTCTTTTAATTATTTTAAATTAAGGTGATAAAGTTATCACAAAGGAAGAGTGGTGGCCAAGTAGGGGACTCTAGCCTAGTAATTTCGGCTAAAGAAGGAAGATTAAGGCTATTCTTCCATCTTTTCTAAGTGTTTGCCGAAAATCCTCTAGCCAAACTCTCCTTCTCTGCCGAATTTTCTTTGGCCAAGTAGCCTCTCTTTCATCAATTCTTTTCCTCTCCAAAGTCCTTCTTTTCTCCTCTCTTCTCTTCTCTTTTTCTTTTGGTCAAGCCGAATCTTTGTGACTCCAAGCAAGGGTGCAATCGATTGAGGTATTAAGGTAAGAACAATGGATTTTTGTTCTTCAAATTCTTTAAATCGAGATCTAGAGCCCGACCCTTTTGTTGTCTCTTGACCGAATATTAAAGGAGGATTCAGGATTTGGATCTAAGGAATTTCGGCTAAGAGAGTTTCGGGATTCAAGGATTTAAGGTAAGACACATGTATATTCGGCCAAAGGCCATATATTATGTGTTAAGGTTAGATTAAATCTAACATATGGTTATAGGAATTTCGAAATCCCTAGGAAAGCAAGGACACTTTTCGGGATTTGAGATCACAAAGGTATGTGTTTAAGACATTCGGCCAAAGCCTATTTTAAGTATTATGATTTATTCCCAAAAGGCGAAACTAACCTATGATGTGTTTTAATGTTGGCCGAATGCAAGAAGGAAGACAACAAAGTTTTGGGACTTGATTCTTAAGTCAATCGACAACAAGGTAGGTTTTCAGTATACAAATCCTACTAGGATTTGGTTTTAAAGCCAAAAAGGTTTATTAATGTGTTTAAATGATTGGCCGAATATAGGAGTTAAGGATCTAAATCAGTAGATCGGTTCTTCGGGATTTCAAGGACTTTGTTAAACGAATCAGGTGTGTACCCCACACTAACTTTTGATAAGATTTATGGTAATATGTAATATATGCATGTTTATAAGAATGTGGCTAAGGTACCATAATATGGTACAAAGTACTCAGGTACGTTTCCTACTCCTATTAGGATTACGAAATATGTTATATTTAACATGTGAAATATGATAAGAATGTGAATTTAGGTATGATATGCATACTATGAATAATATGGGGCATTCGGGTTATATGAAAAGGGGAAGTGAATGTGACGACTTTGGTCTCACTATTCGAATGTGGTGCCTTCGGTCACATTATCCGAATGTGGTAACCGGTTACATTATCCGAATGTGGTGTCTCATGACACAATTATCTGGTGGCTATGCCACAAATTTTATATGGGCGATGAGCACGTCATTCGCAAATGATCGCTTTGATGGCGTGTAGCGGATGGAGGGTTGACTTAGTAGTCCCCACGGTGTGCGAGTTGGTACGGGGATGTGTAGCGGATGGCACCTAGGTTTGGGTTTGGGTTGCATCATCATTTTTATCATTATATGAATAAGTATTGGATATGAAAAATGTATGCCTGATCTATTGAATTTTAGTGTTGTGTACACATTGAGTCTGTTGACTCACCCCGTTGTGGGACTATTTTTCAGGTGACGATCAATAATGGACCGGGTTCGGCGGAAGCTTAGGGATGGTCATACTCAGCTTGAAGTTTTATTCAATATGGATATTTAAATTTATTTAAGTATTTTAGAATTTTATTTTTGGGATTTTACTTGATGTAATAAGGCCATAAGTTACATTTCTTTACTTTTATTTTTAATTACTATGTTACGAATTATTTTAAATCAAGGTTAAGTTTAAAATTTATTTCCTTTAAAATAAACCCTAAATCGTTTTGTCACCTTATTTAAAGGATTTCAATATAAGATGAATTGGTTTTCAACACAAGCCCAACCCAAAACAATATTTTTTTTTAAAATCACACAAGTTTTTCCTAAGGAACAAAAGAATTTGAAACCGGTTTACTTAAGGAACATACCAGATTCGGTTTAGGCTCGTGGGCCGGGTTTGGGGTGTTTCACGTAGGCTGCTTCAGGAGTTCTATTGTTCAGGGTTCCACCGGCGGCTGAATCAATTAGTTGCCTCGTTGAGGGGTTTACACCGTTATAGAAAGTTTGGACTTGGAGCCACTAGGGTAAACCATGGTGCGGACACCTTCTCAAGAGATCCTTATATCTCTCCCATGCGTCATATAATGTCTCTAAATCCATCTGCACAAAAGAAGAGATATCATTCCGTAATTTGGTTTGTTTTGGTAGGTGGGAAATATTTTAATAAAATTTTTTCGGTTATTTGATCCCATGTAGTGATTGACCCTCGTGGTAACGAGTTTAACCACTGTTTGGCTTTATTTCTTAATGAAAAGGGAAATAACCGAAGCCTTATGGCATCATCAGAAACGCCATTTATTTTGAGGGTATCACAGAACTCTAAAAAAGTAGCTATATGATGTTTGGGTCTTCGTCCTGCAAACCATCAAATTGAACAAATTGTTGAATCATTTGTATAATGTTAGGCTTTAATTCAAAATTATTAGCAGCTATAGCAGGCCTAACAATACTAGATTCGGCTCCTGTTAAATGAGGTTTAGCATAATCATACATAGTACGCGGAGCATTATTTTCTACCACATCTTGTGGTTGAGGATTATTTTCGTCCATCCCTTCAGTAGGATTGGATCTGTCTTCTCGCTCTTTTTCTGTGTAATTTAGGGCTCGCCTAATTTCTCTGCGATTTCTATGAGTGGTAGCTTCAATATCACTGTCGTATACTAGTGGTCCTCTCGGGTTCCTTCTAGTCATAAACTAGAGGTACCTGATAGGAAAAGAAAGAAAGAAATTTAGCAAAGTTAAAATTTAAACTTAAAAATAAAAGTAAAATGTAGAAAATAAAAAAAAAATGGCTAAAGTAATAAAAATAGAGCTTTCTTAATATTTTAGTTCCCCGGCAACGGCGCCAATAACTTGATCGTTGTATTTCAGAGTTTTAAATTTATAATGATCGATCCTCGAATTAACTATAACAACGATTGAGGCAAGTGCACCTATCGAGCAAAGTAGTATAGCTTAGGCAAGATCGGATTGTCGAACCCAAAGGAACTAAAAGTACTAATACTAACTTTCTTTCTATTATTTAGCCTAAAATAAGTGAAGTTGTTTATTAATCTAAATTAACTAATTACTAAGCTAAAGACGCAAAGACAAAAAGAATGAATTGGGGAAATACTTAGGAAGAATCCACGTAGACTTCACTTGTTATCTAACACTGAACCAGATGATTTATTCACTTGACTTGATCCGTAGGACTCCCTAATTTATATTAAACCCTCTCTCGAGGCGAATAACGTCTAACCCTAGGTTGATTAATTGAAATCTCTTTCTAATTAAAACCCCTAGAATAGCAATAAATCGATCTATGGACTCCTATATTAGGTTTCACCCTAATCCGGAAAAATCTCGTCACCCTTTCTCTAGACGTGCGATCAACTCCGCTTAATTATGCTAGATCTACTCTTAAGCAGGGACTTTTGCTCCACCACCTAAGCACATTCAACTTGAATTAATATCCGCAAAATATCAACACAAGAATTAAGCATACATAATCAAGAACAAATCAAGTATTTATCATATAGGTCAGAAAATAATAACAAGATTCATCTAGGTTTCATCCCCCTTCAGGTATCTGAAGGGTTTAGTTCATAATAATAAAGAAAAACATCTCGGAAGAAAAGATAAAACAAAACATAAGAAATCCCTAAAACCCCCTGAAGGAATTGAAGAGGAGATCCTCCGTCTTGAGTAGAATTAAAAGCTCTTGAGATGGATCAACTGGCTATCCCTTGAGAGTTTCCCACAAATCTGACCTCTTTAGCTCGGCTCCTTGGCCTAGCTAACCGCCCCCTTTTTATGTTATACCTAGGGTCTTTATATAGGCTTTTGAAATAGGTTTCTTTTCCCCTAAGTATCCTTTTCCGAGTGAAATTACTCTCCTCCACGCGGCGGGGCACGGCCATGGCACACGCTGCGTGTGAATCGTGGCCGTGCCGCCGTGTTGGACTCCGTTAATGAGGCACGGCCATGTAGATCGACTTCAGGCCGTGTTCTTGTATGTTTGAGGAGGCACAGTCGTGTGGGCTTTAGTCCAGGCCGTGTCGATTTCTTCTTTGGCCCATTTTGGTCCGTTTTGAGCCCGTTTCTCGTTCTTTTTATTCTTGGGTGCTTTACTGAGTATAAGACATGAAAAGAAAGGATTAAGAGCACCTTTTTACATAAATCAAGGGATAAATCATCCAAAATTATGCTAAATGTGGGATTAAAATATGTTACTATTTTGGTTTATCACCTAGAAACTAACTGTGACAACGATTGAGGCAAGCGCACCTATCGAACAGTAGTATAGTTTAGTGGCAAGACCGGAATGTCGAACCCAAAGGAACCAAAAGTACTAATACTAACTTTCTTCCTATTATTTAGCCTAAGAATTGAAGTGAATTATTGTTTAATTTAAAATTAACTAACTACTAAGCTAAAGACGCTAAGACAAAGAGAATGAATTGGGGAAATACTTGTGGGAAAAACCAATTGATTAAGACAATACCCAAGGAGGAATCCACCTAGACTTCACTTGTTATCTAAATCTGAACCAGACGATTTATTCACTTGACCTGATCCGTAGGATTCCCTAATTTATAATAATACCTCTCTCGAAGCTACTAACGTCTAACCCTAGGTTGATTAATTGAAATCTCTTTCTAATTAAAACCCCTAAGGTTGCATTAACTCAATATATGGACTCCCATATTAGGTTTGACCCTAATCCGGCAGATTTTCGTCATCCTATCTCTAGGGTTACAATCGACTCCGCATAACTATGCTAGATCTACTCTTAGGCAGGGAATATTCCTCCACTGCCTAAGCACATCAATACTTGAATCAATATCCTGAAATTTCAAAACAAGAATTAAGAACACATAATTAAGAACAAATCAAGTATTTATCATATAGTTCAGAAAACAATAACAAGATTCGTCTTAGGTTTCATCCCCTCAGTATCTGAGGGGTTTAGTTCATAATCATAAAAGAATACATCTCAGAAGAAAATATAAAACAAAACATAAGAAAACCCTAAAACCCCCTGAAGGAATTGAAGGAGAGATCCGCTGTCTTGAGTATGATTTCGGCTTCTTAAGATGAATCAACTGGCTTTCTTCGAGTAAATCCCATAATTCTGACCTCTTCGGCTTGGCTCCTTGGCCTAGCTGGACGCCCTCTGACCAAAATCATCTTTTAGGTTATACTTAGGGTGTTTATATAGGCTTCGAAATGTGTTTCTTCGCCTCTAAGTATCCTAATCCGAGTGAAATTCCTCTTTGCCACGGCAGGGACACGCCCGTGTAACACGCCTGTGTGATTCGAGTCCAGGCCGTGATTGGGTCTACTAGGGAGGCACGGCCGTGTGGCTACTTCCAGGTCGTGTTGGTTTCCTACTTTGGCCCATTTGGTCCGTTTTTAGCCCGTTTTTCGTTCTTTTCATCCTCCTATGCTTCCCTAAGTATAAAACATGAAATTAAAGGATTAGAACCACCATATTCCACAATTCAGGGAATAAATCATCCAAAAGTATGCTAAATGTGGGATTAAAATATGAACATATTACGGTTTATCAGATACATTAAATACATATGCATATGACATGTTTGTATGTGGTTTGATACCTAAAGATCAAGTTGGTTAGTTTAATGTTTGATTTTTTTTTTTGGTAATAAATAAAAGTTGTTAATGGCTTATTGGATAGTTAAATATATGACGTCTAGACATAATATTTATATGTGAATTAGGTATGTTTTGGCTTGTTATTTGTGTTCAAAAATGGTCCAAATTGATTTATTAAAATGCGCATAATTTGGTTATGTATAAGAACTATATTTGATCAAATAGTGATGTTATATAATGAATCATTATATAGATAACTTATAAGTTGTAAAATATGTTTTGTTTTGACTTGATATTCGGTTGTATAAAGGTTTATGAAATGGTACATTTGATAATAGAATAATGAAATAAATGTATTAATTTGGATGTTTTGACTTATGCATTGGTATTTGATTTGTAAGGGTATATATACATACTTGAATATATTTTAAATATTCGAATGACATGAATGTGATGGTAACAAAGTTCGAACATTTGACTTATTAAATATGTTAATTCATGATAGCTTAATTCGAAAGTTTGAATAGGAAACAGAATTAAAATGGTTGAGTTTTTGTGTATGGTTTGTATGTGATATATGATTTTATATGCAAAATTTGTATATATGAATTAAGGTATTTGAGTTTTGAAGATATTATAACTTCATGCTTGAATAGTAATAAATGATTGTTCTGAGCCGTGTTTTTGATTGGTAATGCCTCATAACCCTAATCTGGCGACGGATACGGGTTAGGGGTGTTACATTAGACGTACAGTTTAGAGAACTAGCTTCAGCCTCACCAAAGCAATGTAACAAAATTGATTGTTTTGTCCTCCTTCTGTTAAGGTCAATTTTTAGTTCTTCCTCAACATTCCTAAATTTATCATCTCTAGAATCTAACTTGCTAAGAAAGCTAGAGAGGTAAAAATTAGCTAGTTAAAATTTATTTCTAGCCATGCTTGGAACTAGTTTAAGAAATTTACATTCCTTGTGAACCAAGAAGTGTTCATGATCGTAAATCAATGAACTAAAGCCGTGATTTTAAATGAGCGAGCCTTAAAAATGACAATTGTGATCGTAATCAGCTAACTGCTTAGCTGGAGTTGTGATTATAAATCAGTGAACTTTTAATGAAGTGTTCATGATTGTAACTCAATGAATTGAAGCCGAGATCATAAATCAGCGAACTTTAAAAATGACAGTTGTAATCGTAAATCAGCGGACCGTGAGATTCGTAAAATCCTATAAGTAAAATGTCATGATCGTAAATCAGCTGATGCTTTTAGGAAAGTTCCTCATTTTTTTAGCGTATCGATCCATTTCAAGCCTAGATTTAGACGTACGGTGAAGAGAAGTAGCTTCAGGCTCACGAAAACAATGTAACAAAATTGATTCCTTTATCCTCTTTCTTTCAAGGTCAATTTTAAGTTATTCCTCAATACACCTATATTAATCATCTTTAGCATCTAACTTGCTCTTAAGGGTAGAGAGTTTAGAATTAGCTAGTTGAAAATAATCTCTAGCGACGCTTGGAACTAGTTCAGCAAATTTACAATCCATGTGAACCAAGTAGTGTTCATGATCATAAATCAATTAACTAAAGCCGTGATTGTAAATCAACGAGCTTTAAAAATGACAATTATGATCATAAATCAGTGAACTGTTTAAGTGGAGTTGCGGTCATAAATGGGCAATCTCTTAATGAAGTGTTCATGATCGTAAATCAATTAACTAAAGTCGTGATCATAAATCAGGGAGCTTTATAAAAGACAATTTTGATCGTAAATCAGCAGACGGTGAGATTCATAAATCTTGTAAGTAGAAGGTCGTGATCGTCAATTAGCTAAAGCTTTTAAGTAGGTTCTTTTTTTTAGCAGATCGATCCATTTCAAGCCTCATTTCAGACATACGGTTAAGAGAAGTAGTTTTAGCCTCACAAAGATAATATAAAAAAAAAATAGAATACTCTTTCCTCCTTCTTTCAAGGTCAATTTTGAGTTCTTCCTCAACACGCCTATATTCATTATCTCTAGCATTTAACTTGCTCTAAAAGGCAGAGAGGTCAGAATTGGCTAGTTGAAAATTATCTCTGGCCATGCTTGGTACTAGTTCAACAAATTTACGTTTCTTGTGAAACAATAAGTGTTCATGTTCGTAAATCAATAAATTAAAGCTGTGATTATAAATCGAAAAACTCTTGATGTAGTGCTCATGATCGCTAATCTATAAACTGAAGCCATGATCATAAATCAGCGATCTTTAAAAATGATAGTTGTTATCATAAATCTGTGGATCGTGAGATTCGTAAAATCCTATAAGTAGAAGATCATGATTGTAAATCAACTGAAGTTTTTCAGAAAGATCCTTATTTTTCTAAGTAGATCGATCAATTTCAAGCCTCGTTTCAGACGTATGACGAAGAGGAGTAGCATTAGCCTAGCAAAGACAATGAAAGGAAATTCATTCCTCTATCCTCCTTCTTTTAGGGTCAGTTTTGAGTTCTTCCTCAACATGCCTATATTCATTATAACATCTAACTTGTTTTGAAGGGCAGAGAGGTCAGAAGTAGTTAGTTGAAAATCATTTCTGGCTATGCTTAAAACTAGTTTGGAAAATTTACATTCCTTTTGAACCAAGAAATGTTCATGATTGTAAATCAATGAACTGAAGCTATGACTGTAAATAAGCAAGCTTTAAAAATGATAGTTTTAGTCGTAAATCAGTGAACTGCTTAAGTGGAGTTGCGATAATAAATTGGCGAACTCTTAATTAAGTGTTCATGATCGAAAATCAATAAATTGAAGTTACAATTGTAAATTAATGAGCTATAAAAATGACAGTTGTGATTGTAATTTAGTGAACTGTCTAAGTGGAGTTGTGATCGTAAATCGGCGAATTCTTAATGAAGGGTTCATTATCGTAAACCAATGAACTGAAGATGTGATCGTAAATCAATGAGCTTTAAAAATGACAGTTGTGATCGAAAATCAGGGAACCATGAGATTCGTAAAATCCTATAAGTAGAAGGTGTAAACGAAAAAATATATAGGATTTTTCCTATGTAATTTATCACCTTTTTACTTAAATCCGTTGTTAAAACTAAGTAATTGTTTAATAAATTAATGAAATATGTGAAAATATGAAATTAGGACATAGAAATTATTAAAATGTGATTTTATGCTTTATTATATAGTTTTCATGCAATAAATGGCTTATTTTATATTAATTTGAATATATTATATTTTTTAAGACATAAAGTGGACCATGCATGATTAAATTAAATAATAAAAGATAAAATTATATTTAATAATTCATTTTAAAATATTTCATTAGTAATTTAGGTTTTAATTCATTAATTAAATTGGATAAATTTTATTCTTTGGTCCTCTAACTTGTTGATTTATTTTGGATAGGTCTGATAGCTTTGCTGGATTACAAAACCTTCCAAATTGGAGACCAAGTCAACCCAATATTCGGCTACACATGGATGTCCATTTAAACCATTCTTTGGTTTAATTACACAAGGTCCTTGCAGTGTTGAAGAAATTAGAGATTTGCCCGAAGATTTACGATTGACCGAGTCTCAGTCCTGAGTTGTGTGGCATCCAAAATTGCTTAAAAATAAAGCAAAAATCAAGTCAAAAGCCACTAAGCATGGCCAGCCACAATTTGAGGAGATTTGAAGAGGTTAACATCCACTATTTTTAGCAAATTATCCCCCTCTCCTCACCTATAAATAAGACCCTCTCATTCCCTCATTCATCATCCCTCAATCATTCATCATTCATTCTAATCATTCATCATTCTCTCTTCTGTCCAAATTCTCTTAGCCTTTTCCATTCCCACGCCTAGCATCATATCTTCATAGATATTTTAGCAACTAAGCCTCTTAAAGAACCCTTGGTCGGCCACCTTGGAGAGCCATCAGCAAAGGAGCAAAGCAAAGGAACGAAGGAGCCTCGTCAGTCAGAGTCTTGGGTGACAGCCACTTTGACTTGGGTTTAATCTTTCCTTTGTTTAATTTAATCTAAATATGTTTGCTATGTGTTCTTTGTTCTTGTTTACAACAATGTTAGCTTTATTTTATTTAAGCTAGGATGATTTCTTTGATTAAATAATATTTATTTGATTCATTCTTATAATGTTTGTGCCTCAATCGATCATGTTTTCAATTAAAATCAAGTCTGTATTTCGTTCATACGTGATTGAAATGCACTTGAATTAGCTGAGCGATCCTGACCAGACGATGGCTAATGGACACATAATTGAAATGTTCATGCTCAATTTAGATCCTGACCCGATTAAATTGTAGGTTGCATAACAACTCTGACCAAGCTCTGTTATCTACATAGTTTTTAGATTTGTGTGATTAAACTGTTTCAAACCTGACACATCCCTGTTACCTCACACGAATGCTAAGAAACCCTTAGTAAATAAGGATCAGTAAAATGCGTATTTACTAAGTAAAGGATTCTGAAAGGACCTAATGTGGTTTCCAAACTCATGAAAGATCGAGTTTCCATGGAATGTTTTTCCGAATGTTATTAAGCATGTTGATAATAAATTGAGATTAATTAAAGTAATTGTCCTAGTTTATTTATGTTATAATTGTTGCAAATTGTGTTTAATTTTGCTAAAATCTATTTCATTCATATAGTTTGCATACTTAGGATAATTTGCATTAGGGATCATTGCATTTAGTTTAATATATTTTAATCACCACTTCTCAACTATATTGTGTTTTTATTTACCAAATTGTTAATATAATTTTACAAATTAAGTGACTTAGCACAAATACAATCCCTGTGGAGACGATAACTCGATACTTACTTATTACTTGATAACGACTGTGTACACTTGCACAAACCTACGCGTTACAGAAGGTCATAATCATAAATCAGTTGAAGCTTTTCAAAAAGGTTCTTGTTTTTTGAGTAGATCAATCCAATTCAACACTTATTTTAGACATACGGTGAAGAGAAGTAGCTTCAGCCTCATAAAGACAATGTACCAAAATTGATTTCTCTATCCTCCTTCTTTAAAGGTCAATTTTCAGTTCTTTCTCAACACAGATATATTCATCATCTCTAGCATCTAAATTGCTCTGAAGGGCAGAGAGGTCAGAATAAGCTAGTTGAAAATAATCTCTGGCCATGCTTAGAACTACTTCAGCAAATTTACAATCCTTGTGAACAAAAAACTGTTCATGATCGTAAATCAAAGAACTGAAGCTGTGATTGTAAATCAGCGAACTTTAAAAATGACAGTTATGATTGTAAATCAGTGAACTGCTTAAGTGGAGTTGCGATAATAAATTGGTGAACTTTTAATAGTGTTCATGATCGTAAATCAATAAAGTGAAGTTGCGTTTGTAAACTAATGAGCTTTAAAAATGACAGTTGTGATCGTAATTCAACGAACAGTTTAAGTGGAGTTGCGATCATAAATAGGCGAATTCTTAATGAAGTGTTCATTATCATAAATCAATGAATTGAAGCTGTGATCGTAAATCAATGAGCTTTAAAAATGACAGTTGTGATCGAAATCAACGAACTATTTAAGTGGAGTTATGATCGTAAATCAACAAACTCTTAATAAAGTGTTCATGATCATAAATCAATGAACTAAAGTCGTGATTGTAAATTAGCGAGCATTAGAAATGACAGTTGTGATCGAAAATTAGCGAACCATGAGATTCATAAATTTCTATAAATAAAAGGTCGTAATCGTAAATTAGCAGAAGCTTTTCAAAAAGGTTATTGTTTTTTTGTGCAGATCGATCCATTTCAATACTCGTTTCAGACAAACGGTGAAAAGAAGTAGCTTAAGCCTCACAAACAAAATGTGACAAAATTGATTCATCTATCCTCCTTTTTTAAAGGTTACTTTTGAGTTCTTCCTCAACACGCATATATTCATCATCTCTAGCATCTGACTTGCTCTAAAAGGTGAAGAGGTCAGAATAAGCTAGTTGAAAATCATCTCTTGCCATGAATAGAACTAGTTCAACAAATTTACATTCCTTGTGAACCAAGAAGTGTTCATGACGGTAAATCAATGAACTGAAGTTGTGATCTTAAATCAACAAACTAATTAAGTGTAACACCCCAAAACCGGTCTAAACGTTACGACCGAATCTAGTATGTCACAGGAAAAGATAGTTTTGAAAATTTTAAAGAAATATCGCCATATAGAAAACTTTCCATCTTGAGTTCCCATCTTGAAAAATTAAAATCAGTTTTAAGGGTTTGTTACCAACTTCTTATTAGTATGAACTATGAGTTGTAAACAGGTTTGCTTTACGAAAGCCAAAATTAGGGATTTTCACAAACGTGATATTTTAAAAGCATTGTTGAGTTATTTAAGAAAGTTTGTCAAATTAATTAGTTATTCGCTTGTCATCTTTTGTTAACACTTTGAAAAAAATGGTTGGTTATATTTTTATTTTAGAAAAACTCCATATTTGACATTTCATAAAATATGTATAAACAGATATTAAAGCAAAACCCAAATTAAAGTTATGGAGGCCTTATTTATAGCAAAAACCCAAAATAAAAGTAAGTTTAAAATAAAGGAATGAAAGATTTACGGAAGTTGAAATGCATGGCCACCTCAGAGTCCACCTCGGCTCCAAATCTGCAACTAAGGTTTACCTGCAAAATTAAGACGAGGGGTGAGTCACCAAGACTCGAGTGTGTAATTCCCCTTATAACATAATCGGGCCTTAAGCCCCTGGATGCACATTAGGCTTTAGCCCTCACAACATAGCATATCAGAAATTGGATGCAATGCAACCCAGCCCAACCTAGTTTTCCATCCTCTACATCACATGAATCAGCCAAACACCCGTGGCACCAAGCCACTGTGGTTCCAAACCAACGTGTGAGTCAGCGATAAATGTATGTGGGGCCAACCCATCGTGGTTCCAAACCCACTACGAAAGTCAGCGATAAATGTATATGGGGCCAACCCATTGTGGTTCCAAACCACTGTGACAGTCGATAAATGTATATGTGGTTCCAAACCACTGTGGTTCCAAACCACTGTGACAAAAGTCAATGAATCACACTTCCCCTTTCAATCATATCCCAAAGCCCATGCAACATATTAACAATATACAGCAGATAATCAAATCATACATAATCATGTTATATGAAAGGCAATCATAACGGTACTTACCTGGTGTCTCCAACCTTTCCCACAAGGGTATCTCAATCATTTATCTGATTGTTTTGACTTCGACCAACACGATTATTAACGCAAAGTAATAAAGAAAAGTGTGAGCATTACACACCTGATTACGCGTAAAACTAAACACTCTAGATCGTCGACACTCTCACTAGAAGAAACAACTGCGATTTGTCTATCCCAGGCAGATGTCGGCTCCCTACCACAACCCGGCGAAAAGTCTCGAACCGCCGACACAGCACATCGTTTAAACTTAGGAGCAGAGACTACGGGTCCACTCCCCTCCTTAGATTGACTAGCACTCGCATCCGTGAAGAGAATCCTTGATCAGGAGGTTGGGTTAAGGCAACAAAAGAGAAAAGGGAATAGGTAAACCAAAATCAAGAGAACTTTCTTACCTTGGTTAAAGAATGAACCGAACACAGATAGACTTGGCTAAAGATTTTAATCCGAAGCGAACATGCCACGATAAGAGGAGAAAAGAAGGGATTAGCCGTGAACAAACATCAAGAACAAAATAGCCATACGGCTATGACCACACAGAACCGAAAGAAACATAGAGAAAAATCAAAAGAGTCTCCCTTACCTTGCACAAGCAGAAACCGATTGAAAAGGGACCTCTGGCAGACGATTATCACTAGATTTCTGGGCTTCGGCTAATGGAGGAAGAAATAAGAGTGCAAGAAGAAAAGATGAAGAATGTCGAATAAGTGTAAAAGCATAAGAGAGTTTCAGCTTTGTAAAGAGTGGTTGAAAAAGATGAATTGGAGAAGACAAATATTTGGCTATGGAGGAGCTAAACAAGAACGAAAAGAAGTGGGGGTTTTGATTTAATGGAGAAAGTGGAGAAGTAAAGGGAAGGGATGAAGGTTCGGCTATGGTGAAAAATGTAGAAAGAAAACAGAAAGAGAGTAGAACGAGAAGTAAGCTTCGGCTAGAGAAGAAAAGAAATAAAAGTACCAAAAGAAGAAAAGGTGAAGGAAGTAGGAGAAGTGTAGAGGAAAAGTGATTCGAAAACTTGAAGGGTAAAGATGGAGAAAATGACTTTGAGAGATTCGGCACAAGCACTAAAAGTAACCAACCCGAAAATGCCTTAAGAGTCAAACACCCAAAACGTCCGAAGAAAAGCTAAAGAAACTAAAGATTTTGGCACATCACTCCCACCAGGTTCGGTTTTGCTATCACACACCACAAAATGCCGAAACTCCTTAGCCTCAACATCACATAGCCGAAATTCTCCTCCCACCTTTCCAACATTAGGCCAACTCTCACTCCACCTCCCACCTCCTTGATTTGCTCCTTGCTCCACTCTCCATCACCCATTTGAATTGGTTGACCCATTCAAACTCCTCAAGCTCCTCTCCTCCACCTATTTAAAACTGGTTGACTCATTCAAACTCCTCCTAGAAGAGTCCCAGCCGAATGCTACCTCCTCCTCCCCTTGAGCACAAAAATTAAAGCTCTAGATGCTGCAGATGGGATTCGAACTCCTTCCCCCTTGCTCTGCTAATGACGCCACCCCCACTTCGACACAAGCTTCTTTGTGTCAACAAGCACACGCAAATATCCTTAAGGCCTGCCTCCACTACCTCTTTCCCCTTAAGCCCAAAAACCAAAATTTCGCCAAGGCTCTGGCTTGAACCCGAGCCTACCCAGGACCCCCAAACACATCTAAATAACAAGCAAAACAAGCCAAGCACACAGAAAAACATAAAATGTAGAACCCCTAATTCTAGGATGTTACAGTTCTACCCTCCTTAAAGAAATTTCGGCCTCGAAATTTACCTGATCAAAAGAGGTGAGGGTATTGCTGTCGCATCACATCCTCTGGCTCCCACGTGGCTTCCTCTGAACCATGATTTCGCCATAAAACTTTAACCAATGAAACTAACTTTATTCTCAACACTTTAACATCTCGATCTAAGATCTGCACTGGTTCTTCTTCAAAAGAAAAATCAGGTCTTACTTCAATTTCCTCTACCGGCACTATGTGAGATGGATCCGAATGATAGCGCCTTAACATTGAAACATGAAATACATCATGTATCCGATTCAACTCCGGCCGTAACTCAAGGCGAGCACGCTCATCGGTCCCACACGTTTCAACACTCGATAAGGCCCGATGAATCTGGGGCTCAACTTGCCTTTTCGTCCAAACCTTAAAACCCTCTTCCAAGGTGAAACTTTCAGAAAAACCTGATCACCCACCGAAAATTCTATTTCTTTACGCTCAGATCTGCATACGATTTCTGCCTGTCGGAAGCTTCTTTTAACCGAGTCCGAATCAACTTAACATTTTCCTCCGTCTCTGAGACCAATTTCGGACCCAACAACTGTCGCTCACCCAATTCTGTCCAGCAGGTAGGAGTACGACACTTACGACCATACAACGCTTCATAGGGTGCCATCTGTATTGGATTGATAGCTATTGTTGTATGCGAATTCTACCAATGGTAAGAAATCTACCCAACTACCCCTGAAGTCGATAACACAGCCTCTCAACATATCTTCCAGAATCTGAATTACCCTTCGGTGACCATCGATGCGTGGATGAAACGCCATGCTAAAATCCACCTTGTACCCAACGCTTATGTAACGCCTTCGAATCGCGATGTAAACCTAGGGTCTCATGCGATATGATGAGACACCGGTACCCCATGTAACCTCACAATCTCTGCTACATTCAGCTTGGCTAACTTCTGTAGTGAGTAATCAACACGAACCGGTATGAAGTGAGCAGACTTCGTCAACCGATCGACAATTACCCACACTGAATCTTTCCTAGTAGGCGTAATAGGTAGCCCACTAACAAAATCCATCGTTATTCTCTCCGACTTCCAAAGTGGAATCTTCACTGGCTGTAGCAACCCCGAAGGCAACTGATGTTCCGCCTTCACCTGCAGACACGTTAAGCACTTACTCACAAACGCGGTAACTTCTTACTTCAGACTTGGCCACCAAAACTGTTCACGCAAGTCTCGATACATTTTACTCCCACCGGGATGCATAGTGTATGGGCTACTATGCGCTTCCTGTAGAATCCTCTGTCTCAATTCGGAATCCTTTGGCATACAAACTTTTCCAGGGAAGCACAACACTCCATCACTGTTCAGACCAAAATCTTCTGTCTCACCACCTTCCACTTGCTGAAGTCGAGAAATTAACAATTCATCTGACATCTGTCTCTCTTTAATCTGACTTACCCATGAAGGCTTCACTTGAAGTTTGGCTAACAAGCTTCCATCTTCATACAAACTGAGGTGAGCAAACATTGCCCTCAAATCTGATATCACCTTACGGCTCAACGCATCCGCCACTACGTTAGCTTTACCTGGGTGATACTCAATCGAGCAGTCATAGTCCTTCAACAATTCAATCCACCTCCGCTGCCTTAAATTCAACTCCTTCTGGGTAAGGAGATATTTCAGGCTCTTATGATCGGTGTAGATAATCGACTTCTCTCCATACAAGTAGTGTCTCCAAATCTTCAGGGCGAACACTACCGCAGCTAATTCTAGATCATGCGTGGGATAATTCACTTCATGCGGTCTTAATTGCCGAGACGCATACGCTACCACCTTCCCTTCTTGCATCAACACGCATCCTAACCCTGTGTGTGACGCATCGCAATAGACAACAAACTCTTTTCCAGCCTCGGGCTAAATCAACACGGGTACCTTCGTCAAAATCTTCTTCAACTTCTTAAAGCTTTCCTGCTGTTGATCTGTCCAAACAAACGGTATCCCCTTCCATAATAGCTTGGTTAATGGTGCAGCAATCAACGAGAATCCCTCAACAAACCTTCTGTAGTATCTAGCTAACCCAAGGAAACTTCGAATTTCCTCTACCGACTTCGGTGGTTTCCAATCCAAAACAGCTTCAATCTTTCGGGGATCCACCCTAATCCCCTCGGCAGAAACAACATGTCCCAAAAAGGTAACTTCCCTCAACCAAAATTTACACTTGCTGAATTTGGCATACAGTTGCTTCTCTCTCAAAATCTGTAGAACTATCCGAAGATGCGAATCATGCTCCTCTTCCATCCTTGAATATACCAAGATATCATCTATTAACACTACGAAAAACCGGTCTAGGTAGGGTTGGAATACCCGGTTTATCGTATCCATAAATGCAGCTGGTGCATTTGTCAACCCGAACGGCATCACTAAGAACTCATAGTGACCATAACGACTTCGAAAAGCAGTCTTATGAATATCCACCTCCTTGACCTTAAGCTGATGATAACCTGACCTCAAGTCTATCTTCGAGAAGACCGAAGCGCCTCACAGTTGATCGAACAAGTCGTCAATCCTTGGCAACGGGTACTTATTCTTAATCGTCAATTTGTTCAATTGCCTGTAGTCAATGCACATCCGCATCGACCCGTCCTTTTTCTTAACAAATAACACCGGTGCTCCCCACGGAGACACACTTGGTCGAATAAAACCACGGTCCAACAATTCTTGAATCTGAGCTTTAAGCTCCACCAGCTCCTTTGGGGCCATCCTATATGGGGCAACGGACACCGGAGTTGTTCCTGGAAGTAGATCAAAGTCAAACTCCACCTCGCGATCCGGAGGTAACCCTAGAAGCTCTTCTAGAAAAACATCCGAGAAATCCTTCACCGTTCTCACATCACTTACAGACAATTCTTTGGCCTCCAAAGCACTGACGAAAGCTAGAAACGCCTCACACCCTTTTCGCACCATCCTTTCAGCCTTTAACGCAGACACCACATTGGACAGGTAATTCCTTCTCTCACCTATTACCAGTACCTCCTTATCCTCAAGAGTCTTCAATATAATGCGCTTAGCAGCACAATCCAAGTTTGCTCGATACTTAACTAACCAGTCCATGCCTAAAATCAAGTCAAACTCACCGAACGGTAATTCCATCAAATCAGCCGGAAAAATAATCCCTTGCACTTCTAAAGGCACACTCCTAAATAGTTTTTTCACCACTACAGATTGTTCTAAAGGGCTAATCACAGTCATTTCTCTAGAAGCAACCTCAAATTCTATATTCAAAGTTCCAGACACAGTACTAGCAGCATATGAATTTGTAGACCCAATATCTATCAAAGCTGAAAAGGGCACACCAAAAATAAGGAACGTACCGGTTATGACGTCCGGTGCATCTCTATCCTCTCGACGTCTAGCTGCATAAACCAACCCAGCCGTCTCGCATCCGTATTCCCAAAGCACCTGCGCCGGTGCTCCACGCCTCGACCAAAACCATTTCCTCCTCTGGCCGGACCACGACCTCTCGGTGGTTCTTCGCCCACCTCTTCCAGATCGTACATATCCACGACCTACCGGGTCGTGTGCCTGTTTGGCTCTTGTGGACGATCCCTTACCGGATGATCTACGATCGACACACAAGCATTCTCTATTTCGTGCCCAACACTCCACGAATGAAAATTCCCACATCTAGCACATGGTTGAGACCGACCAACAGTAATAGGCTTCGCAACTCGACTCGGCCCATCAAACCTAGGCTTCTTTTGAAAACCCCCAGCAGATCCTGACGACCCATAGTTCCTCTTATTCCTACCCCTATCCTTATCCCGATTCTGTCTCTCTGACCGCTTCACCTCTTCAGCTATCTTTGCCTTCTCAACCAGAATAGCAAACTCTCTTTCCCGTTGCGGAGCTATCAGTACTCGCAACTCGTCCCTCAGACCATCCTCAAATCGGACACAACGCTCGTGATCAGTTGCGACGATACCCCGGGCATAATGACTTAAACGCAGGAAATCCGCCTCATACTCAGCCACTGACTTATTCCCCTGGACCAAGTTTAAAAATGCCTTTCTCTGGGCGTCCACGTAACTCGCCCCAACATACTTTCCCTGGAACGCTGTCTTAAAGAAATCCCAGGTAATACGGTCCGCTGTTGTACCACCCCTTACCGTGAGCCACCACTGGTATGCCTCATCTCGAAGGAGGGACACTACTCCTTTCAACTTTTCCTCTACGGTACAGTCAAGATCGTCTATGATTCGTTCAACCGCTTTCACTGTGCTCTCACCACGTTAGGAGCCACACCGAAATACCCACGAATATCTCGGCCCCATTAGCTCTGAGTCGCTCAGAATAGATGTCCGAAGCATCGATCCCGTGCTTGCTCCAAAGAACCCACTCTAGAACACGCAGCATAGCTTGGGACACAAAGATCGTCCCCCCTCGGTTCGGTCATGAGACCCCGTACGCATCGTGGTGATCGGCGCACTTCGCCTTCCGGCCCATCCCCTGATTCCAAGGGTTCAGCCTCAATACCCCGGCCTCTACCACGACCGCGCATACCACGTCCACGTCCTCTAGCGCTCATGATTGCGGAATCGACTTAATCTGATTACAATTTTATGAATTAGTATATCTTTCACTGTTTATTACCGGATAGTCTTATGAAAATAGAATTAGAAGTAGTTTTTTTTTTCCGCAAAACATATTTCCAAAGGTCTCAATTTCTAAAGTTGAATCTCTAAGAACTATCAATCACAACATAATATAATATTTTCATAAGAAATCAGTAATAATCAGAAAACTTACAGTACGGATTGGTGACGGAGACTCGGGTGCCATACTTCCAAAGAACATGTATTTTTCTAAATCATATTTCAAACCAACTTGAAAACATTTCTGAACCCATTCTACAGCCGAGATTTGCAACCTGGCTTTGATACCATAATTGTAACACCCCAAACCCGGTCTAAACGTTACGATCGAATCTGGTATGTCATAGGGAAAGATAGTTTTGAAAATTTTAAAGAAACATCACCATATAGAAAACTTTCCGTTTTGAGTTCCCATCTTGAAAAATTAAAATCAGTTTTAAGGGTTTGTTACCAACTTCTCATTAGTATGTACTATTAGTTGTAAACAGGTTTGCTTTACGAAAGCCGAAATTATGGATTTTCCCAAACGTGATATTTTGAAAACACTGTTGAGTTATTTAAGAAAGTTTGTCAAATTAATTAGTTATTCGCTTGTCATCTTTTGTTAACACGTTAAAAAAAATGGTTGGTTATATTTTTATTTTAGAAAAACTCCATATTTGACATTTCATAAAATATGTATAAACAGTATTAAAGTAAAACCCAAATTAAAATTATGGAGGCCTTATTACATAGCAAAAACCCAAAATAAAAGTAAGTTTAAAATAAAGAAATGAAAGATTTACAGAAGTTGAAATGCATGGCCACTTCAGAGTCCACCTCGGCTCCAAATCCGCAACTAAGGTTTACCTGCAAAATTAAGCAGAGGGGTGAGTCACCAAGACTCAGTGTGTAAATCACTTTATAGCATAATCTGGGCCTTAAGCCCACAGATGCACATTAGGCTTTAGCCCTCACAACATAGCATATCAGAAATTGGATGCAATGCAACCCAGCCCAACCTAGTTTTCCATCCTCTACACCACCTGAATCAGCCTAACACCCGTGGCACCAAGCCACTGTGGTTCTAAACCACTATGGTTCCAAACCACTATGATAGAGTCACTGATAAATGTATGTGGGGCCAACCCACTGTGGTTCCAAACCACTGCGACAGTCACTGATAAATGTATGTGGGGCCAACCCACTGTGGTTCCAAACCACCGTGATGATCCATCGATAAATGTATATGTGGTTCCAAACCTTTGTGGTTCCAAACCACTTTGTGGTTCCAAACCACCGTGACAAAAGTCATGAATCCAACTTCCCCTTTCAATCATATCCCAAAGCCCATGCAACATATTAACAATATACTGCAGGATAATCAAATTATACATAATCATGTTATACTTAAAGGCAATCATAACGGTACTTACCGGGTGTCTCCAACCTTTCCCACAAGGGTATCTCAACTGTCTATCTGATTGTTTTGACTTTTTCACCAACACGCTTATTAACACAAAGTAATAAAGAAAAGTGTGAGCATTACACACCTGATTACACGTAAAACTAAGCACTCTAGATCGTCGACACTCTCACTAGAAGAAACAACCGCGATTTGTCTATCCCAGGCAGATGTCGGCTCCCTACCACAACCCGGTGGAAAGTCTCGAACCGCCGACACAGCACGTCGTTTAAACTTAGGAGCAGAGACTACGGGTCCACTACCCTCCTTAGATTGACTAGCACTCGCATCCATGAAGAGAATCCTTGATCAGGAGGTTGGGTTAAGGCAACAAAAGAGAAAAGGGAATAGGCAAACCAAAATCAAGAGAACTTTCTTACCTTGGTTAAAGAATGAATCGAACACAGATAGACTTGGCTAAAGATTTTAATCCGAAGCGAACATGCCACGATAAGAGGAGAAAAGAAGGGATTAGCCGCGAACAAACATCAAGAACAAAATAGCCATACGGCTATGACCACAAAGAACCGAAATAAACATAGAGAAAAATCGAAAGAGTCTCCCTTACCTTGCACAAGCAGAAACCGATTGAAAAGGGACCTTTGGCAGACGATTATCACTAGATTTCTGGGCTTCGGCTAATGGAGCAAGAAATAAGAGTGCAAGAAGAAAAGATGAAGAATATCGAATAAGTTTAGAAGTAGAAGAGAGTTTCAGCTTTGTAAAGAGTGGTTCAAAAAGATGAATTGGAGAAGACAAAGATTCGGCTATGGAGGAGCTAAACAAGAATGAAAAGAAGTGGGGGTTTTGATTTAATGGAGAAAGTGGAGAAGTAAAGGGAAGGGATGAAGGTTCGGCTATGGTGAAAAATGTAGAAAGAAAACAGAGAGAGAGTAGAATGAGAAGTAAGCTTCGGCTAGAGAAGAAAAGAAATAAAAGTACCAAAAGAAGAAAAAGTGAAGGAAGTAGGAGAAGTGTAGAGGAAAAGTGATTCGAAAACTTGAAGGGTAAAGATGGAGAAAATGACTTTGAGAGATTCGGCACAAGCACTAAAAGTAACCAACCTGAAAATGCCTTAAGAGTCAAACACCCAAAACGTCAGAAGAAAAGCTAAAGAAACTAAAGATTTCGACACATCACTCCCACCAGGTTCGGTTTTGCTATCACACACCACAAAATGCCAAAACTTATTAGCCTCAACATCACATAGCCGAAATTCTCCTCCCACCTTTCCAACATTCGGCCAACTCTCACTCCACCTCCCACCTCATTGATTTGCTCATTGCTCCACTCTCTATCACCCATTTGAATTGGTTGACCCATTCAAACTCTTCAAGCTCCTCTCCTCCACCCATTTCAAACTGGTTGACTCATTCAAACTCCTCCTAGAAGAGTCCCACAGAATGCTACCTCCTCCTCCCCTTGAGCACAAAAATTAAAGCTCTAGATGCTGCAGATGGATTCGAACTCCTTCCCCCTTGCTCTGCTAATGATGCCACCCCCACTTGGACACAAGCTCCTTTGTGTCAACAAGCACACGCAAATAACCTTAAGGCATGCCTCCACTAGCTCTCCCACCTTAAGCCCAAAAACTAAAATTTCGCCAAGGCTCTGGCTTGAACCCTAGCCTCCCCAGGACCCCCAAACACATCTAAATAACAAGCAAAACAATCCAAGTACACAGAAAAACATAAAATGCAGAACCCCTAATTCTAGGATGTTACATTAAGTGAAGTTGTGATCATAAATTAGAAATCGAGAAACTCTTAATAAAGTGTTCATGATCGTAAATCATCGAGCCTTACAAATGACAGTGGTGATCGTAAATCAGTGGACCGTGAGACTCATAAAATCCTATAAGTAGACGGTCGTGATTGTAATTCCACTGAAGCTTTTAAGGAAGTTCATTGTTTTTTTAGAAGATTGGACCATTTAAAGTCTCATTTCAAGCATACAATTGAGAGAAATAGCTTTAGCCTCATAATGACTATGTAACAAAATTTAGTCTTGTATCTTATTTCATTCAAGGTTAGTTTTGAGTACTTCCTCAACACGTCTATATTCATCATCTCTAGCATCTAATTTGCTCTAAAGGGCAGAGAGGTTAGAATTAGCTAGTTGAAAATCATCTCTGGCCACGCTTTGAACTATTTTAGCAAATTTACATTCATTGTGAATAAAGAAGAGTTCATGATCTTAAATCAATGAACTAAAGTCATTGTTGTAAATCAACAAGCTTTAAAAATGACAGTTGTGATAATAAATCAGTAAAATGTTTAAGTTGAGTTGCGATCGTAAATTGATGAACTGTTGATGAAGTGTTCATTATCGTAAATCAACGAGCTTTAAAAATGAAAGTTGTGATCCTAAATCTGCGGACCGTGACATTAGTAAAAATGACAGTTGTAATACTAAAGTTGTGATTGTAAATTCGCTGAAGCATTTTAGAAAGATCCTTGTTTTTTTTGAGCAGATCGATCCATTTCAAGGATACGATTAAGTGTAGTAGCTTCAGCCTCACAAAGACAATGTAACAAAATTGAGTCCTATATCCTCCTTCTTTCAAGTTCAGTTTTAAGTTCTTCCTCAACACGCATATATTCATCATCTCTAGCATCTAACTTGCTCTAAAAGGTGAAGAGGTCAGAATAAGCTAGTTTAAAATCATCTCTTGCCATGAATAGAACTAGTTCAGCAAATTTTCATTCCTTGTGAACCAAGAAGTGTTCATGACGGTAAATCAATGAACTGAAGTTCTGATCGTAAATCAACGAACTGATTAAGTGAAGTTACGATCATAAATTAGAAATCGGGAAACTCTTAATGAAGTGTTCATGATCGTAAATCAACGAGCCTTACAAATGACAGTGGTGATTGTAAATCAACAGACTGTGAGACTCATAAAATTCTATAAGTAGAAGGTTGTGATTGTAATTTCGCTAAAGCTTTTAAGAAAGTTCCTTATTTTTTTAGTAGATTGGACCATTTAAAGTCTCATTTCAAGCATACAATTGAGAGAAGTAACTTCAGCCTCATAATGACTATGTAACAAAATTGAGTCTTGTATCTTCTTTCTTTCAAGGTTAGTTTTGAGTTCTACCTCAACACGCCTATATTCATCATCTTTAGCATCTAATTTTTTCTGAAGGGTAGAGAGGTCAGAATTAGCTAGTTGAAAATCATCTCTAGCCACACTTAGAACTATTTTAGAACATTTACATTCATTGTGAACAAAGAAGAGTTCATGATCTTAAATCAATGAACTAAAGTCATGGTTGTAAATCCATGAGCTTTAAAAATGATAGTTGTGATCGTAAATCAGCAAACTGTTTAAGTTTAGTTGCGATCGTAAATTGACGAACTGTTGATGAAGTGTTCATGATCGTAAATCAGTGAGCTTTAAAAATGAAAGTTGTGATCCTAAATTTTCAGACCGTGACATTAGTAAAAATGATAGTTGTAATCCTAAAGTCGTGATTGTAAATTAGCTGAAGCATTTTAGAAAGATCCTTGCTTTTTTGAGCATATCAATCCATTTCAAGCTCATTTCAAGGATACGATTAAGAGTAGTAGCATCAGCCTCACAAAGACAATGTAACAAAACTGAGTTCTATATCCTCCTTCTTTCAAGTTCAGTTTTAAGTTCTTCCTCGACAAGCATATATTCATCATCTCTAGCATCTAACTTACTTTGAAAGGCAGGGAGGTCAGAATAACCTAGATGAAAATCATCTCTTGCCATGAATAGAACTACTTCAGCAAATTTACATTCCTTGTGAACCAAGAAGTGTTCATGATCGTAAATCAATGAACTGAATTTTCGATCGTAAATCAACAAACTGATTAAGTGAAGTTGCGATCACAAATCAGAAATCAGGAAACTCTTAATGAAGTGTTCATGATCGTAAATCATCGAGTCTTAAAAATGACAGTTGTGATCGTAAATCAGTAGACCGTGAGATTCATAACATCCTGTAAGTAGAAGGTCGTGATTGTAATTCCGCTCAAGCTTTTCAGAAAGTTCATTTTTTTTAGCAGATCAGACCATTTAACATCTCATTTCAAGCATACAATTAAGATAAGTAGCTTCAGCCTCACAATGACTATGTAACAAAATTGAGTCTTGTATCTTCATTCTTTCAAGGTTAGTTTTGAGTTCTTCCTCAACACGCCTATATTCATCATCTCTAGCATCTAATTTGCTCTGAAGGGGAGAGAGGTCAGAATTAGCTAGTTGAAAATCATCTTTGGCCACGCTTAGAACTATTTCAGGACATTTACATTCATTGTGAACAAAGACGAGTTCATGATCTTAAATCAATGAACTAAAGTCATGGTTGTAAATCAACAAGCTTTAAAAATGACAGTTGTGATCATAAATCAGCGACTTGTTTAAGTTGAGTTGCGATCGTAAATTGATGAACTGTTGATGAAGTGTTCATGATTGTTAATCAACGAGCTTTAAAAAAGAAATTTGTAATCCTAAAACTGCGGACCGTGACATTAGTAAAAATGAAAGTTGTAATCCTAAATTCGTGGTTGTAAATCAGGTGAAGCTTTTTGGACAGATCCCTATTTTTTTAGCAGATCAATCCATTTCAAGCTCATTTCAAGGATATAATTCAGTGTAGTAGGTTCAACCTCACAAAGACAATGTAACAAAACTGAGACCTATATCCTCCTTGTTTCAAATTCAATTTTAAGTTCTTCCTCAACACACATATATTCATCATCTCTAGCATCTAACTTGCTCTGAAAGGCGAAGAGGTCAGAATAAGCTAGTTTAAAATCATTTCTTACCATGAATAGAACTAGTTCAGCAAATTTACATTCCTTGTGAACCAAGAAGTGTTCATGATGGTAAATCAATGAACTAAAGTTGTGATCGTAAATCAACAAACTAATTAAGTGAAGTTGCGATCATAAATTAGAAATCGGGAAACTCTTAATGAAATGTTCATGATCGTAAATCAGCAGGCCTTACAAATGACAGTATCAACGGACCGTAAGATTCATAAAATCCTGTAAGTAGAAGGTCGTGATTGCAATTCCGCTGAAGCTTTTAAGAAATTAATTGTTTTTTTTAGCAGATTGGACCATTTGATGTCTCATTTCAAGCATACAATTGAGAGAAGTAGCTTCAGCCTCATAATGACTATGTAACAAAATTGAGTCTTGTATCTTCTTTCTTTCAAGGTTAGTTTTTATTTCTTCCTCAACACGCCTATATTCATCACCTCTAGCATCTAATTTGCTCTGAAGGGTAGAGAGGTCAGAATTAGCTAGTTGAAAATCATCTCTAGCCACGCTTAGAACTATTTCAGAAAATTTACATTCATTGTGAACAAAGAAGAGTTCATGATCTTAAATCAATGAACTAAAGTCATGGTTGTAAATCAAAGAGCTTTAAAAATGACAGTTTTGATCGTAAATCAGCGAACTGTTTAAGTTGAGTTGCGATCATAAATTGACGAAATGTTGATGAAGTGTTCATGATCGTAAATCAGCGTGCTTTAAAAATGAAAGTTGTGATCCTAAATATGTAGACTGTGACATTAGTAAAAATGACAGTTGTAATCCTAAAGTCGTGATTGTAAATCAGCTGAAGCTTTTTAGAAAGATTCTTATTTTTTTAGTAGATCGATCCATTTCAAGCTCATTTCAAGGATACGATTAAGTGTAGTAGTTTCAGCCTCACAAACACAATGTAACAAAATTGAGTTCTATATCCTCCTTCTTTCAAGTTCCGTTTTAAGTTTTTCCTCAACAAGTATATATTCATGTAACACCCCTTACCCGTATTCAACGCCAGAACAGGGTACGAGGCATTACCGGACATAAACACAAGCAAACATACATTTTCGAGTCATAAATTTCCATTCAAATTAATACTTTTCATACACATTCATATCATCCCTAAAACAAGCCTACGAGGCTCAATACATGCTTTGGAAGTGGTTCGGGACTAAACCGAGAACTTTAGAAAATTTTACAAAACTTAGAAAAAAATTTCATGTTACAGGGCTCACATGCCCGTGTGACCCTTAGACACGCCCGTGCTACAGGCCGTGTTCAAAATAGGGTGCTCTCTAACTTGTGCCACACGCCCGTGCCACACGCCCGTGTGCTAGGCCGTGTGGTCGATTTAATTTTCATAATTTTTCATAAAATAGGTGCAGACTTCACACAGTCGAGACACACGCCCGTGTCTCTGCCCGTATGTTGGATACTGGAAATTTTGTTTTTCAATTATTTAGGGTGCAGTGGACACATGGCCAAAACACATGCCCGTGGGGAAGACCGTGTGTCACACACGGCCTAGACACACGCCTGTGTGTCTACCTGTGTGGACAAAAATAAGGCTATTTTCCAAGCCATTTTGCCACTCTTACTTGTACATACATACACAATATCATATGGCACCAATCCAAGCATTTACATACAACCAAATCAGCCACAATCAAGACATCAACACATCATTCACATGCTACCATCTATCATACACAAACATCACATGCTTATCATCTCAAATCATGTGAATTCCCACATCTATGAAAGGTATCATCATATAAATTTCTCATACCAATTGTAGCCAATTTTCAATGGCCTTATACAAAATGAACTTTCAACCAATATAAGCCAACACATTTGGCCAAATTAATTATGACACATAACAAAATGACCAAGTCCCCTATACATGCCAAAATTCAAAAAGTTGAATTCATTGATACCAAAATAATTGTTGATTGTGTGTATGGATCTCTGACGATCTTCACAACTCGAGCTAGCTTGGTGACACTAAAAGACAAGGGAAAGGAAGAGGGGTAAGCTATATAGCTTAGTAAGCTCGTATGCAAGAAATAAGTGACCTTAACGTGCACATAACATTTAAATAATATAACATAATTAAATGTAAAATTACTATGGTCTCATAATCATAACTCATTCCATCACAAAACTTACCTCATATTCATCATTTCAAGCATTTAATAGATATGAGTTTCAAGTACATACCTGTACTGTAACATCCAGATTCAGGGCCTAGTTGGAATAGTGGTGCGAGACCACAAACCCGAGTCAGTGAAATTGAGTTCCTAAGGTTTATGACATGTTTGCATCATAGTACTAAAGTTCCATGTAGAAATTTTTTGAAATTGACATGGAATGATCAAAAAGGACTAAATTGCAAAAGTTGCAAAATATGAGTTTCTAGAAGCTTTTTGTATGAAATAGCTTTAGAATATTAATTAGAAGTCCTTAAATATAAATTTTCCCAAATTATAAGTTTTGGACAAAAATGGACATGAGTTAGTAAAAGGGAAATTTTTAAAGAGAAGGGCATTTTGGTCATTTGTCTAATAAATGATTAAAATAGGAAAAAGATGATAAAAATTTCATTCATCTTCTTCCTTGGTGCCGAAAATTTTAAGAACCCCATAGCTAGGGTTTGTTCATCTTTCAAGCTTGCTAGTAAGTTCATCTTAGCCCCGTTTTTAATATTCTCCGTGTTTTTGAAGTTCTCGTATTATGAATTAGCTATTTTTAGCTATAAAATGAGCTAAGATGCATGTTCAAAAAATCTACCCAAGAGTGACATGCTTGTAAAATGATATTTTATGGAATTTTATGAGAGTTTTATGTTAGATAAACATCTTTTTCTAAGTAAATTTCATGAAAAATGCTAGTAAGGACTAGTTTGTAAAAGTTATGGAATTGGTCATACCTATTAGAAATAATGGGAATTGATGATTGCTATAGTAGAGAAAATGAGTCAGCTAAGCATGAAGTTTAAGAAAGTTGAGTGAGATTCATTTTACGAGCCTCGGGGTGAAAGTGCAAATATGAGAAAGTATAGGGGTAAAATAGTAATTTTACCAAAGTATGAGTTAAGAGTCAATTTATTCAATGTGAGTATTAAATGATCTATTTATGATTATGGATCAAGAAAAACGATGCCCGGATCGAAACCAAGGCAAGAACAAAGTCGAGGACTAAATTGCATACCTATATACATTTTGTATATCGAGGTAAGTTTGTATGATTTCTAAGCTTTATGATTAATATCATTGAATTGCTTAGTATAATGTACAATATTATCATGAAAATGTTTAATGTTATATTAAACAAAGTAATCAATAAGATCAAGCATGAGAAAGCCTAGATTGAAGATGAATAGCTTAGGATACTCGATCTATCACATGAAATGAGAAAGTCCGTATAAGTCCAAGCCGAGGCATGGCATCGGCAATCAGAAAAGTTATCATTTAAGGCCAAGACAAGTCTTGGCATTGAAGAGTTATTATGAGATGAAGACCCATATAAGCCCAAGCCGAGGCATGGCATTGGTGAGTCTCCAAGCAAAGATGTCATGTAAGTCCAAGACAAGTCTTGGCATTGAAAAGCTATCAAGAGATAGAGATCCCATGTAAGTCCAAGCCAAGGCATGCATTGGTGAGTAACAAGGAAGATTTCATGTAATTCCAAGACAAGGCTCGGCATTGACTAGTTCATGAGTAAAGGTACCAAGTAAGACCACGTCAAGACATGGCAATGGTAAGTTCCCAAGGGAACTCACGAGAAAGACTTCGTATAAGCCCATGTCAAGACATGGCCTCGAAACCAAGATGAGAGATTCCATGTAAGACTGTATCTAGGATATGGCTTTGGCATCGAGCGTGTGAGATGAGATTCAGTATCCTCGGTTATTCATAGAAATTCATTGGGCAAACAAGTAAAGTTTAAATGAGATAACAAGAAAGTAAGTAAGCAGAGTTATCATCAAGTTGAGAATGAGTATTATTCATGTTATGAATGATAAGTTAGAGATTATGATTATTATGCTAAAGTATCTTTGATCAATGTGATCAAGTGATACAGTACCTTGTTTACCTCACAAGTATGAGACTAGTAAGTATCATGAGATTTGTAAGAATCAAGTATGAGTAAGTAAGCTTTATAGCTGAAATTTATGATACAATTGTTTATGTCAAATGGTTTATAATAAGCAAGTATGTTGCTATGAGCATTATGCAAACTTACTAAGCTAAATGCTTACGTCTTTTATTCTTTCTTTCTATGTAGTCCCGCCAAGCTAACTTGTGGATCGTTGAAGTTGGAGCTCGAAGCACACTATCAATCCTTATTTTGGTATAGCCAAGTTGAAATTATATTAAGTATGGCATGTATAGGAAACATTTCATTTTGAGTATATGTCTTAGAAAGGGCAAAATTATGGGCTATCAAGTTTATTATTCTTTGTAAATGGCTAAGTGATTGGCCAAGATTGACTAAGTATGTATGTTATTGATATCAATGAAGCATGTTGTATTGTTCATGAAAGATGTAATACTTGAGTTGCTGAATTGAGCTTGGGTTTGGTCTTGATTTGTGGTGGCAATTGGCTTGGTAAATAGCCTCTAAGTGCCCATTGAGGATGGACACACTGCGGGCGTGTGTCAGGCCGTGTCCACCCTGCACCATTGTATATTAAGTCAGAATAGACCACGGATTAGTCACACGGGCGTGTGCCTTGGCCGTGGGGCATTTGGCAAAATGTTGGGGTTTTAGGCACGGTTTGGGACCACGGGCGTGTCCAGGCCGTGTGTATTTTGCCAGTACCCACCACGGGTGAAAGACACGGGCATGTTTTAGGGGTGCACGGGCGTGTCCCATACAACATGGGCGTGTAACCCCTGCTCTAAAAAAAGTTTCTGAATAAGTTCCAAAAGTTTTTAGATAAGTGTTTAAGGCCTCGTAGGCTCATGAAAGGTATGAATAGACTGAGAAAGAGAAGTTTTTAATTCAGAACAAAATTTTATAGCCCGTAAGTACATGTTTAAGTGAGTTCAAGCATGGTAATGTCTCGTATCCATTCTTGGTCTCGGACTCGGGTATGGGGTGTTACATGTACCATCTCAAAATGAATTTACACATAATTTCATCTTTGACATACCCGTGAACGACTCGGAATAATATTGTCAGATACTCAGGATTCTTGCACACTAGGTGCCACAAATGTAGCTAATGCTACCTTAATCTCATATCACATAGTTGCTTGCACTCGAGCTATCAACAGGCCTGCTCACGTAAGCTGTCAGTCAAGACGTAGCTACGCGGTGCTGCTCGTACAAGCTGTCAAGTATCCGTAACATATGCCGGTATACTCAGCCACCGGTAGGACGTACAAGACCAGCACCCGGATCACATAGTCACATAACACATACTAACCCTAGTGACATGTCACTTTGTATCCTACCTTATTCCTAAGGTTCAAACGGGATTTCTTGCTTGTTGATTCGTCTTCGGACTCATTCGTAGAATTGTACTCATTCACAAAATCAAACATACAATTCATGCAATATTAAAGCATTTAAATACAATTATTCTAAAGCTTATTTTTAACATACGAACTTACCTCGGTACAAAATGGCTAATAGTTCGATTTAGTCCACAACTTTGTTCTTTCCCCGGTCTAGGTCAGAACCTCGTCTTTCTTGATCTATAATATCAAATTTAAATCATTTAATAATCAAATTATTCAATTTAACCCAAAAATCACATTATGGCAAATTTTACATTTTTGCCCCTAACTTTTCAACTTTTTACATTTTAGACCCTATGCTCGTAAAATGAAATATAATCAAATTCTTCAAAACCCAAGCCTAGCCGAACCATTTTCATACTCATAACAGCCCACATTCTTCATTAAATCACACTTCTACTACATATTTTACAACTTTTACAAATAGGTCCTTTTATGTATTTTCATAAAAAATCACTTAGTAAAAGTTGTTTATCTAACATCAAACATACATAATCTACCATTAGACATCAAAATAAACAAATATCCAACATAGGTAAAATTTTAGACTTTGACATCTTTTCAAATTAGTCCTTGAAATAGCTAGATTAGGTTACAAAGATCTCAAAAACATAAAAATCATTAAAAACGGGGCTAGAACGGACTTACAATCAAGCTTGAAAGCTTGGCCAAAACCCTAGCTATGGCTTCCTTGAGAATTTCGGCTATGGGGGATGAAATTAGAAAGATGAACATATTTTATTTGTTTTATTTTGGCTTTATTTACCAAATGACCAAAATGCCCTTAATGCCAAACTTTGAAATTTCACCTAACCATGTCCATTTTTTTCCAACTTAAGTATAATGGTCTAATTATCATCTAAGGACCTCCAATTTAAAATTTCATAGCAATTAGACACCTCTAGCTTCTAGAACACACATTTTGCACCTTTTTCAATTTAGTCGTTTTAACTAAATTGAGTGTCCAAACGTCAAAATTTTCAAACAAAATTTTCACGAAATCATTCTGTAAAACTGTAGACCATAAAAATATAATGAAAATGAATTTTACTACGTCAAATTTGTGGTCCCGAAACCACTGTTCTGACTAGACCCAAAATCGGGCTGTTACAACTCTTCCCCCTTTAGGGATTTTCGTCCTCGAAAATCTTACCGAAAAAGAGGTTTGGGTACTATTTTCTCATGGCTTCCTCAGGTTCCCATGTATCCTCTTCGACTCTATTGTAAATCAGTGAGCTTTAAAAATGATATTTGTGATCATAAATCAACGAATTGTTTAATTGTAGTTGCGACTCTTAATTAAGTGTTCATGATCGCAAATAAATGAACTGAAGCTATATACGTAAATCAGTGAGCTTTACAAATGACAGTTATGATCATAAATCTGCAGACTGTGAGATTCATAAAATCCTATAAGTATAAGGTCATGATCGTAAATCAGTTGAAGCTTTTTAGATAGTTCATTTTTATTTTGTGAAAATCAATCCATTTCAAACCTCATTTCAGACGTATGGTGAAGAGATTTAGCTTCAGTATCACAAAGACAATTTAACAAAATTGATTCCTCTATCCTTCTTCTTTCAAGGTTAGTTTTGAGTTCATTTCCAGCACGTCTATATTCATTATCTCTAGCATCTAACTTGCTCTGAAGGGTAGAGAGGCCAGAATTAGCTAGTTTAAAATCATCTCCGGCAATGCTTGAACTAGTTCAGAAAACTTATATTCCTTGTAAATCAAGAAGTGTTCATGATCGTAAATCAATGAATTGAAGCTGTGATTGTAAATCAGCGAGCTTTAAAAATAACAGTTGTGATAATTAATCAATGAACTATTTAAGTGGAGTTACGATTGTAAATCATCGAACTCTTAATGAATGATTCATGGTTGTAAATCAATGAATTGAAGTCGTGATCGTAAATTAGCAAGCTTTAAAAATGATAGTTTTGATAGTAAATCAACTGAAGCTTTTCAGAAAGTTCCTTGTTTTTTTTAGCAGATCGATCCATTTTCAGCCTCGTTTCAAACATATGGTGAAGAGAAGTAGCTTCAGCATCACAAAAACAATGTAGTAAAATTGATTCATCTATCCTTCTTCTTTCAAAGTCAGTTTTGAGTTCTTCCTCAGCACGTCTATATTCATCATCTCTAGCATCTAACTTGCTTTGAAGGGTAAAGAGGTCAAAATTAGCTAGTTGAAAATCATCTCTAGCCACGCTTGGAACTAGTTCAGCAAATTTAAATTTCTTGTGAACCCGGAAGTATTCATGATCGTAAATCAATGAACTAAAGCTGTGATTGTAATCAACGAGCTTTAAAAATCTCAGTTGTGATCGTAAATCAATGAACTATTTAAGTGGAGTTGTGATCATAAATCGGTGAACTCCTAATGAAGTGTTCATGATTGTAAATCAATGAACTGAAGCTATAAATGTAAATTAGTTAGCTGTAAAAAAGACAGTTAAGATAGTAAATCTGCGGATCCACAGATTTGTAAAATCCTGTAAGTACAAGGTCATGATTGTAAATCAGCTAAAACTTTTTAGGAAGTTCCTTGTTTTTTTTAGCAAATCGATCCATTTCAAGCCTTATTTCAGACGGACGGTGAAGAGAAGTAGCTTCAGCCTCATAAAGACAATGTAACCAAATTTATTACTCTATCTTCCTTCTTTCAAGGTCAGTTTTGAGTTTTTCCTCAACACGCCTTTATTAATCATGTATAGCATCTAACTTGCTCTGAACGGTAGAGAGGTTAGAATTAGCTAGTTGAAAATCATCTCTAGCCACGCTTGGAACTAGTTCAGCAAATTTACTTTCTTTGTGAACTAAGACGTGTTCATGATCTCAAATCAATAAATTGAAATCGTGATTGTAAATCAACGAGCTTTAAAAATGACAGTTGTGATCATAAATCAACG
Source organism: Gossypium sturtianum (assembly GCA_025698515.1). Classification (NCBI taxonomy): domain Eukaryota; kingdom Viridiplantae; phylum Streptophyta; class Magnoliopsida; order Malvales; family Malvaceae; genus Gossypium; species Gossypium sturtianum. The sequence continues at coordinate 126,844,810 of CM046943.1, forward strand.
GACTATTTAAGTGGAGTAGCGATCGTAAATCAGCAAACTCTTAATTAAGTGTTTATTATCATAAATAAATGAACTGAAGTTGTATACGTAAATCAACGAGCTTTACCATTAACTGTTATGATCATAAATCCACGGATCGTGAGATTCCTAAAATCCTGTAAGCAGAAGGTTGTGATCGTAAATCAGCTGAAGCTTTTCAGATAGTTCCTTGTTTTTTTAAGAAGATCGATCCATTGCAAGCCTCATTTCAAACATATGGTGAAGAGATATAGCTTCAGCATCACAAAGATAATTTAACAAAATTGATTCCTCTATCCTCCTTCTTTAAAGGTTAGTGTAACGCCCTGAATTTGGGCCTAGTACAATTGGGCCTTGTGCCTGGGAGCCGCTAGGAGGCTACACATAAAAGTTTATGTGTGCAAGAACTATCACAAAATTGTTTGTTTGTTTTAATGGCTAAGTAATTTGGGTGTGTATGGGAGTGTGTGAGAAGCCTGGGTTCAAGTCTTGACTCTTGCAAAAATTTTGTTTTAAGTGAATAAAACCCCTATCTTTGGCTAGTAGGGTTATAAATAAAATTTGGTAAAGTATGACACACAGAGCTTGCGGGTCTAGTGGATAGTAGTATGTGGAGTGTGCTATTTGGTTTGAGGTTCGAATCCCTGCTTGTGCAAATGGGGATTATTTTTGCTGGTGGCCTTGGGAGGAAGTTGTGTTTGACCGAAACACCAAGAGTTTGAACAGTTTTGAGTGGGGTGGTTGTTAGCCGAATTTAAAGAGATGGATGGGAGGAAATTAAGGAGAAAATCAAGCAAGTTCGAATTTGGAGAAGAGTCTTGTCGGGTTTGAACTCTGGCACTTAGTGATTCAGTTGCGAAGGAGTGTTGAGGGGAAATTTAGTGTGTAGAAGGCTGAACAAAATTGGGGAGTTCTTTTGGGGTAAAATTTGACTAGGTATTGGTAATTGGTCATTCTCATTTCGGGATTTCGCCAAGTTGTGGTTTTGCTCTCCATTTTCGTGCCTTGCTGGATCAACTTCTTCTCTCTCCCTCACTTTTCTTCTCTTGAATATTATTGGTACTTTACCTTTACTCACATTCGGTTTTGTGTAACCGAACATTTTCCTCCCTTGTAGCCGAATATTGTTTTGCTCCATCAATCTTTTCCCTAGTCCTTCATTGTCGATTCTCTTCTACTCTCTCTCTCTCGATCCTATCCTCCTTTCCCTTTCATTCAATCGGTTTTTGTTGGCTATATATCAATCGGTAAGTCTCTATGTCTCTGTTTTTCAGCTTTGCTCCTTTTTTTCTCTAATGCCGATTCTTATCTTTTTCTTGGTTATGGTGTTCATTTGGGTTTAAGTAATCCTCGAGGAGTGAAGGAGTTCTCTAGCGCTGCAGATACAATTGGAACCTTTTTGCTCGTTCTTGACCGAAGATATCCATCAAGGAGGTTGTTAGCAATCTTTTTCTGCATTTTGGGTGGGCTGAAATCACACTCAGTCAGTCAAGGTTTGTCGTCGTGGACTTCGACACGTTTCGTAAACAAGGTGTGTACACATACCACCCAAACCGTAGATCGACAAATGCCGGAATGCCAGAATGACCGAAAAGTCAAAAGTATGAAAACGGTTGCCACAAGAGCGTGCGATCGTGCATGTGGTGAACCGAGCCCACGAATATGGGCGTAAGATGGTTGAGGCCACCATGAGCGTCCTCATGGGCTTAGGCCGTCTTTGGAGCCAAATGGACCGGAATGGGTCGAGTGGGCCCGGGGGCCCTACGCGAGTAAATTTTTTGGTTGGATAGGAAATAATGAGCCGGCCATGGCGATCACATGGCCAAAGGCAGTTTTGGGCTTAGCGGGCCACACGAGCGTGTGGGCCTATTTGGGTCGAGTATTGGGCTTTGGGCCCATTTACATTATTTTGACGATATACGTTATCTGTGTCGCTCGAGGCGACTGTAAACCTTCGGGAAGGTTGTAAATGACTGAAATACCCCCACAGGGTAAAATGATCGCTATGCCCCTGAAGGGCAAAATTACTAAAATGCCCCTATATGTTATATGATTGTTATTGTATGCTATTTATGATATGGTTGCATTCATGTGATATTATTCTGCATGGGGTTGGGTTATGTGATTGGAGGAAGCATTCGATTGCGCAAAGATCGCCTTTGCATATTTCTAATGGCTATTAGCCTACCGTTCTGGCAACTCTGCTGCAAATTCTATTTAGTGTCTCATCGGTACTATTATGTGGTGTGTAGGGATGGGTGGGTTGATACTATATCCACATATGGTGTGTACGGTTGGACGGAGCTGGTGTGTAGAGTCTGGATGGATAGGGTTTTTGCATGCTTGATCATTCGATTGCATTCGTTTAGAGCTAAGGCCCCACATCGCATCTACGTTCAGAATGGGCTTAGGCCTAGTTGGACACTGCTTCTGAGATGGGCCCAGGCCCAAACTGTTCTGATTGATCACTGTTTTATTTGGGGTGCACACTGAGTTTTCACAAACTCACCCAACTGTTTAACTGTGTAGGTAATCCCCATACATAGATGGTTCGGAGCTGTGAGGGACTTGGAGCTGGCCACACATTTAAACTTGCTTTGGATTTTATTTACCTTATTTATCATTTTTGGGTTGTAATAAGGCCTTTCTAATTTCTGGTTTTTAAATTTGGAATCTTATTTATAGGTTTATAATTGTTAGGAGTAGAACACCAAAACAACATCTGTTTTTCAAAATATCACGTCCCCGCAACAGTTTTAAATTAAGCTTCCGCAGCAAATAAGGTTTTAAAGGTAATAATGTTTTAGAAAACCTGGGTTTCAAAAAACACTTCAATGTGACACGCCAGATTCGGTCCTAACTTCTAGGTAGGGTTTGGGGTGTTACAGTTAGTTTTAAGTTCTTCCTCAACACGTCTATATTCATCATCTCTAGCATCGAACTTGCTTTAAAGGGTAGAGAGGTCAAAATTAGCTAGTTGAAAATCATCTCTGGCCACACTTGGAGCTAGTTCAGCAAATTGACATTCCTTGTGAACCAAGAAGTGTTCATGATCGTAAATAAATGAAATGAAGTCATGATTGTAAATAAGTGAGCTTTAAAAATGACAGTTGTGATCATAAATCAAAGAACTGTTTAAGTGGAGTAGCAATCGTAAATCGGCGAACTCTTAATGAAGTGTTCATGATTGTAAATTACTGAACTAAAGCTGTAAACGTAAATTAGCGAGCAGTAAAAAAGACAGTTTTGATCGTGTAAATCCACGGACCGTGAGATTCGTAAAATCCTATAAGTACAAGGTCGTGATCGTAAATCAGCTGAAGCTTTTTAGAAAGTTCCTTATTTTTTGAGAAAATCAATCCATTTCGAGCCTCGTTTCAAACGTCCGATTCAGAAAAGTAATTTCAGCCTCATAAAGACAATGTAACAAAATTGATTCCTCTATTCTCCTTCTTTCAAGGTCAGTTTTTAGTTCTTCCATAACACGCCTTTATTTATCATCTCTAACATCTAACTTGCTCTGAAAGGCAAAGAGGACAGAATTAGCTAGTTGAAAATCATCTCCGGCCATGCTTGGAACTAGTTCAGTAAATTTATATTCCTTGTGAACCAAGAAGTGTTCATGATCATAAATCAATGAATTGAAGCCGTGATTGTAAATCAACTAGCTTTAAAAATGACAGTTTTAATAATAAATCAACAAACTATTTAAGTGGAGTTACGATCGTAAATCGACGAACACTTAATGAAGGATTCACGATCAAAAATCAATTAACTAAAGTCATGATCGTAAATTAGCGAGCTTTAAAAATGAAAATTTTGATCGTAAATCAGCAGACCATGAGATTAATAAAATCCTGTAAGTAGAAATTCGTGATCGTAAATCAACTAAAGCTTTTCAGAAAGTTCCTTTTTTTAGCAGATCGATCTATTTTAAGCCTCATTTCAGACATATTGTGAAGAGAAGTAGCTTCAGCATCATAAAGACAATGTAACAAAATTGATTCCTCTATCCTCCTTCTTTCAAGGTCAGTTTAGAGTTCTTCCTCGACACGTCTATATTCATCATCTCTAGCATCTAACTTGCTCTGAAGGGTAGAGAGGTCAGAATTAACTAGTTGGAAATCATCTCTGCCCTTGCTTGGAACTAGTTCAGCAAATTTATATTCCTTGTAAACCAAGAAGTGTTCATTACCAAAAATCATTGAATTGAAGCCGTGACTGTAAATCAGCGAGTTTTAAAAATGGCAGTTGTGATTGTAAATCGACAAACTCTTAATGAAACGTTCATAATCGTAAATCAATGAACTGAAGTTGTGATCGTAACTTAGCGAGCTTTAAAAAGGAAAGTTATGATTATAAATCAGCGAACTATTTAAGTGAAGTAACGATCGTAACTCGGTGAACACTTAATGACGTGTTCATGATCGTAAATCAATGAACTGAAGTCGTGATCATAAATTAGCAAGCTTTAAAAATGACAATTTTGGTTCTAAATCAGCGGACCGTGAGATTTGTAAAATCCTGTAAGCAGAAGTTCGTGATCTTAAATCAGTTGAAGCTTTTCAAAAAGTTCCTTGTTTTTTTTTATAGATTGATCTATTTCAAGCCTCTTTTTAGACGTACGGTGAAGACAAGAAGCTTCAGCCTCACAAAGAAAATCTAACAAAATTGATTGCTCTATCTTCATTATTTCAAGGTCAGTTTTGAGTTCTTCCTCAACATGCCTATATTTATCATATCTAGCATCTAACTTGCTCTGAAGCATAGAGAGGTCAGAATTAGCTAGTTGAAAATCATCTCTGGCCATGCTTAGAACTAGTTCAACAAATTTATATTCCTTTTGAACCAATAAGTGTTCATGATCGTAAATCATTTAACTGAAACCGTGATTGTAAATCAGCGAGCTTTAAAAATGACAATTGTGATCGTAAATCAGCGAACTGTTTAAGTGGAGTTGCAATCGTAAATTGACAAATTCTTAATGAAGTGTTCATGCTCGTAAATAAATAAACTGAAGTTGTGAACATAAATCAGCGGGCTTTAAAAATGATAGTTGTGATTGTAAATCAACGGACTGTGAGATTCGTAAAATTGATTTCTTTATTGTAACTTGTGTAGAGAAGTAGCTTCAGCATCACAAAGACAATGTAACAAAATTGATTTCTTTATTGTAACTTGTGTAAATTCATCATCTAAAGCCTTCAATGACTTTACAATAAGCCTTAAAGTCTCCTCAGATGACTTCGAAGTATAATCATGTTGTCCAAGAATAGCTTCCCCTGAAGTATTACTACAATTGTCCATACACTTTTCAGTACCAAAGAATGTCTCACGTATTAATGATCAAACAAAATTTGCTAAACTACTTTGCCTATTTAATTTAGTTTGAGAGCTAACTTCATTGGTATCTTGGCATGATTCTGCATTTGTATCAGGTGGATCTTCACCAGATGTTCTTTGTAATCACCAAAAATTGCAGGAATGGTTCCACTCAATTGATTCCTAGATAAATTAATAACCCTCAATGAAGTGCACTTCTCTAAGGCGGCTGGTATAGGACCATGAAAAGTATTAAAACCTAAATCAAGAACTCCCAAAAGATTAATCTTTCCTATTGCTAAAGGTAACTCAACAAAGAATTCATTTAACCCAAGTGTCAAAACTCTAAGCTTTGTAAGGTGGCGAATAGCATGAGATAACCTACCTTTCAATACAACAAATGAAATATTCTCATCAACACTAACATGCAAAAAAGGATATAGCAAAGTAAAATTACCTCTAACTTGATCACTTTTCACTGTTGCTTTTTATGCAGAGATTTGACGTACAGAATATGTAGAATTTAGGTTATAAGAAAGATTAAGGGTCGAACTAAACAAAGCAAACCATTGCATGCACTGATATCAAAAATATCTCAAGTGGGTACATTAGATTTAGGTGTTAAAGTTGAGTTTGGAGACCTAGAAACTTGCACGATTAGCATAAACGTGAGATAAGTGGAGCCTCTTTCAAGATTTTTGGAGTGGCTTAGTGTTGATTAAAATGCATAAGGGTGATATTGAAAGGCAGAGGCCTGCAAATTCAGGATCAAAAATGAAATAGATGAATCTTTTACAAACGCACATGTTGCTATTGTTTGATGATTCCATTGTTGCTTTATTTTGGTCCTCCATTTTCTGAAAGTGATTTCTGGTCCCTCTAAAGTTTACGAGTTCCTTAGCCTTATTCGCGGGTTCGATCCATGCTCACTGCACCTTTGTTGATACAAGATTTAGTTGGTAACTCCAATTGGTCAGTTCATCTTCTTCCCAGTGAGATGGTTAGAGTATGGAGGAATGGGTATTCTAGTTGATAAGGAGATAGAAAGTGAAGAGTCTTGAGAGTAGACCCTCCTAAATAGGGTATTTAGAAATGTATATAAATTGTAACATCCCGAAATTGAGCCTAGGAGAATAGGGCCTATTGGGCCCCGAGCGTAGAAACATTTTAAAATTTTTGGGAATATGAGAACGACATTATTTCAAGTTGGACCTGTTAGGAAGGTGATTTTGGAAGGTTACGGGGTTTCTATGAAGTCCCGAGTTCAAGTTAGGCCATAGGAAGAATTTTGTTTTTTGGCTCTTTACAGGGGAGAGCTAGCAGAGGCTGGACTTAAGAATAATTTTGCGTGTTTAGGAGACACAAGTGGAGTGTGTGGCAGGGTGGTAATGGCGTCATTAGGGAAGCAAAGTGAGATGGTGTTCGAATCCCACAAGCAGCATGTGGGGAGTTTTTATTTTGTGCTAAGTAGGTGGAAGAAGTAGAGTTCAGCTAGAACTCTGCAGGAGAGAGAGAAGACTTGGTCAAACCATTTGAATGAGAGGAGAAGAGGAATTTGAGGAGAGAATCGTAGAGTGAATCATGGGATATGGGAGAGTGGAGGAGTTTGGCCAAAAATGGGGAAGTACATGAGGGGAATTTCGGTCAAAAGAGGAAAAGAGGTTGGACAATTAGGGAGCATATTCGGTCATGTGTGTGTAGGGTGTCGTTTTGCTCAATTCACTTTTGGAGAGTAGTGTTGCGTTTCTGACCTTGTCATTTCGTGTCTTTTCTACTCATTTGTGCTATTGCCATTTTTCAGTTCATTTCTTCTCTCATTTACTTGGGTTTCATGCTTTGTTTGCTTTTGCTTGTTAGCTAATCACCCTTGGCCGAAACTCACCCTCCATCTCCTCCCATTTGCGTTTTCTTCTGCACCATAGCCGAAACCCCTACTCCTTTTTCTTCTCTAGTCTCTTCCCCATTAGTCGAATCTCCTTTCTTCTTCTATCTGAATCTATCCTCTTCTCTTTTGCTAATAGCCAAACATTGTCTAGTCTGAAGCTGGGTATTCTTTTGCCTGCCGAATCTACCTTGTGTATTCAGTTCTTCTGTGATCAAGGTAATGCTTCTTTTCCTTTTGGTTCTTTTCCCTTCTTTCTGTTTCTCTTTTTCTCTCTGATAAAGCCGAATCCCTCACTCTACCTCTTCTTGTCTAAGGCCGAATCTGAATACTCCTCTCCAACCCGGATCTTGTTTGTTCCTTTGTGAAAGTCGAGACTCTTGTTGAGCAATTGCCGAATCTGTGGCACTTTGGTAAGTTTATCCATGGCCGAATAGGGGGAGTGGATGGTTGTCCTCTATTTTAGATTCATTTAGGCCGAAAGGCCATTTCTTTGTTGTTTGAAACAACATCGCTAACTCGTACTCTTCATTAGGGACTCAATTTCGTAATTAGAGGGAGTAAACCGAACATTCAAGCATAGCAAGGAGTTGCCGTCATTCTTGGTAGGTGTAGTGGATTGTGTTATCAATTTCAATTTTGGGATTTCCGAACAAGAAGACTAACTGATAATCACTTATGTCCTTAGGTGTTTCAGAGAGTATCGTGTTACGTATTCCAAATCAGGTGTGTAATCTCACACCCCTCCGAATGCATGCTTGCAATGTTCTGTGACTCGGCCGAAAGTCAAAAAGCCGAAAAATAGGCAACTGTGACCACTCGAGCGTGCGAGCGCTCGTAGTGGTAAATTGAGATACGAATAGTGACGTTAAGTCATTGAGAGTGTCACGAACACTCTCGCGAAACTGAGACTGTAACGAGCCTGATCGAGCTAAAACGGGCCAAATGGGCCCAATGGGCTACCCAGCCCACTTGGGCAAAATTGTTGGAAAACTACCACATGATAGGTCCGAATGCGAAATCTGCAAATCTGAAACCGAAACCATACATTTTGGGCCACACGAGCGTGTGGCCCGTTTGGGCCTAAAATGGGTTTTAGGCCCAATAGTTCCGTAGAGACCCAAAAAGGGTCCCGTGTCGCTCGAGGAGACAGTAGGCCTTCAAAAAGGCTGTTAAATGCAAAAATTACCGAAATACCCCTGGAGGGTAAATTACCGAAATACCCCTGGAGGGTAAAATTACCGAAATGCCCCTGGAGCGTAAATTACTGTTATACCCCTGATTATGGTTGGTTGTTATGTATATGCTTTATTTACACTGTTATACGTATGTTGCATTGCATTTATGATATGTTGCATGGGGTGGGATTGATGATTGGAGGAAGTGTTATTCTGGTGGCTCTGCCACAATTCTGTCTGTTGGCTATGCCACGCATATTCTGTTAATCTGGTGGCTCCGCCACAAATTCTGTGATGAGCAGCTTTCCTGCCTTATTGGTGTGTAGGGCTGGGTGGGTTGACTTGGTCCCCACAGGTGTGTAGGGCTGGTACGGGGGTGTGTAGCGGATTGATTATTAGGTTGGGCTGCATACTCTGTTGCATTATCATGTTTATAGGGCTAAGGCCTAGATTGTTACTGAATAGGGCTTCGGCCCAGTCTGCTTCTAAATAGGGCTTCGGCCTAGTCTGCTTCTGTATGGGCTTCGGCCCAGTTTGCTTCTGTATGGGCTCAGGCCCAGTTAATGACCGATTTAGGGATTACACACTGAGTTCCCGTAACTCACCCCTCGTCTTTAACCTTGTAGGTGATCCCCAGCGTTAGAGGATTTGGAGCTGCGGAGGACTTGGTGGTGGCCATACATTGGAGTTATCACTCATGAACCTAGTAATTTCAGTTTTTATTTTATTTTAAGATTATTTATTTTGGGTTAATGTTTTGTAATAAGGCCATTGGATTTTAATTTTTCTTTTAACTTTCAATTCGATTACTTTTAAATTGTTAAATGTTTGAATACTGAGTTTTTTTAAAACGACAATAACTGTTTTCAAAATATCACATCTTTGCAATTCGCTGAATCTGATTTCTGTTATAAACAAAGTTTTCAGAAATAATAATAATAAGAACGTTTTTTTACAAGAAAACCATAAAAACAAATCTGAGTTTCACAAACAACAAAGCTCGAAGTTTCAAAAAGAATATGAACATTTTAACGAACGCACAGTTTTAAACAACCCTTCTATGTGACATGCTATATCCGGTCGTAACGTCTAGGCCGGGTTTGGGGTGTTACATAAATGGGGTTTTTTTTCAGGTTGGATTCCTGGTCACCAAAGCGGGTCGAACTTTGGGTCTGGTTATGATATATTTTATTATAATTCTATAACACAAATCAAACATACCAACAAAGATGAAGTCATCAATCAACAATGCTAAGGACCATCATTATTATAAGCAACGACATTGCAGGGGAGCTATAAAACAAAAATAAACCAAAACCAACCTAATGAACTATCATACCGATAGTTACCAACACCACTTAGTGCATTGGCAGAGTCTACAAGGTAAACCAATTGAAGAAAAACTCATGCATTGCCATTAAAATAACTTTACACAGTAATGTATTCTTAAATGCCAGTCGCGATTATAAAATAACAACACCAGCATTTTAGTTCTGAGCTCTGGACTCGACATTCTTCTTAATATTTTGCTTTGTATTTTTTCTTAACACCCGAGTGGTGCCCAGATTCAAGTAAATGGACTTTTTCATTTTCATAGACATCTGCTCTTCCACTTGTATCAACCTCCCCATTATCTCTTTTTGCTATTTGCTTCAACTGCAGATAACCATTACAATGTTTCATAAGTACTTATCAAATAATAGTAGAAATTTCAACAAGGTAGTTATGAACCAAGATTAAATAGCAAGGATGCTATGCCATAACACAGGCCTTTCTCATGGCCATAAAACAGGCACAGCCTTTTAGCTATAAAATCTTAATTCAAAACATCTTCTTGAATCAAAGTAAACTAGTATCTTGAATCTAAGTTTGAGTTCTGTTGTGCAGGATCCAATAAATGGCAAGCACAAAGCATACTTTCAAAACTTATTTATAAAATTCATGATTCTTCTTATCCTTACTTGGACTCAGAAAAGAAAAGAAAGAGTTTAGAAAGCCATAGTATAAAACACACTGAATATTTTATTTTATTTATAAAACACACTGGAAATTTTATTAGATGGAAGCTCGATGATCTTACTCCTTTTATAGATAGAAGAGATAGGAACAGACAAACATAGTTACAGTAAAAACTAATAATGTATTAATACAGTACACACTCATGTCTTAAAAAGAAAAGGAAAAGATTCTTAATAGTACACACTCGTGACTTATAAAGGAAAAGTACTAAAGTAAAAGTGAAAATTCTTCAAGGTGCTTTAACTGTTGGCATTGGAATGAGAAAGCTGTGCACTGTCCATAGAGCTTTCACTGTAGTGTCTTGACACGTATCCTCATCTTCATACTTATCTTCTTGGATTGAGCTGTTATGAAGTCTTATCCTTTCAATTTCAACTTGACTGCAATACATAGGATACTCTTGGGACCATTCAGTGGGATCTGGAATATCATCTTTATATTCTTGAAGTGCTTGAAGAATTTGTTGATAATAAGGGCCATCTGGCGCAGTATCCCAGGGAGCATCAATATCTGGAGGAGGCTAGATTTCAAATGGGATTGCTCGATTAAGCTGGCAAAGATATTTCTACAGGCTTCTTTCTTCATTATCAGAATATGTGAATTCATCTGGATAGATTCTATGAACCCAAGCAGTTGGGAAAGAACCTAATTGTGTAGCTCGTCCACACTATACAAAATATTATGGTTTATAGAAAATGATCACAGCTTCATATCCAGGAGTTCTCATTTTTTCATTTGTAATCATATTCAACCACTGATCAAGAGGATAAAACCAGCTTAAGAATGTGAAAAGATTTTGATATTCTGGCTGGATATATCCATGAATTACATTGCGCAGGAAATATTTGAGGTTTGAGACAGAGAATCAAATAGTTATATGATACAGATGAGTAAAATACCATAAGAACCATTTTAATTCTTCTGGGACTTTAGTGAAACAAATCCATCTGATGGGATGAATAAAAGGATAATCAGGATGAACACCAAATGGTCTAAGAACAAGACCTCCAAAATTTCTGAAAATTTGGAGACGATATTCAACATCATGTCTTTGGTTTTTTTATGGAAAGTTTTTTCTTCAACTAACCTCATAACTTCCAGAGGAAAATCTGGATTTAGATTAGGTGAAATAGGAAAAGCTTGTACAGAGGATTTTGAAGAGGATGGGGTTGCTGGTCTGTACATCATTATGGTCCTGGGTTGAAAGGTTCTGAATGCCATAATTTCTTTTGTTGGTCTGGTTAAAAGATTTTCTAAAACATTGGTCTTTCCTTTAATGTGTTTAACATCAAATGAATACTTAGAAAATCATTCAGCCCATTTCAAGAGCTAAAGATGTGGAACAATTTTTGTTTGAACTTGAGCATTTGTGGAAAAGAAGACATGTCCATCTCAACCAAGAAATGGTATCCAATTAAGTGAAATTCAAATTTTGAAATACCTTTCTTGACTACAAGATTTTCTTTGAATGTGGAATGGTAATGAAGTTCTGCATCATTAAATCTTCCACTTTTGAATCCACATATGTGTCTTTTCCCTTCAAGTTCTTCAAATAAGAGATCTCCCCAATATTTATCACTTGCATCTATTTGAAGGATTCTTTTTCCATCAGAAGGGATCTGTAATGATGGCAGGTGTTGTAACTTTTCTTTCAGTATTTGAACTGTTTTAGTCTGATTCATGCTCCATGGAGGTGGATTTTTCTTTAACATTTTAGTGAAAGGGTTAATGTATTTAGAGATTTTAGGAATGAAATCTCTAAGATAATTAACAACTCCCAGAAATTGTTGGACTTGCTTTTTAGTTAAATCTTCATCAGGAAACTCAAGAAGTTTTTTAGCAATGTGTGGCCCTGGAGAATACTTTCCTTCTTTGAGATTCATTCCAAGATATTCTATCTCTGACTTGTTGATGTGCATTTTCTTTTCAGAGATCATTATTCTATATTGGAATACGAGCTGACTGGACTGATTAAGCAACTTGGAATAAGCTTCTTCATCTGGGCTATACAAAATAATATGATCAATATAAACCAAGGCAATATTCATGATTGGCTGAAAATCCTGGTCATTGCCTTTTGAAATTTGGATGGTGCTGTTGTTAGTCCAAAAGGCATTACTTTCCATTGGTAGTGCCTGTTTAGAATGCAAAACTCGTTTTTGGCCTATCTTCTAGAGTAATTCCCAATTGCCAAAATCCAGCTTTGAGATCAAATTTGGAATAGACTTTAGGTTTGGCTAGGCTGGAAAACAATGCCTTCTTGTTTGGCAGTGGAATTTTATCATCTTGAAGAAAAAGATTAAGGGGTTCATAGTTTACTACTAATCTGAGTTTTCCCCTTATCTATTTAGACCTCTTATTGACATAAAATGCTTTGCATGCCCATTGTGATTCTGAGGGTTCTATTAATCCTTGGTTTTGAAGATCCTCACATTCCTTTTCTACAAGGTTGAGATGTTCAGGATTCATTCCTTGATAGCTGGCTTTTGTGGGATTTATGTCTTCATTCTTCTTAAATGGTAAAGAAATGAAGAAATCAGAATTTTTCCACAAAGGGTTTGAGCATTTGGAAAGAAATTTAGTATGGGAATCTGCACAAGCAAGGTCTTTAAGTTTTTGGACTATTTGGGATATTTTGTCTGATTGGAAGGTTAACAATTTTGGTACTGGCACAAATGGATGGAATTGATTTTTATATCTAGGCCCATCTGGAAGAATTCTCAAGCATTGGGCTTTAGAATAAAGATCAAATCCAATGATAATATCTTTTCCTAGAAGCTTGGATCCAAGAACAGTTGTATGAACAAAACATCCAGGGAAAAATTGGATAGTAATGGGCTTACTTTTCAAGTAGGTTGTAAATGGATAATTTGCTACTGATTTGAAAAATGTTGTACGAGGTCTCCACCATTCTGATGGAAGAACATCTGGGTTCATGATTGTAGCAGCACCACCAGTATCAAGAAATGTGATAACAGTAATAGGCTTACTGTATTTGTCTAAATAGATCTTTACTGGAACTTGGGGCACTGGTATAATATCCTTTGCAACAGCTGATTGGTGCTGGGTTTGTTTTGCTTGCATAGCGGTCATCATATAGATGGATGAGTCTAAAAAATCAGATTCACTGTCTGGAAAATAAGTTGGAATAGCACACAGAGTCTTTTCTGTTGGTTCATCATCTATCGAGAAAATAGATTCAAGATCATCATCTCTTTTGATTTGAATTCCAGCCTTGTTTTGAATCTGTTGAATCATCTTTACACCTTTTTTGTTGTTGGGACAGTTTTTTTGCAAAATGCCCATTTTTATTGCAAATGTAACATTCTGGATGATTTTGTACCTTTAGGAGATTTTTTCTTTCTCAAATATCTCCACTTTGGTTTCCATTTTCTTGAGATTCCAGAGGATTTGTTGCGTCTAAAGATAGATCTTTTGAAATGCCTTTTCTTTTTGGTTCTGCATACACAAGATCGATCTTTTGGCCATTTGAACTTCAATTAAGAATCATCACAAGCTTTTTCAATCCTTTTATCTCCATAAAGTTAATCTTTGAATTTTTTTCTCCTGTTGCAAATATCTTCAAGAGCAATAAAAACTTCCTGTTTAATTTCTCCAGCTGTGAGACTCAGAATGTCTTTGTTTTGTCTTTGGAGAGCTTGATTCACTACAACTTGTAGAGGATCTGGAATTGAGGCAATGATTGCTGGCTTGAGATTACTATTGAGTGCTAATGAGCAAAAGAGTTTAGTCATAACTTTGAAATGCCTTGACAGGTCTCTTTTGTTATAAGAACAGCATTTTCTTTTAAAAAATTTTCGCTGCTTCAGATTGAGCAAATCATATGGATTGCCAAAAAAATGTTGATGTATGATTCGGATAGGAGTATTCAGGTCTTAAAGAACCAAAAACTGCATTTGTGAATTTTGATCAATTGAATTCCACCAATCTCTTAACATTACTGTAAATCTGGAAACCAATTCCAAGAGAATGTTGTAGTTGCTTTCTTCAATAAGCTTTCTGGTGTCAAGCCAAAAATGAAATTCTTGAATTCTGGCTGGCCACTTTTCTGGTGGAATGTCATCAAGTGTAAAAGTCATCTGACCAATGGATGAACCTTTTGTAGTTTTTGGGACTTGAAATGATGATTCTCCCTGTTGGGTTGCATCTGCCATTGGTTCATCATCAGAAGTAACTTCAACCTTTGGTTGAGTTTGAGTAATTCTTTGAAAATTTTCACCTGACTCATCTTCTGAAGAGGAAATTGAAGAAGAGTCTGTTGGTACTTCAGTAGATGATGGCTCTGTCTAATAATCATTTTCTTCTTCTAATAGTTGAATGGCTGAAATTCTTGGTACCAGATTTTCTTGACAATCCTTTAAAAATGATGACAAAGGATTCTTTTGGTGTTGGATCATCAAGGATTTAGAAGTTTTCTTCGAGGGAGATGAATATGGTGGTGAATCTTCAATTATAGTTCTTTTTCCCAATTGTTTGGACTCAAGTTGGGAAGATTTTTCCTCCTGAATTTTCTTTTTTCAGCTGCTTCAGATTCTTCAGATTCTTTCTTTTCTTTCTCTATTTTCTTCTTCATCTGCATATAAAGTTCATGGAGACTTGGTTTTTTATTTTTAGGAACTACAGGAAACTTAATGAAAGTTCCATCTAGTGGAGGACTACTCTGCCTGATTGAAGGAAAATAATAAAAATTCTACATCAGAATCTTTAGGACACATTTTTGGAGGAGGAATTTGTCATGTTTCCTTCAAAGTTTTAATCTGATCTTTCAGCTTTTGAATTTCTTTATCCCTTTGTGCAATATGGGAAAAGAAATCTTGTCCTGGAGCAGCTGTTTCTCTAGCAACTTCTTTTAGGCATCTTTGTAGGAGAACAATTAAGTCTTTCACCATCTTGGAGTTATCATCTTGCTTTTCTTCTACTGTTGAAACTTTTGTATCCAGATGGGAGACTTTTGAATCTAGTTTTTTAAGAGCCTTGTTCTGTGCTATGGCATTTTCAGTTTGCCAGTTCAGAGTAGCTTCTGCAGCACTCACTTTTGCAGGTTTTACTGATTCTTCAGTTTGTAGTTTGGAAGGAATTTTAGGAGTATGTGTATACCCATGTTGAGTAAATCCTTGCAAAGGTGGAAATTCTTTTTCGTATGATGTGTCTGTAGGTTGATACATACATACTGACTTAAGCTCAGGAATTTGTGTAATTTCAGGAAATGGATTCTTTTGAACCCATTTACGAATTTGCTTATAGCAAGGCTGAGGAAAAGGGTTTTTCTTTTTGGTCCTTTTGGATGTAAAAGGAAATGAAGATTTTTGAGAAGTTGGCTTATTTGAATCAGGCTTTGGAGGAGTTGGTGGGTTTGAATCTGTTGGTAATTTTTGGTTTGGTTGTGGAACTTTTACTGAGTAGTCAACCAGGCAAAGATTTACCATTATCTTCTCTTAAAGGGCCAATTGACGGATCTCCATTCATATATCTTCCATAAAATTTAGACTGAGAAGATTTTTTCTTGACTTTCTGTTACCAGGCTTGGATGCACTATGATTCATGCTATCTATCCAGGCACCAAAGCGATCATCTGCACATAACTCACACATACAATTCAGAGCCCATGGACAGTGTCCTGTTTCAGGGTCTTTGAATATGTAATGTGGTTTTCCATCAACAGTAAATGTAACAGCCCATTTTTCAGTGAAACCGGAACAGTGGTTTCGGGACCACAGATCTGACCCAAAATATAATTTATTTTTATTTTATTATAAGGTCCATAATATAATAGACGTGACATGTGAAAATTTTGACATCAAAGTTTTATCGCTTTAGTGCCTAATTACGAGAAGGACTAAATCGCATAAAATGTGAAAGTTAAATTCTAGTAGCTATAAGGATCAAATAGCTGTGGAATTCAAAACTAGAGGTCCTTATATGGTAATTAGACAATTAAGAAAAGTATGTAGATTTTTCATGGTGACTCATCTATGGAATTATAGAAAAAGGTCAAGGACTAAATTGGAAATAGAAAAAACTTAATTAATTAAAAGATGATAAAAGAAAACATCATCTTATTATTGTCATCTTCAACCTAAAATTTTATGGAAACCCTAGGAGAGAGAGAAGAAACTTTCAAGGCCTAATTGGGTAAGTTTCATTGTCCCGTTTTTAGTAATTTTAGTATTTTTGGAATCGGGATAGCTTAACCTCTCTATTTGGGGGATTAATTTGAAAATTTATCAAAGTATGAAAATGGGTCATGGATGTATTATGCTGGAAATTATAAATTTATGGTAGAAAATGAAAGATTATTAATAGATAAACAACTTTTACAAAGTGATTTTTGATGAAAACTTGAGTTAGGGACTAAAATGTAAAATTGTGAAATTGAAAGAAAAATTCTAAAATTTTATGTATATATGTGCTGTAAATTTTGTAATGGGGCTTTGGTTAGGCTTGGAATAGGGAGTAATTTGCACAAGTTTCATTTTCCGGGCCTAGGGACAAAATCAGAATTTATGGAAAAGTTAGGGGCAGAATGGTAATTTTGCCTAGGACGTAAATTGAGTCCATTTAAATACGAAATGTACGAAATTGATAGTTAAATTCATTTATATAAATCCAGAAAACACAAACTCGAGGCTAGATCAAGGAAAAGAAAAGATTTCGGATTAGTAGATATTTACGCGATCAAGTGTCGAGGTAAGTTCGTGTAACTTAATCGGACATGTAATTATGTTAATTGAATGTTGTGTTTGTATGTAATGTGATTTATGATAATATGCTTTACTTGTATGCTATGATGGAAAATTTTCTACATGCTTGAAATGGTGATAAAAGGGTTAGTCCCAATTAAATGTTGAATTCCAATGATTATATGCGCTTTCCCGAAACTAATAAGGCCCTGCATTTGTTGCGGGCGGGATTCAGCTCAGACGAGTAATCCTATTGACCTTGTTATATAAAGGATTTAGCCCGGGCAGGTAATCCTAATATAATACCTCTCGAGTATGCATTAAGATTAGGGTTTAGCCTGAACTGGTAATCCTAATCGAGCTCCTCCGAGCTTACGTTATATAAAGGATTTAGCCTGGACTGGTAATCTTGTTATACGATATGTGGCTCGAGAGTGTGTTCCTTGGTTAAGTTCCCTAAGGGGTACTCTTGAATAAGAAATTGACGGATTATGAAGCCGTACACTTTGAGTGTACTACTTGAGCATCCATCGGAATTCAATTATTCAATGGGCATGTATCCCTTGACTTGGCATGAAAATCTTGAGATGTAATGATAATGACTTGAAAGAACATTGCATGATGAGCTCATCTATTTTTTCTTAACATGTTTGTAAGTGTTGTGACTAACATGTTTGATTGAAGGCATGTGCTTAGGAAATTTTGCTAATGGATAGAAAACATGATGTTATGTGCTTAAATTTAATAACAGGATTGGTAAGTTTAGTTTCCGTTTTACGAACTTACTAAGCATGTAATGCTTACTCCGTTTATTTTTCCCTTGTTTTATAGTGCTCGGGAGCTCGTGAAGGTTGGAAGATCATTGGAGCATCATCACACTATTAAATAGCATTTTGGGTATAATGGCATGTATAGGACAACTTGGCCAATAGTGGCTTAAAATGTTATTTTGTATCTTAGCCATTGGAATGGCTAGTATAGGTTCATTTTGGTATGACTAAGTAGATTATTAAGATATACATATATACACATGTGTTATGTTAAAAATATGTGATCAATGTTGGGAATGCCTAAGTTAAACTAAGGTAAGGTTGTGATCATGTATGCTTGTAGTGATATGCCTTGTGAATGATAGAAATTGCCCAATTTGAATGCTTGAATTGGTTGGTATTGGATGTGTGTTTCAAGTGCAGGTCTTAGGTGAAATTTTGGGTGAGAAATGAAGCTAGAAATGGCTTCATTTTGTCCACATGGGCAGTCACACGGGTGTGTGTCTAGACCGTGTGTGACACACGGCCTGGTAACACGGGCATGTAGTTAGGCCGTGTGTCCCCTGCACCTTAATTTTGAGAAACAGAATGCTCAGAATTGGGCACACGGGCAGAGACAGGGGCGTGTGCCTTAACCGTATGGCACGGGCGTGTGGAATGGTCGTGTGGCACAAGTCAGAGAGCACCCTAAATCGAACACGGCCTGTGGCACGGGCGTGTTCCAGGGTCACACGGGCATGTCCCTTGGACCACACGGGCGTGTGAGTCCTGCATCCTAGAAAAAATTTTGTAATTTTGTTAAAAATTCTTAGAGGTTTCGATTAAGTCCCGATTTGATTCTAATGCTCGTATTGGGCCTCAAGGGCCCGATCAAGGGACATTATGGATAATCTCGGTAAATGAATAGTAAATTTACGTAGTTTAATAGAAAGATGTTCTGAATGTTCTGGTAATGCTCTGAAACCCTGTTCTGGTGACAGGTACGGGTTAGGGGTGTTATAGTAAAACTTTCAATAAGATTTCTTTCTGGACCTGGCTCACAATGTCCACAGCAACAATCTGGATCTCCTTGAATATGTCCTTCTTTAGGGTCTGGTACTGGTTGCATCATCAACATTGTAGGAAATACAGAATGTCTTTCTGGATTCTGCAAGTGACTGTGATCAAACTTAATTTCTGTGGTTCCATCCCTTCTAGAAGTGATTTGGATTTTTATGGATTAGATTGGTTGATCATGCTCATGGAGCTTTTCATAATTTGTGATCCATCTTTCAGGCAGTAATTTATCAATTCTGCCTTTGGGATCTGTCTTGGGACATGGATTGTAACACCCCTAACTCGTATCCGACACCGAAACAGGGTTACGGAGCATTACCGGACTTAAAACTTAAACAATCATACATTTCATAATCAATTATCAATCAAATCAAAAAGCATTCAAATACATTCATACAGTCCCTAACACAAGTCCTCGAGGCCCCAAATAAACATTAAAAGTGGTCCGGGACTAAACCGATTACTCAAGAAATTTTTAGAAAAACATTGAAATTTCTCAAAGTGCAGGGGATACACGCCTGTGTGTCTCACACGGCCAAATGACACGCCCACGTCTCAGGCCGTGTGGGCATTCGAAATGGGGACACACAGCCATGTCTAATCCCGTGTCCTACCCCGTATAACTCACTAACTTGGGTCATATAGCCAGACCACACGCTTGTGTGCCAGGTCGTGTACCCTTCGAAATGGCCTCACGCGCCCGTGTGTTAGGCCGTGTGAAAACTGGAGGGTATACTGACTTGTGCCACATGGCCAAGCCACACACCCGTGTGCTAGGCCGTATGAAGCTACTGACTTGATTTCTATAGAAGTATCAGGGGACACATGACTGTGTCACTTGGCCGTGTGTCGCACACGGCTGAGACACACGCTTGTGTCTCTACCCGTGTGGACAAAAATAGGTCATTTTCCAAGCCATATTTTCTCACCCAAAGTGGTACCAACCTAAGCTCAACAATTTACATACAATCATCGCATAAATAGGCATTTAAAACCAACCAATATCAAGTTTATAACATGTAATATCCACACATACAACATGATATCCATCAACACATTCATTGACCCCTTTAAAACATACCAATCACACTTCCAAATATACCTAAATGGTCAAACTCATATGTGAGACCTTGTGCCTAACTTATCATGCATGCCACATCTCAATTTCAACCATTTGGTACCTTAAATACCAATTTACAAAACAAGGCATTCACATAGCAATTATACACCACATATTATAAGGCCATTTACACCTATTTACATATCAAAACATATACCATTTTCAAGCCAAATCAATTGGCTAAATACACAACAAACATATAGGCCACATTAGCCAAAATACCTATATATACAATTTAACCCAAAATATAAAGTCCAAAGTACCAAAATAAGAGTTTGATAGTGTGACGCGATCTCCGACAACTTTCGAACTGAGCGAGCTTCTGAAACACTATAAAACACGAAAATTAAAACTGAGTAAGCAATTAAGCTTAGTAAGTTCGTATGACTAATAAATACAAGTTACCAAATCATCCACAATTTAGGTAAACAAAAATAAAAGCATAGATGCAACTTAATTTGGCCCAAAGCCTATCACACAATCACAATCATGTTAGCCATGTATTTATATATCAAATATAAACCACTTCTCGTATTTCACATAAATACATGTACTAGTTCGAATTGACCTCATGTAACCTCAAATCATCACTGTGCCCATTGGACCATTTGGAATACTATCGGATACTCGGGTATCTCATACACTAAGTGCCAATACATGGTCGAAACCACCTCTATCTCATATCTCATATAGATGCTCACTCCCGAGCCATCACTGGGTCTGCTCACACAAGCTGTCAGTCAAGACGTAGCTACACGGTGCTGCTCACACAAGCTGTAAAGTAACCGCAACATATGCAGGAAACTCAGCCACCGGTAGGACGTACGAGACCAGCACCCAAAACACGGTAACCTCTAATGACATGTCATTCGTATCCTATCTATTCCTAAGGTTCAATCGGGATCCAATCCATAAATCGTCGAATCTTCGTCAAGTATTTCTGTAAAGTCATATCATTACAATTATAATAATAAAGCATTTAAAACACGTATAATTTAATGCTTATTAACATTTGAACTTACCTCGAATTAGTACGAAGAAAATCGACCGATCAATCCACTACTTTATCTTTGCCTCGATCTAACTCCGAACGTGACTTTTCTTGATCTAAATAATCAAATTTAACTAATTTAATTCTCAATCCATTCAATTTAATCAAAAATTCATGTTATGCCAAAATTACCATTTTGCCCCTATACTTTTAACTTCTTTACAATTTAGTCCCTAGGCTTGTAAAATGAATTTTATGCAATTTTGCCCCTAACAAAGCCTAGCCGAATTTCATATACATCCATATCAGCCCATACATTTCACAATTTCACACATTTAACACAAAATTTTCACCTTTCTCAATTTAACCCCTAATTGGCGATTTCATTAAAAATCCCTTAACAAAAGTTGTTTAATTAACAACAAGGACTCATATTCTTACATTAAACTTCAAAAACAACTAGAATTCTCTCATGGAAAAACCCTAGACTTTCAACCATTTTGCAAATTAATCCCCTAATTAGCTAGGTTAAGCAACAACGATTCCAAAAATATAAAAATCAACAAAAATGAACACGAAAATCACTTACATGCAATGACTTTTCTTAAGCAAAATTTTCAATCTTCCATGGCTCCTCTATGCTGAAATTTTTGGTTGGTATATGTGTAACACCCATTACCCGTATTCGACACTAGAACAGGGTACGAGGCATTATCGGACTCACATCATAAGCAATCACACAATTTCGAGTCATAAAATTTGCATCCAAATTAAAACCATTCATATTTGATCATGAAGTCCCTATTACGAGCCTACGAGGCCCAAAACATGTATTTGAAGTGGTTCGGGACTAAACCGAGAACTCAGGAAACTTTTACAAAACTTAGAAAATTTTTGCTAGAAGCAGGGCTCACACGCCCGTGTGGTCCAAGGGACACGCCCGTGTGACCCCGGGGACACGCCCGTGCTTCAGATTGTGTTCAAATTAGGGTGCTCTCTGACTTGTGCCACACGGCCGTGCCACACGCTCGTGTGCTAGGCCGTGTAGCACACATGGCTGAGACACACGCCCGTGTCTCTGCCCGTGTGCTCAATTCTGGACATTCTGTTTTTTCCAAAATTATGGTGCAGGGGACACATAGCCGGAACACATGCCCGTGGGGCAGACCATGTGTCACACACGGCCTAGACACATGCCCGTGTGTCTACCCATGTGGACAAAAACAAGGCTATTTATGAAGCCATTTTGTCACCCTTACTTGCACACAACAACACAACATCACATGGCACAAATTCAAGCATATAAGAGCAACCAAACAACCACAACCAAGATAATAACATGTCATTCTTATACCATCATTTATCATGCTTAAAACATCATACTTAGCCCATTAAAAACATATTAATTTCACATTCACAAGAGGGCATTAACATATGAATAAACTTATAATCAGCATAAGCCATCATTCATGGCTATATATAAGATGAAGCATTAACAATTACAAACCAACACATATGGCCAACTTAATAATGACACATATAACAAATTGGCCTAGTCCCTATACATGCCATAGACTCAAAATGCTTAAATTCATTTATACCCAAAATGATAGCTTGATAGTGTGATAGGATCTCCGGCGATCTCCAACCCGAGCTAGCTCAATAACCCTATAAGACATTAGAAAGGAAGGGGGTAAGCTATATATATAGCTTAGTAAGTTCGTACGAAAATAATAAGACTCTTTTACAAATCTTTTATCAAGTTCAACAATTTAAACACAAGATAATACAAATTACTATAAAGCTCACAGTTATAATTTTCATTCAGTCATAAGGTTCACTCTATCAACTTATAAGCATAATTTAACATAGATTGGCATTAGCCTAACAACCATAATCTCTCCTTTGTAATAGATTACAACAAATACAAATCATTTCAAACTTCATAGTAAACATGCACATTAATTATGAGTATTTACATTTCAAGCATATACTTTAACATCTTTCAATTGCCTAAGTTCTTATCTTCCCATTTTCTCATTATCCGATAAATCACAATTTGCATGAATAAAACATGCTATATCATAACTCAATTTGGCCCGAAAGCCAATCACATAATCGTCAACCGAATTTATCATGAATTTCATACATCACAAGTATAGACTAATAATCACAAGGTTTTCACAAAATCATTCTTGTGGAAATCATGAACTCACAATTTCATGAAGTCCATGCTTATAAAATTTACGTACATACCTGTATCGATTCGTAATTACTCACATACTCTTTCTCTTCTTTGACATACTCGTTGATTTTCCCGTTGAACCATTTGGAATACTAAAGGATACTCGGGAATCTCGTACATACAGTACCGTACCAATTTCATATCCCAGATATGGTCTTACATGAAATCTCGTATCGATACCAATAGCCCAGCTATGGTCTTACACGAAGTCTCATATCGATGCCATATCCCAGATATGGTCTTACACGAAGTATCATATCGATGCCATATCCCAGATATGGTCTTACACGTAATCACAGTAACCCTAATGTCATGACATTTGTATCCTATCTATTCCTAATGTTCAACTGGGACTTTCGCTGTACCGAATCTCCGTCGGTCATTTTCGTAAT
The DNA here is from genome assembly GCA_025698515.1 of Gossypium sturtianum. Taxonomy (NCBI): domain Eukaryota; kingdom Viridiplantae; phylum Streptophyta; class Magnoliopsida; order Malvales; family Malvaceae; genus Gossypium; species Gossypium sturtianum. The sequence goes on from CM046943.1 coordinate 126,868,504, forward strand.
ATCGTACTCAATAGCATTCACATTTCATTTCAATATTATAACATTTACCACAATTATGTCAATCAAGCATTTATACACATATAATTTAATGTTTATTAAACATACGAACTTACCTCAGCATAAAAACGACAAAAAGGACTAAATCGTTAAATACTTATTTTTTCCTCGTTCTAATTCCGAACATCATTTTTCTCGATCTATAATATCACATTTAACTTACTTAATCATTATACTATTCAAATCAGCCCAAAATCACATTATGGCAAAATTTACATTTTTGCCCCTAAAGTTTGACATTTTTACAATTTAGTCCCTAGGCTCGTAAAATGAAATGTACTCAATTTCTTCAAAACCCATGCCTAGTCAAACCTTATACATGCTTATAACAGCCCACAATTTGTATTTATTCACATTTTTACACCATATTTTATAACTTTTACAAATAAGTCCTTTTAGGCATTTTTACCGAAAATCACTTAGCAAAAGTCGTTTAACAAACAACAAACATGCATTTTCTACCATTAACCATCAAAATACACACATATTCAACATGGGTAAAACACTAGACCTTGAAATCACTTCAAATTGATGGTAGAAATAGATAATCGAGTTACAACGACTTTAAAAATGTAAATAGCATTAAAAACGGGGCAAGAACGGACTTACAATCAAGCTTGGAAGTGGAAAAACCCTAGCTATGGCTTCCCCCTTGTGAATTTCGGCCATGAGGAAGAATATGGACAAAAATTGGCTTTTAATTTGGCTTTTTAATTCATTTAATTACTAAATTACTAAAATACCCTTAATGAAAAACTTTAGTAACATACCTAACCATGTCCATTTCTATCCACCAACTTAACCAATAGTCTAATTACCATTTAAGGACCTCCAATTTAAAATCTCCTAGCAATTGGACACCTCTAACATATAGAATTCAAGTTTTGCACTTTTTGCAATTTAGTCCTTTTAACAAAATTGAGTGCCCAAACGTCAAAATTTTCAAACGAAATTTTCACGAAATCGTTCCATAAAACTGTAGACCATAAAAATATAATAAAAATAATTTCTTCTTCGTCAAATTTGTGGTCCTGAAACCACTGTTCCGACTAGACCCAAAATCGGGCTGTTACAATATGTGTGAGGAAGATGAGTATTTTGTTTTCTTTTATTTTTATCTTTAATTGACTTGTAACAGCCCGATTTTAGGGCTAGTCGAAACAGTGGTTTCCAAACCACTAATCCGAGGTTGGAGAAATTATTTTTAATATTATTTTATGAGTTATGGCATGATTATATGATTGCATGAAAATTCTGGTGCATTAATTTTAGTGATTGTATGCTTAATTGCGAAAAATTACTAAATCGCATAAAGTGAAAAAGTTTTATTTTATAAGCTAGAGGTGTTAAATAGCTGTAGAACCTTGATTGGAGGTCCTTAAGGTGCAATTAGGCCTTTCTAAAGGTGACAGCCGACCATAAAGGGGACAAGAAGTTAAATTAGTAAATGTTTGGTGATATTAGGTAATGAAATGAATAAAAAAAAACTATCATCTTTTTTTTTCCTACCATCTTCTTCCACCGATTTTTCACTCAAGCATAAGGGTTTGGAAGCTTGAAATTTCAGCAACTTATCATCCTTGCAAGTAAGTGATTTTGGTGGTTTTTCTTAATAATTTTTGTACTTTTGGAACCCCTAAAGCTTAAGCTAGCTAATGAGCGGACTATTTTGCAAAATGGTTGAGAGTCTAGAGTTTTACCATGTAAGTATTTATGTGTTTGCTGAAATTTTATGGAAGAAAATGAATCTTAGTGGGTTAATGAACAACTTTTGTGAAAGGATTTTTGCATGAAAACTCCTAATAGGACTATTTTGTAAAAGTTATAAAATAGGTGGTAAATGTGTGAAATAATTGAAATCTTGAGTTGCTATAAGAAGGAATGTGGATCGGCAAGGCTTGGGTGTGTGAAAAATGAACACATTTCATTTTACGAGCCTAGGGGTAAAATCGTAATTTTGTGAAAGACTAGGGGCAAAATGGTAATTTTGCCAAAATAGGAATTTTGGATTGATTTGAATAATGTGGTTAATTAATAAATTAAATATGTCATTATAGATCAAGAAGAACGTGAAATCAACCTTGACCGAGGAAAAGGTAAGGTTTCGGACTAAATTGCAAATTGGCATATTTTGTATCGAGGTAAGTTTATGTGTAAATGATACGTCCTTATTACGTATGTTTTTATATATTAATGCATTGTGTGAATGCAAATGTTTATTTTTGAGATTTATTAAAAATGATAGAAAGTGAGGAAATTCTCGGACGAACCTTCGGGATAGGAAAAATGATACGGATAAAATTCATGAATAAGTAAATATTGGTGGGCTATGTGCGATACCACGGTAATTATCATTGTAGGTGGGCTGTGTGCGATACCACCGTGATTATCATTATTGGTGGGCTGTGTACAATACCACCGTAATTATTATTATTGGTGGGCTGTGTGCGATACCACCGTGGTTATCATTATTGGTGGGATGTGTGCGATACCACCGTGTGAATTATTAATGGTGGGCTGTGTGCGAAACCACCGAGTATCTAATATTATTTCGAAGTGTTCATCGAGAAACTTGTCTAAGTGAAATTACATGTGGCTTTGTGGTGATAAGTGCAGGGTATAAGTGCATGTAAATGTGAGCAAGGTTTTATAATATGTGTTTGGGATGTGGTAAGGTTTGAAATGAGTAAGTATGGATATGAGGGTTTGAATTGTTTTTATTTAGTATGTAATGTTCTTGATTGATAAGTATGTGGTATGATGTTTATTGTTTACATATAGACTTACTAAGCTTAAAGCTTACCCCCTTCTCTTTTCCCTTGTTTTATAGTGTCAAAGAGTCAGCTCGGGATACAGAGATAGTCAGAGGATCACCCATACTATCCACACATTTTAATATAGTTAGATTTCGCATTTTGAGTATGGCATGTATAGGGACTTAGTCTTAGATTTAATGTCATATTGTTTTGGCCAAATGTGTTGGCCTATTTAAGGATGAATTCTTTTGTATAAGGCCATAATAGATGGCTCTTTCTTATTAATCTATGAAATGATGAGGTTATTAATGAATGTGCAAGTTGCATGGTTAATTTATTTGGTTTAATTATGCATAAATGAGTTGGTGGCTTGATGTGGTTTATGTTTGTACAAGTTGGGGTGGCAGAAAATGCTTGGCAAATAGCCTTGTCCATGTCCACACGGGTAGACACACGGGCGTGTGTCTAGGCCATGTGCGACACACGGTCTATCCCATGTGCGTGTAGTTAGGCCGTGTGTCCCCCTGCATGCTAAGTTGGTAATTCAGAATGCCCAGTAGTGACCACAAGGGCTAAGACACGACCGTGTGTCTCAACCGTGTGGAATGCACGGCCATAGGACATGGGCTTGTGCCAAGGCCGTGTGAATTCTGCACCTGAATTTAGGAATTTAATTCGCCACACGGTCTAAGGACACGGGCGTGTGCCTTGGCCGTGTGACCTTAATAAGTTGATGACGTTAGAAACAGAATGTCAATGTTTTTGCACACGGGCTAAGACACGGGCGTGTCTAGGCCGTGTGAGCCTGTAGGTTCGAACTGAGAAATAAATCTACACGGGTGTGGAACACGGGCATGTGATGTGCCACACGGACGTGTCCCTTCTTCTACACGGGCGTATGGACTGTTTGATGAGAATTTTTTAAGTCTTTCTAAAGACCTTCTAAAGAACTCGATTTGGTTCCGAACCATTTCTAATGTGTGTTTTGGGCCTCGTAAGCCCATATTAAGGATTTTGAGTTAAAGATTAAAATTTGTTAAAATTTGAACGAACATTTATGGATGGTGAATGCATGTTAGTATGTGTTTTAGTAAGGTAACGCCTCGTACCCTATGCCGATGTTAGTTTCAGGTAAAGGGTGTTACATTTAGTAGTATCAGAGCCAGGTTTAGCCAGTTCTCGGACTACCGTAGCGTGTGTGAGAGTCTTGCTATACACTATTATGATAGTGTGGTGACTCCTGACAATTTTAAACTGTGTTTTCATATAGTAAATGGATCTCGACTGAGCTGCTGCTGATGATGCTTCTAGTAATGCGTCGGCTCCCGCGCAAAGGACCGCGCCAGTTGAAAGTAGACCTGAGACCTTGGGTCAAGGAGAAGAGGCTCGGGAAGCCTTTCTCCATATGATGAGTAACTGGTATACTGAGTTTATTCGAGCAAATCGTAATGCTCAACCTCCTCCACCCCCTCCTATACCTCAGTCGGTTCCCGTCGTTCCTCAAGGTATAGATTTGGTAAGAATGACCAAACCCCCGGTCGATAAGATTCGAAAGCAAGGGGCCGAAGAATTTAGAGCCAACATAGATGATGACCCCGAGAAAATAGAGTTTTGGCTCGAGAATTCTATGCGGGTGTTTGATGAACTTTCTTGCACGCCCTAGGAATGCTTAAAATGTGCAGTATCATTACTGAGGGACTCGGCATACCGCTGGCAGAAAATGTTGACATCTGTAGTTCTAAGAGAGAGTGTGACATGGGACTTCTTCTTAGAAGAGTTCTGAAAGAAATACATAAGTCAGCGGTTCATCGATCAGAAACGGAAGGGGTACCTCGAGTTGAAGCAAGGCAAAATGTCTGTGGCAGAGTATGAACGTGAATTTGTCAAACTCAGTAAGTATGCTCAAGAGTGTGTATCTACTGAAGCTATTATGTGTAAAAGATTCAAAGATGGGCTGAACGAGGATATTAGATTGTTAGTTGGGATATTAGAATTGAAAGAATTTGTAGTATTGGTCGATAGAGCTTGCAAGGCTAAAAAGCTGAACAGGGAAAGGAGAAAAGCTATGAGTGAGGCTCGAGATGCAAGGAAGAGGCCGATGAGTAAGTCGTTCCAATCCCAATCAAAGAGGTCCAAAGAAATGAACCCTCGGACGACCGCTTTAGCTGAGTATTCACACCGGGATCTTGGTAAAACATACTCGAGCTCTAGAGTTCAAGCCACCTCGATGACAAGTGTGGGCAATGCGAAGTAAAATAAACTCGAGTGTTAGAATTGTGGTAGACAACATATTGGGGAGTGTTGGGTAAACAATCGAGCTTGCTACAAGTGTGGTTCACTAGACCACTTCATACGAAACTATCCTGAGATAGATGAGAAAGATAAAAAAACAAGAAGTGAGAGCGAGTAATGCCCCTTCGAGGGGCAGACCACAAAGGAACCCGGGAAGTGGGGCTAGCAGTAAAGGTGCGTCTAGAGATTTTGCTGTGAGATCAGAGGGTAGAGTGCCTGCAAGGACTTATGCCATACAAGCTCGTGAGAATGCATCATCCCCCGACGTGATTACGGGTATATTCTCTCTTTACGATACTAATGTCATTACTTTAATTGACCCCAGATCCACTCATTCTTATGTTTGTGTGAATTTGGTAAATAGTAAGAAATTACCTGTTGAATTGGCTGAATTTGTGATTAAGGTGTCAAATCCTTTAGGCAAGTATGTGTTAGTAGATAAGGTTTGTAGGAATTGTCCTTTGACGATTCAAGGTCATTGTTTTCTGGCTAATTTGATGTTGTTGCCATTTGACAAGTTTGATGTTATCTTGGGCATGGATTGGTTGACATTACATGATGCTAAGGTAAATTGTAGATAGAAAACTCTTGAGTTGAAATGTGAAAATGGTGAGATTCTTTGGGTTGAAACAGATAACTCAAATAAGATGTCTGTGGTGATTTCGTACATGTCTGCTCAGAAGTGTATAAGAAAAGGGTGTGAAGCATACCTTGCATATGTGTTGAATCTTTGAGATGGTCGAGTCGAAGCTTGAAAGCGTGCCGATGTTTGTGAGTTTCGGATGTATTCCGGAAGAATTACCTGGGTTGCCTCCGGTTAGAGAAATTGAGTTTGCTATTGATCTGGTACCCAGGACGGCACCGATTTCCATTGCTCCATATAGAATGGCTCCGACTGAATTAAAAAAGTTAAAGGCTCAGTTACAAGAGTTTACCGATAAGGGATTTGTTAGACCGAGTTTTTCTTCCCGGGGTGCTCCTGTATTGTTTGTAAAGAAGAAAGACAGAACAATGAGGCTTTGTATTGATTACCATCAACTTAACAAGGTAACTATAAAGAACAAGTACCCATTGCCGAGAATTGATGTTTTGTTCGATCAACTGAAGGGAGCAACCGTGTTCTCCAAGATAGATTTAAGATCCGGTTACTATCAGTTGAGAGTCAAAGAATCCGATGTGTCAAAAACTGCCTTTAGAACGAGGTATAGACACTAGAAATTTCTTGTGATGCCTTTCAGTCTAACTAATGCACCAGCTATATTTATGGATTTGATGAACCGAATCTTTCGACTGTATTTGGATAAGTTTGTAGCAGTATTCATAGACGATATATTGATTTATTCCCGAGATGAGGCCGAGCATGCCGAACACTTAAGAACGATATTGCAGACTTTACGAGAGGAGAAATTGTTTGCTAAGTTCAGTAAAAGTGAAATTTGGCTTCGTGAAGTCAGATTTTTGGGACACATAGTTTTAGGTGATGGTATTCGGGTTGATCCGAGCAAAATTTCAGCGATTGTTGATTGGAGACCGCCAAAGATTATATCCGAGGTTAGAAGCTTCTTGGGCTTAGCTGGGTATTATCAACGCTTTGTCGAGGGATTTTCGATGATTTCTTCCCTAATGACTAAGTTGTTGCAAAAGAATGTTAAGTTTGAATGGGCCGATAGATGTCAACAAAGTTTCGAGAAGTTGAAGACACGATTAACTGAAGCACCGATTTTAGTACAACCTGAGTCGTGAAAGGAGTTTGTGATCTATAGTGATTCGTCATTGAATGGTCTTGGTTGTGTGCTGATGCAAGAGGGCAAAGTAGTAGCTTATGCCTCGAGACAGTTAAAACCACATGAGAAGAACTATCCGATGCATGATTTGGAATTGGCCGTCGTCGTTTTTGCTTTAAAGATTTGGCGTCATTATTTGTATGGTGAGAAATGTCGAATATTTACCGATCACAAAAGTTTAAAGTACCTGATGAACCAAAAGGATTTGAATTTACGACAACGGAGGTGGCTCGAATTATTGAAGGATTATGAGTTGGTAATTGATTACCATCCAGGGAAAGCGAATGTGGTCGCTGATACTTTGAGCAGAAAATCCCTGTATGCTTTGAGAGCTATGAGCACGAGTTTAGCTTTGTCTGAAGATGGTTCAATTTTGGCCGAGTTAAGGGCTAGACCGTTGTTTCTTCATCAGATTTGTGAAGCTCAAAGAAATGATAGTGGAATACAAGCTAGGAGAGCTCAGTGTGAATCGAGAAATAACTCTGATTTTCTGGTTGATTCAGATGATTGTTTGATGTTTCATGACAGAGTTTGTGTCCCGAAAGATAATGAGTTGATTCAGAAAATTTTACATGAGGCACACGATGGTTGTTTGTCAGTACATCCGGGCAGTACAAAAATGTATAATGATTTGAAGAAATTGTATTGGTGGCCGGGTATGAAAAGAGACATCTCCGAGTTTGTTACAAGGTGTTTGATCTGTCAACAAGTGAAAGTCAAGCATCAAGTACCTTCGGGTTTACTTCAGCCAGTGATGGTTCCCGAATGGAAATGGGACCGAATCACGATGGATTTTGTAACGGGGTTACCTATGACTCTGAAAAAAAGATGTTGTGTGGGTAATCGTTGATAGATTAATGAAATCGGCTCACTTTATACCGGTACGTGTTGATTACTCACTTGACAAGTTGGCTGAGCTGTATATTGTCGAAGTTGTGAGATTACATGGGGTGCCTATGTCCATTATTTCGGATAGAGATCCAAGGTTTACTTCGAGGTTTTGGAAAAAGTTGTAAGAAGCCTTGGGTACAAAATTGAATTTCAGTACTGCGTTCCATTCGCAAACCGATGGTCAATCCGAAAGAGTGATTCAAGTTCTCGAGGATATGCTCTGATGTTGTATTTTAGAATTCGAAGGTAGTTGGGAAAAATATCTACCTTTGGTTGAATTTACCTACATTAACAGTTATCAATCGAGTATACAGATGGCATCGTACGAAGCATTATATGGTCGCAAGGATCGGACTCCTTTGTATTGGACCGAGCTTAGTGAAAAGCAAATTCACGGGGTTGATTTGGTTAAAGAAATCGAAGAGAAATTGAAAGTGATCCGTGATAGTCTGAAAGCTGCTTCAGACCAACAGAAGTCATACGCGGATTTGAAAAGGAAAGAAATTGAGTTTTAGGTGGGCGATAAAGTATTCTTGAAAGTATCCACGTGGAAGAAAATATTGAGATTTGGTCGAAAGGGTAAATTGAGTCCGCGATTCATAGGGCCGTATGAGATTATTGAAAGGATTGGACTAGTAGCATACTGGTTAGCTTTACCGGCAGAATTGGAGAGAATACACAACATGTTTCATGTATCGATGTTTCGACGATATCGTTCTGATCCTTCGCATGTGATTCCTCCAACCGAAATTGAGATACGACCGGATATGACCTACGAAGAGGAACCAATTAAGATTTTGGCTCGAGAGGTTAAACAGTTGAGGAACAAAAGCATAGCCTTAGTGAAAGTGTTGTGGCAAAAGCATGGTGTAGAAGAGGCTACGTGGAAACTAGAAGAAGCCATGAGAGAACAGTACCTAAACCTCTTTATTAGTAAGATTTTCGGGGACGAAAATCCCTAAAGGGGGGAGAGTTGTAATAGCCCGATTTTGGGGCTAGTCAAAACAGTGGTTTTGGAACCACTAATCCGAGGTTGGAGAAATTATTTTTAATATTATTTTATGAGTTATGGCATGATTATATGATTACATGAAAATTCTGGTGCATTAATTTTAGTGATTGTATGCTTAATTGCGAAAAAGGACTAAATCGCATAAAGTACGAAAGTTTTATTTTATAAGCTAGAGGTGTTAAATAGCTTTACAACCTTGATTGGAGGTCCTTAAGGTGCAATTAGGCCTTTCTAAAGGTGACAGCCAGCCATAGGGGGGACAAGAAGTTAAATTAGTCAATGTTTGGTGATATTAGGTAATGAAATGAATAAAAAAAAACAATCATCTTTTTTTTCCTATCATCTTCTTCCACCAATTTTTCACTCAAGCATAAGGATTTGGAAACTTGAAATTTCAGCAACTTATCATCCTTTCAAGTAAGTGATTTTGGTGGTTTTTCTTAATAATTTTTGTACTTTTGGAACCCCTAAAGCTTAAGCTAGCTAATGATGGGACTATTTTGCAAAATGGTTGAGAGTCTAGGGTTTTACCATGTAAGTATTTATGTGTTTGCTGAAATTTTATGGAAGAAAATGAATCTTAGTGGGTTAATGAACAACTTTTGTGAAAGGATTTTTGCATGAAAACTCCTAATAGGACTATTTTGTAAAAGTTATAAAATAGGTGGTAAATGTGTGAAATAATTGAAATCTTGAGTTGCTATAAGAAGGAATGTGGATCGGCAAGGCTTGGGTGTGTGAAAAATGAACACATTTCATTTTACGAGCCTAGGGGTAAAATCATAATTTTGTGAAAGACTAGGGGCAAAATGGTAATTTTGCCAAAATAGGAATTTTGGAGTGATTTGAATAATGTGGTTAATTAATAAATTAAATATGTCATTATAGATCAAGAATAACGTGAAATCAACCTTGACTGAGGAAAAGGCAAGGTTTCGGACTAAATTGCAAATTGGCATATCTTGTATCGAGGTAAGTTTATGTGTAAATGATACGTCCTTATTATGTATGTTTTTATATATTAATGCATTGTGTGAATGCAAATGTTTATTATTGAGATTTATTAAAAATGATAGAAAGTGAGGAAATTCTCAAACGAACCTTCGGGATAGGAAAAATGATACGGATAAAATTATGAATAAGTAAATATTGGTGGGCTATGTGCGATACCACGGTAATTATCATTGTAGGTGGGTTGTATGTGATACCACCGTGATTATCATTATTGGTGGGCTGTGTATAATACCACCGTAATTATTATTATTGGTGGGCTGTGTGCGATACCACCGTGGTTATCATTATTGGTGGGATGTGTGCGATACCACCATGTGAATTATTAATGGTGGGCTGTGTGCGAAACCACCGAGTATCTAATATTATTCCGAAGTGTTCATCGAGAAACTTGTCTAAGTGAAATTACATGTGGCTTTGTGGTGATAAGTGCAGGGTATAAGTGCATGTAAATGTGAGCAAGGTTTTATAATATGTGTTTGGGATGTGGTAAGGTTTGAAATGAGTAAGTATGGATATGAGGGTTTGAATTGTTTTTATTTAGTATGTAATGTTCTTGATTGATAAGTATGTGGTATGATGTTTATTGTTTACATATAGACTTATTAAGCTTAAAGCTTACCCCCTTCTCTTTTCCCTTGTTTTATAGTGTCAAATAGTCAGCTCGGGATATGGAGATAGTCGGAGGATCACCCATACTATCCACACATTTTGGTATAGTTAGATTTCACATTTTGAGTATGGCATGTATAGGGACTTAGTCTTAGATTTAATGTCATATTGTTTTGGCCAAATGTGTTGGCCTATTTAAGGATGAATTCTTTTGTATAAGGCCATAGTAGATGGCTCTTTCTTATTAATCTATTAAATGATGAGGTTATTCATGAATGTGCAAGTTGCATGGTTAATTTTTTTGGTTTAATTATGCATGAATGAGTTTGTGGCTTGATGTGGTTTATGTTTGTACAAGTTGGGGTGGCAGAAAATGCTTGGCAAATAGCTTTGTCCTTGTCCACACGGGTAGACACACGGACGTGTATCTAGGCCGTGTGCGACACACGGTCTATCCCATGGGCGTGTAGTTAGGCCGTGTGTCCCCCTGCATGCTAAGTTGGTAATTCAGAATGCCCAGTAGTGACCACATGGGCTAAGACACGGCCGTATGTTTCAACCGTGTGGAATACACGGCCATAGGACATGGGCGTGTGCCCAGGCCGTGTGAAGTCTGCACCTGAATTTAGGAATTTAATTCGCCACACGGTCTAAGGACACGGGCGTGTACCTTGGCCGTGTGACCTTAATAGGTTGATGACGTCAGAAACAGAATGTCAAGGTTTTTGCACACGGGCTAAGACACAGGCGTGTCTAGGCTGTGTGAGGGACACGGGCCATGGACACGGGCATGTGTTTGGCCGTGTGAAAACCCCTGTAGGTTCGAACTGAGAAATAAATCTACACGGGTGTGGAACACAGGCATGTGATGTGCCAGACGGGCGTGTCCTTTCTTCCACACAGGCGTGTGGACTGTTTGATGAGAATTTTTCTAAGTCTTTCCAGAGACCTTCTAAAGAACTCGGTTTGGTTCCGAACCATTTCTAAAGTGTATTTTGGGCCTCGTAAGCCCATATTAAGGATTTTGAGTTAAAGATTAAAAATTTTTAAAATTTGAACGAACATTTATGGATGGTGAATGCATGTTAGTATGTGTTTTAGTAAGGTAACGCCTCGTACCCTGTGCCGATGTCAGTTACGAGTAAGGGGTGTTACATGACTAATTACCTAATTACCCTTACCTAAATTTAAAATTTTCAAAAAAATATCATGCCATGCACATCCACTATCTCAATTAGTGGTCTAATTACCAAATAAGGACCTCCACTTTAAAGTTCTATAGCTATTTAACACCTTTTGCTAATAGAACCCAACTTTCGCACTTTACTCGATTTAGTCCTTTTTCACAAATTGAGCATACAAACGGTAAAATTTCTTAATGAAATTTTTATATCATAATTATAACATGCTGTAGACCACAAAATAATATTAACATAAATTTTACGACATCAAATTTATGGTCCCAAAACTACGGTTTCGATTTCACTGAAAACGGGTCGTTACATGGATACAGTGGGGCTGGTCCTGTGTATTGACTGAATAAGTAGAGAGTCACTGGTACCATGCTTTGAGAGATTAAAAGCATGGTCTTGAACCCGTTAAACGATCTGATAATGTAAGGTTGCAATAATGGCTAAAGCAACTTGAGGAGCACCAACTATCTGGATCTGAACCTTCAAGGCTGTCATCAGATTTGAATCATGTAAAGACATGGTGAAGTTGGGGAAAAGTGTCACCATAACCAGTCCAGAGTTCAACGTGGCTTCTATCATTGCAATACAGGCATCTTGATATTTTAGATATCTGGAATCCAACAAGGCAATTCTGGCAACCACTGGTTTACCTTCTATTCCATGGTAATTTAAGGCTAAGCGTATAGCACCAAAATGGATGTGAGTGTATCCTGCATCAGCCCATTCTTTTGGAAATTCTGGAGAGATTTCCAAGTTAACAAACTTTTCATTTGAGTCGCCAGAGATTAAATGACTATTAAATTTAGATGCTTGAACGTATTCTCAAACTTGTGTTGGAGAATGTTGGATCAAAGATTTGATACTCTTTATAGGAGAAAAGGTAGGTTTTTTATAAGTACTATAAGGATTTACAGTAGGAAGTTCAGTGGGCTGAACTTTCTCTTCCTCTCTTAAATAGGTGGCTTCATATAAGTGGAAATCTTCTTAGCAGAGTGAGATTTTAGTGGGAAATTAGGCATTGATATGAGAGCATTGGAAACAGATGGACGGGATGAAGAGGTTTCTGTCAGTTTTTTATGAAACTTCTTTTCTGAGAATAAGCTTAGACAAGAGAAAATCATGAACTATTTTGAAAAAACATGGCTCTGATACCAAGATTAAATAGCAGGGATGCTATGCCATAACACAGGCATTTCTCATGGCCATAAAACAGGCACTGCCTTTTAGCTATAAAATCTTAATTCAAAACATCTTCTTGAATCAAAGTAAACTAGCATTTTGACTCTAAATTTGAGTTCTGTTGCGCAGGATCCAATAAATGGCAAGCACAGAGCATACTTTCAAAACTTATTTATAAAATTCTTAATAGTACACACTCGTGACTTATAAAGGAAAAGTACTAAAGTAAAAGTGAAAATTCTTCAAGGTGCTTTAACTGTTGGCATTGGAATGAGGAAACTGTGCACTGTCCATAGAGCTTTCACTCAGGGGCGAAGCCAGAACAATTTTTTAGGGGGGGCGGATGAAATTTTAATTTTTTTATATTTTATATCTTTATAATTTGTAAAGGATTAAATCGAATTTTTATAATTTTAAAGGGCCAAAGTACAATTTTACCTTTACTAATTTAAAATTTTTAAAAAAATTTAAGGGCCTAAATAATAATTTTACATTTTAGGAGGGGCCGAGGCCCATGCCAGCCCCTCTTGGCTTCGCCCCTGCTTTCACTGTAGTTGTCTTTACACGTATCCTCATCTTTTTACTTAGCTTTATTGTCCCTTTATCGGCTTATCGATAATAGAAAGAAAACACTTAAAATCTTCGACATTAATTATATAGTTCATTTGCGAAAAAGACTAAGGGTCCGTTTGTTTGCCAGTAAAATATTTTCCGGAAAATGATTTCAGGAAAATGATTTACTTTTCTGGAAAATGGTTTACTGAAAATATTTTCTGGTGTTTGGATGAATCTGTGTAAAATATTTTCTGTTGTTTGGCAGATTTCTTGAAAATATTTTTCGAAAAAGCTGTTTTTACATATATTAATAAATTTATATACATATTAATAAATTTTTATTTTAAAGGCTTCGTTTGTTTGCCAGTAAAATATTTTCCGAAAAATGATTTTTATGTATTATTTTCTAACATTGTTTGTATATTGTCATATGTATTTTTTTGTACATTTTGATGTATATAATTATGTATGTTTTTCACTTAAAACCAATTCATTTATTCGAGTTGACTCGAAAAATCGAACAATTCAACTTGAATGACTCGAGTTTTTTATAATTAAAAAATTAGAAAATAGTTTTGATAATTTGATACAAAATTAAAAAATAAAATAAAATGATGTGTCTCTGCTTGGAGTGGAATAGTGGGAGTTTGTGGCAACTCATCCTTGATGGATTTTTGTAAAAACATTTGGTGTTTGTCTCAATTCAATACCCAAACCGATGTTCAAACACCGATTGAAACTAGGAAGTTAATTAACAAATTTTAAAGAGAGTAAAGTAGATATATAATAAATGGTACACACAATTTATTATAGTAATTCATATACTACTTTTACTCTTGTTCAATGATGATTTTATTCAAAAATCATATTGACTAAATTACAATAGATAATTGTAACCCAACAAAAAAAAAACCTTCAAAATTACAATCACACTCACCCCAAAAACATCACTTACAATCAGAGTTTACTATCTGCAGAATACTTAGGATACAAGAGTACAACAATACATATATTAATAGATTTGAAAATCACAAAACAAGCTCTCACACAGTTTAAATTCAATCTTTTATCTATAATTTGAATTTTGAATGCTAGCTTTCAGCTCCAAACAAATTCAAAATAACTGTATCACCAAGTCAAACAAGATAAAGATAAAGCCTGCTATCAATAAAATACTCATCTTCCTTCTCCCATGCAAAACTAAATTCTCTAGTTAATCATTTAAAAAAACATATTTCATAAAAGTTGTTAATCATTTACTTTTGAATTTTGAATTTTAATTATTAGGCTTGTGTTATCTGTGACATGTGGAGACCCTAACTTATGTAAGTGTAAGATGAATTATACAACAAAATCCACCAAATACATAAAGCTAAGTCCTCCAAGAGATAAACAGCACAGGAAGGGACAGGATATGTACTTCAAGGGAAACTAGGAAAGACTTCTGAAATATTACCATATGCATTTAGCTTGTGTCATCAAGTTGAAATTACTTAAGTGCCCCACATCAACAAAATGGTTCATAGAGTAGAAACACTTTAGATGAAACAAGTCAGATGATGCTAAACATTTTAATAGGATAAGCCATTCAAACAATAACAAGCAGGAGACAAAGATCTTGCAACTGAAGACAGAGTAACACACCTGTTTCTCAAGCTCCCTAACTCTAGTTTCTGCTTCCTCACTTCTTTCTTCAGCAGAACGAAGCTGCACAGTTTCAAATGAAAAATGTCGTGTATCAAAAAAACTATAGCGTGAACATAATTATTTATTTACGACATGTGAAAAGTAGATAGCCTTTTCCTTGTGAATTGTGATCCGTAAATACAATTTCAAGCTGTAGGCAGTGATAGAAGGAATTCAAGTTCCAGAAAGATCAAGATAAGAGAACGGTGGTAGTGATTTTTTATGGTTTAACAATTAACAAGCATGAAGGTAATTACATTATAAAGTGCATATATATAAAGCTAGTTATCCTTCAAATTATATCAAGGAAAGATAAATGAATACAAGCTCAAAACCCCCCAAAATAGTTCTCATACTGAGCTTGAGATGATGTTAAAACTAAAATCTATCTGACTAATGTATATATGTCGAGAATATCACAAGTCCTTCATTTAAATGTTCAAAAACATGCTGCTGTTTCATTCAAATTTTATGGTTTAATGCTTTGATAGGCCTTCTTTCATGTTTACTATTGTTTAATTTTCATTTTTTGCCTACAGTCTGAAGCTTGGTACTGCCCCATGGACAATTAAACATGAGAAAAGATGAAATAAGGCGAAATATAAACCAATGTACAATAGTTCATAGATGAGGGTGCTTGTGAATTATGTTAGTTGTATTATCATAAGTTTATTATCATAAGTATAAATCTTAAGCTTGTTCACTAAACAAATTCAACCAACTTTCAGAGTTTATTATCTTAAGTATAAATATTAAGCTTATTATACACATAAGCACGTACTCATCAAGACTAATAGATATACAAAAATGCACACACATGCATGTTGCACCTTATTTCACTCGAGCAAAAGCGCTTTTCTTTAGCGCTTTGTGCCTTAGTCAATACAAGGGTTGAACGCGTGAGAGTGCACACCTTGCCCTTAACAAAACCACATTTGCCATCTATCAATTTGTAAAACCAATCAAACATGGATACTATTAATGAGTTCTCTATGTTCTAAGCTAAGAGCCAATACTTTCTTCCTTATACACACACAAAAACAATCAACATTCAAACAAAAGAACAACATTCAAAAACATCTAATTACATCAAAAACATAAGCTTGGAATGAATTAGTACGCGTTATTCAAACAAATGTCATCACCTTTCTCTCTTTTTTTTCTTTTTTTTTGAATTTAACGATGAGAATCCAAAATCAGCAGATGAACAAGGAAAATTTTAAAAAATCGAATTTATTTTACAGAATTCTCAATTATTTACTCCATTTCAAAGAAATCAAATGCGGGAAAATTGAATCCTAACCTGTAAATATCAAAATTGAGCTCTCTGTAGAAGATGCCCGAGAACTCATCTCTCAAGGTCTGAATAGCGTAACCCATATTCACGTAATAATCTTGCTTCTCCTCTTCCTCTTTGCTGGGCTTCGATCCTCGCTTCACCGAAGTTGAAAATTGTAGGTACAACATCAAGTTTTGGCTCAAACCCGAAACCGTACTGCCGGCATCTTTAACACCGACCCTAGCGTTGGTCCTTGGCCAATCTTTCTCGTCGTCGTTCTTCGAAATCGCACAACTCTTGAGGAATTTAGGGCGAGGGTAGGGTACCTGGCAAATTTGCTAAGAGATTGAAAAAAAAAAAGATAGATAACAAAAATCGGAATGATCAAGAGAAAAAATGGGTAGATTACCCGCAATGGCACAGATTTGCAACCCAAGGGGACGGGAAGGGAAAGGGAAGGGAAGGGAAAGGGGGAGAAGAAGGCGTCATTTTTCGGAAAATGTCTTACCGAAAAAAAAAGTGTAAGACATTTTCCCACAAGAAGGCCTCATTTTCCGTGTTTTGGAAAAGCTTTTACAAGGGAATTTATTTTCCACCAAACAAACGGTGGAAAATGATGAAAATATTTTCCAAAAAATCTTTTACAACCAAACAAACAGAGCCTAATTTCAAATTTCAACAAAAATTAGGAAATCCATTTACACTTTCATCATTAACCGCTTCTGGTCGCCCTACTTTCCACCCTTACAAAGTAAACTTTTTTTCCTTTCATTAAATATTTTAGAGGGATTACATTATATTGAAAACAAATAATTCCATTTAAAGAAAAGTTAAAAGCTTGTATGACTTCTGTTGAGATAAACATTTGCCGTACAGGACTTGTGTTGATATTCATGTTTACCCATTCTCCATGGTCTTTTACACAAAAGATAATAATAAAAATTTATTATTGCCGATAGCCACATTGATGTAGTGGTTAAAAAGTGGCGTTGGCACCACATTTAGGGCTCAAATATTATTAATTTATGGTTTTTATCAAATAGTCCAAAATCAAAATATCACTAGTTAAATATAAATTACATGTTAATGGGTTAGGTTATCCGTCTAAGCTCGAAAGCCTATCCGAAATTTGGAGAGGGTTAAAGCAAAAATATTAGGCTCGAAAAATGGGTTAGGAAAAAAAAATAGGTCCATTTAAAATATGGGTCGAGCTTAGGCTTAAACATCCAATGCCTGAGCCTGGCTCGGCTCGGCCCATTTTTAAGTTAATAATGTTTTATGTTGTGTTATTTATGTATATTATGTAATTTATAACACATAAAAAATAAATCTATAGTAGTATATATACTACTATTATGATGTAAACATTAACAATTGTTAAGGTGACTATATATAAAACTTTAATAAATAAAAATATATAAAAGTATTAAATAGTAAATTAAAAATAATATAAATATATTTTTTAAAATTTAAAAAAAAATGGACGAGGGTAAAATGGTCTTGGGTTAGCCACTTATAAATATGGACGGGTTTGGGCAAAATGTTATATTCATAATTCGAGTCAGGCTAAGTTTGGATAAATATAAAGTGTGTTAATATCATGCATATACTCAACCCAACTCATAAAACCTTCTGATTACATGGAAGTAAAGAGCAAAGCTCCTAGCAACCCAATTCGCGACCTTGTTTCCACTCTTTGAATAGGAAAAATGGCATAATGATTTTTTTGGCCCTTTAACTTTACAGAAAAAGTCATTTTAGTCATGCATTTAATTTTTTTTGCTTTTTTTAGCTTTTAAATTTGTATTTTTTTGTCAAATCATCCCAAAATAGATGAAAAGGTTAATGTTTTTTAACTTTGCTGATGTGGCATACATATGGATTGCCATGTGGATGACACATCAGTATTTAATTAATATTTTTAAAATTTTAAAATTCAAAAAATATATACAAAATATTTTTAAGAATTAAAAATCATTAAAATTATATAAAAATTATAAAAATTATAACGAAAATATATTTTTATATTTTCTAAATTTAAAAAAAAAATATGCGACATATCATACACGTGACAATCCACATGTATACTACATTGCAAAGTTAACAAACGTAAATGTTTTCATCCCTTTTGGGGTGACAAAAAATATAAGTTTAATAATTAAAAGAGGTAAAAATTTAAATGAAAAACTAAAATAATTTTTTTTTTGTAAAATTAGAAAGACAAAAAAATTATTATGCCAAAGGAAAATGATTAAGAAGAGAAGTATCCTTTAGAACGACCATGAAATCAATTAAGGGACAAAAATGAAAGTACTTTCCGTGGGGAAATCAATTAAGGAACCTATTACTGGACTGGGCTTAATACCGATCCAAGTAATTTCAAATTTGTATGATACGAGTTTGACATTCAAGTAATTATAAATTGGATCAAATTTGAGAAATCTGATTGAATTATTCTAATTTCCAAAAGTGGCATGGTAGAGCCACACAACACATGGGAGGTCAGCTGTTAGGTAAGCTTGTACAATATATAAACAGTCCATAAAACATCACGACAACCGCAAAACATTATAAGTTTCAGTCCCAGTTTTATGCAGCTCCAAATGTGATGATAAGATAAAGAGGAACATGGTCCGCCAACTAATATGAGCCAAAGCTGCACATGGCTGGTTTTTCTGCTACACTCACGAACCCCTCTTTCTTGCCTCTACTATGCCAATTATTAATTAATATATATATATATATATATATATCTCACCATAGCTTGTACGAGCAATATGTATGTATGTGGTTAATATGATATTATTATAGACGAAGCTATCAATGGATTGGCTTTTATAGAGGTAATGCAATAATTTAGTAATAACATTTTTGTGGGATTCGTTAGTTTATTTTGTTTAATTAGTGGTTCCATAATGGATCAGTTAGGGAGTGATTTGGTTCCTGTAGTGGCTCAAGACAAGGGGACAATGCTTTATTTTTTTGAGCCAATGGTTGGCCAAATCTGTATCTGAGTTCCAACAACTCTTTGGAAATTAAAAATATATATATTCTCTTAAACATTCATTGAAAGTCATAACCCATTCCATCCAATCCAACACGTCCCGTAAACATAAATTTGAATAAAGTGAACATCACTACGTACTAAAGCCAGACAGGCTTCAATTAATATCCCAAAATCCATTTATACCACCATGAACCAAAACTTGGAGTGAGTGAGTCAAAATGCGAGGCCTACAAGCAGGTTGTGAGGAATGTATAGGGGCAAAGTTATAAGGTAGGGCATCTGGGGAGTATGGGGAGCTGGTTGTCGTTGAAATTTGAGTGCATGCACTCTCGCTATTGATAGCGATTAGTTAGGCACAAGAGGCTTTGGAATACGCACATTGGCGCAGGGGATCCTTTTTTTTCCCTTTCTGCGTGTCTTATATGATGTGGTCTTTGGCTCATGCTCTTTTATCTTTTTGCCAATTTTTGGAATCTGGTCCCTTATTTTTCTACATCATTCTGCTACACTATCTAACCTACTACTCCACATCCCTTTTCTTTCTTCCTTTCTTTATATATATTGTCCAAAGTCTTGAACATTAGAAATTATAAAGATAAGAAAAATACACTAGAACCGCTTCCGCCAACCATTTGCTCCATAATGACATCAGAGAATCAAATTAAATGGATGCCTAATACCAAAAGCAATGTTAATTTGTTCAAGGAATACAGATTTTCTTTAGTTTTTTATTTACCACTTTGAGAGATCGAGATTGAAACTAACTTTTGCATTTAATAGTTTTTTTCTTTCTCATGCTGAATACTAAACCACAAAAATTGACAATGGTATCGGTCTAGAGAAAGCTATTAGACCAGTTGACTTAGAAACTGGACGGTTGAACCAATTCTTTATTTTTAATACTTTTTAATGTTTTATTTAGTTTAATTGAATGGACCAATTAAACTGGTCGAACCGACAAATCGGTGGCCTGACTTAGGGTGGGTTTGGATGGGCGGTGCGTTTACCTGCGGTTAGTGTAAAAACAGCGGTGGTGGTGAGATTAGATATTATAGCGATACTGTAGCGTAAGACAAAAAGTAAGCTAAACGCACCGCACCACACTCAATCGCCCATCCAAACCCACCCTTATTCAACCACCGATTTAGTTCTAAAAGCCATGGTCAAAATATTTCATATTGGCATATTCTAATAGTTGGATAAGTACATTTTTGTTTGATAATATCTAAATGTACAAAAAATGCTTTATATTATCCAGTACTTAAAAAATTGGAGATAAAAATTAAAAAAAATTTATCAATAATAAGGAGAGGGCCCCACAACTATCGCTTTATTTGTGGAAGATCGAAAAGATTTTATTCAACATGAAAATGAGTCTAACGATCTGATGACTATTCTCATTATCCAACAGTTGGTATGATGTCATATGTTTTTAGGGGTTTAAATGACTTTTTTTAAAATTTAAAAATTTATATTTTTTTAATGATTTTTATAATTTTTTATATTTTATTAAAATTTTATATTATTTATAAGTTTTTTATTAATTTTTATAGATTTTTAAATATATTTTATTAATTTTATAGTTTTTTTTATAATTATTAGATTTTTATAATTTTTAACAAAGTTTTTATGATTTTTTTATAATTTTTATAAGTTTATATCAATTTTAATATTTTTCAAATTTTCAAATTTTTATAATTTTTTAAGAATGCTTATACATTTTTATAAAATTTTATTAAATTTACAATTTTTATAACTTATTAGAATTTTATAATATTTATAAGTTATTATTATTTTTTATAACTTTTATAAATTTATATCAATTTTTTAGTATTTTATAATATTTAATAATTTTTTGTGATTTTTAATTATTTTTATGAGAAAAATACTATAGTAAGGTAAAAGTTACCATATATCATCATCTCATTAGTTTATCAATTTACTTTAATGGTCAACGTAGTCAACCACAAATTCCATTAACTGAGGGGCTTAATTGATTATTTTAGTTAATGGTAGGGCTTAATTTGGTGTGAATTTAATACAATGACTTAATTGATTTTTTCTCATTTTTTAAGGGTTTTTTTTGACATACAAAACTTTTTAAAATTATTTGTGTTATGTCAACACGAAAGTATCATATGAGTTAGCACACTAACATCATTAAAATAAAATAAAATTTTAGTCAAATTTTCTATTAAAAAATAAAGATAAATTAAACGTATACATTCCTTAATTTTCTCTTAAGACTTCCAAAGCATGATAAGAACATTAGCTTCCTAAATTCAACCTTGCTAAAACTTTTTAAGAAAATTAGCATCAAAACTAATATCGACTAAGTTTCAATCAAATTTATTATATTTTCAACTTCTATTTTTCTAAAAACTTACAACCTAAATATTATCAATTAAACAAATGCTAGTGAGACGAAGGCCCTCATAGCCGTCTGAAAACCATAAATAAAGTGCCGGCCATTCACTAAAACAGTGGAGAACCGTTCGATCGGATGACTTCTCCATTAATGGAGTCCAAAATCATTAGATGGACCGTCACGTCGTGACTTGTATCAAGTGGTCCAAAACTTAAGCACTTGTACACAGATAAAGGAGTGTTATATAATAATAATAATAACATTAATGCAATAAATAGGCAGCGACCCCACTCCCACCCTCCTCAATTTTCCTCCTTATTACCACTCTCAGATCCCACACCCCATTTGCCCACAAAAATTATAAGAAAAGAGAGAGAGCTGAATCTACACTTGTATTATTTTTTATTATGGCTCTGCTGACTTTCTCGCCGGAGGCGGCGGCGGAGCCCATGAAACAACCGCCGAAGCGCCGGAGAAAGCAAGTGAAAAAGCAAAAGCAACCCACCACGTCTTCTTGGGATCAAATCAAGAACTTGCTCACTTGCAAACAGATGGAAGGGTCCAAAGTCCACGACCCTTCGAAGAACAATAACCCGGCGCCGCCTCATCATCATCAACATGGCTACTCAAAGCTGGGTTCCTCTTGTAGCTCCATCTGCAGCTTCAGGGACGTCGTTCATGGCAACACGAGGGTTGTTCACAGAGCTGATAACTCACCTGAGAGTAGCACAGTAGGTCAAGAAACTGCGCTGCTCAGACGCAAAGCTGTTAATGGGTCGTCGTCGCGGTCCTTGTCGGGGTCAACAAGATCCAATAACAGCACCACCACCTCGTCTTCTTCAAGAGCTATTCAATTCAGGAAGCTTTCTGGGTGTTATGAATGTCATACGATCGTTGACCCCAGCAGGTATACTATATAAATATAGAATAAAATAATTTGAAATTTTTTCTCATTTTGCAGAACTTAATTTAGAAAATGTGAAAAATTGCAGGTATCCATCGTCAAGAACAAACATCTGTGCCTGCTCACAGTGCGGAGAGGTGTTCCCAAAAATTGAAAGCTTGGAACTTCATCAAGCAGTTCGCCATGCAGGTACTGTAATTTCTATACCTATTTTATATTCCTGAAATTGACTAGATAGAGTATTACTTAGTCATTAAAATTGTTTATCCAAAGTTACAGAAATTAAAATGAAAACTTTGCAACTTCGACAAATCAGTGGGTTAAATTGCCCACCACCCATTTCGGAAAAGACTGAGGCATATGACGTGGCAAGTAGTGTGTATGGTAACGCTAAATTTGCAGGGTTTTGTGAGGACCGTGCCCCACCGACAAGTGAAATTAATGTTTATTATTTTCTTTTAATTTGATCCCAGTCTTTTCTTTTGTTGGTTTAGTTTCGGAGTTGGGTCCAGAAGATTCGGGCCGGAACATTGTGGAAATTATTTTCAAATCCAGCTGGCTAAAGAAGGACAATCCGATCTGTAAGATCGAACGGATATTGAAAGTCCACAACAACCAACGCACCATCCAACGGTTCGAGGACTGCCGCGACGCAGTGAAAACGCGCGCCCTTAATAGCACTAGAAAGAACCCCAGGTGCGCCGCTGACGGCAACGAACTCCTCCGTTTCCATTGCACAACCTTGTCCTGCTCCCTCGGCGCTCGCGGCTCCTCCAGTTTGTGTGGCTCCATCCCCGGCTGCGGCGTCTGCACCATTATCAGACAAGGGTTCCAAAACAAAGGCGGAGGGTCCGCGCCAGCCGCAGAATTCAAGGGTGTCGTCACAACGGCTAGTAGCGGTAGGGCCCACGACTCAATTAAGCGTACGGACGGACGTAGGGCCATGCTGGTTTGCCGTGTGATCGCGGGAAGGGTGAAGCGAGTGGCGGAGGAAGCGCCGCCGTTGGAGGACGAGAATAGCAGCGGCGTATCTTCCTCGGCTGTTTCGTACGACTCTGTAGCTGCGTACGCCGGGGTTTACTCCAATCTGGAGGAGTTAGTTGTCTTTAATCCAAGGGCTATCCTTCCTTGCTTCGTAGTCATTTACAAAGCACTTGAATCTGGACTGATATGAAAACTCAAAATATCATTATCTTCATAGAATTTGTCTAATCAAACGATGCTCATTAACAGTGTACATAAACTTTGATCTTGCGTTGTGCCACACGAGATCAAACCCCTTTCTTTTTGGAATTGAATTATAATGTTTGTTAGCTCAACTGCTTAACCGCATACGTGGCAGCTGATTCCTGTTGCGCCAAATTAAATATTTGATGGTTACATAAAAAAAATTTAATTTCAATTTAATTAATTTTGTTTTTCTTTTTTGAATAAATTAACAGACACTGAAATCCTTGATTGCTGGTTTCTGATGAACTGACACAGGCGGTGTGTAATAAATAGACAAAGCAACGCCAAAATTTTCCTCTTCTTCTTGTAGTCAGTCTCTATATTTTATGATAATTTTTGTATTTTTAAAATTTAAAATTTTAATCCTCCGTCAAATTCATTAAGCTTATTTTGTTTGACATTAAATTCATAAGTTTTACTATTTTTAAATTTTAATGTGTCAAATATATTATTATATATGTAATATCATATTAATTTATTATTTTCAAATATTACTCACTAAAACTCTAGTTAATGGATTAACAACTTTCATTTATTTCAAGATTAAAATTTTAAAAATTGAAAAGTTTAAGGACTTATAATGATTCAATTGGAGAATGTAGATTAAATCTACAGCTATATGCATAGTACAAAACTAGTAATTAAATTTAATTAAATCGATAGAACTACTACTTTTAAGTCAAAACTAAAATTTTAAAAGTATAGGGATTAAATTTGACCAATTTAACAGGGAACTAAAATTGATTAAAAATTTTAAAATGCAGCCATTGAATCGTCTCCTTTCACAGTCTTAATTCACTTACCTACACACACTGCATTTTTTTATGGGTTGATGGTACCAAAAATAAATTAGAATTATTATATAATATATACCGATAAATAATTTTTTTTTAAAAAAATGGTCACATATTTGCTTTTTTTAAATATTAAAAATTTCAATAATTGTCCTTTTTAACATTATTTGAGTAATGATTTCCCATGTATAAACCTGAGTTAATTCAAAAGAGGAAAAAGAAATGTATTGAAGAGCAGCATAATTAAGAGGCACGTGAGATGATCTTGGAATAATTGCAAAATTAGAGGCGTGGACTTTTGTACAAAGGATTGAGAAAACGAGATGAATGAAGAAATGGTGGACATATGATAATTGCAGACACGTGCATTAGCCATATGCACAATCAATGCGTTCTTCTTGTTTTATGTGTTTAGACTTTAATTACTGTAATCGCTGGTGATTTTACTCAAAACTTGGCACTCCTAAACTAATTCTTAATTTTGTACTCATCATGTCATCAGAAGCTTCCCCCTCTCTAACTCAGTTTTATTTTGAATAATTACGATTTTGTTAAAAAATATCAGTTTGATTTCCCAATGAATCTGATAAAACTCATTTGAAATCTTTTTTAATATCACGGGCGGTCGGGAAGGATTTAGGTGTGTAATCCTTTTCTATAAATTAATATTCACCAAGGAACTTGAATTGCTATCTTTTTATTAATTTATTGATATAATTTTTTTAAACGGTTAATTATTGTTAATTTTTTTGCATATAAATAGTCGAATAATTAAGTTTTAAGACAATGATTTTAACAGTATTATCTAATTGGATTAATATCTTATCTTTTACACAGTACAATGATTATATTTTATAAATTAAAGTGATTAATTTTTTAATTTTTCGAAATACATAATTAAATAAAAGATGGAATTTAAGAAGGTAAATAAAAATCAAGTAGTGAGGGCAAGGTGGGCATGGTCAGTCCTAATCAAAGTTGTTGACGGGAGCTACCATTAGTTTCATTCAATACTTAAATAGAATAATTAATTAATTTGATCCTTTGCTTAATTCTAGTTTTGGTATTGCTTTTGAAAATGATATAATTATCAAACAGATAGGTAGCTTTATGATTTAGAATTATTTTCAACTAATTTTGCCAATGTGTTAATACAATTAAAATAAAAATACAACTCAATTTATCAAGAGATAAGTTAGTCATTGGCGGTTGGAGCAATATTTGCGAACAACTATTAGATAAGATGCCAGAGAGGTTTTTTGCTAGCCAGATAGAGATGAAATGGTTGGAACAAAATTTCAATTATCTCGACAACTCCGCAAGTATCCTTAAAAAAGAACAATACGCCTAAGCATAAATCCTGAGGTTAATCGGGGGTGTTCTAATGCCTGATCAATCTCAAACTCCGATACATTTAAGGTCACTACTACAACTCGTCGACTTGAAACAAGCGACGCGACTCAATTGGGGATCAACTGTGTTTGCCATGTTGTATCAAGAGATGTGTCAGGCAACGCAACCACAAAAAATTTAAAATAGTGGTTTTATACTTCGTCTGTAGTCATGGGCATGGTATCGACTACCATTTTTACATCCCCGAGTCAACGCCCCTTATACTTTACCACTCGTGACAAGGTAAAATTCATTTGATAATATAGTTAGCATAATATATTTTTCTCATTATCATATTTTTTAAATAACATATTATTTGAATAGGTGGAACAATTACACGAGTCATGTAGGACTAGCGAACAAGATCGAAGATATCCGACTACTGATAGATCAACGATTGAAAGTCGAGGTTAGTTTTTGAAATTTTCAATTATATAATAATTACATAATGATTCAAATTTTAATATTTTATAGATAATAAAATTTATAATTTTGTAGTATAGTTTGAATGGATGCCATACATCAATCCAATAATTCAAGCATGCATCCCGACCAAATTTTTGGCCAATCACAATATCTGGCACGTCAAGGTGGCATTGATAGTTTACACGATAGTGGAGATGCACGAATCCGATCGAGTGATGCACCAATTCGGGTTTAGGCAAACTATTTCGCCGTCACCCGAAAACATTGAAGAACTGCATAAGGTTGACTTGCGAGGGAGAACCAACGAAGATTGACCTAAATTTTACGAGCAATAAATCAACATTTGGGAGCATATGTATGATTTCATACCTATGCGCGAACCAATTCTCGTATCAGAACTGGCGACCTCTCCAAACTACATGTCATGGTTTAGACATACTGTCAGAGGAGAAAAAAACTAAGCAATATCGTACGAGGTGGCCAAGACAACCCCGCCAGAATCCTAGGTCGGAAGTACATGCCGTGACGAAGTCATCATCAGCTCTAACCTAACACGAGGCACCAATGGTTGCACCACCTCCCTGTCAGTGTCCTTTATATTATTCTAGTGTATTCACTAACCCTGTTATTTTTATACAAGCACCACACTATGCACCACCGTTCCCTACATCAACACCTTTTGCAGGTATGTTTTTTGCACCACCTCCATCCCCAACACCATATTACAGCCAATGCCGACAACAACACCGACGTATCCGCCATCTCTGACCATTCCAACATTTTATCCGTAACCGAGTTATGCGACACTATACACTTATCCGCAGCTAGTGTCGCAAACACCCCCGGTGTCATTGTTCTACTGAGGTGGCTAATCTTCGCAACCACCTATTAGTAAAACGGAGGACATACAATGGCAACCTAGGACGACACCGCACACAACCACGGAGGAAGGAGATGAAGCTGAAGATGGAGCTCGAGTTGAAGACGAATAAGAAGAAGATAAGGAGCCGAAACCCCAACTTGTACAAAAAAATTCGTCTCGCAACCAACACCCATCGAGTTGTGGCACACATTTGGCCTGACGACGCCAACGATTTTTTTTAAAAGTTTTGTTATGTAAATCATCGTTTACTTTATTAACTTTTAAGTTGTATTGCATACAATTTTTTCCATCCACAATATATTTGATATCAGTAATATATACTTATTAATTTAATTTAATTAACATATTATATACCTCACTATCAATCACATCATATATAATTTAATTTAAATTGATTTCGAAATCATATATAAATATAACATTTTATTTGTTATCGAATTCATCGAGCAAGAAATAGAAAAAAGAAGTAATCTTATTTTATTTTTTTGTTTATTATATATATATGATCTTTTTTAAAATATAATATACTAAATGCACTAAAAACTGTTAAAATAATTTTTTTAACACATTAAAAATACATTAAAAAGTTTTTATATTAAAAAAACTACCATAATTATAATAAATATTTTATTGTATTAAATATATTTTTTAAATTTTATATTTTGGGTTGGGTTATTTAGTTGGATAAGGTTTTCTTTTCTTTTTTTTGGCCTTTTGGGTAATGAGTTTAATTGTTATTAAGTTAGTTATTTAATATAAATATAAATATATATAATTATTATTTAACATATATAATTAATATAATATTTTTATAGCATAATATATTCGGGCCTGGTTGGACCGAGCTCGAACAAAAAATCTCGCCTAAGGCCCTACCCATGTAAAAAACAGGCTTTAAATTTTACTCAAGCCCATTTTTCGAGCCTCATATTTTTGTCCAAACTCTCTCATTTTTCGGGTGGGCCCTCGAGCCTGGGCAGGTGGCTCGGCCTATGAGCAGGTCTAGTTCTAAGACATTTGTCACCCATTTACATGTTGTACATTGCACGAGTATGCAGTTTAGTATACATACATAAAAGAAAGAACACAAGCATATATGAAAACTTTTTCATATATATGGAACGTAAGCATATGTGGAAACTTTGAGTTCTGAGCCCGTTTGTTAGGCCCGGCTTGAAAAATAGGCCTAAAATTTTGCACAAGCCGGCTTGGATAAAACTGTTGAAACTTGAGCTCGACCTGCCCGTATTAGATTTTTTTATATTATTTTTTATATATATTTAAAAATATAATACATCAAAAATACTAAAAATATTAAAATAAATGTTTCCCAACAAATTGAAAATAAATTAAAAACAATATGTATATTTAAATAACATTAAGATAGGTGCAACTTAACAAACAAATGCCTCTAAAATAGTAAAAAAAATAAAAATAAAACAAAAGTTATACAATATTTAAACAATAACAACAAAATAGTAGTAACATAGTAGCGGAATGGTAGCAAAATAGTGAAAAAAATAACAAAAAATAAGAAAAAAGTAAAAAAAGAAAAAAAGAAAAAAGAAGAAGAAGCAAGAATAGTAAAAAAAAAAGCAACAATTTTTTTTTTGTAGATTTAGGCTAGGCTGGGCTCGGGCCAAAAAAGCCTTACCCAAGGCCCGGCCCATTTTCTAAATGGGCCTTATTTTTTTGCCCAAACCCATTTTTCGGGCCTACATTTTTATTCAAACCCTCTCATTTTTTGGGCGGTCGACCATGAACAGGTCTAATTCAAATTAATGAAAGAAACAATTTATGTTATTATATACTTTTATAAAATTTTATTAAAAATTAGTTTAATATATTTTAATTAATCCATACGATGAGCTTGTGCATTGCACGAGTAAAAAAAAGGTTAAAATTAATGAAAAAAAAGGTAAAAAAACTAGTTAAAATTAATAAAAGAAAGTAAAGTTAAATAATTTTAACAAATTTTGTTTAGATAAACAATGAAAAAAATAGGAAATAGTTAATTATAATGATTTTTTATAATTATAACATTTCCATAAAACTATTTATAAAAGAAATAAAGGACAAAAAAGACATTCTACATCTTCAGATTTTGTTTTATTTTCTTTTCACTAACTTTTGCCCCAAATTGAGGTAAATAAAAAATTTAAGTTTGAAAGAAAAGCAAGAGATACTAAATTTCCTTTATTTGTCCTAATTTAAATATTAATTTTATCCCAACAAAACACGCTTCTCTTTTCTTTCCTTTTCCCTCCCAATCTCCAATCTAATATAGGCTAAGGTTTA
This sequence comes from Gossypium sturtianum, assembly GCA_025698515.1. NCBI lineage: Eukaryota > Viridiplantae > Streptophyta > Magnoliopsida > Malvales > Malvaceae > Gossypium > Gossypium sturtianum. The sequence goes on from CM046943.1 coordinate 126,898,113, forward strand.
TTTTTTCTAAGAACAAAAACTCCTCCATATATTAAAACAACATCATATGCTTCATCAAAATTTGTCTAATTCTTTATATTACAACCTAACCTTCATTGAACCCAAAGCCAGTAGATAAAAAATCTTTTCGAAGTTTATTTACTTCAGTGAAGTGAATAGAATAATAACCCTTAAAGCAAAAATCTCAAAAATCTTATCCTATCTTTATTTCTAGCCATCAATATCTTATTTCGTCTTGTCAACTTTTTTTGATTTAATTATTTATTTATTGGCTACATTTTCTCTATCAAACTGAAAAAATGTATAATAATTTTTTTGACCTTCTAATTTTATTTAAAAAAATATTTTTAGCTTTCTATTTTATTTTTACCTTTTTAACTCTTGAACTTACATTTATTTGTTAAATCACTCCAAAAATAGGTAAAAAAGTTAACGTTTGTTAACTTTGCTAATGTGGCATACACATGGATTGCCACGTAGATGACACATCATCATTTTTTAATTTTAAAAATATTTTTATATATTTTATAATTTTAATAATTTTAATGATTTTTATTTTTTTTAAATAATTTTATAACTGAAAGGCCAAATAAGTCATTATGCCTTTGAGAAAATCACATCTTTCCTTGGCCAGCAATTGTCAACACATTTTTTAATGGCCAAAAAAAAAAAAGATTATTGAAAGTTAAAAAGCACAATGACTTATTTGGCCCTCCAACTTTATAAAAAAATTATTTTAGCCCTCCATTTAATTTTTTATATTTTTTATTGCCTAAACTTGCGTCGTTTGTCAAATTAATCATAATTAGAGGTGCTCATGGGCCGGGCTCAACTAAAAATTCATGTCCATTTATTGGGCCCGGGCCGGGCCGGGCCCAAAAAATGGGCCTAAAATTTTGCCCAAGCCCGACCCGGATAAAATGTTAAAACCCGGGCCCGGCCCGCCCGTATTATTTTTTTATATTATTTTTAAATATATATAATACATCAAAAATACAAAAAACATCAAAATAAATATTTCCCAACAAATTGAAAATAAAATTTAAAAAATATGTAGACTTAAATAACACTAAGATAGATGCAACTTAACAAGCAAATGCCTCTAAAATAATAAAAAAAATTTAACAAATGCCTTTAAAATAATAACAAAATTAATAATAAAATAAGTTTTATACAATATCCAAACAATAACAACAAAATAGTAGCAATATAATAGTAAAATGGTAGCAAAATAGGGAGAAAACAACAAGAAAATAACATTCAAAAACAAAAAAAAAATGCAGATTTTTTTGCCCTTTAGTGAATTTGGGCCGGGCCGGGCTGGGCCCGGGCAAAAAATGTCTTACTCGAGGCCCAGTCCATTTTTTAAAGGGCCTTATTTTTTGTCCAAGCCCATTTTTCGGGCCTATATTTTTGCCCAAACCCTCCCACATTTCGGGCGGGCCTTCGGACCGGGCCGAGTGGCCTGACCCATGAGCAAGTCTACTCAAAATGGATGAAAAAGTTGACGTACATGTGGTTACCACGTCAACAAATAATTATTTTTTTATTTTAAAAAATTATAAAAAAATACATTTATAATATTTTTAATTTTTAAAAATTAATTAATTACTAATGTGGCATACAGATGGATTGTCACATTGGTGCCATGTCAGCAAAGTAAATAAATGTTAACTTTTCTATCCATTTTGAGGATGATTTGACAAACAATAAAAGTTTAAGGGCTAAAATAGAGAAAAAATTAAATTGAGGGATGAAATGACATTTTTTAAAGATGAAGGACCAAATAAGTCATTATACCAGTGACCTAGGGATACATTTATGGGCATAATTTCAGTAGATAATGTTCATTCATCATCCTCTGGACAACAACAATAAGTAGAAGAGATATGGAGTTATAATAATATATAGAGATAAAAAAATTCACTTATTTTACAAAGCATCCATGAAGTGGGCTTGAAAAGCATCATAAAGTTGTTCTTGTTAAGAGTAACTGTACGCCGTATTGGGGCTCTAGGGAGATGAATAGCTTGGGGGCATGAACGTATGTCGGCGACACCGCCAGAGAATATTGCCGGATAATCATAGCCAGAATGGTTTTCATCTCGACAGACGACAGTGGCTAAAGTCTGTCCCACACAAAATCTAGGGCCCAAACCATATGGAATAAACGATGCCAAATGCTTTCGAGACTCTTTAAATCTGTAAGGACTAAATTTGTGAGCATCGTTTCCCCATATGTGGGTGTCGTGATGAACGGCAGCCAGTGCCAAGTAAAGCTGTGTACCAGCGGGAATGTTGATGTTCCCTAACTCTACATCTTTGTACGCTTTCCTCATCAGCATCACTATTGGTGGGTAGAGCCGGAGTGTTTCATCTATTATCATGTTTACCTGTTGTAATATGGATTTTGTTGATGGGATGAAAATGAATTAGGGGTCATCTCTCATAAATCTTACAGCTATCCAACATTCACTAATGCAATGGTTAAAATATCCAATTAGACTGGAAAGATGAAAATTGAAAAAGAATAACAATTAAAAACATTAAAATCGTTATTTTCTTTTTTGAAATTTTTAATGAAAATGGGTTTATTATTGGGTAAATTTCACTAGTAGTCACCCAACTATTAGTAAATTTCTTTTTTGGTCACCAAATTATGAAAAGTTACAAAAATGTCACCCAACTATCCAATTTTGTCTTTTTGGTCACCACCTTAATAACAATAGTAGTTTTTTAAATTGGCATGATAGCAACTTCAACCCTCAAGATTTATATATTATGTTAATTTAGTCTTAATTCTAAAAAAAATCTAACCATCAATATTTACACATTATGTAATATGATCTTTTTTGCAATTTTACTTTTCTTTGTAACCCTTTCACCAAAAAAAAACTAAAAAAAAATTATCAGCTAAATTTAATTGGAAATATACAAAAAATGGAAATACCAAAAAAAGATAAAATTTATCAGTTAAATATTTTAGAATCAAAACTAAATTAACATAATTTATAAATGTTGTGAGTTAAAGTTACTATTATGCCAATTTTAAAAGTTGTCACTATTAGCCCCCTGGTGATAAAAAAAAAGACAAAATTGAATAGTTGAGTATTATTTTATAATTTTTATTATTGTGTGACCAAAAAAAAATATTAATAGTTGAGTGACTATTAATGTAATTTACCTCTTTAATTATGTTTTGGGCTTGGGTTCTCTTACTTATTTTGTTTTTTTTATGAAATTCTCTTAATTGCTATTATTCTTTTAATTTTTAATACACTTGACCAAATAGTAATCCTTGGATCAATCCACACCTTACCAACCAAATACTATAATGGGCTAATCGAGGAATTGAAATTTTATATTAAGAGTGAGGATTGAATTTTGAATAGTTAAAGTTTTTATATTAATTTATAACTTTATAGAGGGACTAATTTAAAATTTTACCAAGTATCATCATTTTTTTTTCACTATTTTAAACCTTTTGCGACATATCCTATCCTAATCGACCAACCAAGAAGACCTTCCACAATTAGATTTGCGATTACGAGCCTTTATGATTAAATACTGTATATAGCTGTGAAATGCTGTAAATATTACGGCTGCATAATATTAAATTTTGCTTTACATTTTCTGATAATTTGATTCTTTTTAGTTAAATTTAATATTGAATATTTTAAAAAAGTCAAATTTTATCATTAAATTTTTGAAAAAGAATCGAAATGTTGTTTTTTTAACGAGAATATTAAGATGTTAAATTTTTAAACATAACAGTTTGTACGACAATTCATGTATATTTGATATTATTTTTTGAATTTTTATATTTTTTAATTTTAATTTTGAATTTTGAATTTTTATAACTTTTAAATTATTTGTTGAGTATATGATATATAAGACAAATAATGTTATGTTAGTATGATATGCATGTAAATTGTTATACGAGTTATCAATAACGATAAAAGTTAATATTTTAGTAATCATTTCTGTTAAAAAAATTATTTGACTTTTTTTTTTTTTTTTGAAATGCTAGGATTTAGCTTAAAACATAAACCTAAATATATGATTATGGGTATTAAGAGAGGAGTTAACTTACAATCTTCAAGTCCTTCAAATTCTTTGCAACCGGAATCTTATTGCTACCCAGGACACGAATCACTTCTTCTCTTGCCTTATCTTGCCATTCTGGATTCAAACCCAAAAGCAGAAGCACCCACGATAATGCATTTGCCGCTGTTTCTTTTCCTGCAAAGTAAAATGTCTTGAATTCCACTATTATTTCCTCCTTTCCCAACCTCTCTTCTTCATCCGAACCCATCAACAGACTAAGGAAACTTGAAGATTCTTCTCTTGTTTCATTGTTTGTTCGGATCAGTGCCCGAATTGATTCATTAGTTTTCTTATCTACTCTCCACATCTCTCTGTTATTTTTAGTAGGCAAAAAGCTAGTAGGGATGATGTGTTAGATAGGGGTATATTTTAAAGGAAAAATGAAGAGGGTTATCACCACTACCTCAAGCCTGGGATATTTAGGCTTTCGACCGCGAGAGAGAAAAACTGCATTTGTTGTTCTTGTAACAAAAAGATCCGTTTTCCTTGCTCAAAAAAGGTTCTGAATGCTGTTCTTGATATAATATCAGCTGAGAGGTCATGAAGTTTTTTAAACACTTCCATTTCGAAATCATCCCTCCCTGCTCTTCTTTCTTCCCATTTCTCCAGCATTTTACATGTCTCCGCCACTATATCAGGTAACCAACACGCCTGTCCAAAACAGTTTCATTTTTACTACTACCATCGTACATCATGTCATCTACAAATAACTTAAAAAGAGGGTTTTTTTTTTAATATCTCAGCTGGTGCCGTTTTCAGAAAAAACCCAAAAAAACCCGTCCCGCTGGAAGCGTTTTTCCCCTCTAACCAACGTTTTTACCACATCAGCGCTAAAAATAGAAACACCACTTTTTATTTTTTGGTGCCACCTATTAATGTGAAAATAAAACTTACAAAACAAGTCTCTCTATATAGACCCAAAGTCTCATTTTCCTTATTTTATTAAGCAATGTGGGATATGAGATATGTGTATATATAGACTCACGAATAGGTTTGCAGCTTGTTCCTAGACAATGTGAGATTGATTCCTTAAATTGTGATATATAGACAATGTGTATATATACACTCATGAATAGAGGTCTTCCACCACTATGCCTAAATAATTATTTTATTTAGATAAAAACCCAAATTATTTAATTTAAATCTTTTTTTTTACCAATTTTTTAGTATCACAGGTCCAAATCCTAAAGAATTTGGAAGAGTATGGACCCCCTACTATCTTTGTGCAGAGGCAAATCTTGATTTTTGTTTTCGTCCATACATATTATTATTTTTTGTTAAAATAGATTGAAGTCCCTATATTCTTGATAAGTTTGGAATTTAGGCATTTTATTTTTATTTCAAATAGTTTAATTTCTCTATTTTTTGAATTTAAAAATATAAGTATAATTGTTAACATTGTTAAAATCATTTTGTTAAATTTATTGGTGTGACTAAATAAAAAAAATTCACAAATATTGTAACATCTAGATTGATGATTAAACTGACCAACCCATCAATTTTCGATTTAATCGTTCAACAATATTTAAATAAAAAATTCAAATCAGCTCTAAATTTTGTGACAAGTGTTGAACTCTGATTTCCAACACGTAGCTCTAAATCATATCAGATAAAAAACAAAATTGAAAGTTGTGCAAGAAAAAAGAAAGAACATTATCCTTAAATCATAACTCTTTTTAAAATAAATTATAAACCTTCAAATTAAAGTGCAGCCAACTCTTTTAATTATAATTTAGAAAAAAATTAAAATTATTTTTTGAGTATGTCAAATATAGATTTTAACTAGTATGCAACATGGAAATTAATAATTTTAAATACTCATTTTAAAAATAAAATATAAATCTTTTAACTTTGTTTCTTTATTATATTAGATATAGACTTTAGATTCGCGCTTTTCATATAAATCAATCACTTTAAATACAATAATTAAACATTAAAAAAAGACATACGAGTTTATTGTTAATCATATAAATACAATCACTTTATGATTTTTAAGGAATATATTTTAAGAAAAAATCAATTCACATATTGACAGCTTAAATTTCATAATCTATATGTCTTCAAGAAAAAAAGTCACAATTTCTATTGAACAATTATCTTAAATTTAATTTTTATAATCAAACATATTTATGAGTCTATATATCACAATTTAAGGAAACAATCCCATATTTTCTAGGAATAAGCTACAAACCTATTTATGAGTCTATATATACACATATCTCATATCCCACATTGCTTAAGAAAACAAGGTAAATGAGATTTTGGGTATAAAGACATGTTTTGTAAGTTTTATTTCTACATTAATAGGTGACAAAATAAAAATAAAAATTAGTGATGCCAATTTTAGTGTTGATGTGGCAAGCTGGAAGCGTTTTACTGGTAAGAAGGGAAAAACATTTCCAGCTGGACAAGCTTTTCTGAGTTTTCCCTGAAAACGGCACCAATTGGGCGTGTTTTAGTAAAATCAGCCCATTTCCGTCAATTTTAAAAAAAGTAACCTATTTCCGTTATTTTGAAAAAAAAAAGGGGGCATTTTCTAGTAATTCAGCTCTCATATGCGTTACTCGATGAGTTATAAATTTTAAAAATGGTTTCTTTTAAATGTTTATTTATTTATTTTAGAGTTAAGACTAAATTGACAACTTTTGTAAATGTTGAGGGCCAAATTTATTGACTTTTTTAGAATTAGAACTAAAATGACATTTTGTAAATATTGAGGGCTAAATTTGTTGATTTTTTTTTTATGTTTAGGATCAAATTGATAGAATGTGTAAATATTAGAGGCCTAATTTTATTACTAGACCAATAAAAAAAACTCACATCAGCTCAGAGTGATTAAAATATTTAATTTTGAAAAGTTTAGTAATCAAATTGAAACAAAATAATAGTTAGGTGACCAAAAGAGAACAAAAGATAGTTGGATGACAACTTTTATAATTTACCCATAAAAATAATTTTCAACATGAATTTAATGTTTCACATCATTATTTAACAGATAAATTTAACGGATGGACTAATTTACACGTCTTGAAATGTATAAGGACTATTTTACTTATTTTTTTCCGATAAAGAGACCGAAATATAATTTACTCTTAAGTACAAGAGCTTCTTTAATATATTTACCTTTAATTCTCAAATAAAGAATTTGGAAATAATTACTTTATAATCATAAATTTCAAAATTAAAATTTTGAAATCCACAATTTAAATTATATTTTTATAAATATTTTATGGACAATATTTGGTATAGTATATGAGTAGAATTAAGGTGTTGACAAATGATTTATAAATATAAAATAATATATTAAAAATATATTTTTAAATTACTTATAATATAAACAAAATACACCGAGTATTACCCATAATATTTTATATATAAATCAAGTGGATTACCAAATATCATTGTTCAGGTTGAATTCTGTTTGATTTTACCTGGACTCTTTCCATGCGAAAGGGATGGTTTAAAATCCTCCTGTGAAGTGCCCATTGTTGACCAAACAAAGCAAGAAGTCCCTGTCCGAATAGAATCTTGCCCTTAGGATCGAACCCGGTTTTATCAAATTAGCCGCCACCTGTGTTCATGGTGACCTCCTTGATCAGATTCGGGTCAGATAGTGCTAGCCTGGGTTGTGAACCAGACCAATACAAAAATGGTTTCCCATACATGTTGGACCACTTGTGGTAGAACGGAGCCACCCGCGGGAGGACATCGTGGTCGCCGTCGTGAAGTGGAGATGGCTTCGATATTGCTTCTTCGAACAGACGGCGGATCTCAGGCATGTTTCCGAAGATGGGACGGTAGCCGGGACCGGTTACTCCTTGCTTCTTGAAATGGTTTTGGATTCTGAAAGGGATCCATATGGTGTTGTATGCAAATTTGAAGAGACGGATGCAAAAAACTGCCACCAAAACAAGAATGAGATGGGTCATTAGTAAAATCACAGTAAGAGAGAACTGATGTTTGGGAAGGGTGGTGGATAGAAAGAGGTGATCACCATATGTATTTGCGGTGGAATGATATCACAAAACATTCAATGATGTACCAATCATTGTGCCTTATGATTTCACGAGAATTGTCCAAATATTTCACGTGTTTAAAAAATCGCCTCTGTTCGAATTTTTTTTTGGTAAATTACATCAATTTCCCTTAATTTTATTTAAAATTACATTTTGGTCACTCAACTTTCAAAAGTTACATAATAGTCACTAACGTTATCAAATTGTTACATTTTTTGTCACTCGACTGTTAACTTCTATTTAAAGAGTAACGTTGCACCTTAATTCAAAGGTTAATAGCTAATTTGGTCCCTGAGCTATAGTTAAAAAAATCATTTTGATATTTTTAAAATTTTTTAACAATAATTGTAAATTTTTTATAAAAATCTTAAAAATAAATAAATAATTCATATAAGAAATCAATTTCAGCAAGGAATAATCGAGAATTTTGAAGCTAATTTTTCCAAATCCAATCTTATCAAAAATCGAAGTTTTTGTACTGTCACACACACACACACACACACACACAAAAAAAAAAAAAAAAACATTAAATACCCATTTACTTTGATCCTACTCATTTTTCATTTGCTTTGTTGTTTTACACTCTCTTCATTTTCATATTTCTTTGCTTTTTTTCTTCTCTTTTTCCATGCACATTGGACTCGGCTCCACTCTTCCCATATCATTAAAAATACATATATATGTTTTATTTATAGCTGAAAGTAAAATCTTGACTTGAAATTTGAGAGAAGACATGGTGGGTTTGGAGAAGAAGAATAAGAAGAACACTTTGTATTATAAATTTAAAAAATTCAAAATTTCAAAACTGAAAGTTACTCAAATACTCAATCAATTTAGTAAATAGAGTTTCAAAAAAGAAATGATGAGTTTAGAAAAGAAGTAGGATACTTTGTATTATAAATTAAAAGAAAAAAAATCTCAAATTTCAAAAAATCGAAACTTACCAAAGAACTCATATAAACATTTTGCTCTCTCTCTTGCCCTTTCCTTTCTTAATTTTTTAATTTTTTTTTCATAATTATCAGAAGAATCCTACAACTTATATTTTGTTTATTGAAAACTCGAGTAGAAACAACCAATCTAATAGTGGTATTTGAATCTTGCATGGAGATGTATTTTTCTAGGGCCTTTAGGACTTTGAGAAAAAATAAAAAATAAAATTTTCAAAACAATATTAGGGTAAAACATCATGAAGTTGATGTGATTGAAAGTGTTCATTAACGGAGGAAAACAACTGGAATTTAGTCTAAAAATTTTAAGATTTTTTTATATAATAAAAATTTGTAAGAAATGTTAGTTTAAAAAATTTTTAGGTTTAATTTTAAGAATTTTTTTAGATTTATACATATTTAAATATTTTTATATATTTTTCAAAGAATTATGTTTTTTTAATTATTTTTTTAGATTTTCTAATAATTTTTAGTCTAATATTTTTAAATTTTTTATTGTTAAGAAAATTTTAAAAATATAAAAATAATTTTTGCAACTATAACTCGGTGAACAAATTGGTTATTAACCCTTTGAATTAAGGTGCAATGTTGGAAGTTATTAGCTGAGTGAAAAAAATATAACAATTTGACCACATTAGTGACTATTATATATCTTTTGAAAGTTTGGTAATAGAAATATAATTTTAAACAAAGTTTAGGGACAGTTGGTGCAGTTTACCCAAAAAAATTACACTAATTTTTTTTTAAATACGCTAGCGTATGTGTTTCATAAAGTCATTCCACTAAAGTATAATAATTGAGCTCTTCTTTATTATATAACATTACGAAAGATACTTATCAAGTCCAATGAAATTGTCATAAGTATGTTATTCTTATAGGATATCATTAATCTCTTTGGGATAAATCTTTTCCCCAATATGATCTATTATATTTCATAGTAACCATTACATTTTCCTTCATGAAAAGATAATTACTAACAAATAGTAATTAAATCATTTATCACTAAGATAAATGACCCATGGCCATGTTACTTTTCATCTATCATGGAATGCCGATAAGAGGACATCATTTACTCTTTAATTGGGTTATGAATTCCACTGTTGTGGAATGATGCTACTGTTGGATCTAGTGCTCTAAATGTAGTATTTTCGTCTATGTATACTTGCATTTTTCGAACAAACTCATTTATTGATTACATTAATATTCTTCAAATATTGTCCTTAACGATTTTTGCATGCAAAGCAAAATGGAAGTGATAAGTGCTAAAAGTAACATATTTTAACCTCATTCTTAATGCATTTTTGGATGATTATCCGATGTTACTTTTGAATTTTATACTTCTAATCCTTTAAATTCATGTTTTAATGCTTAATAGAGCACTTGGGAGCAAAAGGAGCATAAAACGAGCAAAAATCGAATCATTGAATTAAGCTACAGGAGCCACACGAGCTGAACCATTCCATACGGGCAGACTACATGGCTGTGTGACCCACACGAGCGTGTGGTAGGCCATGTCAATTTCATGGAATTGTGCACCGAATAGCAGAAGATCATGATTTTTAGGTTTTTCGAGCATTTTAAGACATATATATGACAAAAATAAGAAGATAGGAGTGAGTTATCAGAGAATATTCAAGAAAACAACTCGAAAAACACCATTGAAGTCAACTTTGAAGTAGATTTCCGTTAAGATTGAAGATTCCCAGTTGATTTCTTAGGAATTTATCATGAGTTTCTTTATTTCTTTCGGTTATATTGTCTCTTGGATGTTTTTATTTTCAAGTATGAACTAATTTTCTAAATACCTAGGGGAGATGGAGCCTATGATGGATTCTGTCGTTTGATTTTTATTTTACGCAATAAATACTTAGTTTCTTATTTTCAATTATGTATGCTTAATTCTTGGTTTGATATTTCTAAATTATTAATCCATTTAAATTGGTGGTTGAATAGACTATGTTTAAGATTAGATCTTGCGTAATTGAGTGGAGTTGCATGCAATCCTAGAAATAGAACGTCATAAATCTATCGGATTAGAGTCAAATCTAATAGGAGAATACATAGCACGAGTTAATGCGATAATAGGGGTTTTAATTAGAAAGAAATTTCAATTAATCAACCTAGAGTCAGTTGCTCTTATGCTCGAAAGAGATATTAGCAAAATTTAGGGATTTTTACAGATCAAGGTGCTAAGTAAATAATTTGCGTAATTTAGATTGGTAATGAAAAATAAAATCTAGGCAAATTCTTTCTTAGGTATTGCTTCGCTTCTTGATTATTAATCGATTATTTTCCTGATTTATTATTTGACGTGTTCGTTAGTTAATTAAATTAGTTATTTTTTGTTTTTAAATAATATAAAGACAATAAATACTAGTACTTATAGTCTTCGTGAGAACGATATCTTTGCTCACCGTAGCTATACTATTAATTGATAGGTGCACTTGCCTTAGTCAATTTTTTTAGTCAGTCTTGTGACGCATCAGGAAGCAAAATTTGGCTTATTAATTATCTAACATTTAACTAATACTAAGCAGTATTACACAGTCGTATAGTAATGCAGAAAGAGGGCTTGTATTAGTAGATAACCTAAACATGTCCTTTGTCTAATCAGAAATGAGCAAACCAATTGAAAGACTAATTTGTCGTCTATCAAGTCCAATTAGGTAGATGCTTTGATTTGAGTATCATAGCGGATGACTCCTAAAAGATAGAGACATAGATGTGATTGACTGGACTGGCAGTACATTAGACAGGACCTAAATAGAATAGATCCTAGATCCGTTAACGGACTTATTCACTAGTGACATTTATAGTGTGTCATACCTTAATCCCGAGTGGATGGTGGAATATGTATGCGAGGCCAATATACTTTGATGTAAGTAAAAGTCTGAGTTCAAATAGATAAGGAACAGAAAGCTGGTGCGTTGGGTATACGACTTCTACAGTATATAGCATTATTCCACAATACTGGAATTCATAGCCCAAACAAAGGGTAAATGATATCCTCTCATCGACTTTGTGTAACACCCCTAACCCTAAGCCGTCGCCGGAACAGGGTTACGGAGCATTACCGGACATATCGGACAATTTACAAATAATTCACAAATAAAATAACACACATAGTATAATTTAATCATTAAATCCCTATAATGGACCCTCGAGGCCCAAAACACGTATTAGAAATGGAACGGGACTTGTTCGAGTACTCCGAAATTTTTTTCATAAATATATATATTAAAAAAACTTAATATAACCCCTTTATAAATATCTAACATTCCCTGCAATTTCAAACCGCAACCAACTTACAATTAATATGGAAACCAGCACATTTTCACATTCAAAACATTGACTTATCAAATTGATCAACAACATTCATGATACTATATAAAAGTTAACTAATAAACTTCATTTATCTCATTTCAACTTTAGTACCAAACATACCATTTTATAACTTAACATTTCATTTATCATTCAAACATTAAAGACCAATTTTTTTTTTTTTACAACCAAAACTCACAAGACTCTTAAATAAGACCTAGGTACATGCCATATTTACCAAAGAGAAAATTACATCACCAAGTTTGTGCTGAAGTCGGGATTGATCTGGATGCTGAACCGAGAACTTTGACTTCTACTGACCTGCGCACGGAAACAACCGTACGCTGAGTATGTCTATACTTAGTGGTATTACCATAATTCAAATTATATAACATTAATAAATTATAATATCAACTTGTAATATAGAAAATCATAAGAACAAATTTTACAATCAATTTAATCTCATTTATAATAGTCTATCAACAGATATCATATATCAACAATTTGCATTTTTGATCAATTCATGAACCTTAAGTTCATGCTTTCAAATCTCAAATCTCATATCTCATTCTCACTTCACATTTCGATTCATAATTTCACTATCTCATTTCTTCCATCAACTCATTCAAATCAAGATTTATTCATTTTCTTTTTCATTTAATTACCCCTATTAACAAGACTTGGACCTTAGCGGATACACGGATTCCAACCAAACACACCAGAATAATCCAACCAAACACACCAGAATAAATAACCCTCCCAAACACACCAGAATAAATAATCCTCCCAAACACACCAGAAAGGCATTAAATGCCTATTCAGATAATCCGAAGAAATATAGTAACATCAGTATCTCTTCGGCCAAACCGAAAAGTGCCCTGAACTCTTCCAAATCCTATGGCATGCCAACTATATCCGACTCAGCCCAACTAGTTAATAGGGTATTCAAATCATTTCTCAATTCAATCTCATTTCAATTCAAAACACACCTTTCAATTTAATCACAATTCAATTTAATACATTTTTTTCCACTTTCCAATCAATAAACGATTTAAATACTCAAACATATTCATACTTCATTTCAATTTCATTCATGTCAATAGTAATACTTACCTTATAATTTACTTACCATACATAAAAATTTAAATATAACATTAACTAAATAATAGTTTGAATTATAGTAATACAAACCCGAAATTCGCAATTACTCCTCGATGATCTTCTCTTTTCCTTTCTTCGTGGATGCCTCGGGTGCGATATTAGCTACGAAAAATTAAGATAATTTCATAATCATTAATACACTACTAATTTATATCTAATTAATTGAAATTCTATTCAATTTTCTACTTTAATTTCAATTTAGTCTTAACTAAATTCACTTACTTTTCTATCTCAATTCATACTTTATTTCTATTCAAATTTCAACCAAACTTAGACATAACTATCTAAATTTCATCATAAAACCCTAATTTCAAAATTCTTGCAATTTAGTCCCTACTATGTAAAACAAATAGCTTCTTTTACAATTTAATCCTTTAATCAATTCTAACTAAAAATTCTATCAATTAAACCCCTAATTCAACATTTTGTTCAACATGAATTATGTTCAAAAACCTAAGAATTTCCAAAACTTCAACTTAATTTCAACAAAACTTTGTTCTAAAGCTTCTAAAACATCAAAATTAAAAGCAAAGGGCTTAATTGACTTACCTATTAAAGCTTCAAACCTTAAAACCCTAGTTTTTCCTTTTATTTTTCTTTCTTTTCTTTTTCTCCTTTCCCTGCTCTGTTTCGAATGCTTTCTATTTCTTTTTATGTTTTTTTTCTTTTTTTCTTGTTTCTTTTATTACATGCTTTATTTTATTAATATAATATAATATAATATAATATAATATAATATAATATAATATAATATAATCATTTAATAAATATCTATTTAATAATTAATTATAGTATTACAAGTGTATGTATTTTTATTAATACACTTGTATTAAATCACCACCATACATTTGTCATGAATTTAATTTAATTATCATATAAATATCTTATAATATAATTATTTTAAATTAATTTAATATAATTTATTACTAACATATATTTTATAATTAAAATCTAAGTAAAAATCTTACATATGCCGCCTCAACTTATGCTAAATGACATATTTGCCATTTTGGTCCTTTTTACTTTCTATTAATCTATAATTCAACTTTTACCCCTTATTCAATTTAGTCCTTTTTCCTAATTACCCTTAATTAAGCTAAATTCACTTAATTAAAACCTAATTAAACACACCACTAGACTCATAAATATTTCTAATAATTATTTACGAACCCATTTCGTTAAGACGGAGGCCCGATAATGTACTTTTCCGATGCCTGTAAAAATCTTAGATTTTTACTTCATATGCCGCCTCAACTTATGCTAAATGACATATTTGCCATTTTGGTCCTTTTTACTTTCTATTAATCTATAATTCAACTTTTACCCCTTATTTAATTTAGTCCTTTTTCCTAATTACCCTTAATTAAGCTAAATTCACTTAATTAAAACCTAATTAAACACACCACTAGACTCATAAATATTTCTAATAATTATTTACGAACCCATTTTGTTAAGACGGAGGCCCGATAATGTACTTTTTCGATGCCTATGAATTTTGGGTCATTACATTTCTCCCCCTTAATAAATTTCGTCCTCGAAATTTACCTGAGAAGAGATGAGGATATTGCGCTCTCATTGTTTCTTCCAGTTCCCAAGTTGCTTCTTCCACATTATGATTTCTCCATAATACTTTTACTAGAGGAACCCGTTTATTTCTCAATTCTTTTACTTCTCGAGCTAATATCTGCACTGGCTCTTCTTCATAAGATAAGTCTGATCAAATTTCAATGTCTTCAGCGGGAATAATATGAGAAGGATCCGATCTGTATCTCCGAAGCATAGAAACATGAAAAGCATCGTGAATCTTCTGTAACTCTGGAGGCAAGGCTAGTCGATAAGCAACCGGTCCAATTCTTTCTACTATTTCATACGGCCCGATATAACGAGGACTTAATTTTCCCTTCCGGCCAAATCTCAGAACCTTCTTCCAAGGTGATACTTTAAGAAACACTTTATCACCAACGGAATACTCTATGTCTCGCCGTTTCAGGTCCGCATAAGATTTCTGTCTATCGAATGCTGCTTTCAGCCTGTCTTTGATCTTCTTAACTGTTTCCTCAATTTCTTGAATTAATTCCGGCCCAATCACTTTTCTTTCATTCAATTTTGTCCAACATACCAACGATCTACACCTTCGACCATATAGAGCTTCATACAGGGCCATTTGAATACTAGATTGGAAACTGTTATTATAAACAAATTTAGCTAGCGGTAAATATGTTCCCAACCTGATTCAAAGTCAATAATACAAGCTCTCAACATGTCTTCTAGAATCTAAATTACCCGCTCAGACTGTTCGTCAGTTTGCGGATGAAATGCAGTGCTGAAATTGAGCCTGGTACCAGAGAATCATGTAATTGCCTCCAAAATCTCGATGTAATCGTGGATCCCGGTCTGAAATTATCGATATAGGAATACCATGTAGACTCACAATTTCCTTAATATAAACTTGGCAAGCTTCTGTAAAGACCAATCAATTCTAACTGCTATAAAATGAGCTGATTTTGTGAGTCGATCAATAATTACCCAGATGGCATTCTTTTTACTTGCTGACAGTGGCAACCCCGTAACAAAATCCATAGTAATGCAATCCCATTTCCACTCGAGAATACTAATAGGCTGAAGCAAACCTGTCGGTACCTGATGTTCTGCTTTTACCCGCTGACAAGTCAGACATTTACCAACATACTCGACTATATCTTTTTTCATCCCTGGCCACCAGTATAACTCCCGTAAATTACGGTACATCTTCGTTCCACCAGGATGTAAAGCAAAAGTACCATCATATGCTTCTCGAAAAATCAACTCTTTTAGCTCAGAAGTAGCTGGAATGCAAAATCCGGTTCTGGAACCTCAAACAATCATGTTCATCAATACTAAAATTTTCTACCATACCATTCTGCACCATCTCTTTTCTCTTCATCAACTTTTCATCTTCTAGTTGAGCTGTTTTAATTTGATCAAACATTACTGGCTTAACTCTTAATTCAGCTAGCAAGCTTCCATCATCATTAATACTAAGCCGAGTGAACATTGCCCGTAATTCAACTGCAGCTTTTCTGCTCAATGCATCTGCTTCTACATTTGCTTTTCCTGGATGGTAGTCTATTACACAATCATAATCTTTCAAAAGCTCAATCCACCTTCTTTGTCTCAAATTCAACTCCTTTTGCGACAAAAGATATTTAAGGCTCTTATGATCAGTATAAATGTAACATTTCTCACCATACAAGTAATGCCTCCAAATCTTCAATGCAAAGATTACAGCAGCTAACTCCAAATCGTGTGTCGGGTAGTTGCGCTCATGTGGTTTCAATTGTCGAGATGCGTAAGCTATTACTTTTCCATCTTGCATCAATACACAGCCCAAACCGCTCAGAGAAGCATCACTGTATACAACAAAGTCTATTCCTGACTCTGGTAAGGTTAAAACAGGTGCCTTAATCAACATTTGCTTCAATGTCTCAAAACTCTTCTAGCACTGATCATCCCAGAAAAAAGGAACATTCTTTTGTAACAGTTTTGTCATCGGCAATGCTATCTTTGAAAATTCATTAACGAACCTTCGGTAGTACCCAGCTAAACCCAGAAAACTGCGTACCTCAGATACATTCTTTGGTGCCTTCCATTGAACAATCACCTTAATCTTCTTCGGATCAGCTCTAATCCATTTAGCAGATACCACATATCCCAAAAACACCACCTCTGACAACCAGAATTCACATTTACTTAGCTTTCCGCACAACTGTTTTTCCCGCAGAATTTGTAGCACTATTCTGAGATGCTGATCATGTTCTGATTCTGTCTTCGAATAAACCAATATATCATTAATGAAGACCACAAAAAACTAATCTAAATACGGCTGGAAAATACGGTTCATCAGATCCATGAAAGCAGCTGGGGCGTTAGTCAACCTGAACGGCATCACCAAAAATTCATAATGGCCATACCGAGTACGAAATGCAGTCTTTAGCACATCACTTTCTTTTACTTTCAACTGATAATACCCGTATCTCAAGTCAATCTTCAAAAATACCGAAGCTCCCTTTAACTGATCAAACAAATCATCTATACGTGGCAATGGATACTGATTCTTGATCGTTACTTTGTTCAACTGCCGATAATCGATACATAACCGCATTGACCCATCTTTCTTTTTAACAAATAGTACTGGAGCTCCCCAAGGTGAAAAGCTCGGTCTAATGAATCCACGATCTAACAAATCCTGCAACTGTACCTTTAATTCTTTCAATTCTGTAGGCAACATACGATACGGAGGTATAGAGATAGAGCTGTACCCGGATAAACCTCTATAGCAAATTCAACCTCCCTATCTGGTGGCAAAGCTGGTAATTCTTTAGGAAATACATTCGAAAACTCACATACAGTTCTGATCTTGCTGCACTGACTACCAATCGAATCTGAATTAGTGACATAAGCTAGATATGCTGTACAACCCTGCTGAAGCAATTTGTTAACTTTTATCGCCGAAATGATACATGTCGAGCCACTGGTACGGATGCCATTTACCTCAATGATGTCCCCATCTTCTATCTGAATACTGAATATCTTTTTATAGCAATCCAATACCACCCCATGTTCAGATAACCAATCCATGCCCAAGATTACATCAAAGTCACCGAAAGGCATAATTAACAAATCAAAGGGAAACATTTTATCCTGTATTACCAACGGGCATCTTCGGCACACTCGGTTCCCAGTCACAGTTTATCACAAAGGGCTAGACACTTCTATTAAAACTCTAGAAATTTCAAATTTTAATTTTTCCAATTCGACCAATTTTGAATTAATATATGAATGTGATGATCCCCGGTCAATTAATGCATAAACAGGTTCAGAATACAGTAAAAATATACCTGTCACGACGTCATGTGCATCGCCTTCTTCCCGAGTCTGAACTACGTATGCCCTGGCTGGCGCTCTAGCCTCCGACTGCTGAGTAACTATGTCACTGCTTTTTCTTACACCACCACCTTTGGAAACGGAACCGCCTCTACCCGAGCCTCTGCCTCGAGTAGTAGACATTGACCTTTGTGATGCTGCTGGTGCGGTACCTTTGCCTTTCGGGCAGTCTCCGATAAAATGATCGGTAGACCCACATCAGAAGCATCATCTGGTTATTTTCCAACATTCACCTGGATGCTTTTTCCCACAATGCTCGCAATCCGGGATATCAATGTCTCGTGAAGGCTGTAACAGCCCAATTTTGGGGTCAGTCGGAACAGTGGTTTCAGAACCACTAATCCGAGATTGGAAAAATTATTTTTAATATTATTTTATGTGATATAGCATGCTTATATGAGTGCATGAAAATTTTGGTGAATTAATTTTAGTGATTGTATGCTTAATTGCGAAAAAGGACTAAATCGCATAAAGGGCAAAAGTTTTGTTTTAATAGCTAGAGGTGTCAATTAGCTATGAAACATTAAATTAGAGATCCTTATTAAGTAAATAGACCACAAATTTGTTAGTGGCTGGACATGGAGACAAAATCATGAAATGTCAAAGGATTAGGTGGGGTTTTGGTGACCAAATTGACTAAAAATAAAATAAAGAAAGAAAGCATAGTGTCCATCTTCCTCACCACCAAAATTTTTAGCAAGAATTAGGGGTTTTTGAAGCTCAAACTTTCAGCCAAGCTATCCTCTTGCAAGTAAGTGATTATGATGGTTATTTTTGATGATTTTTGTGTTTTTGGAACCCTTAAAGCTTAATCTAGCTAATGAGGGGACTATTTTGCAAAATGGTTGAAATTTTAGGGTTTTTCCATGAAAGTGTTTATGTTGTTTGCTAAAATTTTATGGAAGAAAATGAATTATGGTGGTTAAATGAACAAGTTTTGTGAAGTGGTTTTCATGAAAACCCTATAGAAGAACCATTTTGTTTAGGTTATAAATTATGTGGTAAATGTGTGAAATAATTGAAATTGTGAGTTGCTATAAGAGAGAAAATGAATCAGCTAGGCTTGGATATGTGAAAAATGAACACATTTCATGTAACAACCCGATTTAGGGGCTAGTCGGGACAGTGGTTTGGAACCACTAATCCGAGGTTAGAGAAAATTAATTTTATGATATTTTATGAGCTATAGCATGATTTCTTGCTTAATCGCGAAAAAGGACTAAATCGCATAAAGTGCGAAAGTTCTATTTTATAAGCTAAAGGTACCTAATAGCCATAGAATATTAATTTGAGGTCTTTAAAGGGCAATTAGCCCCTTTGTAAATGGTTGGCCGGCCATAGGGGATAATAGGAGACAAATTGGTCAAAGTTGATGGGTTAGGTGGATTAAATTGATGATATAGAATAAAATAAAGAAAAGAGTGATATCATCTTTTCTTCATCATTTTTCACCACTGAAAATACCAGCTTAGAGAGGGTTTTGAAAGCTTAAAATTTCAGCAAACTCCTCTCCAATCAAGTAAGTGATTTTAATGGTTTTTCTTGAAGATAGTTATACTTTTGGAACCCCTAAAGCTTAAGCTTTCTAATGAGGGGACTATCTTGCAATATGGTGAAAAGTTTAGAGTTTTGACATGAGATCTTGTATGTGATTTGCTGCATTTTTATGGAAGAAAATGAGTCTTAGTTGTTAGATGAACAACTTTTGTGAAAGGTGTTGCCATGAAAACACCTTAATGAACCTTTTTTGTAAAGGTTGTAAAAATGGTAGTAAATGTGTGAAATGTTGGGTTTTGATGATATCCATAAGAGAAATAAATGTTCACCTAGGCTCATTAAAGGTAGAAATTTGATTAGAATTGATTTCTGAGCCTAGGGGTAAAATGGTCATTTTGCCAAAGTCTAAGGGCAAAATAGTAATTTTGCCAAAGCATGATTATTGAAATGCTTTTATTAATGCGATGATTAAAATTAGCTAATTTGCTATTATAGAGCAAGAAGAACCAAGAATCAACCTCGATCGGGGAAAGAATAAAGTCTCAGACTAGATCGACGATCTAGCTTATTTTGAAATCGAGGTAAGTTTGTATGTGATAAATTCAACATTTATGCTCGTATTGTTGAGAATGTTTGATATTATATTTATGTACGATATTCTAAGAAATTGAAATGTTAAAGTCTCAGTTGGACTATAATGAATGTGAGTATAATATTATCGAGACATGAGATAGATACGGTCCCGTGTAAGACTATGTCGGGGACATGGCCTCGGCACCGAATTGAGATTCTGTATAAGACCATATCGGGAGTATGGCTTCAGGATTGAATATGAGAATCGTATAAGACCGTATCCGGGATATGGCTTCGATACTTGAGGTGAGATTCCGTATAAGACCATATCCGGGATATGGTATCAAAAATCAAAGGTAATCCCATGTAAGACCGTATCCGGGATGTGGCATTGGCTTCGGGTTCATGTTAAGTGATAATGAATATGCGTCTTGAGTATCCCTAATGATTTATTGGGGTAAATAAATCAGCTGAGATATAGAATTGAAATTTGTATTAAAGTTATGTGATTGAGTGAACACAAAAAGTAAGTAATTCACGAGGAACATTTACGATATGTGGCATGATATGTGCTAGATAAGGGCAAGTATGCGTAAGTTATAGCAAAGAGCCTGTGACATTGTGTGTGGTTATTTAACGCCATGGAGGGATATCTTTATAAATTCATTGTTGCTATTTATTTCCATGCAAACTTACTAAGCTTAATGCTTACCCCTCTCATTTCCCTTTTCCTTATAGTATTACCAAGATAACTTAAGAATTTGGGGACGTCGGAGTTTGGAGATCACACTATCGACCACTTTTTGGTATAACCAAATTAGATTTATTTTGAGTATGGCATGTACAGAACTTGGTCTTTTTGTTATGTTATTAGGCAAGCCAAATGTGTTGGCTACTATGGTTGCTCAATTTATTTTTGTATATGGTCATTGAAGTTGGCCAATACTTGACAAGTTTATATATATTCATTGATGATGAATAATGAAGTTTATGCTTGTATGGATGTTTGATTTGAGTTGGTATAAGTATGGTGGCTATGTAGGGTGGCATTTGGCTTGGAATATAGCCTTTTTAATGTCCACACGGGTAGACACACGGGCGTGTGTCTAGGCCGTGTGTGACATACGGTCAGCCCCATGGGCGTGTTAATTGGTCGTGTGTCCCCATGCATGCTAGGTTTACAAGTCAGTATGATCAGTAGGAAACACACGGGCAGAGACACGGCCATGTGTCTCAGTCGCGTGGAAGACACGACCATGGACATGGGCGTGTGCCCAGGCCGTGTGAAGTCTGCACCTAGAATTTAGAATTTAATTCGACACACGGCCTAAGGGCACGGGCGTGTGCCTTGGCCTTGTGACCTTAGTGAGGTGATGACGTCACAAACCGAATGCTAAGGTTTTGGCACACGGGCTAAGACACGGGCGTGTGCCTTGGCCGTGTGACCTTAGTGAGGTGATCACGTCACAAACAGAATGCTAAGGTTTTGGCACACGGGCTAAGACATGGGTGTGTCGAGGCCGTGTGAGGGACACGGGCGTGTGTCCGGCTGTGTGTATTAAGTCAGTGTTGACCATGGGTGAGGAGCACGGGCATGTCTCAGGACACACGGGCGTGTCCCTTGAACAACACGGGCGTGTGGCCCCTGTTTAGGAAAAATTTTTCTAAGTGTGTAAAAGTTTTCGATTAATTTCTGAAACCTTTCGGAAGTATGCTTAAGGCCTCGTAGGTCGAGGATGAGTATGTTATGGGTTTGAATGGAAAGTTTTTATGACGAAACAAAATTTTATAGCCCGAAACATCATGTTTAAGCGAGTTGAGTTAGGTAATGCCTCGTATTCGGTTCCGGCTTCGAACACGGGTAAGGGGTGTTACATTTAGTGGTATTAGAGCTACGGTTTAGTCGATTCTCGGACTAACGTAGCGTAAGTATGAGTTTAGCTATACATGCCATTTGTAAGAGTAATTGAGTAATGATAGTGTGATGGCTCCTGACGTTTCAAATTGTGTTTTTATATAGTACATGGATTCTGATCCAGACCGAACTACAGCCGATGATGCTGTGAGTAATGCGCCGTCTCCCGCTCAAGAGACCGCGCCAGTAGATAGTAGACCCGAGACCTTGGGTCAGGGAGAAGAGGCCCGAGAAGTGATAAATCGGAATATATACATATTTTAATCCCACATTTAGCATACTTTTTGGATGATTTATCCATTGATTCATGGAATTTGATGCTCCTAATCCTTTAATTTCATGTTTTATACTTAATAGAGCATCAGAGGATTAAAAGAACGAGAAACGGGCCAAAAATAGACCAAATGGGCCAAAGTAGGAAATTAATACAGCCTGGGGTTTCACCACACGGCCGTGCCTCCTTAGCAGACCCAACCACTGCCTACAACTCGATCTACACGGGCGTGCCACACGGGCGTGTCCTTGCGGTGACAAAGAGGAATTTCACTCGGATTAGGATACTTAGAGGTGAAGAAACACATTCTGAAGCCTATATAAACACCCTAAGTATAACCTAAAAGGGGGCTTTTGTTAGGGGGCGTCCAGCTAGGCCAAGGAGTCGAGCTAGAGAGGTCAGAATTGTGGGATTTACTCGAAGAAAGCCAGTTGATTCATCTCGAGAAGCCGAAATCATACTCAAGACTGCGGATCTCTCCTTCAATTCCTTCAGGGGGTTTTAGGGTTTTCTTATGTTTTGTTTTATCTTTTCTTCTGAGATGTATTCTTTTATGATTATGAACTAAACCCCTCAGATACCTGAGGGGGATGAAACCTAAGACGGATCTTGTTATCATTTTCTGAACTATATGATAAATACTTGATTTGTTCTTAATTATGTGTTCTTAATTCTTGTTTTGATATTTCAGGATATTGATTCAAGTATTGATGTGCTTAGGCAGATGAGGAATAGACCCTGACTAAGAGTAGATCTAGCATAGTTAAGCGGAGTTGATCGCAACCTAGAGATAGGATGATGAAAATCACGGATTAGGGTCAAACCTAATATGGGAGTCCATAGATCGAGTTAATACAACCTTAGGGGTTTTAATTAGAAAGAGATTTCAATTAATCAACCTAGGGTTAGACGTTAGTAGCCTCGAGAGAGGTATTAATATAAATTAGGGAATCTTAAGGATCAAGTCCGATGAATAAATAAATGCAGTTTGAGTTAAATAACAAGTGAAGTCTAGGTGGATTCCTCCTTGGGTATTGTCTTAATCAATTGGTTTTTCCCATAAGTATTTCCCCAATTCATTCTCTTTGTCTTAGCGTCTTTAGCTTAGTAGTTAGTTAATTTTAAATTAAACAATAATTGACTTTAATTCTTAGGCTAAATAATAGAAAGAAAGTTAGTATTAGTACTTTTGGTTCCTTTGGGTTCGACATTCCGGTCTTGCCACTAAACTATACTACTGTTCGATAGGTGCGCTTGCCTCAATCGTTGTCACAGTTAGTTTCTAGGTTAGATCATTCATTATTTAAATTTTTAAGACTCTGACGAACTATCAAGTTTTTGGCGCCGTTGCCGGGGAACCAAAATATTAAGAACGCTCAATTTTTATTACTTTAGCCATTTTATTTATTTGCAATTTATTTTTATTTTTTATTTTATTTTAACTTTGCTAATTTTTCTCTTTCTTTACTTCTGGCAGGTATTTCTAGTTTATGACTAGAAAAAACCCGTCAGGACCCTTGATTTTTGATAGTGAAATAAAACATACCACTCGTAGAAACCGAAGAGATGTCACTGAATAATTATCAATGGCAAGACATGAGGACAATGCCTAATAAAGCAGCTGGTGTTTTCAACCTTGACGCGGTCACCTTGTTATCTAACCAGGTAGAGCTTTTAAATAAAAAATTTGATGGTTGGTATGGTTCTACGCAGGTACATCCGGTAACACAGTACGATACAAATGGAGGAGGGGTGAATAACACAGAATATCTATCCTACGACCCTAGCACAAAGAACGAACAAGTCAACTATATGGGTAACTATTCTAGACCTCAAAATAATCTTTATACTAAAACTTATAATGCAGGTTGGAGGTTCCATCCCAATTTCTCGTGGGGTGGTCAAGGTAATCAAAGACCGCAACTTCCTTCAGGTTTTCAACAACCACCTTACCAGCAGGAAAAGAAGCCAAACCTTGAGGAGATGCTAACAAAATTTATCTAAGTGTCAGAAACACGCTTTCAAAACACTGAAACAACACTTAAAAATCAGCAAGCGTCGATTCAAGGGATCGAGAATCAAATAGGTCAGCTTGCTAAGCTGATCTCAGAAAGACCACAAGGTATCTTGTCTAGCAACACCGAAACTAACCCAAGAGAGCAACCTCAAGCAATAATTGCTCACGATAGTGAAGGGTTAGATTAACCAAAATTGAAGCAAGAGAATGTGGTAGAGGAAGGTAAGGTTGAGGTAAGCCATGATAAACCAAACCCGATAATTATAGAGTACCAACCGCATGTGCCATACCACAATGCGATAAAGAGAGACCACACAGAGGAACAATTCGGTAAATTTCTTAAACTTCCAAAGAAATTACATATTAACTTGCCATTTCTTGAAGCTCTTTCGCAGATGCCAGATTCAAGGAAATTTTTAAAAGAGTTTTTGACAAACAAACGAAAGTTAGACGATAAGTCGCATGTGGAGCTAAACGCAGTAAACCCAGCAATTCTGCGAAATAAACTACCACGTGAGCTCACATTTTGTGTAAGTGACGAAACGGTCACTCTTCAGGTTCTTGACACGACTAGGACATCGAGTATTAAATGTGGAACCAATCACTTCAAAGTTGGGGTGTAACAGCCGAATTTTGGGGTTAGTCGAAACAGTGGTTATGAGACCACTAAACCGAGGTCGAGGAAAATTATTTTGATGTCATTTTATGTCCTGTAGCATAACTTTATGGATGCATAAAAATTTTGGTGTTCTAATTTGAGTGATAGCATGCTTAATTTCGAAAAAGGACTAAATCGCATAAAGTGTGAAAGTTCTATTTTATAGGATAAAGGTACCTAATGGCTATAGAATGTATTTTGGAGGATTTTAAAGTGCAATTAGGCCATTTATTTAGTGATTGCCAGCCATAGGGTGCATAGGGGACAAGAGCATTAATTTTTAGTCAAATTTGGTGATAGTTGTTGACTAGTTGACTAAAATATGATAAAATAAGGGAAGGCTATCATCTTTTTCCCTTCTCTTCTTCTTCCACCGATTTTTACACTCAAAAGAAGGGTTTTGAAGGCTTTGAAATTTCAGCAACTTGTCCTCACTCTAGTAAGTAATTTTTGGTGGTGTTAATTGATAATTTTTGTGTTTTTAGAGTCCCCAAAGCTTAAGCTAGCTATTGAGGGGACTAATTTGTGATATGGTTGAAAGTATAGGGACTTACCATAAGAGAAATTATGTTGATAGCTGAGTTTTTATGGAAGAAAATGAATGTTACGGAGGTGAGAGACAACTTTTATGAATGGTGTTAGCATGAAAACACCTAAATAGGGCTTGAATGCAAAGATTTAATTTGTGTCATAAATGCATGGAATAGTTGGAATGGTGAGTAGTTGCAAGAGAAATAAATGTTCATCTATGCTTGTTTATTTAGAAAATATGGTGAAAAATGATTCACGAGCCTAGGGGCAAAATCGTAAATTTTGCCATTGTGTGAGGGTAAAATGGTCATTTTTACCTAAGTATAGATTTTGGTGCATCATGATCAGAAAATGTTTTAAATGAATGAATTTTATTGTTATAGATCAAGAAGAACGCGAGATTAACCTTGACCGGGAAAAGGCAAGGTTACGGAATAAACCGTAAATTGACACGTTTTGCACCGAGGTAAGTTTACGTGTAAACGATGCATTTTATATGCACATTATTGTTGTTAATTAGCGCATGACACAATTGGGAATATATATGATTCAAGTAGATAAAAAGTGGTAGTTATTGAATAACTCTGATATGAATGATGGAATGGATATGTGAGTGTGTTATATCAATATTTGATGGTGGGCTAAGTGCGATACCACCTTGTCGCTAAATTATGATGGGCTATGTGCGATACCATCGTCTATTAATCCTTTGGTGGGCTGTGTGCGTTACCACCGTAATTAATCCTTTGGTGGGCTGTGTGCGATACCACCAAGTAACGTGAACATGAGTAATGTATTTTGATATAGTGATGCGTTGTATTATGTGACCTTGTGATGCTAAGTGCAGGGAAACTGTTAATGAATGTATGCATCATGCTTGAGATGTGGTTGGAATGTGTGAATGGAAGAAATGAGTAAGCCTGATCTTGAATGTAGATTATTTCTTGCTTAGTAAATAATGCTATGGAAGTGTTTATTTCATGTTAAAATGTTATATTTTTTACATGTAAACTTACTAAGCTTAAAGCTTACTCCCCTTACTTTCCCTTGTTTTATAGAGCTTAAGAGCCGAGCCGGGATACGTCGATAGCCAGAAGACCGCCTGCACTATCAGCTCATCTCGGTATACCTAGACTTAATGATTTTGTAAATGGCATGTATAGGGGCTAGACTAGTAAAATTATTTTGTTATTTTGGCCAAAGGTGTAATGGCTCTTGTTAAGACATTTAATTTGTAAATTGCCATGCATGATGGCTCATTTTACCATTTATGAAAATACAAGTTATCTATGGGAGTTCATGTTGAAGTTATGAGATGTTTACTAGTATGTTGAATGGATTCATGTAGTGTAAGCTATAGGGGTACAAAGAGCTTGGCAAACAGCCTTGTTCTTGTCCACATGGTTAGACACACGGGCATGTGTCTCGGCCGTGTGCGACACACGATCAAGCCATGGGCGTGTGCCCAGGCCGTGTGAAGTCTGCACCTTGAAATTTGAAATTTTAATGGTCACATGGTTAAAGCACACGGGCGTGCCTAGACCGTGGGGAAATAGTCAGAGGCGACCACGGACCAGCCATATGGGCGTGTGTCCAGGTCGTGTGACCCAAGTCAGTGTCGTCCACGGGTGTCAAACACGGGCGTGTGACTAAGCTTTAAGACCGTGTGTGTGTAGTCAGTATTTACCACGGTTGAGGAGCATGGGCGTGTGTGTCTACACACGAGCGTGTCACATTTTACACGAGCGTGTGAGCCCTGTATAAAAGAGAAAATTTGAAAAGGTTGAAAAAGTTTTGGTATAGTCTCGAGAGTCTTCGTGCTTACGAGTGAGGTCTCGTAAGTCAAGAACGAGGTTGTTAAGGTGACTAGAGAGAGTAGTCATGATAGGTCTAAGTGGCGATTATGAGGACTTTATTGAGGTAACGCCTTGAGCCTAGTTCCGGCGTAGAACACGGGTAAGGGGTGTTACATTTAGTGATATCAGAGCTATGATTTAGTCGATTTTAGGACTACTGTAGCGTGTGTAGGAGTCTAGCTATACATGTCATAAACGTATAATGATAGTATGGTGGCTTCTGATGATCTTAAACTTGTTTTATGTAGTATATGGATCCCGATCAATCGGCTGCTGATGATGCAGCTAGTAATGCGCCGGCTCCTACGCAAGGGATCGCGCCTGTGCAGAGTGAACCCGAGACTAGGGGTCAAAGAGAAGAGGCTCGGGAAGCCTTTCTCCAAATGATAAGTAACTGGTACACTGAGTACGTGCGAGCGAATCCCAATGCTCAACCTCCTCCACCTCCTCCTATACCTCAGCCAGTTCCTGTGGCTTCTCAAAGTATAGAAGTGGTGAGGACAACTAAGCCCCCGGTAGACAAAATCCGTAAGCAAGGGGTTGAGGATTTTCGAGCTAATATAGAAGATGACCCTGAGAGAGCGGAGTTTTGGCTGGAGAACTCAATAAGGTTTTTTGATGAACTCTCCTGTACACTTGAGGAGAGCTTGAAATGCACTGTATCTTTGCTGAGGGACTCGTCATACCATTGGTGGAAGACGTTGACATCAGTGGTCCCTAAAGAGAGGGTAACGTGGGACTTTTTCTTGGAGGAGTTCCGAAAGAAGTATATAAGTCAACGGTTTGTAGATAAAAAACGAAAAGAATTCCTTGAGTTAAAGCAAGGAAAAATGACTGTGGTGGAATATGAGCGCGAATTTGTTAGGCTCAACAAGTATGCGCAAGAATGTGTATCCACGGAAGCTACCTTATGCAAGAGATTTGAAGATGGGTTAAATGAAGATGTCAGACTCTTAGTCGGGATTTTAGAGCTAAAAGAATTTGTGGTATTGGTGGATAGGGCTAGTAAGGCCGAAAAATTGAGTAAGGAAAAGAGGAAAGCCCTGAGTGAGGCTCGAGATGCGAAGAAGAGGCCGATGAGCAAATCATACCAAGCTCAATCGAAGAGGTCCAAGGAAGTGAACCCTCGGACAACTACATCGATCGGTATTCGCGAGAGAGCGAGGTAACACGTATTCGGGTTCAAGAGTTCAGGCCACCTCAATGGCAAGTGTGGGTAATCCAAGGTCCAAACCAGAGTGCCCAAGTTGTGGCAGACATCACACTGGGGAGTGTTGGGGAAGCAATCGAAATTGTTATAAGTGTGGATCCCCCGACCATCTCATCCGAAATTGTCCTGAAAGGGATGACAAGGAGAGGAAGCAAGAGATAAGATCAAGCAGTGCATCCGTTAGAGGTAGGCCACAAAAGAACCCGGGAGGTGGAACTAGTGCTAGAGGTGTATCACGAGACACCACTGTGAGGTCAGAGGGTCGGGCGCCAGCAAGAACTTATGCTATTCGCGCTCGAGAAGAGGTGTCATCACCGGATGTAATAACGGGTACATTTTCTCTCTATGACACTTCTGTTATTGCTTTAATTGACCCAGGATCAACTCATTCTTATATTTGTATGAGATTGGCATCTAGTTTGAGTATGACTGTTGAGTCTACTAAATTTATGGTAAAAGTGTCAAACCCACTAGGTAAACAGGTGTTAGTTGACAAGGTGTGTAGGAACTGTCCTCTGATAATTAGGGGTCATTGTTTCTTGGCAAACCTTATGTTGTTGCAGTTTGATGAATTTGATTTGATTATTGGTATGGATTGGTTGACTGCCCATAGTGTTTTAGTGAATTGTGGTAGTAAATTTATTAAATTGAAATGTGAAAATGGAGATGTTATTCGGGTTGAATCAGGTGAGTCAGATAGTTTACCGGTGATGATTTCTTCCATGATAGCTGAGAAATATCTGAGAAAAGGGTACGAATCTTATCTCGCTTTTGTATTAAACACTCAAGAATCTGAAGTAAGGATTAAAACAGTACCGGTTGTATGTGAGTATCTGGATGTATTCCCGGAAGAGCTGTTCGGATTACCCCCAGTTAGAGAGGTCGAGTTTGGAATTGAGTTAATTTCGGGAACAGCACCCATTTCGGTTGCTCCGTATAGGATGGGCCCGCTAGAGTTGAAAGAACTGAAAGTTCAGTTGCAAGAGTTGACGGATAAGGGTTTTGCAAGACTGAGCTATTCACCGTGGGGTGCCCCAGTACTCTTTGTAAAGAAGAAAGATGGGTCGATGAGATTGTGCATAGACTATAGACAGCTCAACAAAGTAACTATGAAGAACAAATATCCTTTACCGAGGATAGATGATCTATTTGATCAACTGAAGGGAGCTACGGTGTTCTCCAAGATTGACCTGAGGTCTGGTTATTACCAGTTGAGGGTTAAGGAACAAGATGTGCCGAAAATAGCATTCAGGACGAGGTATGGCCATTATGAGTTTCTGGTCATGCCGTTCGATTTAACGAATGCTCCTACGATTTTTATGGACTTAATGAACCGTGTCTTCCGACCGTATTTGGATAAGTTCGTGGTTGTCTTTATTGATGACATATTGGTTTATTCTCGAGACGAGAGTGATCATGCGGAGCATTTGAGGATTGTCTTACAGATTTTGAGGGACAAGCAATTATATGCTAAATTTAGTAAGAGCGAATTTTGGCTTCGAGAAGTAGGATTCCTAGGACATATTGTGTCAGGTGAAGGTATTAGAGTTGATCCGGGAAAGGTCTCGGCTATTGTGGAGTGGAAACCGCCGAGGAACGTGTCGGAGGTCAGAAGCTTTTTGGGTTTAGCGGGGTACTATGGGCGGTTCATGAAGGGATTCTCTATGATTGCTACTCCAATGACGAAACTATTGCACAAGGATGTTAAGTTTGAATGGACTGAAAAATGCCAGTTTCGAGAGATTGAAAATGTTGTTGACAGAGGCATCTGTTTTGGTACAACCTGAGTCGGGAAAAAAGTTTGTGGTCTACAGTGACGTGTCGTTAAATGGTCTCGGTTGTGTGTTGATGCAAGAGGGTAAGGTAATCACTTACGCCTCGAGATAACTAAAACCACATGAGAAGAATTATCCGACTCATGATCTGGAGTTGGCCGCAATTGTTTTCGCATTAAAGATTTGGCGACATTACTTATATGGTGAGAAGTGCCGAATCTTCACGGATCATAAGAGTTTGAGGTACTTGATGGACCAAAAGGAATTAAACTTACGTCAACGACGGTGGCTTGAATTATTGAAGGACTACGAGCTAGTGATCGATTACCACCCGGGGAAAGCGAATGTAGTTGCGGATGCTTTAAGTAGGAAATCCTTGTATGCTTTGAGAGCTATGAGCACGAGTTTGTCATTGTCTGATGATGGTGCTATACTGGCCGAGTTGAGAGCTAGACCACTATTTGTTCAACGAATATGTGAGGCTCAAAGGAATGATAGTGAGATACTAGCTAAAAGAGCTAAGTGTGAATCAAGAATTAATTCTGAATTTCGGGCGAGTTCGGATGGTTGCTTAATGTTCCATGATAGAATTTGTGTGCCTAAAGATGATGAGTTGGTCCGAGAAATTTTACGAGAAGCACATATTAGTTATTTGTCAGTACACCTGGGCAACAAGAAAATGTATAATGATCTGAAGAAATTCTACTGGTGGCCGGGAATGAAAAGAGACATCTCGGAGTATGTAACAAGATGTCTAATTTGTCAACAAGTGAAAGCGGAGCATCAAGTGCCTTCGGGATTACTTCAGCAAGTGATGGTTCCCGAGTGGAAGTGGGATCAGATTACCATGGATTTTGTTACGGGCTTGCCTATGACTCCAAAGAAGAGAGATGCTGTGTGGGTTATTGTTGATAGATTAACGAAGTCGGCTCATTTTATACCTGTGCGTATTGATTATTCACTAGAGAAGTTGGTCGAGTTGTATGTTGCAGAGGTAGTAAGATTACATGGGGTGCCTGTATCTATTACCTCGGATAGAGACCCGAGATTTACTTCGAGGTTTTGGAAGAAGTTACAGGAGGCCTTGGGTACGAGGTTAAATTTCAGTACTGCATTCCATCCTCAAACTGATGGTCAGTCTGAGAGAGTAATCGAAGTTCTTGAGGATATGCTCCGATGTTGCGTGTTAGAGTTTGAAGGTAGTTGGGAAAGATACCTACCCTTGGTCGAATTAAACACAACAATAGTTATCGATTGAGCATACGGATGGCACCGTATGAAGCCTTGTATGGTCGTAAGTGTCGGACCCCTTTGTATTGGACCGATCTGAGAGAGAAGCAAATTCATGGGATTGATTTAGTTAAAGAGACTGAGGAGAAAGTGAAAGTTATCCGGGATAGTCTGAAGGCTGCTCCGGACCGACAAAAGTCGTACGTGGATTTGAAAAGAAAAGAAATTGAGTTCCAAGTGGGTGACAAGGTATTTCTAAAAGTGTCGCCGTGGAAGAAAATATTGAGATTTGGTCGAAAAGGTAAATTGAGTCCGAGATTCATAGGGCCGTATGAGGTTACCGAAAGGATTGGGCCGGTGGCATATCGGTTGGCTTTACCGGTAGAGTTTGAGAAAATCCATAATGTGTTCCATGTATCAATGCTAAGACGTTATCGTTTCGATCCTTTGCATGTGATTCCTCCAACAGAAATTGAGATAAGACCGGATATGACATATGAGGAAGAGCCGATTAAAATCATGGCTCGAGAAATGAAACAGTTGAGGAATAAGGACATAGCCTTAGTAAAAGTGTTGTGGCAAAAACACGGTGTAGAAGAGGCTATGTGGGAACCGGAGAAAGCCATGAGAGAGCAATATCCAAACCTCTTTACCGGTAAGATTTTCGAGGGCAAAAATCCCTAAAGGGGGAGAGCTGTAACAGCCCGATTTTAGGGCTAGTCAGAATAGTGGTTACGAGACCACTAAACCGAGGTCAAGGAAAATTATTTTGATGTCATTTTATGTGCTGTAGCATAACTTTATGGATGCATGAAAATTTTGGTGTTCTAATTTGAGTGATAGCATGCTTAATTTCGAAAAAGGACTAAATCGCATAAAGTGTGAAAGTTCTATTTTATAGGATAAAGGTACCTAATGGCTATAGAATGTAATTTGGAGGATTTTAAAGTGCAATTAGGCCGTTTATTTAGTGATGGCCGGCCATAGGGTGCATAGGGGACAAGAGCATTAATTTTTAGTCAAATTTAGTGATAGTTGTTGACTAGTTGACTAAAATATGATAAAATAAGGGAAGGCTATCATCTTTTTCCCTTCTCTTCTTCTTCCACCGATTTTTACACTCAAAAGAAGGGTTTTGAAGGCTTTGAAATTTTAGCAACTTGTCCTCACTCTAGTAAATAATTTTTGGTGGTGTTAATTGATAATTTTTGTGTTTTTTGAGTCCCCAAAGCTTAAGCTAGCTATTGAGGGGACTAATTTTTGATATGGTTGAAAGTCTAGGGACTTACCATGAGAGAAATTATGTTGATAGCTGAGTTTTTATGGAAGAAAATGAATGTTAGGGAGGTGAGAGACAACTTTTATGAATGGTGTTAGCATGAAAACACCTAAATAGGGCTTGAATGCAAATATTTAATTTGTGTCATAAATGCATGGAATAGTTGGAATGGTGAGTAGTTGCAAGAGAAACAAATGTTCATCTATGCTTATTTATTTAGAAAATGTGGTGAAAAATGATTCACGAGCCTAGGGGAAAAATCGTAAATTTTGCCATGGTATGAGGGCAAAATGGTCATTTTTGCCTAAGTATAGATTTTGGTGCATCATGATCGTAAAATGTTTTAAATGAATGAATTTTATTGTTATAGAGCAAGAAGAACGCGGGATTAACCTTGACCGGGGAAAAGGCAAGGTTACGGAATAAACCGCAAATCGACACGTTTTGCACCGAGGTAAGTTTACGTGTAAACGATGCATTTTATATGCACATTATTGTTGTTAATTAGCGCATGACACAATTGGGAATATATATGACTCAAGTAGATAAAAAGTGGTAGTTATTGAATAACTCTGATATGAATGATGGAATGGATATGTGAGTGTGTTATATCAATATTTGATGGTGGGCTAAGTGCGATACCACCTTGTCGCTAAATTACGATGGGCTATGTGCGATACCATCATCTATTAATCCTTTGGTGGGCTGTGTGTGATACCACCGAGTAACGTGAACATGAGTAATGTATTTCGATATAGTGATGCGTTGTATTATGTGACCTTGTGATGCTAAGTGCGGGAAGCGTTAATGAATATATGCATCATGCTTGAGATGTGGTTAGAATGTGTGAATGGAAGAAATAAGTAAGCCTGATCTT
This sequence comes from Gossypium sturtianum, assembly GCA_025698515.1. NCBI lineage: Eukaryota > Viridiplantae > Streptophyta > Magnoliopsida > Malvales > Malvaceae > Gossypium > Gossypium sturtianum. The sequence goes on from CM046943.1 coordinate 126,932,283, forward strand.
GAATGTAGATTGTTTCTTGCTTAGTAAATAATGCTATGGAAGTGTTTATTTCATGTTAAAATGTTATATTTTTACATGTAAACTTACTAAGCTTAAAGCTTACTCCCTTTCCCTTGTTTTATAGAGCTTAAGAGCCGAAGCGGGATACGTCGATAGCCGGAAGACCTTTGCACTATCACTCATCTCGGTATACCTAGACTTAATGATTTTGTAAATGGCATGTATAGGGGCTAGACTAGTAAAATTATTTTGTTATTTTGGCCAAAGGTGTAATGGCTCTTGTTAAGACATTTAATTTGTAAATTGCCATGCATGATGGCTCATTTTACCATTTATGAAAATACAAGTTATCTATGGGAGTTCATGTTGAAGTTATGAGATGTTTACTAGTATGTTGAATGGATTCATGTAGTGTAAGCTATAGGGGTACAAAGAGCTTGGCAAATAGCCTTGTTCTTGTCCATATGGGTAGACACACGGGCGTGTGTCTAGGCCGTGTGCGACACACGATCAAGCCATGGGCGTTTGCCCAGGCTGTGTGAAGTTTGCACCTTGAAATTTGAAATTTGAATGGTCACACGGTTAAAGCACACGGGCGTGCCTAGACCGTGGGGAAATAGTCAGAGGCGACCACGTACCAGCCATATGGGCGTGTGTCCAGGTCGTGTGACCCAAGTCAGTGTCGTCCACGGGTGTCAAACACGGGCGTGTGACTAGGCTTTGAGACTGTGTGTGTGTAGTCAGTATTTACCACGATTGAGGAGCATGGGCGTGTGTGTCTACACATGCGCGTGTCACATTTTACACGGGCGTGTGAGCCCTGTATAAAAGAGAAAATTTGAAAAGGTTGAAAAAGTTTCGGTATAGTCTTGAGAGTCTTCGTGCTTACGAGTGAGGTCTCGTAAGTTGAGAATGAGGTTGTTAAGGTGACTAGAGAGAGTAGTCATGATAGGTCTAAGTGGCGATTATGTTGACTTTATTGAGGTAACGCCTTGAGCCTAGTCCCGGCGTAGAACACGGGTAAGGGGCGTTACATGGGGACCAGGTACTGTCAGATACAACCGACCCTCGAATAGTCGCTTCAGAACTTAATACAAACGGTTCAACTCCTTTTACGGTACTTAAGGTATTTCCATACGGAATGATCGAGGTAACACATTCTAATTTGGGCACTTTTGAGGTAAATATTACCCGACTCAAACCATATGTTGATAGAATTGATAGTAAGAAAAAGGAGTTTCGAATCTGTAAACCACCATGGCCATACAAATAATAGGTAAGTCTAGCTCAAGACTTTAAACGAGCGCTTCTCCGGAGGCAACCCGAGCACTAACCCCACTAACGTCCATATTTTTGAATTTTAGCATCTAACTAAAAACTAACCAAATTTTTAGGCGTAGGTTTCCATACCACAATGCCTTGCACACGGGCGTGGCCGTGGCCTTGTGGACACCACGAGCATGCATATCGGTGTGGCGGATATCGTGCAAAAACAGAATGAAAATTTTCCCCAAGACACGGGCTCCGACTAAATGCCACGGTCGTGCAACGCGGCCGTGGTCGAAACTGCCTAAAGAACACGGGCTGAGATAAATCCACACGGCCGTGCGAGGCGGCCGTGGTCGATATTATTAGCTTTTTTCACATATCGCTACCACCACCACCTCGAGATCACTCCGATGATGAGGACCTTTGAGTCCTTTTTATTTTATTTATTCTTATTCTTATTTTTATTTATTTATTTTTATTTTAGTTCATTTTCCTTTATTATCAAACTCTTTAAATTTTTAAGTATAATTTGATTTCTTTTATCTCTGGCTGTTTAACTCTCGAGTAACTATAACAAACGTCCATTAAATAAGAACTCCCTAAAACTTATCGATGACTTTGCAGTTTAAAAGGTTCAAGGTTCCACTCAAGGAACAAACACACCGCTGTGAGTATTCTCCACCACCTTCACCTATGCCTAGTCATCATATTCATCATTGATCATCCTCCAAGGATTTCATCCATAATTCAGGAAGTTTCACTTCTCCCTCTCTTTTGATTTTCTTAAAATATTGTTCATATATATATCTTTGTACATTGAGGACAAAGTACATCTTAAGTGTGGGGGTGAATTTTATCGTGAAAAAGTGCCTAACTTTTGCATTATTCTCAAATTCTGAATTATGTCTTGTTCTTAAGTAATTCTCTCATATTCTTTGTTAGAATGAAACTTCCTTTGATTTATGATTTTCATTGATATGCTTTGGATTAAGTCATAGTTAATTGTGCAGTGATGATTTAAACTTTAGGAGACTAGAGAATCAAGCATGATGAGTTTATTTTCAAAGTTAAAAATTTTTTTAGGTTGTCTACCTGAATCTAATTATTATCTTGAAGTTCGAAATTTACAAAGTTGACATCAAAAGCCCATAATTTTTGTGAGATCTTGAGCCTTTTAGAGCATATTCTTTTTTTTCTTGCTCACTTTATTGATTATGAGTGTGTCAACATTGATTTGTTATTCTAGAACTTGCTTCGATTATACATGTCGAGACCACACCTTTGATTTGATATACTAAGATGATGAAGGCACCTTGGTTTTAACCCACTTACTCCATAAAAAGCCTACCTTCACAATTAACCCCTAGTGAACCCCTTTGATCTTAACAAACCATTTATTGACTCACCCACTAGTATTAACCCAAAACCCATCTTGTATTTGTTATCACCACTTCTCTTGACTAACCCTTTTTGTCGAGATTTGACTTGAGAAGTTGCCTAACTATGTTTTCCATTTCAGTTGTTAAATTCTTTATTATTATTGTATGATTTGTTCTAAAAAAAAATCGAAGTATATTCATTATTAGTTCTATGATTAAGTGAGCTTATACGTTTAAATTCCACATCTTGAAGTAGAAGTTCGTAATTATTAGTAATGAAGTTTTAATTGATGTAATTATTCAATATTAGTTCATATTTCTAGTTAGGTAAATTGTCAATTCAATCTCGATTCTAACCCTCTAATTCAGCCTTTATCCACACCTTTAACCCGAGCCCCGTTTTAACCCTTTTTAAAGACCTTTTGATTTGTGTATTATCTCATATTATAGTGGTGGAGATTTGATTTTTATGCAAGCCTATGGGATTAACATTTCATGTTTGACTTTTGAGTGCTTAATTTTTGAACCTTAAACACTTTGAGTGATCTGAGTGAATCTTTAGTAAGGATGTCAACTTTTGTCGATTTTGAATTAAAGGTTATTATTTAGGTAAGGGGAAACACCTATTTTTCGTGCTATAAAAACTATGACTTTGATTGTTTGAATCTTTAGGAACCTTTTTGGTTAAATTATCCATGTATGAATTATCTATGAATTATGATGAAACATTTATGATGAAGGTTATGAATTGAGGAAGTTCGTTTTAATTGTGAGTTGAGAATTTTGCTTGAGGACAAGCAAATGCTTAAGTGTGGGGGTATTTGATAAACCGGAATATATACATATTTTAATCCCACATTTAGCATACTTTTTGGATGATTTATCCCTTGATTCGTGGAATTTGATGCTCCTAATCCTTTAATTTCATGTTTTATACTTAGGAGAGCATTAGAGGATGAAAAGAACGAGAAACGGGCCAAAAATGGACCAAATGGTCCAAAGTAGGAAATCAACACGGCCTGGGGTTTCACCACACGGCCGTGCCTCCTTAGCAGACCCAACCACGGCCTACAACTCGATTTACACGGGCGTGCCACACGGGCGTGCCACACGGGCGTGTCCCTGTCGTGACAAAGAGGAATTTCACTCGGATTAGGATACTTAGAGGCGAAGAAACACATTCCAAAGCCTATATAAACACCCTAAGTATAACCTAAAAGGGGCTTTTTGTCAGCGCCCGGCTAGGCCAAGGAGGCTGAGCAGAGAGGTCAGAATTGTGAGATTTACTCGAAGAAAGCCAGTTGATTCATCTCGAGAAGCCGAAATCATACTCAAGACGGCGGATCTCTCCTTCAATTCCTTCAGGGGGTTTTAGGGTTTTCTTATGTTTTGTTTTATCTTTTCTTCTGAGATGTATTCTTTTATGATTATGAACTAAACCCCTCAGATACCTGAGGGGGATGAAACCTAAGACGGATGTTGTTATTATTTTTTGAACTATATGATAAATACTTGATTTGTTCTTAATTATGTGTTCTTAATTCTTGTTTTGATATTTCAGGATATTGATTCAAGTATTGATGTACTTAGGCAGATGAGGAATAGACCCTGCCTAAGAGTAGGTCTAGCATAGTTAAGCGGAGTTGATCGCAACCCTAGAGATAGGATGACGAAAATCTACCGGATTAGGGTCAAACCTAATATAAGAGTCCATAGATCGAGTTAATGCAACCTTAGGGGTTTTAATTAGAAAGAGATTTTAATTAATCAACCTAGGGTTAGACGTTAGTAGCCTCGAGAGAGGTATTAATATAAATTAGGGAATCTTACGGATCAAGTCAAGTGAATAAATCAAATGCAGTTCGAGAGTTAAATAACAAGTGAAGTCTAGGTGGATTCCTCCTTGGGTATTGTCTTAATCAATTGGTTTTTCCCACAAGTATTTCCCCAATTCATTCTCTTTGTCTTAGCGTCTTTAGCTTAGTAGTTAGATAATTTTAAATTAAACAATAATTGACTTCAATTCTTAGGCTAAATAATAGAAAGAAAGTTAGTATTAGTACTTTTGGTTCCTTTGGGTTCGACATTCCAATCTTGCCACTAAACTATACTACTGTTCGATAGGTGCGCTTGCCTCAATCGTTGTCACAGTTAGTTTCTAGGTTAGATTATTCCTTATATAAATTTTTAAGACTCCGACGAACGATCAAGAAGCCTTTTTCCATATGATGAGCAACTGGTACACTGAGTACGTTCGAGCAAATCTAATGCTCAACCCCTCCACCCCCACCTATTCCTCAACCCGCTCCGGTAGCTCCTCAAGTGGTTGAGGTAGTGAGGAGAGAAAGGCCTCCGGTCTATAAGATCCGGAAACAAAGAGCCGAGGAATACCAGGCTAGTAAGGATAATGATTCGGAAAGGTCAAAATTCTGTCTCGAAAATACCATCAGGGTATTTTATGAATTGTCATTCACGCCTGAGGAGTGCCTAAAGTGTGCGGTATCTCTCTTGAGAGATTCGGCGTATCGGTGGTGGAACACCCTTGTGTCGGTGGTTCCAAGGGAGAGAGTTAGCTGGGAATTCTTCCAAGAGGAATTCCGGAAGAAGTATATCAGCCAGAGATTCATCGACCATAAGAGAAAAGAGTTCTTGGAATTAAAGCAAGGCCGAATGACGGTGACCGATTATGAACGGGAGTTCGTAAGGCTTAGCAAGTATGCCCGGGAGTGCGTGTCTACCGAGGCTATCATGTGCAAGAGATTCAAGGACGGGCTAAATGAGGATATCCGTTTATACGTCGGAGTTCTCGAACTAAAAGAATTTGTAGTGTTGGTAGATAGAGCCTGTAAGGCTGAAGAGTTGGCTAAAGAGAAAAGAAGAGCTGAGATTAAGTCCCGTGACTTGAGGAAAAGACCGCTGAATAAGTCACTCCAATCTTCATCTAAGAAATCGAGGGATTTTGTTACTCGACCAGCCATTTCAGTCGGGTTTTCAAACTGAAGTAAGGGCAAACAGTTCTCGGGGTCTAAGGCTCAGACTACTTCGGTTTCTAGTGTTGGCAATGCCCGACCAAGTAGACCGGAATGCCCGCAGTGTGGCAGGCATCATTCTGGTGAGTGCCGAGCAAATGAGAAGGCTTGTTTCAGATGTGGGTCTTTAGACCACTTTATCAGAGATTGCCTCGAGATGGGCAAGAAAGAGAAATCTCAGAATGCGAGACTGGGAAGTACTGCTAGAGAAAGACCGCAGAGAAACCGGAAATGAGATGAGTAACAAGAATACATCCAGAGAGCAGACTACAAGAGTCAAGGTTAGAGCACCGGTGAGAACATATGCCATTCGTGCTCGCGAGGAGGCGTCATCTCCTGACGTAATCACGGGTACATTTTCTCTTTATGATACTCGTGTTATAGCTTTAATTGATCCGGGATCTACCCACTCATACATATGCATGAAATTAGTCTCTAGCATGAGCATGCCTATAGAGTCTACTGAATTTGTAATAAGAGTGTCTAATCCCCTAGGCAAATATGTGTTGGTTGATAGAGTATGTAAAAGTTTCTCTTTGAGGATTAGGGGTCATTACTTTCCAGTTGATCTTATGTTATTACCGTTTGATGAGTTTGATGTCATCCTTGGGATGGACTGGTTAGTTACTCATGACGTGATTGTGAATTGTGGAAAGAATTTTATTGAGTTGAAATGTGAAAGTGGGGATCTTATTCTTGTTGAATTAGATAAGCAAGGCAGATCACCAGTAGTGATATCATCCTTGTTGACTTAGAAGTACTTAAGAAAGGGGTACGAAGCATACCTTTCTATTGTGATGAATGCTAAAGAGACTGAGTTGAAAATTGAGTCGGTACCCATAGTATGCAAGTATTTAGATGTTTTCCCAGAAGAATTGCTAGGGTTACCTCGGCTAGAGAGATCAAATTCGGGATTGAGCTAGCTCCGGGTACCGCCCCCATTTCTATTGCTCCATATAGAATGCCTCCAATTGAGCTAAAAGAGTTGAAAGCACAGTTGCAAGAACTAACGGATAAAGGTTTTGCAAGACCGAGTTTTTCTCCGTGGGGTGCTCCCGTTTTATTCGTGAAGAAGAAAGATGGTTCTATGAGATTATACATAGATTATTGGCAACTTAACAAGGTAACTGTGAAGAACAAGTTCCCATTGTCGAGAATCGATGATTTATTTGATCAATTGAAAGGAGCCACAGTATTTTCAAATATAGATTTGAGGTCAGGGTACTAACAGCTGAGATTCAAGGACTCGGATGTACCAAAAACCGCATTTAGGACTAGGTATGGCCACTATGAATTTTTGGTCATGCCTTTTGGTCTAAATAATGCCCCTGCTATTTTCATGGACCTTATGAATCACATTTTTCGGCCATACTTGGATAAATTTGTCGTAGTCTTCATTGATGATATACTGATCTACTCTCGAGATGAGAATGAACATGCCGAGCATTTGAGTATGGTTCTACAAATTTTGAGAGGAAAACAATTGTATGCCAAGTTTAGCAAGAGTGAATTTTGGCTTAAGAAAGTAGGATTTTTGGGGCACATTGTCTCGGGAGATTGAATTAGAGTCGACCCGAGTAAGATTTCAGCAATCGTGGATTGGAAACCACCAAGGAACGTAACTGAAGTAAGGAGTTTTCTAGGCCTAGTCGGCTATTATAGGCATTTTGTCAAGGGGTTTTCCATGATAGCTACCCTGATGATGAGACTTTTGCAAAAAGATGTAAAGTTTGATTGGACAGAAAAATGTCAATAGAGTTTTGAGAAACTAAAGGCGTTGTTGACTGAGGCTCCTGTTTTGGTGCAACCTGAGCCGGGGAGAGAATTTGTGGTTTACAGTGATGCATCCCTGAATGGATTGGGTTGTGTACTTATGCAAGAGGGTAAGGTGATTGCATACGCCTCAAGACAATTAAAGCTGCACGAGAAGAATTACCCGACCCATGACTTAGAGTTGGCCGCCATTGTGTTCGCATTGAAGATATGGAAACACCATTTGTATGGTGAAAAGTGTTGGATGTTAACCGACCATAAAAGCCTAAAATATTTGATGACTCAAAAGGAATTGAATTTGAGACAATGAAGGTGGTTAGATCTGATTAAGGATTATGAGTTAGTGATTGACTACCATCCGGGAAAGGCGAACGTAGTCGCCGATGCTTTGAGCAGAAAATCATTATTTGCGCTGAGAGCCATGAATACTCAAATGGCTTTGTTGGATGATGGTTCTATTCTAGTCGAGCTAAGGGCTAGACCATTATTTCTTCAAGAGATTTGTGAAGCTCAGAAAGAGGACAGCAGCTTACAAGCCGAAAGAGTTTTATGTGAGTCAAATGTTGAGTCAGACTTTCGGGTTAGTCTTGATGGATGTTTGACGTTTCGAGATAGGGTATGTGTACCCAGAAATGAAGAACTTATTCGTAAGATTTTGCATGAAGCACATAGTGGATGTTTAACTGTGCACCCAGGCAGTACGAAGATGTACAATGATTTGAAGAAGTGGTATTGGTGGCCTAGTATGAAGAAGGACATTTCTGAGTTTGTATCGAGATGTCTGATTTGTCAACAAGTAAAAGCTGAACACCAAGTACCTTCGGGTCTACTTCAGCCCATTATGATCCCTGAGTGGAAGTGGGACCGTATTACCATGGATTTCGTGACGGGTTTACCGTTAACACCGAAAAAGAAAGATGCTGTATGGGTTATAGTCGATTGATTTACAAAGTCAGCCCATTTCATACCAGTATGAGTTGATTTTTCTCTTGATAAATTGGCGGATTTGTACGTGTCAGAGATAGTAAGACTTCATGGTGTACCGTTGTCGATCATTTCGGATAGAGATCCAAGATTCTCAAATCACGATTTTGGAAAAAGTCGCAAGAGGCTTTAGGCACAAAATTGAGTTTGATGATCGCTTTTCATCCACAGACCGACGGTCAGTCAAAAAGGTAATTCAGATACTCGAAGACATGCTTCGATGTTGTGTTTTGGAATTCCAAGGCAATTGGGAAAAATACTTACCATTGGTGGAATTCGCCTACAACAACAGTTTTCAGTCAAGTTTGAAAATGGCGCCTTATGAGGCATTATATGGGCGTAAGTGCCGAACGCCCTTGTATTGGTCAGAACTTAGAGAGAAACAGATACACGGGGTCGATTTGATCAGGGAAACTGAAAAGAAAGTAAAAGTGATACACGAGTGTCTGAAAGCGGCCTCAGATAGACAAAAGTCCTATTCGGATTTAAAATGGAAAGAGATTGAGTTCCAAGTAGGTTGTAACATCCCCAAACCCGGCCCATTCACTACGACCGAATCTGGTTATGTCACTGGGAAAAGACGGTTGAAAATCTTCTTAATTTAAAATAAAACATCGTAGTTTGCTGAATTTTGGAAAACATATCTTTGGAATAAAACTTTGCGATTAAACTCATTCATTTTTAAAACTTTAGTTTATAATATCCAATTTGAATAAATAGGTTGCAAACCATAAATCATTTTCACGTAGCAATTTAATTTAAATAAACCATAGTTAAAGTAATACCAAAAACATAAAATGGCCTTTATTACAACCCAACAATTCAAATAAAGTACTTATATCAAAATCAAGCATGAAATAATTGAACATCATCTTGGCATGGGCCATCTTGTCCTCTCCGATCCCGGTCGACTTTATGCACTACCTGAAATGGTTAAGGAAAAGGTGAGTCACCAAGACTACGATGTGCTACCCTTTTTCCCGGATTAGCAAAATATCACATACAAACATAATCATGATCATCATGCACCCCAATCATATGCACCCAATCCTAACCGTCCATACACCTCTTCTACCCCGTGTGGTACCAAACCACCGGTGGTGCCAAACCACTGGTGACGTATAGTCACAATGTGTTACTAAAACACTTTGGTGACCGAAGTCACAAATCCAATGATGGGGCCAACCCATCGTGTGATACCAAATCATTTGGCGACAATCCCGTATCTCAAAAGTGGGGCCAACCCACGGTGGTGTTAATAACGAGGGACGAGTCGCAATGAGGTGCCAAACCTCCGGTGTCCCAAAGACACAAATGTGGTACCAAACCTTTGGTGACCGTAGTCACGATAATCGAGTGATGGGGCCAACCCATCGTGGTGATACCAAATCACCGGCGTCAATCCTCAATACCGCTTGTGGGGCCAACCCATCGTGGTGCGAAACCACGGGACGAGGCGGCGAGGTGCCAAACCTCCGGAGGTGCCAAACCTCCGTGACCCAAAGTCACAAAGTTGTGTTACCAAAACACCGGTGCTCGTCAAAGCACAAAATATCACCGCCCCCTCCACTCATATCACCCATCATCATACCAACTCATGTATAGTATTCAAATCATGCAAACATGTTTAACGTTGCATCTCATAGCACATACATCATAAATCATGACATCATGTATCAATAACAATACTCATAATGAAACGGACTTACACCGATCCGTGCACATACCCCATAGGGTATCATATCACTCAACCATACTATTTCGGTTTTACCAATCAATCGATTTATCAAACATATACAAAGCAAGAAGTGTGTTAGTTTACACACACTGATTACTAATGCGACTATCAAATCCGTAGATCAAGATCTAACGCACTAGATCCCCATTCCTTAACACTTTTCGAGCACTAGCCACAACCCGAGATATGCGAGATCAAGCCTTCCCCTACAATCGGCCAAAACTAAACAACATAATCATGCTAATCAACCTTTAAGGGTAAAATCGTAATTTTACCTACTAAGGGTATTTTAAGTAATTTACCTACCAAGGGTATATTGGTAATTTTGCACCTACAATGGCCTTTCCCAAAGGCCCAAATGTCGCCCGAGCGACTCGGCTACCACTTAGGTTGTGCTTGGGACGATTGGGCCTAAAACTCGATTACGGCCCATTCGCCCACACGCTCGTGTGGCCCACCTAAGCACAAATCTAGCCATGTATATAAGTTCCACCTAGTCTAGTTCACTATATACTACACAATCGCACAATTTACTCATAAGGGCCCACGGCCCATTGGGCCCACTTCGGCCCATCGCGCCCAAGCAAGCGACCCCAACCCACAAGAATACTACCGATGGCCTCAACTATCGCGCCGAAGCCCCACACATGCGCCGCACGCTCGTGTGTGGCTACTATTGCCGTGATCGGCACTTCGGCATTGCCGCTCTACAACTAGAGTAGAGAGAGTTACACACCGATAGGACTGCAGGGCTAATCCGCGCTCCGATCACTCTTGTGCCCAAACGCCTCCAAGATGTGTTTACTCTCCTCCTAGGATGCTCCTTATATAGCTAGCTCTTCACCTTCATTCTTTGTGTCTTTCCGATGTGGGATCCCTTCGTCGATGAGAGTTTAAATTCAACTGAAACTCTTGCCGCCCAATCATAAAAAATAAATACTCCATTGCTTGTCATGAGATTCGAACCCAGGCTCCCTTGCTGCTGCACGCCTTACTTCCAATGCCCAGCCACACGGCCACTTTGATTTTATGCCATAAAGCCACACCATTTAATCTTTAAAGGCTTCCTACTCAAGCCCCCAGATCGCATAAGAAAAATAAAACACGCAAAGCCGCCTGCCGTCGCTCGAACCAGCGCACGCGCGCACCTCCGGCTCCTAAGTGCGCCGCACAGAACCACTTGGACAAGTTGTCGCATTTTGCGTCAAAACACGCCCTACTCCTTTTAAGGCCTCCCCTCCTTGTAACGCCGTAACCCAAAAATATTAAGACCCCTTGTAGCCGCTGGACTCCAACCTGTGCCCTCTCCGGCGTCCTCCCAAGCTCTTAAGCCGCAAGCACGGAGACCACTCTACCACCGCCTTCCCTTGTGCCAAAAATTACAGAAAATTATTCTTAAGACCTCCCTTGGCCCGATTCCCTTTTCCACTAAAAATCCAAAATTTTCCAAAATCTCCCCTTTCATCCAAGCATTCTTAAAACCCCAAAACACATCCAAGCACACCCAAGAACCTTCCAACACCTACATTATACTCAAACCGCATAGCCCCTAAACCAGGGTGTTACATAGGTGATAAAGTATTTCTGAAAGTATCACCATGGAGAAAAGTCCTCAGATTTGGCTGGAAAGGCAAATTGAGTCCGCGTTTTATCGGACCTTATGAAGTTTTCGAGAGGGTAGGATCGGTAGCTTATCGTTTGGCCTTGCCACCTGAGCTAGAAAAGATTCATGATGTCTTTCACGTATCCATGTTACGCCGATACCATTCAGAACCTTCACATGTCATAGTACCAACAGAGGTAGAAATTCAACCGGATTTGACTTACGGTGAAGAGCCGGTTAGAATTTTAGCTCGGGAGGTTAAACAGCTGAGAAACAAAAGTATAGCTCTTGTTAAAGTGCTATGGCAAAGACATGGAATAGAAGAGGCTACATGGGAGCCTGTAGAGTCTATGAGAAACCAATATCCAAACCTTTTCACCGGTAAGATTTTCGGGGACAAAAATCCTTAAGGGGGAGAATTGTAACAACCCGATTTAGGGGCTAGTCGGGATAGTGGTTCAGAACCACTAATCCGTGGTTAGAGAAAATTAATTTTATGATATTTTATGAGCTAGAGCATGATTATATGTGTACATGAAAATTTTGGTGCCTTAATTTTAGCGATTTCTTGCTTAATCGCGAAAAATGACTAAATTGCATAAAGTGCGAAAGTTCTATTTTATAAGCTAAAGGTACCTAATAGCCATAGAATATTAATTTGAGGTCTTTAAAGGGCAATTAGCCCCTTTGTAAATGGTTGGCCGGCCATAGGGGATAATAGGAGACAAATTGGTCAAAGTTGATGGGTTAGGTGGATTAAATTGATGATATAGAATAAAATAAAGAAAAGAGTGATATCATCTCTTCTTCATCATTTTTCACCACCGAAAATACCAGCTTAGAGAGGGTTTTGAAAGATCAAAATTTTAGCAAACTCTTCTCCAATCAAGTAAGTGATTTTAATGGTTTTTCTTGAAGATAGTTGTCCTTTTGAAACCCCTAAAGCTTAAGCTTTCTAATGAGGGGACTATCTTGCAATATAGTGAAAAGTTTAGAGTTTTGCCATGAGAGCTTGTATGTGATTTTCTGCATTTTTATGGAAGAAAATGAGTCTTAGTTGTTAGATGAATAACTTTTGTGAAAGGTGTTCCCATGAAAACACCTAAATGAACCTTTTTGTAAAGGTTGTAAAATTGGTAGTAAATGTGTGAAATGTTGGGTTTTAATGATAGCCATAAGAGAAATAAATGTTCACCTAGGCTCATTAAAGGTCGAAATTTGATTAGAATTGATTTCCGAGCCTAGGGGTAAAATGGTCATTTTGCCAAAGTCTAAGGACAAAATAGTAATTTTACCAAAGCATGATTATTAAAATGCTTTTATTAATGTGATGATTAAAATTAGCTAATTTGATATTAATGTGATGCTTTTATTAATGTGATGATTAAAATTAGCTAATTTGATATTATATGCTTGTGTGGATGTTTGATTTGAGTTGGTATAAGTATGGTGGCTATGTAGGGTGTGTAACATCCCGATTTAGGGCCTAGTCGGAATAGTGGTGTGAGACCACAAATCCGAGGTTTATGAATGAGTTTTTGAAGTTTATGCTATGTTTGCATGCTAGTGTGAAAGTTTCATGAAGCAAGTTTTGTGAAATTTTGGTTGAATTGTCCAAAAGGACTAAATTGCAAAAGTTACAAAATGTGAGATTCTAGAAGCTATTTGTGTGAAATAGCTTTAGAATATTAATTAGAGATCCTTAAATAACAATTTTCCCAATTTCTAATTTTTGGACAAAACTGGGCATGGATGAGTTAAAATAGAAAGTTTGTCAAAAAGGGCATTTTGGTCATTTGACAATTAAATGTTTTAAATGGGAAAAGATGATAGAAATTCATTCATCTTCTTCTCCAAGGCTGCCGAAAATTTAAGGAGCCATTGTTAGGGTTCTTCAAATTTTTCAATCTTGCTTATCGAGAAAGACGAAGCCCGGATCGAAACCGAGGCAAGAGCAAGGTGGTGGACTAAATTGCACATTTCTATACTTTTGAGTGCCGAGGTAAGTTTATGCGTAAACAATGCATTCATAATTACAATTTTGTTAATGCTAGCTAGTGTGTAGCATGATTGAGAATGATTAAGAACCTATGTGGAATGAATGTGGTAGAAATTGTGAATGGATGTATGATTGAGTAAGTAGATATGTGGATGTGTAGTGATAATGCTAAATGGTGGGCTAAGTGCGATACCATCCTAAGGTATAACGACGATGAGCTGGCTAGGTGCGATGTAATCGTTAAGTATATTGTCTAGTGGGCTATGTGCGAAACCACTACGATTACCTTTGTGGTAGGCTAAGTGCGATACTACCTTATTATTTGATTGTCTGGTGGGCTATGTGCAAAACCACTACGATTACCTTTGTGGTAGGCTAAGTGCGATACTACCTTATTATTTAATTGTGGTGGGCTGAGTGTGAAACCATCGAGACATTAGCTGTGTGGATTAGCTGTGTGGATGTATTATCGAGAAATATTGATATGTTGTATATTGTGTAAATGTGATATTGAATGCAGGGATGCATATCAATGGTTATGAATATGTGACTCATGATGTGTTGAAAAGGTGGTAAGGGATAGAAAGAGTAAGCATAGTTGTACATTATATGTTAGTATAATGCTAATTGTTGTTTAGCTTATACTATGATGCTTAATTGTTTATGTGTAAACTTACTAAGCTCAAAGCTTACTCCCCTTCTTTTCCCATGTCTTATAGAGCAAAAGTGTTGAACCGAGATACGTGGATCAATTGGAAGATCGCCCACATTATCAGCACACTCTGGTACATGAGACTCAATGTTTTGTAAATGGCATGTATAGGGGCTAGACGAGTTAGTGAATTTTGTTGTAAATAGCTAAGACGTGTTGGCTTTTAGATGGATAATCTATTTTGTATAATGCATAGTTGTTGGCTACTTTATTATATGAAAAGATGTAGTTATCCATGTGAGATTGTAAGATTATGAGTTGGTTATGGATGTGTTGAATAAGTACTCGTTGTGTATGATTGAGGAGTGAAAAGAGCTTGACAAATAGCTTTGTTCTTGTCCATGTGGGTAGACACACGGGCGTGTGTCTAGGCCATGTGTGACACACGTTCAGCCCATGGACGTGTGACTTGGCCGTGTGTCCCCTGCATGTTAGTATTTTAAGTCAGAATAGACCACGGACTAGCCACACGGGCGTGTGCCTAGAACGTGTGTGTTAATCAGTGTTGGCCATGGGCTAGCCACACGGGCGTTTGTCTAGACTCTAGGCCGTGTTAAGGTAGTCAGTGTGCACCACGGGTGGAGAGCACGGGCGTGTGCCCTAACCGTGGGGCATTGGCAGAATGCTTGAGTTTTCATGCACGGGTAGTGACCATGGGCGTGTATGACCTCCACGGGCGTGCCAAATCTTACACGGGCGTGTGAGCCCTATATAGATGGAAAAGTTTTAAAAATTGTAGAAGTTTCGATATGGTCTCGAGAGCCCTCGTGAGTATGAGTGAGGCCTCGTAAGTCGAGAATGAGGTTGTTGATGTGACTTAAGAGAGTAGTCACAATGAGCCTAAGTGGCGATCTCAAGGTTTTTTTTATTATGGTAACGCCTCAGGCCTGGTTCCGGCGTAGAAATCGGGTAAGGGGTGTTACAGGGTGGCATTTGGTTTGGAATATAGCCTTTTTAATGTCCACACGGGTAGACACACGGGCGTGTGTCTAGGCCGTGTGTGACACACGGTCAGCCCCACGGGCGTGTTAATTGGACGTGTGTCCCCATGCATGCTAGGTTTACAAGTCAGTATGCTCAGTAGTAAACACACGGGTAAAGACGCGGCCGTGTGTCTCAGCCGTGTGGAAGACACGGCCATGGACATGGGCGTGTGCTCAGGCCGTGTGAAGTCTTCACCTAAAAGTTAGAATTTAATTCGACGCACAGCCTAAGGACACGGGCGTGTGCCTTGGCCATGTGACCTTAGTGAGGTGATCACGTCACAAATAGAATGCTAAGGTTTTGGCACACGGGCGAAGACACGGGCGTGTCGAGGCCGTGTGAGGGACACTGGCGTGTGTCCGGCCGTGTGTATTAAGTCAGTGTCGACCACGGGTGAGTAGCACGGGCATGTCTCAGGGGCACACGGGCGTGTCTCTTGAACAACACGGGCGTGTGGCCCCTGTTTAGGCAAAATTTTTCTAAGTGTGTAAAAGTTTCCGATTAATTTCTGAAACCTTCCGGAAGTATGTTTAAGGCCTCGTAGGTCTAGGATGAGTATGTTATGGGTTTGAATGGAAAGTTTTTATGACGAAACGAAATTTTATAGCCTGAAACGTCATGTTTAAGTGAGTTGAGTTAGGTAATGCCTCGTATCCGGTTTCGGCTTCGAACACGGGTAACGGGTGTTACATTTCATTTTACGAGCCTAGGGGCAAAATCATAATTTTGTAAAAGTCTAGGGGCAAAATGGTCATTTTTTCCAAAATAGGAATTTTGGAGTAATTTGATTAATGTGATTATTTAATAAGCTAAATATGTCATTATAGATCAAGAAGAACGTGGAATCAACCTTGACCGCGGAAAAGGCAAGGTTTCGGACTAAACCTCAAATTGACATATTTTGCATCGAGGTAAGTTTATGTGTAAATGATACATCCTCTTTACTTAAGTTTTTAAATATTAATGCATTGTGTGAAATGGGAATGAATATTATTGTTATCTATTAAATGATATAAAGTGAGGAAATTCTCGGATGAACCTTCGGAATAGAAAAAATGATATGGTTAAAATCCATGAATAAGTAATTTATGGTGGGCTGTGTGCGATACCACCGTAATTATTATTTTTGGCGGGCTGTGTGCGATACCACCGTAATTATTATTTTTGGTGGGCTGTGTGTGATATCACCGTAATTATCATTTTGGTGGGCTGTGTACGATACCACCTTATTATTGACTAATGGTGGGCTGTGTGCGAAACCACCGGGTATCTTGTATTATTCCGAAGTGTTCATTGAGAAACTTGTCTAAGTGAAATTACACGTGGCTTTGTGATGATAAGTGCAGGGTATAAGTGTATGTAATTGTGAGCGATGTTTTGTGATATGTGTTTGGAATGTGGTAAGGTTTTAAAATGAGTAAGTATGGTTATGAGGATCTGAATTGTTTTTATTTAGTATGTAATGTTCTTGGTTGATAAGTATGTGTTATGATGTTTATTATTTACATATAGAATTACTAAGCTTAAAGCTTACTCCTTTCTCTTTTCCCTTGTTTTATAGTGTCGAAGAGCCAGCTCGGGATACGGAGATAGTCAGAGGATCATCCACACTATCCACACATTTTGGTATAGTTAGATTTAGCATTTTGAGTATGGCATGTATAGGGACTTAGATTTAGTTGAATGTCATATTGTTTTGGCCAAATGTGTTGACTCATTTGAGGATGAATTCTTTTGTATAAGGCCATAGTTGATGGTTCTTTCTTATTAATCTATGAAATGATGATGTTATTCATGAATGTGCAAGTTGCATGGCTGTTTTAATTGAGGTACTTATGCATGGATGAGATGGTTGCTTGATGTGGTTTATGTTTGTATGAGTTGGGGTGGTAGAAAGTTCTTGGAAAATAGCCTTGTTCTTGTCCACACGGGTGTGGAACACGGGCATGTGAAGTTTCACATGGGCGTGTCCTTTTCTCCACACGGGCGTGTGGACTGTTTGATGAAAATTTTCTAAGTCCTTTTAGAGATCCTTTAAAGAGTTCGATTTGATCTCGAACCGTTCCTAAAGTGTGATTTAGGCCTCGTAGGCTTGTTTAAGAGGTGATATGAAAAAAATTAAATTTTGAGTGGAAAGTGTCTTGGTTTTGCATAATTGCTTGTGTATAAGTCTGGTAACGCCTCGTACCCTGTTCCGGCGTCGAAAACGGGTAAGGGGTGTTACAATGGCCCTCTTACACTGCCAGTAGAAACCGTAGTCTACTTTCCCCAGCTTCTATCTCCTCAGTCCGATCTAAAAATCGGCCTCCAACCACCTCTGGATTCTCTGGATCTTTTTTGTAGAGGATTAGAACTAGTAGTTCCAGCTCGTTTCCTGGTCGATCTAACTGTTTCCTACTTTTTATCCAATCCCAGAACTTGCTCTACCATTTTTGCCCGTTCGACCAAGTCTACAATTTCTGTGATTCGATGGGATACCAACTGTAATCTGATTTCATCTCTTAAACCTCGTAGAAACCAATTACAACTGTCGGCCTCTGACAGTATAAACTCTGAAGCATATCGGCTGAGTCTAAAAAATTCCCGTTCATAGTCTACCACTGATAAATCACCTTGTTTCAACATAAAAAATTCTTGCTTTTTGTCTTCAATATATAATTCCCCGACATATTTCTTTTGGAATTCTTTCTGAAACAGATCCCAATGTACCTGTTCTATTGGCAGATGTCGAATTACAGATTCCCACCACAAATAAGCTTCACCTTGTAGTAGAGAAACAGCACAGATCAGAAATTCTCGGGGGGTACATTCCAATTGTTGCGGAACTCTTTTAGTTGATTCCATTCGATTCTCTGTTGTGGATGGGTCGACTCCTTTCAGACCCAAGAATTCAGTGGCACCGTATTTTCTTAATTCTTTTATTGGGCCCCATCTCGAAATAAGTACGGATGTCGTAGCAGGAGTAGTTCCCGCTACTCTTTGTAACACCCCAAACCTGGCCCATTCGTTATGACCGAATTTGAAATGCCACTGCGGAAAAACGTTTGAAGACTGATTTCACATTTGGGAAAAACATTAAAAATTTTGTCATTTGAAAACCATGTCCAATTAAAAATTCTAAATAATATAAGCTTGATAAAAATATCCAAATTAAAACTTTATTATAAGCTTTTAAAATATAAGTTGCCAAAATTAAAAGCACTTCCCAATAATAATTTAATGGTCGTCTAGCTTAAACATAATAAAAATGTTCAACCACTTTAATGGGCCTTATTACAATAAATACTTAATCAAAATACTGAAAATATAACTACTTAATTAATTAAGATATCTTTCTGCATGGAAATCTACTTTTGCATGGCCACCTTTGTATCCACTCCAACCCGGTCCAAAAATCACGATCACCTGCGATGTTTAATAAAAATTGGGTGAGTCATACAGACTCAGTGTGTAATTAGTCCACTGAATTACACCCACATGTTAACCACATATTAACTCATATATCAGATATCAATTATCAAATTCACATGTTATCACATTCTGGGCTTGGCCCATATTCATATCACATTCATCTAATAGGGTAGTTAACCACATAATTTCCACATACTGGGCTTAGCCCATTTCCACACTGATCCACATTCATATACTGGGCTTTGGCCATTTCCACATTAATCCACATATCATATTGGGCTTGGCCCATTTCCACATATGTTCACATACGAAATCATGCAATTATGAAGCCCAACCCAAACCTAGGGTCCATCCGCTACACACCCCCTTATCCAAACCTACCACACACCGGGGATTATCAAATCACCCTCTCCTTTTCACTCCAAAGGCAATCATCTGCCGCCCACGTGCAATTAAGCACAATAGTCCACAACGCGACCTCGATCCGCGCTAATCCACGATGTAGCCGTAGCTAACACCAAAACCACTATGGGACACATAGTCACTCATCAACCACGATATGGCACATAGCCGGTATCAACCACGATGAGGCACATAGCCACTCATCAAGCCACGCGAACTAAATCGCAATTAATCCACAACGTGACCTCACCAACGTCAATCCACGATGTAGTTCAAGGCTAACATCAAACCACGTACTCAAGTACACCCGCACCTTCTTTCATATCATATCCCACCCATGCACATGCCACATAAAATAATGATACAATGTAATGATGCATGAGCATGTTCATCAAGCATATTATCACATATTCATATTAATAATCACATATCATCAGGTTTGGTACTTACCGGATTATCGACATACCCCTTGAGGGTATCCTTATCACAATTTCCACTGCACTAGTTAGCACATTCATAATACATACACATTTCACATACATATCATATATTCCGGAAAACGGTGGGTTAATCACACACCGATCACTTGGAGAACTATGCTTTCGATCATCGATGCTATCACTAGGCGATACTACGGCTATTTGCCTACTTTCTTGTTCTCGATTTGGTCCACACCCCGGTGGCCAATCCCTAACTGCCGAGACAGATCTCTTCTTAAACTTCGGGATAGGGACCTTCCCTTTCCCTTCTTGAATGGTATTAGCCTCCATCAACACACTTAATCAGAACAATCGATTTAATCATCAATATACGAATTCTTAACCAAATATCCACAACTTATCATACTTACCGAAAGGGTCCCGAAATCGAAAAGCTTGATCTAATGCTTAGATCCTTAATCCCTACATTTGATTAATCACCTACTACTTTAATAAAAAGCCATTGGCCATAAATCCAAATCCTAGTAGGATTAGTATACTTAAACTTACCTTGTTTCCGTTTGACTTAAGAATCAAGTCTTGAAATCTCTCGCTATACTCTTCTTGCATTCGGCCAAGCATTGAATCAATTAACTTGGTTAGTTTTCGGCTTTTGAATAATTAATGAACACATATATTTACCAAACATGGCCTTGGCCGAATGCTATAGACACTTACCTTGTGGATTTTAAATCCCGAAACTCACCGAATAACTAGGGAACACGTGTCCTATGGTGTACCTTCGGGAAAAGAACTTCTCCTTCCTTGTAGTCGACACTTAGTAAATCTCGAAAGATCTCTTCAAAGTTTCAGCAACAAGATATTAATGGGGTTAGTCCTAGATTTCGGCAAATCTTAAGAAAAAAGGATGAAACCGAATGAGATCTTACCCTTACTTGAAGAAATCGATTGCACCTTCACTTCAACCTTCAGAGATTCGGCTATGGCTAGATGATGATCTCACAAATTTCGGCTTTTGGAGGGATTAGAAAGAAAAGAGAAGGAAGAATAAAGATGGAGGATTCGGCTAGATCACAAGGTATTTCGGCTTGGCAAAAATAAAAGAAGAAGAAGATTTGGTGAAGAGAATTCGGCAGAGGCTTTCAAAGAACAGAAAATAATGCAGAATGGCCTCTCTTTTCCTTTTATAGCCGAAATTATCATCTAAGGAGTCCCTTACTTGGCCACCACTCCTCTATCTGATAACTTTATCCTTTAATTATCATAAATAAAAGAGTTTAAATCCAACATTTATCTCTTCAAAATAATCCAATTTAAAAATCCTTTATTTATCACCCTTTTTAATCGAATATTTATGAAAATAAAACACCTCCTTTCTAGAAGCATGTGCCGTCCACCTCAGTCTTCTGGAAGCAAAAATAAAACCTCCTTTATTTGCTTCCCAAGTGACTCGAACTCAGGCCCATTCCTCTTGCATATGGCGCCATTTCCAGAGGCCCTAAGTGGCATCTTCAGGCCACTTTTCCAAGCCTGTTTGTGTGTCAAATTTCACAAACTTTTTCTTTTAAGGCCACCTTGCCTTAATTTCCCCTTTTGAACCTTAAAACTCGTCATTTCTAGGTCATTTCTAAGTTTCCAAAAATTTTCGATCGGCTCTGTAAACTTGACATTTCCTTACATTTCCAAGTTTCCAAAAATGTTCACTTTCCGTTTTCCTTACATTTCCTAGTTTCCAAAAATGTTCACCTTCCATTTTTAAACTTAACATTTCCATACATTTTCAGTTTCCAAAATGTTCATTTCTAACTTATTTTCACTCATTTCCGGGTTTCCAAAAATATTCAAAATTTATTCATAATACTTAAAACATGTCACTTCATACAATTAAACCGAAAATGCATAGGCCCTATTTTAGGATGTTACACTCTTTGTAAGGCATCAGCAATTGCTCTTAATAAATCAAAATCATTCCTATCTTTGACATTTCCCCTATCTACTCTAGGGGGTTGACTTCTTATCGGGTTTATACTAGGTGTTACTGATTTAGTTTCATCTAATCCGTATGATTCTTCGTCTCCGGTATACATCTCTTGATCAGTATCATCTATTCGTTCATCTAACATCTTTAATCTATAAAATAGAAATAAACAAATAGGTCAGCATCCAAATCCCGACTCAGTTTTGACTCAACAGTGGCATGTACCTCTAGACTCATTTTCGAGCTCGATTTAGCCCGAGAATCGACTAAACCTGAATAGCTCTGATACCAACAACTGTAACACCCCTAACCCTAAACCGTCGTCGAAACAGGGTTACGGAGCATTACTGGACATCTTAGACAATTTACAAATAATTCACAAATAAAATAACATACATAGTATAATTTAATCATTAAATCCCTATAATGGACCCTCGAGGCCCAAAACACGTATTAGAAATGGAACGGGACTTGTTCGAGTACTCCGAAATTTTTTTCATAAATATATATATATATTTTAAAAAAACTCAATATAACCACTTTATAAATATCTAACCTTCTATGATATTTCAAACAACAACAAACTTACAATTAATATGGAAACCAACACATTTTCACATTCAAACATACTTAAATCATGCCTAAAACATTGACTTATGAAATTGATCAGCAACATTCATGATACTATATAAAAGTTAACTAATAAACTTCATTTATCTCATTTCAACTTTAGTACCAAACATACCATTTTATAACTTAACATTTCATTTACCATTCAAACATTAAAGACAATTTTTTTTTTTACAACCAAAACTCACAAGACTCTTAAATAAGACCTAGGTACATGCCACATTTACCAAAGAGAAAATTACATCACCAAGTTTGTGCTGAAGTCGGGATTGATCTGGATGTTGAACCGAGACCTTTGACTTCTACTGACCTGTGCACGGAAACAACCGTACGCTGAGTATGTCTATACTCAGTGGTATTACCATAATTCAAATTATATAACATTAATAAATTATAACATCAACTTGTAATATAGAAAATCATAAGAACAAATTTTACAATCAATTTAATATCTCATTTATAATAGTCTATCAACAGATATCATATATCAACAATTTTCATTTTGATCAATTCATGAACCTTAAGTTCATGCTTTCAAATCTCATATCTCATTCTCACTTCACATTTCGATTCATAATTTCACTATCTCATTTCTTCCATCAACTCATTCAAATCAAGATTTATTCATTTTATTTTTCATTTAATTACCCCTATTAACATGACTCAGACCTTAGCGGATACACGGATTCCAACCAAACACACCAGAATAATCCAACCAAAACATACCAGAATAAATAATCCTCCTAAACACACCAGAATAAATAATCCTCCCAAACACACCAGAAAGGCATTAAATGCCTCTTTGGATAATCCGAAGAAATATAGTAACATCAGTATCTCCTCGGCCAAACCGAAAAGTCCCTTGAACTCTTCCAAATCCTATGGCATGCCAATTATATCCGACTCAGCCCGACTAGTTAATAGGGTATTCAAATCATTTCTCAATTCAATCTCATTTCAATTCAAAACACACCTTTCAATTTAATCACAATTCAATTTAATACATTTTTTTTCCACTTTCCAATCAATAAACGATTTAAATACTCAAACATATTCATACTTCATTTCAATTTCGTTCATGTCAATAATAATACTTACCTTATAATTTACTTACCATACATAAAAATATAAATATAACATTAACTAAATAGTAGTTTGAATTATAGTAATACAAACCCGAAATTCGCAATTACTCCTCGATGATCTTCTCTTTTCCTTTCTTCATGGATACCTCGGGTGCAATATTAGCTACGAAAAATTAAGATAATTTCATAATCATTAATACACTACTAATTTATATCTAATTAATTGAAATTCTATTCAATTTTCTACTTTAATTTCAATTTAGTCTTAACTAAATTCACTTACTTTTCTATCTCAATTCATACTTTATTTCTATTCAAATTTCAACCAAACTTAGACATAACTATCTAAATTTCATCATAAAACCCTAATTTTGAAATTCTTGCAATTTAGTCCTTACTATGTAAAACTAATAGCTTCTTTTACAATTTAATCCTTTAATCAATTCTAACTAAAAATTCTATCAATTAAACCCCTAATTCATCATTTTGTTCAACATGAATTATGTTCAAAAACCTAAGAACTTCCAAAACTTCAACTTAATTTCAACAAAACTTTGTTCTAAAGCTTCTAAAACATCAAAATTAAAAGAAAAGGGCTTAATTGACTTACCTATTAAAGCTTCAAACTTTAAAACCCTAGTTTTTCCTTTTATTTTTCTTTCTTTTCTTTTTCTCCTTTTCCTGCTCTGTTTCGAATGCTTTCTGTTTCTTTTTATGTTTTTTTTATTTGTTTCTTTTATTACATGCTTTATTTATTTATTAATATAATAATAATATAATATAATATAATATAATATAATATAATATAATATAATATAATCATTTAATAAATATCTATTTAATAATTAATTATAGTATTACAAGTGTATGCATTTTTATTAATACACTTGTATTAAATCACCACCATACATTTGTCATGAATTTAATTTAATTATCATATAAATATCTTATAATATAATTATTTTAAATTAATTTAATATAATTTATTACTAATATATATATATTTTATAATTAAAATCTAAGTAAAAATCTCATATGCCGCCTCAACTTATGCTAAATGGCATATTTTCCATTTAGTCCTTTTTATTTTCTATTAATCTATAATTCAACTTTTACCCCTTATTCAAGTTAGTCTTTTTTCCTAATTACCCTTAATTAAGCTAAATTCACTTAATTAAAACCTAATTAAACACACCACTAGATTCATAAATATTTCTAATAATTATTTACGAACCCATTTTGTTAAGACGGAGGCCCGATAATGTAATTTTCCGATGCCCGTGAATTTTGGGTCATTACACTGTGAGTCATTTGTCTTTGTTATAAATGACTTGAATACAATTTGATAGTAATTTACTTTTATAAAGGAAGACGTAATGATTAATATGATATAAAATAGAATCATATTGGGAGAACGTATTTATCTCAAAGAGATTAAGGATATCCTATAAGGGTAATACACTTATGACAAGGTCATTGGATGAACACATATTAAGTAGCTTTCGTAATGGTATATAATAAGGGAGAGCTCAATCAGGATACTTTAGTGGAATGACTTCGTGACTAAATAATAATTAATAGGTGAAAAGTGGAACTTAATTATAAATTATTTGAGCCCTAATTATATATGTCCAATCAATTCATTTGCTAGCTTGTTGAAACCAGAAATGAATTGCATGTAAAACCAAATAAACATAAATGATGGAGTAAAAGAAATGGGCCATATTCACCAAGAAAGAATCACTAGACTTGTGAAAAATGACACCTTAAGTTCTCTTAAGGAAGTTGATCTTCTATAAAGTGAATCTTACTTGAAAGGTAAGATGATTAAGTGATCTTTTAATGCAAAATGAACGAGCGTCGTAAAACCCTTAGAACTTTTGCACATTGATGTATGTGGCCCTATGAATGTTAGTGCATGGAACAACTAAAATGTGCAATTGTACACAATTGCAACAAGTAATAAAGTGAAAAGTTGTAACACCCCTTACCCGTGTTCGACGCCAGAACAGGGTACGAGGCATTACCGGACAATAACACAAACATTCATGCAAAACCGGGCCATAAAATTTCTTTCAATTTAAAAATTTTCATATTCAATCATAAAGTCCCTAACATGGGCCTACGAGGCCCAAAACATACTTTGGGAACGGTCCGGGACCAAACCGAGAACTTTAGAAAAAAATAGAAAATTTTCATAAAAAAATCGGGCACACGCCCGTGGTGCTGAGGACACGCCCGCGTGTGGGAAGGCCAGTGGTCGTCACACGCCCATGTCCCCAGCCCGTGTGGTTTTATTTTTCATTTCGGACCTACAGGGGTTTTCACACGGCTGAGCACACGCCCGTGTCCTTCACACGGCCGAGACACACGCCCGTGTCTCTGCCCATGTGCAAAAACCTGGGTATTCTGTTATGACGTCAGCACACATTTTAGGTCACACGGCCAAGGCACATGCCCGTGTGTTAGCCCGTGTGACGAACTTAATTTTTTTCGCAAATTAGGTGCAGGGGACACACGGCCAGGCTACACGCCCATGAGGCAGACCGTGTGTCACACACGGCCTAGACACACGCCCGTGTGTCTACTCGTGTGGACAATTATAAGGCTATTTACCAAGCCTTTTGCCACTCTGATAAGCATCCACACTTATACCATTTCCAACCAAACTCAACATGCTATTATTAGACATCTATTTGTCCACATTAAGAGCATTCATGCATCATTTAATAACCATACTCATCATGAAAGCCTCATGATAGACTTATAACACAACCAATATTAGCCACATCACATGGTCTTATACAAAATGATATATCAAATGACATAGACCACATTCTTGGCCAATCAATTATGACACTTAAAAAATAACCAAATTCCTATACATGCCATAATTCAATGTAAATCTCAATATACCAAAATGTGTGGATAGTGTGGATGATCCTCCGACAATCACCGTATCCCGAGCTGGCTTGGTGACACTATAAAACAAGGGAAAAGGGAAGAGAGTAAGCTTTAAGCCTAGTAAGTCTATACGTAAACAATGAACATCATACCACATACTTATCAATCAAGAACATTACATACTAATCAAGAACAATTCAGATCCTTGTAGTTGCACTTACTCATTTCAAATCTTACCACATTCCAAATACATATCATAGACATTGCTCACAATTACGTACACTTATAACCCTGCACTTGTCACCACATTGTCACACATAATTTCACTTAATCAAATTTTCCCGATGAACACTTCGGAATAATACCGGATACACGATGGTTTCGCACACAGCCCACCCACCAATAATAATAAACATGGTGGTATCGCACACAGCCCACCAATAATCACGTATACACGGTGGTATCGCACACAGCCCACCAATAATAATAAACACGATGGTATCGCACACAACCCACCAATAATCACGTATACACGGTGGTATCCGTATCCTTTTTCTATTTCGAAGGTTCATCAAGGAATTTCCTCACTTTTCATCATTTTAATAAATATCAATAATATTCACTCACATTTCACATAAGGCATTAATATGTAAAAAACATAAATAAAAAGGATGTATCGTTTACATATAAACTTACCTCGATACAAAATGTGTCAATTTGCAATTTAGTCCGAAACCTTGTCTTTTCCTCGGTCAAGGTTGATTCCACGTTCTTCTTGATCTATAATGACACATTTAGCTTATTTAATATACACATTATTCAAATAGTCCAAAATCTTCCTATGGCAAAATTTACAATTTAGCCCCTAACTTCCTCAATTTTTACACTTTAGTCCCTAGGCTCGTAAAAATGAAATGTGTTCATTTTTCACACACTCAAACCTAGCCAATTCATATTCTCTTTTATAGCAGCCTACAATTTTAACTATTTTACATTTTATACACATATTATTTCATCTTTTGCAAATAAGTCATTTTTATCAATTTCACCAAAAATCATCTAGCAAAAGTTGTTTATCACACTTTAAACTTTCATATTCTACCACTAGACATCGAAATACATGTATGTCATCCATGGGTAAAATTTTAAACACAAACTCTAGCTCAAAATAGTGGTAGAAATAGCCAGATCGAGCTACGAGGATTTCAAAAATACGAAGAATATAAAAAAACGGGGCTAGGAGGTACTTACAATCAAGCTTGAAAGTGAAACAAAACCCTAGCTATGGCTCCTTGCAAATTTTGGCTATGGAGGATGAAGATGGACAAAATTTTAGCCTTATTTTCCTTTTATTTCTTTTATTAGCCAAATGACCAAATTGCCCTTCATTAATCCTTTAGTTATTTTATCCCTCAATGGGCAATTTGCGTCCAAACTATAATATAATGGTCTAATTACCAACTAAGGACTCTCAATTTAAAAACCCATCTCAATCAAGTACCTTTATGGATTATAATACACACTTTTCACCCATTGCAATTTAGTCCAACTTATCAAATTGGACATTCAAACAATAAAATTTCTCAACCAAAATTTCACACAAACATTCAATCACTCAATAAACACTAAAACTCAATCGGAATAAATAATTTGACCTCAGATTCATGGTTTTGAAACCACTGTTCTGTTTAGGCCCTAATTCGGGCTGCTACAAAAGTAAATGTCGAGTTATCGTACCCACAGGGACTATGAAAAGAATTATTTATGAAATTAATTTAAAACACTTTGGTGAAGGAAAATATTTTGATTTGAGAAGGTTATTAATAACTAGGATTTTAGCTAAGTAAAATAAATAAAAATAAAATAAAAGTTCCAATGCATGATTTCAAAAGATGATTTTAATCAAAATGACATAATTGTGCTAGATTAGTTGCATTTTTTAACTTAGAATTATTAAACTCATGTTCATGTTGTTACGAATAAATTCACGACAACTCGATAATTTGCTAACTTATGAACATACTTACCTACCAAAATCCATTTATCTCTTGACTATATCTCTATGTCAATTCAACTGATTAAACAAATTCTAATACACAAATGTGTTAATGCACATACATACTTATGATATTAAAATAATCTCTTGTACATATCTCTATGCCAATTCAAACAATTAATTCAATCTCATAAGCACATAAAAGATTACGTGAGGTAACAATGTATTTCTACCTTGAAATAGTTTAATTACAATTGTAACATCCTGAAATTCAGAATTTTATGCTTTGCATTATATCATGCAATAGGCTAGTTAAGAATGTTAATTGTGTATGATTAGGGGTCCTTAGAAGGCACGGGATTGAGTTGGGCCTTAGCAATTTTTTTGTGTTTGAGCACTTTAAGGAGAGAAGGTAAGTGGCATCAATGCTTAAGGAAATAAGTGTGTATTTTGCTAGCATAAGTGAGCATATGGCAAGGAGGTAGTGGCGTCTAGTGGAGAGCTTGGAGGGAAGGGGTTCAAATCCCACCTAGTGTAAAATTTTTTATTAATTTTTGTACTTCTCTTCCAAGTGTCGGCCATGGTGATAATTAAGGTAAGGAAGACTTTTTATTTATGGAAAGATGACTAAGAATTATGGTAAGGAGGAAAATAAGGGAAAATGAAGGAAAGAAATCAAATAAAAAGGCAAGGGAGGGAACATGTTGGCCAATTTTTTGGAAGGTATTTTGGAAAGAGTTTGTGGTCAACCAAGACCTTTTTGGTGCTTAGGATGCACGGTTTTGATAGGGTAAAGAGGGGAGCCAAATTTCTTTAGGCATTTGGCAAATTTTGGTGCATGAGAGGTTGTTTTTTTTTTTAGCATTTTGGTGTCTTCTTTTCCTATTCTTTTCCTTCATTTGTCGAAACTCTAAAGCCAAAGATTGTCCACTTTTCTCCCTTGATGCCGAAACACTCACCTTGTTGCTCATCTTCCTTTTGTTAGCCGAAACAAATCTAGAACACTTCTCTCTTCCATCTCTTCTTTTCCTTCCACATTATTTTTCCAACCTTTTGGCCGAAACACTCTAGCCTTTTGTTCTTTTCTCCTTTCTTTTGGTTTTGCCAAACCACTCAATCCAATTGGGTTCATTTTCTTTTGGTAATAGCCGAACCTCTATACTCCTTTGTTCATCACTTCTTTTCTTCTTCACCATTTCCTCAATCATTCTCCCTTTCTCTTAAATAGACACTACTTTGTGGCCAAACCTTCTTTCTTCATTTCTCTTCAATAGCCGAATCTTTAACATATTCTATCTTCTCCATCTTGCGTGATGCACATTTCCTTCTTGGTTGAATCGGGTAAGGGCTTCATTCTACACTCTTTATTTTCTTCTTCTCCCTAGCCAAATGTATGTCTATTATCATTCAGTTACTTCACTTTGTTTTAAATCAAAATATCAGTCCCTCCTAATCCCTCATATTGTGATCATCTTCTTGTTATAGTATTATAGTGGCCTTGTTAATTCATCTGTAGACATAATTTCAAACGGTGGAAATCGGATCTATCAACGTTAAGGTAAGAAGTTTCTTTATGGATTATTTTGATCTCGCTCATTGTTTGATTAGTTTGCTAAACGGAATGATGGTTGTGACTAATCGGCTACTATAGGGATTATATCGCTCGTTTCATCCACTCGTTGTTTCTTCGGAATAAGTGGTAAGCCAAATCCTATTCCAAAACAAATACATTCTCTCATCATAGAACTTTCTAATTGAGATCTTTTCAATGGAGGCAAGTGGTAACGATTTGAAGGGAAAAGCGTTAGTAGGAGACAAAAGGAGTGGATTTGCAATTCCTACTCCTAAATTCAAACGAAGGGCGGTATTGGCGGTTCGGGATTTTCCACCGGGTTGTGGACCATCATCCAGTGAGAATAGAAAAATCGTGGTCGTTCATGATACTAAGAGTAAGCAATTCATTAGATCGTCTGATTTAGTTTTGGATTAATAAAATCTCGTTTGTTGGTTAATCGAGTGTAATGGTGATTTAGGTGCCGACGATCAAGAAGGTTTAGTCCTTACCGTAATGTAACGACCCAAAATTGGGCCTAGTAGGATTGGGCCCAATGGGCCTTGGGCGTAGGAGTGTTTAAAATTTTTGAGAAAAAGAGAACGACATTATTTCAAGTTGGACTTATTAGGAAGGTGATTTTGGAAAGTTACGAGGTTTCTAAGAAGTTATGGGTTCAAGTTAGGCTATAGGTAAATTTTTGTATTTGAGCACTTAAGGGGAAAAGGCAAGTGGCATCAAGGCTTAAGGTAATAAGTGTGTATTTTGCTAGCATAAGAGAGCATATGGCAAGGAGGTTAAGGCATCAAGTGGAGAGCATGTAGGGAAGGGGTTCAAATCCCATCTTTTGCAAATTTATTATTGTGCTATTCATCCAAAGTGTCGGTCAAGGCTTTAATAAGGTAAGAAAGACTTTTTAATCTGGGAAAGATGGCTAAGGAATATGGTAAGGAGGAAGACTAGGGAAAAAGAGGGAAAGAAATGAAGGAAAAAGGTAAGAGAAGGGAACATGTTGGCTTATAGTGTGGAAGGTGTTTTGGAAAGATTTTTATTTGGTCAATGCTCATCTTTTGGAAAAGATGATACATGGTTTTGGTTAAGGGAAAGAGGGGGAGCCGAATTTCTCAAGCTCTCCCTTGCATTTTCACATCTTTGGGGGTCATTTCTTTTTCCTTTCTAAATATTTTGGTTCTTTTGATTGCATTTCCTCTTGACAAAAACTTCAATTTGCCTATTGACTTCTACTCTTTTCTTTTCAAACATTCTATTTTATACACCATAACCGAAACATCAACTTCATCTCATAGTCGAAACTTGGTTCTTGTGGTTGCCGAAGCTTCTTTGTCTTCTTGGGTTTTCGGTGGTTGCAAGGCCGAATCTATTCTTTGCTACTTCCATCTTCTTGGTTCTCTTGGTGTGGGCCGAATCGGTAGAGTGTTAGCTTACACTCTCATCATCTTTCTAGCCTTAAGGAAATCGATAGAAGGGGATCTATTATTGTCAAGGGACCAAATCGCTCGATCACCTATCCCTCGTAATAAGAGACTCGGATTGTTGGTGCCGTAGAGAGTATCGTGTTACGGATTCCGAATAAGGTGTGTAATCCCGTACCCTTCCGAATACATGTTTGAAATGGTGTGTAATCTCATACCTCTCTGAATGTTTGTATGATATGTTCTATGATTCGGTCAAAATACCGAAGAAAATCGGAAACCGGCATCTGTGACCACTCGGGCGTGCGTATGTTCGTAGTAGTAACCATATTTTGCAATGAAACAGTTTGGTCAGCAGCAGTGACGTGAATTTGAAAAATCACGAAAAATAAGAGAAAGAGAATTAGAAATAAATAAGATATCGCATTAAATCTTACTGTATCTATTTTCATATGAAAGAAACGGAGTAGAAAGAGGAATTTTATATTCTGTGATATTTTAAATTTAGTGGGACTGGCTATGATTGAGTTCGTGGTTCCCTGATCTGTCTTAGAAAAATCATTTAAAATTGTACAAAGCGAATTATGAGTTATAATTTATAAGTATAGATTTTTTAGTGAGCCTATTTTCAATAGAAACAAGTGGGAGCAAAATATGAAAACTGTACAGTTAGATATTTGAATTTCGGTTAAGAGAGGTCAGAACTGTTGGTCAGTGAAACAAGGGAAAATTTAAGAAATAAAATGTACTAAATAGTTAGGCCAAAAATTCTAGAAAAATTTTAGTAAGAATTTATGTGAGTCTAGTTTCAAGGAAAATTTACAGATTGAAATTTTGAGTTTTC
Source organism: Gossypium sturtianum (assembly GCA_025698515.1). Taxonomy (NCBI): domain Eukaryota; kingdom Viridiplantae; phylum Streptophyta; class Magnoliopsida; order Malvales; family Malvaceae; genus Gossypium; species Gossypium sturtianum. The sequence continues at coordinate 126,964,428 of CM046943.1, forward strand.
TAACTCAAGTTATAGTCAATTTAGTCAGTATGATGCAGATGGACAGTTTCAATTTCTATGCCCCAAATTAGTAGTTAAGTCTGGGTTGCGAAATTACCATAATACCCTTAGAGGGTAAATTACAGAAATACCCACAGGTTGTGAGATTACCAAATTACCCTTAGTGGGTAAGATTACCAAATTACGAAAATGCCCTTATGAATTTGAATTACAAAAATGCCCTTATGGGGTGGATTACGAAAATGCCCCTATAGGTTGAAATTACGAAAATGCCCCTATGGGTTGATTTGATAGAATGCCTTAATGGGCGAATTGCAAAAGTGTTATAATGGGTCGATTTATCGTAACAAATCTCTGGATTAATAATTGTTATTTATATTTGTAAATATTATGCCTTACTATGAATGTTGCATTTACATAATTTTGCATGGGATGGGAAAATGTCAAGAGAAGTGTAGCTGGTGGCTCTGCCACATTCTCGATTCAGTGGCTTTGCCACAAATTCGATAATGGCTATGTGCCTAGCATATGGATTAACGACTTTGTGTCGATCATATTTACCCAAGGTCAGTAATGCAGGTTATATTACCGTATATGATATTCTGGTGGCTCTGCCACAATCTGTATAGTGGCTATGCCACACATAATTATGACTCTGGTGGCTTTGCCACAAAAATTATGAAAAGCAGTTTGACTGCAGTGGTGGCTTGGCCACAATATATATATTAAATGGCATCTTGCTGCGATTGGTGTGTTTGGCGGGGTGGGTTGACTTGATCCCCACAGGTGTGATGGGATGGTACGGGTGGTGTGTAGCGGATGGATTACTAGGATGGGTTGGGTTGCATACATTGAACATATATAAATATATTCTATTTTGTAAATGGGCTTCGGCCCAAGTGTATGTTAAATGGGCTTAAGCCTAAGATAATGCCATAATTTTGCATGGGATGGGAAAAATGTTGAAGAGAAGTGATTAGGTGAATGCATCGCCACAAAAATGTTTGTTAATATGATACTATGATTACGGTGGCTCTACCACAATCAAAATTTGTTATAAATGGCATAATGCCTGCGATTGGTGTGTTTGGCGGGGTGGTTTGACTTGATCCCCACAGGTGTGATGGGATGGTACGGGTGGTGTGTAGCGGATGGATTATTAGGTTGGTTTGGGATTGCATTACATTCATATGATATATTTGATACATTATTATGTAAAAAGGGGCTTAGGCCCAAAATATTGCTAAATGGATTCAGGCCCAGTGGATAACGGTAAGGGGATTATACACTGAGTTCTTGTAACTCACTCCCCCTTTTCCTTAACCCTTGTAGGTAATGCTCCGTGACGAGGACTTGGGGCCATGGATGACTCGATGGAGGCCATACTTCAGAAATGGTGTTCTTGAACTTTAGAATTTCTATTTACGTTACTTTATTTCTTTTACTATTTTGGGTTTTTAAGTTGTAATAAGGCCTCTGGAATATTTTATTTTTGCATTATGTTTGACGTATTTATTATTTTGCTTGAATTATTTTAAATAGGGATTTTCTAAAAGCATAACCAATGATTTTCCAAAGTTGATTAATAAATGGATTTTATAACAAACTTTTATAAATATTTTAACTCTGAAATTTTCTCTCGAATTATCAACAATATTTTCAAAAGCCACGGTTTTAAAGTTCACTACCTTGATTTTTGATTCATCAAAACTACCTCTCAAATGTAGTTGTATTTTATCAAATATTTACATCCAACCTTGTTTTCTTAACCATAACCAAATAACATTCAAATTAGTATAAATCACAAGGACTTTATATGTTTTCCTCATGTGACATGTCAGATCTGGTCGTAACGCATGGGCCGGGTTTGGGGTGTTACATTTTATGGTATCAGAGCCCGGTTACAAAACTCGGTTGTGGTTTGGGTTCAAACACGTTTTCAAAGCCGTTTAAAATTTTAAATTATACATGTATGTTCTAAAAGAAGTATGGCACCACGGGTATCCGGCACCAAGTCAAGTAAGTATGTGTTTTTCAATTTATGATTATTGTGGTATGACTGTAGAAATACTCTAGAACTCTTAGCTTTAGGAGCTGAAACTATAGAAATTGAGACCTTAGATACGTACTACGAAAACAACTTTACTTCCTATACTCCATAAAACATTGTTTAATAAACATTGAAATAGTATACTGATTCGTAAAACTCGTAATAAGATTAAATCGATTTAGCAAATATGAGCGTTAAAGGACGTAGACGCGATAGATGTGGACGTGGTAGAGGCTGAGGTGCTAAGGCTAGATCTTCAGCATCGGGGCATGTTTCCGAAAGGGAGGCGCTGGCATCGCCAGTGGTTGAGACGGGATCTCATGATCGAGCTGGGGTTGATGAGCTAACTCAGATAGTTAAGGAAGTATTGGAGGAGGTTAAAGGAATCAGTGAAGCACTTCGAGTTGAGTGTGTGGACTGTAAGAAGAAAAGAGATCGCGATTCTTTTGGGTCGCAGTCTCGTTCCGTAAAGCGTGTTAAGGCACATCCAAACTTTCTGGCTTGCAATTATTGCAGAAGGCGTCATCCGGGAGAATGCTGGAGGAGGTCAGGAGCATGCTTGAGAAGCGGGTGTAAGGAGCATAAGGCTCGGGATTGTTTCATCACCATCAAGTCAGTTATGTTATGGTTGGACGTGATGATTGAATGTAGAAAATTTTAGGTATAAGTGGTAGATAACTGCTTGCTTTTTTGGTTAGATGTTTGGTTGAGTGAAAGAGGATTCAAGATTTTGTTAAAAGTACATTAGTGTTATTAAGATCAGAGTGCGCAGCGAAAGCATAGTGGTGTGATTTGAGCGATGCGTTTAGTAGTTGGTTGGAAATTTTGAGGACGAAATTTCTTTAAGGAGGGTAGAATTGTAACGACCCGAAATTGGGCCTAGTAGGATTGGGCCCAATGGGCCTTGGGCGTAGGAGTGTTTAAAATTTTTGAGAACAAGAGAACGGCATTATTTCAAGTTGGACTTATTAGGAAGGTGATTTTGGAAAGTTACGAGGTTTCTAGGAAGTTATGGGTTCAAGTTACGCTATAGGTAAATTTTTGTATTTGAGCACTTAAGGGGAAAAGGCAAGTGGCATCAAGGCTTAAGGTAATAAGTGTGTATTTTGCTAGCATAAGAGAGCATATGGCAAGGAGGTTAAGGCATCAAGTGGAGAGCATAGAGGGAAGGGGTTCAAATCCCATCTTTTGCAAATTTTGGATTTATTTTTGTGCTATTCATCCAAAGTGTTGGTCAAGGCTTTAATAAGGTAAGAAAGACTTTTTAATTTGGGAAAGATGGCTAAGGAATATGGTAAGGAGGAAGACTAGGGAAAAAGAGGGAAAGAAATGAAGGAAAAAGGTAAGAGAAGGGAACATGTTGGCTTATAGTGTGGAAGGTGTTTTGGAAAGATTTTTATTTGGTCAATGCTCATCTTTTGAAAAAGATGATACATGGTTTTGGTTAAGGGAAGGAGGGGGAGCCGAATTTCTCTAGCTCTCTCTTGCATTTTCACATCTTTGGGGGTCATTTCTTTTTCCTTTCTAAATATTTTGGTTCTTTTGATTGCATTTCCTCTTGACCGAAACTTCAATTTGCCTATTGACTTCTACTCTTTTCTTTTCAAACATTCTCTTTTATACACCATAACCGAAACATCAACTTCATCTCATAGTCGAAACTTGGTTCTTGTGGTTGCCGAAGCTTCTTTGTCTTCTTGGGTTTTCGGTGGTTGCAAGGCCGAATCTATTCTTTGCTACTTCCATCTTCTTGGTTCTCTTGGTGTGGGCCGAATCGGTAGAGTGTTAGCTTACACACTCATCATCTTTCTAGCCTTAAGGAAATCGATAGAAGGGGATCTATTATTTTCAAGGGACCAAATCGCTCGATCACCTATCCCTCGTAATAAGAGACTCGGATTGTTGGTGCCGCGGAGAGTATCGTGTTACAGATTCCGAATAAGGTGTGTAATCTCATACCCTTCCGAATACATGTTTGAAATGGTGTGTAATCTCATACCTCTCTGAATTTTTATATGATATGTTCTATGATTCGGTCGAAATACTGAAGAAAACTGGAAACCGCCATCCGTGACCACTTGGGCGTGCGTATGTTCGTAGTAGTAACCTTATTTTGCAATGAAATAGTTTGGTCAGCAGCAGTGACGTGATTTTGAAAAATCACGAAAAATAAGAGAAAGAGAATTAGAAAACGAATAAGATATCGAATTAAATCTTATTGTGTATATTTTCATATGAAATAAACGGAGTAGAAAGACGAATTTTATATTCTGTGATATTTTAAATTTAGTGGGACTGGATCTGATTGACGTCGTGGTTCCCTGATCTGTTTTAGAAAAATCATTTAAAATTGTAAAAAGTGAATTATGAGTTATAATTTATATGTATAGATTCCTTAGTGAGCCTATTTTCAATAGAAACAAGTGGGAGCAACATATGAAAACTGTACAGTGAGATATTTGAATTTCGGGTAAGAGAGATCAGAACTATTGGTCAGTGAAACAAGGGAAAATTTAAGGAATAAACTGTACTAAATGGTTAATCCAAAAATTCTAGAAAATTTTTAGTAAGAAGATATGTGAGTCTAGTTTCAAGGAAAGTTTACGGATTTAAATTTTGAGTTTTTTAACTCGAGTTATAGTCAATTTAGTCAGTATGACGCAGATGGACAGTTTCAATTTTTATGCCCCAAATTAGTAGTGAAGTCTGGGTTGCGAAATTACCATAATACCCTTAGAGGGTAAATTACTGAAATACCCCTGGGTTGCGAGATTACCAAATTACCCTTAGTGGGTAAGATTACCGAATTACGAAAATGCCCTTATGGGCCGAATTACGAAAATGCCCCTATGGGTCGAAATTACGAAAATGCCCCTATGGGCCGATTTGATAGAATGCCTTAATGGGCCGAATTGCAAAGTGTTATAACGGGCCGATTTATCGTAACAAATCTCTGGATTAATAATTGTTATTTATATTTGTAAATATTATGCCTTACTATGAATGTTGCATTTACATAATTTTGCATGGGATGGGAAAAATGCTGAAGAGAAGTGTAGCCTGGTGGCTCTGCCACTTTCTGATTCTGGTGGCTCTGCCATAAATTCTGATAATGGCTATGTGCCTAGCATATGGATTAACGACTGCGTGTCGATCATATTTACCCAAGGTCAAAGCCGGTTATATTACAGTATATGATATTCTCGGTGGCTCGCCACAATCAGTATAGTGGCTATGCCACTCATAATTATGACTCTGGTGGCTTTGCCACAAAAATTATGAAAAGCAGTTTGACTGCAGTGGTGGCTTGGCCACAATATATATATTAAATGGCATCTTGCCTGCGATTGGTGTGTTTGGCGGGGTGGGTTGACTTGATCCCCACAGGTGTGATGGGATGGTACGGGTGGTGTGTAGCGGATGGATTACTAGGATGGGTTGGGTTGCATACATTGAACATATATAAATATATTCTATTTTGTAAATGGGATTAGGTCCAAGTGTATGTTAAATGGGCTTAAGCCTAAGATAATGCCATAATTTTGCATGGGATGGGAAAAATGTTGAAGAGAAGTGATTCCGGTGGCACTGCCACAAAAATGTTTGTTAATATGATACTATGATTCTGGTGGCTCGGCCACAATCAAAATTTGTTATAAATGGCATAATGCCTGCGATTGGTGTGTTTGGCGGGGTGGTTTGACTTGATCCCCACAGGTGTGATGGGATGGTACGGGTGGTGTGTACCGGATGGATTATTAGGTTGGTTTGGGATTGCATTACATTCATATGATATATTTGATACATTATTATGTAAAAAGGGGCTTAGGCCCAAAATATTGCTAAATGGATTCAGGCCCAGTGGATAACGGTAAGGGGATTATACACTGAGTTCTTGTAACTCACCCCTTTTCCTTAACCTTTGTAGGTAATGCTCAGTAATGTGGACTTGGGCCATGGATGACTCGGTGGAGGCCATACTTTAGAAATGGTGTTTTGAACTTTAGTAAATTCCCTTTTCCGTTTATCTTGTTACTTTTACTATTTTGGATTTTAAAGTTGTAATAAGGCCTCTGGACTATTTTTATTTTGCTTTATGTTTGAGATGTTTTTATTATTTCACTTAAATTGTTTAAAAAGGGGATTTTTCTAAAATCATAAATAACGGTTTCCAAAGTTGATTAACAAATGGATTTCATAAACTCACTTGTACAAATAATTTAACTTGGAATATCTTTCAAATTATCAACAATATTTTCAAAAGTCACAGTTTTAATATCATAAATTTGAATATCGATTCTTCAATTAAACCTCTCGGGATTAGTAGTATTTTTAATCAAACTCGTTTTCTTAATCATAACCAAATAATACCTATTTTAGTACGAATCACAAGGTTTTTATACGTTTTCCCTTATGTGACATGTCAGATCCGGTCGTAACGCATGGGCCGGGTTTGGGGTGTTACAACAATAATCTTGCAAGTTATGCAAGGCTAATGTATCGCTAGATACCGTTTCTAATTTAACCCTCAGCTACCTTAGATGATTAAACATGCACTGATTAAGTATCGTGTCAATTAATTACAATTTCAATCCGTTTAAATAATTAATTCATTAGTTACCTTACAATTGTAATGCAAGAATGTAACACCCCTTACCCGTATTCAACGCCGGAACAGGGTACGAGGTATTACCGAACATAAACACAAGCAAACATACATTTCCGAGTCATAAATTTCCATTCAAATTAAAACTTTTATACACATTCATATTGTCCCTAAAACGAGCTTACGAAGCTCAATACATGCTTTGGAAGTGGTTCGGGACTAAACCGAGAACTTTAGAAAATTTTACAAAACTTATAAAATTTTTCATATTACAGGGCTCACGCGCCCGTGTGGTCAAAAGGACACGCCCGTGTTACATGCCGTGTTCAAAATAGGGTGCTCTCTGACTTGTGCCACATGGCCGTGCCACACGCCCGTGTGCTAGGTCGTGTGGTCGATTTAATTTTCATAATTTTTCATAAAATAGGTGCAGACTTCACATGGCTGAGGCACATGCCCGTGCTCAAGGCCGTGTAGCACACACGGCCGCGACACACGCCTGTGTCTCTGCCCGTGTTCTCAATTCTGGACATTCTGTTTTGCAACAATTAAGGTGCAGGGGACACACGGCTGAAACACATGCTCGTGGGACACACGGCCTAGACACACGCCCGTGTGTCTACCCGTGTGGACAAAAATAAGGCTATTTACCAAGCCTTTTTGCCACTCTTTAATGTACACACCTACACAACATAACATAGCAACAAACCAAGCATATACATACAACCAAATCAGCCACAACCAAGACAACAACACATCATTTACATGCTACTATCTATCATACACAAACATCACTTACTTATCAACTCAAATCAAGTAGATTCCCACATCCATGAAAGGCATTATCATATAAATATACTTAACCAATAATAGCCAATTTCCAATGCCCTTATACAAAATGAGCTTTCAACCAATATAAGCCAACACAATTGGCCAAATCAATTATGACACATAACAAAATGACCAAGTCCCCTATACATGCCATAACTCAAAATGTTGAATTCATTGGTACCAAAATAATAGTTGATAATGTGAATGGATCTCCGGTGATCTCCAATCCCGAGCTAGCTTGGTGACACTATAAGACAAGGGAAAGAAAAGGGAGTAAGCTATATAGCTTAGTAAGTTCATATGCAAATAGGGGTGTTCAATCGGTTAACCGACCCGAACTACCATTAACCGAATTAACCGTTAACCGAATCAAAATTTTTTTTAAAAAAATTAACCGAACTGAATTTTTTCGATTAATTCGGTCGGTTAACCGAATTAACCGAAATTTATATATATTTTTTATTTTTGGTTAAAACAAGTATAAAACATATAAAAAATTACTCGACTTAACCGACCGATTAATTTATATTTCCAAAAATTAACCGAACCGACCGAATACTTATATATTATAATATTATTTATTAAATTCGGTTAATTCGGTTAACCGACCGATTTCAAACCGAGTTAACCGTTAACCGAACTTCCAAAAAATTATTAACCGACCCCTGACTGAATTAATTCGGTTTTACCCAAAATTTGCACACCCCTATATGCATATAATGAACAATATTAACCATACAATTGCCATATAAGTAACATACGTATATCAACCTAAATGTCATTAAAACCTAATGAACATAACATACTCAATCACATTCTTACCAATAGTTCATCATATACCGAATTCATTTCCTTTGAGTTTTTCGTACATACCTGTGCCAACTCGTAACATAATCACATACTTTCTCGTCTTTGACATACCCATTGAACCACTTGGAATACTATCGGATACACGAAAATATTTGCACATAAGTGCCACATATGTAGCCAATGCTACCACATATAAGCTCGCTCTTGAGCTATCCTCGGGCCTGCTCACACAAGCTGTCAGTCGAGACGTAGCTACGCGGTGCTACTCACACAAGCTGTTAGGTATCCGCAACATATGCAGGTATACCCAGCCACCGGTAGGACGTACAGGACCAGCACCCGGGACACATAAATCACATAATCACATGGGATCCTAGTGACATGTCACTTGTATCCTAATCTATTCCTAAGGTTCAACCGGGATTTACTCGCTCGTCGAAACTTCATCAATTTCATCCATAGAGTCAATCATACAATTCATGCAATAACAAAACATTATAAATACAATTATAACTTTGCATTATTTAAATACAAAAATAGTTGAATTTGACCTAATCGTCAATTACTTTGTTTTTCCCCCGGTCTAGGTCCGTACCTCGTTTTTCTTGATCTATAATAACAAATTTATCTCATTCAATCATCACATTATTCAATTCAGCCCGAACATCATATTATGAAAAAATTACATTTTTGCCCCTAAACTTTTGACATTTTACATTTTAGTCCCTAGGCTCGTAAAATGAAATATGTTCAATTTCTTTAATACACAAGCCTAAGCCGAACAATTTTTATGCTCATACCATCCCACATTTTTCATTACATCACACTTTTACTACATATTTTATAACTTTTACAAATAGGTCCTTTTTGACATTTTTACCGAAAATCACTTAGCAAAAGTTGTTTATCCAACCTCAAATTTGTATAATCTACCATTAAACATCAAAATACACAAATGTCTAATGTTGTTCAAACCCTAGACCTTAATCATACTTCAAATTAGTACTAGAAATAGGTAGATCGAGTTACAAGGATCTCAAAAACATAAAAATCATTAAAAACTAGGCTAGAACGGACTTACAATCGACTTGAAAGCTTGGAAAACCCTAGCTATGTCTTCCTCTTGTAAATTTCGGCCAAGGGGTAGAAGATAAGCAAAACTTGGCTTTTAATTTGATTATTAATTCATTTATTTAGCCAAATGACCAAAATGCCCCTAACTTAAAACATAAAAATTCTCTTACTTCATGTCCATTTTTTTCCACTAACTTACCAATGGTCTAATTACCATCTAAGGACCTTCAATTTAAAGTTTCATAGCAATTAGACACCTCTAGCTTCTAGAACACACATTTTGCACTTTTTACAATTTAGTCCTTTTAACTAAATTAAGTGCCCAAACGTCAAAATTTTCGAACGAAATTTTCACAAAATCATTCAATAAAAATGTAGACCATAAAAATATAATAAAAACAAATTTTACTGCATCAAATTTGTGGTCCCGAAACCACTGTTCCGACTAGACCCAAAATCGGGTTGTTACAAAGAATAACTTAGGCTTAGTTTGGATGGGCGGTGTGTTTATCTCCGGTGAGGTTAAAAACAGCGGTGGCGGTGAGATTAGTCACTGTAGCGGTGAGATTGGACACTGTAGCAGTGAGATTAGAAACAGCGGTGGAGTGTGTGTTTGGATTCAAACGCAAATTTTGTAGTGTGGTGAGAATATAAAATGACTATTAAGGACATCAGATTAAAATTGATATATAATAGAAGTTTTTAAATTATTTTACTTATATAAAATTATTAAAATATGTGAATTTATAAATTCATTTAATAAAATATTAAAATGTATCTTCTAATATTTTATTATAAACATTTTAATGAATTATATAATCAATTTAAATTATTTATTAGATAAAATGATAATTATTTTTAATTTTTATTACTCATTAACTCTCAAAAACCATCAAACAGTCATTGCCTATCAATATCTCCAGCCTAATAACAATTTAACCATCTATTAATTACATATTCTATCAATTCTCCAGCCTAATAACAATTTAACCATCTAATAATTACATATTCTATCAAATTGAGAACAAAATTTAACCTAATTTTCGCTTCATGATGATATGCTGAAACTATCAGAAGGAAAATTTACTTGGGCATAAATCTGGTATGAAAGACCAAATAAATTTAAATATTCTATCAATTTGATCATATATCTAAAAAGTAGACAAAATTTACCACTAGAAACTTTAAGAATGCATCCCATCTTCCATGTCTCCCTTCCCTCCTACTTGAGCAAACTCAATAAATCTCACCAGCCCTTTGCCTGTTAATCTCATCCTTTCACCTGCTAAAGTTCTTTCGCATCATTGGATCATAGAAGCTGGTGTTCCAACCATACAACTTCTAAAGATCGTCCTTTAGAAGTCTGGAGATTGAGGACAAGAGGCATTTCCAAGGGGCATCATTGTATTTGTTTGTTCTTTTAATAAAATTACTAGTTTTGTTGTCGCGATTTAGCTTTGTATCAAACATTCTAGTCGATTCACCAAGTTGCATTTTATGTCCCAACAGTTTTAGTTTTGGGTTTGAGTACCCAACATGATAAGAGAAACTTAATTGAATCATTGTTCCCATGGCTGAACGCACTTGTTTTAGTTCAATTAGGATTTATCACAACTTATACAACATTTCTCAGTGTCTAAAAGACGTTCACATGTATCCACCATCATCTTTGAAGAAAATTAGAGTCACGACATGTATAAATACAAACAATAATCTAGGAAGAAAACATGCCAATGCAATGCATTCATATACTTGATATGTTCTTACAAAACCGCATTTTACCAGAGACACTACATAAAGCTTCAAAAAGAACACATCCAATCTATCAATATTTCGAGGTGGTCTTTGGGTTGGCAATAAGCCAAAACGTTTTTTCAAAAGAACTCTTTGTGCGGAATATTTGTCATCGGGGAGAATCGAGCTGCACGAATGTTGGGGAAAAAAGTAACTATAACCCATAATAACACTCTAATAAGATCTCTACGCAACTTTCACATAATCATTAAAAACAAAAGATCATACAACAACCTAACATGGATTCAAGCCAACATCATCATCCACTATATTTGAGTGCCATAGATGGCAAATTTTACTAGCAACTTGCCAAGAAAAAAGCAGAATGAGTAACAGATGGGTAATGACCATGAAATCAGAATAACACTTCCGATTCTCGGCCAAAATGGACTGTTTTCTTGATTCTCGATTAAACCGAGACAAAACAACCATATGCAGATCAAAGCAGCCCTCGAGAAGGCAATTATATATTTAAATGTTAAAGCATCTTTGTTACCTCCAATTAACAAAACCAAACACCCTTGAAAGGAACCATCATGTCGCTCTTTTATTTACTAGAGCTCTAGAAAATCTATTGGTCTCATGAATCTTTAATACTTGAAGAATAATCTCATATTCATTTCAATCACATTTTCCAGAGTTTTCCTCATTAGGGGGTGCCTATAGTGGCACCACCTCTAATCCTTCATTCAGTTTAACTAGTATCTCGAGATAAAATTGCGAGATGGTTCAAACCAATCCAACTACCTAGGAACAAAGTACAGCTTTCGCCCAGAAACAAGGTCAAGATAAGTAGATAAGCAGACGGCCGCAACATTTTTTCTCAGTCAGGCAAAGGATAAAAAGGAAGCATAATGCTTAAAGTTTCGTAATAGCTTCCTCTAAGACCATCGCTAACATAATGTGGTGAACAAAACCCGAGATTCTTCGTTCCCATTACACCTAGTAGCATCAAGCTTTAACATCGATGCAAACATGTTGGTTAGACAAAAATCCAAGTTTCTTATTCATGCAAGTCAAATTTTCAGTTTATAGTCCCACAAAAATATGTTTCGCAATTGTATCCAAAATACATTGTACCCTTTTCACGTTTCAACCCTATAATCAGAAAATAAAGTTCAAAATTTACAAGAGAGAACCTTTTGAGCAATTTATATACAAGACAAATCCAACTATGACACTGTCATCGAACTTAAATCTGACAAAGCTAGGGAAGTAATTCCCGTAAAACAAACAGAAATTTATAAGGGTTCGATCACATTTTGTTTATTACAACCAGATTTAGAGTTCTCTCGATACATAAAACCTATTCAAAATGTACCAATTCTAATCAGAATCATGATTAGTACCAAATAATCCAATCAATTGAGCTTAACTACAAGATCGAGAAATATTTTTTTTTAAATGGAAACTGACTTCAAATCATAAAATTGTAAATAAGAATACACCATAAAGCAACCAAATTTCTAAGAATTCAGAAAATAATAAATTAAAAAACACACACACACACACACATATATATATATATATTAGGGTATAAGGGAAAGGGAGAGAAAATTTGAAGGGAGAAAACTTACATACAGGTGAAACAAAGGATTCTCACCTTTCTGTTGAGAAGGAAAAAGAAAAGATGAAATCAAAATCTCCCAAAGAGAGCAAAACCGCATGACAATGGAAAATGAGGAGAGAGCGAAAGGGGTTGTTGGAGGTGGATTTGGAGATAAATGGAGCAGAGCGATGGCGTACACACTATACTTAGCCCAAGCTTTTTCCCGTATTTCTTCCTTTTAATATATTTCCCTTTTCCCCTTCTCATTTTTAAAACATGCAAAATATTTGTTTCTAAGCATAGAGCCCAATCTTTTAAGGAAAAAATGTACAAAAGTCCTCTAGAGGAGCACAAGTACAGGATAAGTTAAAGGTTCAAGCTTCAACTATCCAAATTAACCAAAAGAAACAGAATAATAACAGAACAAATAAAAATGCTCAAGGGTAGAAGAAAATCATGTTACACAACAGCAACATGAACAGAAGAAAATCAAAGATAACATTATTGAAGCAATTGAGCAAAGCTAAAGAAAATCAAACTGCAGAGACGAATATGTGTTCTAACCTATAACAAAGCAAAAAGAGGGGGAAAGCGGCTGATTTTTTCCCAAATCTGAAAACAAATAAGGTTGGGAAAGAAATTAGTATGGGTATTTTTTCTGTTAAAAACACCAACTGGTCGCGATTTTTAATTCCGCTTTTACTCCCGATTAATTTTTAGCGGACAAAGTGTGGTGGAGATGGATTTGCACTGAACTTTGCTGCTGAACCAAATAGCACAACAGTGCGGTGGGTAGCAATTATTTAGGCCAACTGCAGCTCACTGGCCTTCAACGTTAAACCAAAGGAAGCCTTAGTCATGGTTTTACTTAATCAAACATCTTACCGAGGCCTATAACAACACAAACACAATTTTAATAAATTAAGTAGACGAAATGCAATCAACCTAACACGAATTGAATTTAAGCCATATTAATTAAATTAAACATATCAACATAAAAAATATTCATAGACATGTTCATCATAACAACAATAAAATTAAAAGGATAGGGAACAAGTGTAACACCCCTAACCCGAATCTGTCACCGAAATAGGGTTACGGAGCATTATCAGAATTTACAAATCAAATAATAGATATTCCACATGATACAGTATTCATATCAGAAATCAATCATAAAGTCCCTTATGTGAACCCTCGAGGTCCAAAACATGCATTTGAAACGAGTCAGGACTAAACCGGGTACTCAGAGAATTTTTCACGAAATCTCAAAATTTTTCCTAGGTGCAGGGGTCACACGCCCGTGTGGTCAGGCCGTGTGGTTCATACAGCCAAGGGACACACTCGTGTGCTAGGCCGTGTGTAAATACCTAGGCATTCTGTTTTGAAATTTTAAAGATGTAAGGGACACACGGCCAGGTCACACGCCCATGTGCTAGGCCGTGTGTCACACACGGCTGAGACACACGCTCGTGTCTCTGCCCATGTGGACGAAAATAGGCTATTTTCCAAGCCATATTTCTCACCCCATTTTGTCATCCTCCTACACCAACACTTTAACATATTTACAAGCTATTATAGGTCATTTAACCCAACTATAAATCAAGTCCTATACATGATATAATACCTCATATAATCAAGTATACACACTTACTTAAATTACCAAGTTCACATATATGCATATCTTATCAAATATGCTAACTTAATTAAATCATCAATATTCCAATATAATTTCTATCAATCAACCATTTCAAACACATACCAAACATATCCATTACAAGCCATTCCAATGGCTAGTTACAATTAAAGCATTTATATGCCGATATTGGCCAATTAACCTATACATGCCATTATAACCCTAATTGATTTATCATATATATACCGAAATGGGCTGATGGATAGTGTGAGTGATCTCCACCAAGCTTCCAATCCAACGAGCCTCCGAAATTACTATAGAACAGGGGAAAATAAAATAGAGTAAGCATGACATGCTTAGTAAGTTCGTATAACATGGTAATTAACTTACCATTCATTCATGTTCAAGATAAACATGCAAGACACATTCAACCAATTTGATCACAAGCCCTAGCACATATCTTCATCATCCTTGTTAGTCATATATTTCATTCAAATATCAATAAATATGTATGGGCTCAACAGTAATCAGATTTCCATATAAATATGCTTTCCACATCATGTATTCATATAACATATACAAATCATATCCATGTATTTCAAGTACATTTTCATAATAATTCATCTCGAGTTCAGACTATTTCATGTCGGAACTTTGCCCATTAAATCAATCGAAATGTTGATGGTTACACGGGTAGTACGATGGAGGTGTACAAATATATAATCATAGATGAACATCTTCATCAAACAAATTCCATGTTCATATAGCATTATCTCATATTTCCATATATCATGTATTATCATTTTCATGTATTTCAGGCAGATACGTGTAATAATTCATTCCGTGTTCATATTTTCTCATATCAGGATTTTACCCATTGAATCATTGAAAACATCGATGGATACATAGGTAGTACACTCGAAGTGTAGAAATTAGAAATCCGTCAATTCATATTCGGGGTTGCTCATTAAAGCACATGATCGGGAAATCCTCTCTCGAGCCATATAATAGGAAACTCACAAAGAGCCATTAATCAGGAAGTTCACAAAGAGCCTATCAGGAAGCTTATCCGGGTTATATAACAGGAAGCTCATAAGAGCCATAGTCAGGAAGTTCACAAAGAACTTTTAATTAGGAAGCTCACGAAGAGCCTATTGGGAAGCACACAAAGAGCCATGTAACGCGAGCTCTGGATAGCCATATATATTGGGAAGTTCAAGCGAGCCATATCAAGACGCTCACAAAAAGCTGCGTTTGTGTCTGCAACATATGTAGGATGACAACCGATCATATAACAGGACACTCACAAAGAGCTGCGTTTGTGTCCACAATATATGCAGGATCACAACCGATCATATAACAAGACGCTCATAAAGAGCTGCGGTAGTTCGCAACACATGCAAGATCACTAGTGATCAGGATGCTCGCAGGAACCATATAACAGAAAGCTCGAGAGGGCTTATAACAGGATGCTCGTAGGAGCTATGGTGCGCCCGCAACACATGCAGGACTACAATCGATTCGGGAAATCCTGTATCCATCGAATTCCATTATTCAAACGAGATTTAATATTTATCAGGCTTTGTCAGATATGTAATCAATTTCATGTATATGGCATTTATACAATTCACATACACAATATTCAATTCAAGCATATAAATACACACAATTTAGTTACACGAACTTACCTCGACAAATGTTCGTGTACGTAAAATCTACTAATCCGACATTTTCTCTTTTCCTCGTTCTAACTCCAAATTTGGTCTATTTGAATCTATATGAATGAATTTAACATTAATTCATGTTCATTTCAATTCAATTCACATCTTAGGAAAATTACCATTTTGCCCCTAATCTTTTAATTAATGACAATTTCGTCCCTAAGCTCGAAAAATAAAATTCATACAATTTAATCCTTATTCCAAGCCTAGTCGCTTTTTACATGTAAAATTTACAGCCCATGTATTTCATAAAATTCAGAATTTTTCCATGAATTTTACATCTTTTTAATTTAGTCCATAAATCATAATTTCATCAAAATTCCCTTTACAAAAGTTGTTTGTCTATTAACAACCTTTCATTTTCTACCATAAAACTTCTAATTCATCTATGTTCATCCATTGAAAAACCCTAGTACCTTGATAAATTTGCAAATTAATCTCCGAGATAGCTAGCTTAAGCTATTACGATCTCGGAAATATAAAAATCCTTAAAAAGGGGTAAGAATACTTACCTAATCAAGCAAAATAAGTTGGCTTGAGCTTAGGTTTCCATGGCTAGGGTTTCCATGCTTATAATTTGGGAAAGATGATATAAATGATGATATTTTTATTTTTTTTCATTTATCATCTTTTATTATTTCACTTTCCAATTTCATCCTTTTCTTTATTTTATTTTACATGGATGAATCATCATCCTTAACCACTAAGCATTTTTAATGGTCTATTTACCATGTAAGGACCTCAAATTTTGAATTCCATAGCTATTTAATCCTTTTAGCTATTAGAACTCAACTTTTGCACTTTGTGCAATTTGGTCCTGTATCAAATTAAACATGTAATCGGTAAAATTTCTTTACGAAATTTTTATACCACATTATTATCATACTATAGACCATAAAATAATATAAAAATAATTTTTCTTCCGAAATCAAATTTGTGGTCCCGAAACCACTATTCAAATTTTATCGAAAACGGGCTATTACAACTCTCCCCCTTAAGAATTTTTGTCCTCGAAAATCTTACCAATAAAGAGGTTCAGGTATTGCTTTCTCATAGTTTCCTCCAATTCCCATGTATCTTCTTCTATATCGTGTCATTGCCAGAAAACTTTTACTAAAGCTACCTTTTTATTTCTTAGTTCTTTCACTTCAAGTGCCAGAATTTTGATCGATTCTTCATTATAAGTCATGTCAGACTGAATTTTAATATCTATTGGAGAAATAACATGTGACGAATCTGATTGATACCGTCGTAACATAACATATGAAAAACATTATGAATTCTATCAAATTCTGGCGGTAATGCTAATCAATATGCAAGAGGTCCGATCCTTTTAATAATTTCATGGTACCCGATATATCGAGGACTCAATTTTCCTTTACGACCAAACTAGAAAATTTTCTTCCAAGGTAAAAATTTCAAGAATACCTTGTCGTTAATTTAAAACTCTATTTCTTTTCGTTTTAAATTCACATAAAATTGTTGACGATCAGATACTGCTTTTAAACTATCTCGGATCACTTTTACCTTTCTTTGGTTTCACGAATCAGATCAACTCCATGTATCTTTTCTCACTGAGCTCAATTTAATACAGTGGAGTTCTACATTTATGACTATATAGAGCCTTGTACGATGCCATTTTATACTTGATTGATAACTGTTATTGTATGCGAATTTGACTAATGGCAATTATTTCTTTTCCAATTTTATCAAAAATGGGCTGTTACAACAAGAATCAAATTCGGTGTTTTCTCCGTGGCTTGACTAGTTTGCTCCACTCCTCCTTCTCTGCTTGTTCTTGTCGAACCAAGACTTTTACGAACAGTTGAATGCTGCTCCAAATGGTGGTTGATTGACTCTTTTTCAAGATGTGAAATCGACAAGGAAATAGGGGAAGAAAATGAAGAACAATGGAAGGGAATGAAGAGAGAAAAATGAGATAGAAGTGAAAAAATGAGAAGGGTTGAGATGTGTTTGAATTGAGTAGCCAAGGGGGTACTTATAGGTTGAGAAGGCTGCTAAAAATATCCAAAATCAGTAACCAAAGACTCCCCCATGGTCGACCACACATGTGGATTTCTAGATTTGCCCCTACCTTAAAATAGCATGTTTGAAGATTTCAAACATGCTATTTTAAGGTAGGGGCAAATCTAGAAAGGCATAAATAGTGGAGGGGTTTGAATGCAATTTGTGCAACGCCCCAAAATTCTCTTACATATTTATTTTCGTGTGTTTGGAACATAATGTCTATCTGCTTCAGTAGTTAAGAGTTCTTGGAAGTGTCTGAGAGGTCCCAAGTTCAAGCCTTAGCTTGGGCAAATTTTTGTTTATAAATGAATAAACCCCTATCTCTGATCAGTAAGCTTATAATTAAATGTTGGTAAAATATGTCTGAATGGGCCTGCTAGTCTAGTGGCTAATGTGTGAGTTCGCGTGTGGGAGGTCTGGAGTTCAAGTCCCTGCGCTAGCATGGGGGATATATTTTTGCTAGTGGTGCCGTGGAGAGTTTGAGTAGAACTAAAATGCCGAATGGTAGAAAAGTAGTGGGAAGTGAGGAGAGAAAATTAAGGGATTTTGGATAGTGAGAGAGAGTGGTGGACGGTTTTGGGGGTGTTTGAGTTTTAGTGGGGGAGTGTGGGAGCAGATTGTGGGATTGAGGGGTTATCTGATTTAGTTTAGATTTTTTCTCTCTTTTTGAAAATCTATTTTTCTCTCTCCCCAATTCCAAATTTTGATGTTTTTCAGTTTCATCTTGCACATTGCCAAAATTTTCTGTTCTCCCTCTTCAGTCTTGTTTTTCTTTTTCTTTCACTCTTGTCGAAATTCTTGAATTCTTCTCTTTTCTTTTTCTTTTTCTGTTTTATTGTTATTATCGTTCCCATTTTGCAAAAAGAATTGCGTTGGTGCGATTTCGGCGAAGGTCTTGGAGCAGTAAGTTCATTTTTGGATTGAGAAGTGGTTACAAAGGTCCTCTGTTGGCGGCTTTGGTGCGTTGGGAGTGCTTACACGTCGGAAGTAATACAGGTGTGTACCCAAAACACTGAAAACGCGTGTCGATGAAAAGCCAAAAAAGCTCTCTGTTGACGCCACACGGGCATGTGGTAGCCCGTGTGGTAGGCCCTGTGAAGATACACGAGCGTGTTATCGATGAGCCAGGCCGTACGCGTATGAAACGGGTGCATGACACGACCGTGTGATAGCCTAGAGAGATCGTGTGCGAGACACGGGCTCGACCAACTGGGCCTTGTGGGCCACATGGGCGTGTGGGCCCCACACAAGTGAACCACACGGGCATGTGGAGTTATTAGGCAGGCCGTGTGATCCACACGACCAAGTACATTTTGGGCTGTGTGGGCCACACGGGCGTGTGGGCCCACATGGGCATGCAACATGGGCCTGTGGGCCCATTTACACTGTTTGATTGCTAAGGTTGCACGGGTCACCCGAGTCGACTGTGGACCTATTGTAGGGTCGTTAAGCGTACCTAGACCCTTAATTAACTGAATTGACTATATAACTGATATGAATAAGCATGATGATGTTCCACTGATTTGATACTGTATGCCCTGACTACATGCATGATATTCTTTTATAGCGTGTTATATTTACATATTGCATTGCATTGGGTTGGGGGTTTATTTTTTTCGGAGGAAGTGTACTGAAAGGCCTCGAGCCTAATTTACTAACAGCTCAGCTACAAACTTCTGTTTTAGTGCCGCAACTGGTACTACTTGGACTGTAGGGATGGGTGGGTTGATTATATCCTCACATGGAGTGTAGGGTTGGACGGATATAGAGTGTAGAGGCTGGTTGGGTAGGATTTCCTGATTACATATTGGTTACCGTTACTTTTACTGAGATGGGCTAAAGATGAACTGATATTTATATTGTAATGGGCTAAGGCCCTAACTGAAACTGAAACCGTTACTGAAATGGGTGTAGGCTCAGATTGTGATTGCTTTCTATCTGGTTGTGTAACAGCCCGACTTTGGGGCTAGTCGGAACAGTGGTTTCGAAACCACTAACCCGAGGCCAGAGAAATTATTTTTAATATCATTTTACGTGACATAGCATGATTATATGAGTGCATGAGAATTTTGGTGAATTAATTTTAGTGATTGCATGCTTAATTGCAAAAAACGACTAATCGCATAAAGTGCGAAAGTTTTATTTTACAAGCTAAGGGTGTCAAATAGCTATAGAATATTAAATTAGAGGTCCTTAAAGTGTAATTAGGCCCTTAGAAAGTGTTGGCCGGCCATAGGGGACAAGAAATTTCAAAATTTGTCAAAGTTGGTGGATTAGGTGACTTAATTAGAGAAATAGAATAAACTAAGAAAAAGTTGTTATCTTTTTCATTCACTCTCCTCTCCACCAATTTTTACACTCAAGAAAGGGCAATGGGAGCTAGAAAATTTCAGCAACTCATCCTCCTTACAAGTGAGTGATTTTGGTGGTCTTTCTTGATAATTTTTGTACTTTTGGAACCCCTAAAGCTTAAGCTAACTAATGAGGGGACTATTTTGCAAAATGGTTGAGAGTATAGGGTTTTTCCATGTGATTATTTATGTTTATTTCTGAAATTTTATGGAAGAGAATGAATCTTAGTTGTTAAATAAACAACTTTTGTGAATGGAGTTTCCATGAAAACACCTAAAAGGACCTTTTTGTAAAGGTTGTAAAATAGGTCGTAAATGTGTGAAATAATTGAAATTATGAGTTGCTATAAGAGGGAATATGAATCGACTAGGATTGGGTGTGTGAAAAATGAACACATTTCATTTTACGAGCCTAGGGGCAAAACAGTAATTTTGCGAAAGTCTAGGGGCAAAATGGTAATTTTTCCAAAATAGGAATTTTGGAGTGATTTGAATAATGTGGTTTTTTAATAAGCTAAATATGTCATTATAGATCAAGAAGAGCATGGAATCAACCTTGACCGAGGAAAAGGAAAGGTTTCAGACTAAATCGCAAATTGACATATTTTGTATCGAGGTAGGTTTATATGTAAATGATAAATTCTTTTTACTTATGAATTTACATATGAATGTATTATGTGAAATTTGGATGAATATTCTTGATAATTATTAATTGATAGAATGTGAGGAAATTATGAATGAATACCGTAATTATTGTTAATGGTGGGCTATGTGCGATACCACCGTAATTATTGTTATTGATGGGCTATGTGCGATACCACCGTAATTATTGTTAATGGTGGGCTATGTGCGATACCACCGTAATTATTGTTATTGGTGGGCTATGTGCGATACCACCGTAAATATTGCTATTGGTGGGCTATGTGCGATACCACCGCAATTATTGTTATTGGGGGGCTATGTGCGATACCACCGTATTTACTATTATTGGTGGGCTGTGTGCGAAACCACCCTATATTTGGTATTATCCCGAAAGTGTTTATTGAGAAACTTTGGATTAAATGAGATTACGTGGGACTGTGTGATGATGAGTGCAGGGTATAAGTGCATGTAAATGTGAGCAATGTGTATGTTGTGTATTTGGAATGTGGTAAGATTTGGAAAATGAGTAAGTACAATTGCAATGATCTGAATTATTCTTGATTAGAATGTAATGTCCTAGATTGATAAGTATGTGGTATGATGTTCATTGTTTACATATAGACTTACTAAGCTTAAAGCTTACTCCCTTTTCTTTCCCCTTTGTTTTATAGTATCGACAAGCCCCATTTCGGGAACGGAGACCGTCAGAGGATCACCCACACTATCTACACATTTGGTATAGTTAGAGCATTCTTTTTTAGTATGGCATGTATAGGGATTTGGTCTTTTGGGTTATATGTCATATTGGTTTAGCCAAATGTATTGGCTTGTGATGATATTCGATTCATTTTGTATAAGTCCATGAGATGTAGCACATAATATTTATTTGAATGTAAACCTATTCATATATGCATGTATGTGTCAATGCCATTATGTAATGGCTTATGGTTATTGCTGGTTGAATGATGATATGTTTCATGTGTTTATGGATGTTTAGTGTGGTTTTGATATTGTGAAAGTTGGTGCAAGTTTGAATGGCAATAAGGCTTGGTAGATAGCCTTATTTTGTCCACATAGGCTGAGGCACGACCGTGTGTCTCAACCGTGTGGAAGACACGGCCATAAGACATGGGCATGTGCCCAGTCCGTGTGAAGTCTGCACCTGATTTTAGGAATTTAATTCGCCACACGGCCTGAGGACATGGGCGTGTGCCTTGGCCGTGTGACCTTATGGAGATGATGACATCATAAACAGAATGTCAAGGTTTTCTCACACGGGCTAAGACGCGGGCGTGTCATGGCCGTGTTAGGGACACGGTCCGTAGACACGGGCGTATGCCAAGCCGTGTGAAAAACCCTGCAGGTTCGAATTTGAGAAATAAATCCACATAGGCTAGTAACATGGGCGTGTGTGATAACACGGCCTGCCCACACAGGCGTGTTCCTTTCTACACGGGCGTGTGGCCCTGTTTTGAGTAAAAAAATTCTTAGTGCTCGTAAGAATCCAGATTAGTTCTGAACTACTTGATAAACCGTAATATGTTCATTTTAATCCCATATTTAGCATACTTTTGGATGATTTATTCCCTGAATAGTGTAATTTGGTGCTTCTAATCCTTTATTTTCATGTTTTATACTTAGGAAAGCATAGGAGGATGAAAAGAACGAGAAACGGGCCAAAAACGGACCAAATGGGCCAAAGTAGAAAATCAACACTGTAACATCCTGATTTAGGGCCTAGTCAGAATAGTGGTGCGAGACCACAAATCTGAGGTATATGAATGAGTTTTTGAGGTTTATGCTATGTATGCATGCTAGTGTGAAAGTTTCATGAAGTAATTTTGTGAAATTGCGGTTGAATTGTTCAAAAGGACTAAATTGCAAAAGTTGCAAAATGTGAGATTCTAGAAGCTATTTGTGTGAAATAGCTTTAGAATATTAATTAGAGGTCCTTCAATAGCAATTTTCCCAATTTCTAATTTTTGGACAAATTTGGGCATGGATGAGTTAAAATAGAAAGTTTATCAAAAAGGGCATTTTGGTCATTTAAAAATTAAGTGATTAAAATAGGAGAAAAGATGACAAAATGCATTCATCTTCTTCTCCAAGGCTGTCGAAAATTTGAGAGAGCCATTGTTAGGGTTCTTCAAAAATTTCAAGCTTGCTAGTAAGTGCATCTAGCCTCGTTTTTTATATTCTTTGTATTTTTGAAGTCCTTGTTGCATGAGTAAGCTATTTTTAGCTATTTGATGAGCTATGATGGATGTTCAAAAATGTGGCCATGTATGACATGCATGTATTTTGATGTTTTATGGAAGATTATGAAAGCTTGATGTAGTAGAAACATCTTTTGCTAAATGAGTTTCCATAGAAAATGCATGTAGGGACTAGTTTGTAAAAATCTTGAGTTTGGTCATACATGTGTGTTGTGATAAGAATTGATGATTGCTTTAGTTGAGTAAGTGATTCGGCTAAGCATGAAAGGCTGGAAAGTTGAATAAAAATCACTTTACGAGCCTTGGGGGGCAATAGTGTAATTATGAGAAAGATTTGGGGCAAAAGAGTAATTTTGCCAAAGTATGAGATGTGTATCAATGGAACGACATGAGGACAATGCCTAATAAAGCAGCCAGTGTTTTCAACCTTGACGCGGTCACCATGTTATCTAACCAGGTAAAGCTTTTAAATAAAAAATTTGATGGTTGGTATGGTTCTACACAGGTACATCCGGTAGTACAGTACGATACAAATGGAGGAGGGGTAAACAACACAGAATATCTATCCTACAACCCTAGCACAGAGAACAAAGTAGTCAACTATATGGGTAACTATTCTAGACCTCAAAATAATCTTTATAGTAACACTTATAATGCAGGTTGGAGGTACCATCCCAATTTCTCGTGGAGTGGTCAAGGTAATCAAAGGCCGCAACTTCCTCCAGGTTTTCAACAACCACCTTACCAGCAGGAAAAGAAGCCGAACCTTGAGGAGATGCTAACAAAATTTATCGCGGTGTCAGAAACCCATTTTCAAAACAACGAGGCAATGCTCAAAAATCAGCAGGCATCAATTCAAGGGATCGAGAACCAGTTAGGTCAGCTAGCTAAGTTGATCTCAGAAAGACCACAAGGTATCTTGCCTAGCAACATCAAACCTAACCCAAGAGACCAACCTCAAGCAATAACTGCTCATGATAGTGAAGGGTTAGATGAACCAAAATTGAAGCAAGAGAATGTGGTAGAGGAAGGTAAGGTTGAGGTAAGCCAAGATAAACCGAAACCGGTAATTACAGAGTACCAACCTCGTGTGCCATACCCCAATGCGATAAAGAAAGACCACACAGAGGAACAATTCAGTAAATTTCTTAAACTTCCAAAGAAATTACATATTAACTTGTCGTTTCTTGAAGCTCTTTCGCAGATGCCAGATTCAAGGAAATTTTCAAAAGAGTTTTTGACAAACAAACGTAAGTTAGACGATACGTTGCATGTGGAGCTAAACGCAGTGTGCCCAGCAATTCTACGAAATAAACTACCACGTGAGCTTACATTTTGTGTAAGTGACGAAACAGTCACTCTTCAGGTTCTTGACACGGCTAGGACATCGGGTATTAAAGGTGGAACCAATCACTTCAAAGTTGGGGACTGTGCACATCGGATACAACCGACCCGCGAATAGCCGCTTCAGAGCTTAATACAAATGGTGCAACTCCTTTTACGATACTTAAGGTCTTTCCATACGGAACGGTCGAGGTAACTCATTCTAATTTCGGCACTTTTAAGGTAAATATTACCCGACTCAAACCATATGTTGATAGAATTGATAGTAAGAAAAATGAGTTTCGACTCCGTGAACCACCATGGCTATACGAATAACAGGTAAGTCTAGCTCAAGACTTTGAATGAGCACTTCTCGGGAGGCAACCCGAGCACTAACCCCGTTAATTTTCATATTTTTGAATTTTAGCATCTAACTAAAAAACTAACCAAATTTTTAAGGCGCAGGTTTCTGTACCCATACGGCCTTTAACATGGACGTTGCCGTGGCCGTGTGGAGACAGGGCAAAACTTTTCCCCAAAACACGGGCTGTGATAAAATGCCACGGCCGTGCGATTTGGCCGTGGTCGAAACTAAGAAATCTCGCACGCCCGTGGGACATTTGTGTGCAATTTTTTTCTCTTTTTCTCTTATTTTCATTTTTAATTTCTTTTCTTTTATCCTTCTTGTCTTTAATTTATATTATTATATTTTGATTTCTTTAATTTAGGTTCAAGGGGCTGTTAACGAACGACCACACCACCACCGGAGTATCCTCCCCACCTTCACCTCTCTCCAACTTTACCGTTTCTTTTCATTGACTCCATACAAAATTCAGAAAGTTTCATTTCTCTCCCTATCTTATGATTTTATTACTATATTGCTATTATCTATCTTTGTAATTTGAGGGCAATGTACATCTTAAGTGTGGGGGGTTAACTACAGAATTATTTGAAAATCCCTGAATTATGTCTTATTCTTAAGTAATTTTCTCATATCACTGTTAGAATGAACTTTCCTTTGATTTATGATTTTCATTGATATGTTTTGGATTAAGTCATAGTTAATTATGCAGTGATGAGACAAACTTTAGGAGACTAGAGAATCAAGCATGATAAGTCTATTTTTCAGAATTAAAATTTTTTTTTAGGTTGTCTACCTGAATCAAATTATTACCTTGAAGTTTGAAATTTACAATGTTGATATCAATAGCCCGTAATTTTTGTGAGATCTTGAGCCTTTTAGAGCATACATTCCGTTTCGTGCTCACATTATTGATTATGAGTGTGTCAACATTGATTTGTTATTCTAGAACTTGCTTCGATTATACATGTCGAGACCACACCTTTGATTTGATATACTAAGATGATGAAGGCACTTAGGTTTTAACCCACTTACTCCATAAAAAGCCTACCTTCACAATTAACCCCTAGTGAACCCCTTTGATCTTAACAAACCATTTATTGACTCACCCACTAATATTAATCCAAAACCCATCTTGTATTTGTTATCACCACTTCTCTTGACTAACCCTTTTTTGTCGAGATTTGATTTGAGAAGTTGCCTAACTATGTTTTCTATTTCAGTTATTAAATTCTATCTTATTATTATTGTACTTGATTTGTTCTTAAAAAAAAATCGAAGTATATTCGTTATTAGTTCTATGATTAAGTGAGCTTATATGTTTAAATTCCACATCTTGAAGCAGAAGTTCGTAATTATTAGTAATGAAGTTTTAATTGATGTAATTATTTAGGATTAGTTCATTTTTCTAGTTAGGTAAATTGTCAATTCAATCTCCATTCTAACCCTCTAATTCATCCTTTATCCACACCTTTAACCCAAGCCCCGTTACAACCCTTTATAAAGACCTTTTGACTTGTGTATCATCTCATATTATAGTGGTGGAGATTTGATTTTCATACAAGCCTATGTGATTAACTTTTCATGTTTGACTTACGAGTGCTTTATCCTGAACCGTAAACACTTCGAGTGATTTGAGTGAATCTTTAGTGAGGATGTCAACCCTTGTCGATTTTGAATTAGAGGTAATTATTTAGATGAGGGGAAACACCTATGTTTTCATGCTACAAAAATATATGACTTATACTGTTTGAATCTTTAGGACTTTTTGAGTTGAATTATCCATGAATGAATTATCTATGAATTATGATGATACATTGTTAATGAGAATCATGAACTGAGGAAAGTTAGTTCTTAATTGTAAGTTGAGAATTTTGCTTGAGGACAAGCAAAAGCTTAAGTGTGGGGGTATTTGATAAACTGTAATATGTTCATATTTTAATCCCATATTTAGCATACTTTTGGATGATTTATTCCCTGAATTATGGAATTTGGTGCTTCTAATCCTTTATTTTCATGTTTTATACTTAGGAAAGCATAGGAGGATGGAAAGAACGAGAAACGGGCCAAAAACGGACCAAATGGGCCAAAGTAGAAAATCAACACAGCCTGGGGTTTCACCATACAGCCGTGCCTCCCTAGCAGACCCAACCACAGTCTACAATTCGATTCACACGGGCGTGTTGCACGGGAGTGCCCCTGCCGTGGCAAAGAGGAATTTCACTCGGATTAGGATACTTAGAGGCGAAGAAACACATTTTGAAGCCTATATAAACACCCTAAGTATAACCTAAAATGTGCTTTTGGTCAGGGGGCGTCTAGCTAGGCCAAGGAGCCAAGCCAGAGAGGTCAGAATTGTGGGATTTACTCGAAGAAAGCCAGTTGATTCATCTCAAGAAGCTAAAATCATACTCAAGACGGAGGATCTCTCCTTCAATTCCTTCAAGGGGTTTTAGGGTTTCTTATGTTTTGTTTTATATTTTCTTCTGAGATGTATTCTTTTATGATTATGAACTAAACCCCTCAGATACCTGAGGGGGATGAAACCTAAGACGGATCTTGTTATTGTTTTCTGAACTATATGATAAATACTTGATTTGTTCTTAACTATGTGTTCTTAATTCTTGTTTTGGTATTTCAGGATATTGATTCAAGTATTGATGTGCTTAGGCAGTGGAGGAATAGACCCTGTCTAAGAGTAGATCTAGCATAATTAAGCGGAGTTGATCGCAACCCTAGAGATAGGATGACGAAAATCTGTCGGATTAGGGTCAAACCTAATATGGGAGTCTATAGATTGAGTTAATGCAATCCTAGAGGTTTTAATTAGAAAGAGATTTCAATTAATCAACCTAGGGTTAGACCTTAGTAGCCTCGAGAGAGGTATTAATATAAATTAGGGAATCCTACGGATCATGTCAAGTGAAAAAATCGTCTGGTTCAAAGTAATATAACAAGTGAAGTCTAGGTGGATTCCTCCTTGGGTATTGTCTTAATCAATTGGTTTTTCCCACAAGTATTTCCCTAATTCATTCTCTGTGTCTTAGCATCTTTAGCTTTGTAGTTAGTTAATTTTAGATTAAATAACAATTCTATTAATTATTAGGCTAAATAATAAGAAAAAAGTTAGTATTAGTCCTTTTGGTTCCTTTGGGTTCGACAATCCGGTCTTGCCACTAAGCTATACTACTTTTCGATAGGTGCACTTGCCTCAATCGTGGTGATAGTTAGTTTCTAGGCTAGATTATTCGTTATATAAATATTAAGACTATCGATACCAACAATCACTACTCCTTATGTATGTTTTAGGCCTCGTAGGCTCGTTTAAAGGGTGATATGGATATTTAAGGAAAGTTTTAAATTTGAGTGGAAAATTATGTATCGGTTTGTATGATTACTTGCTTGTAAGTCTGGTAATGCCTCGTACCCTGTTCCGGCGTCGAATACGGGTAAGGGGTGTTACATTTAGTGGTATCAGAGCTATGGTTTAGTCAGTTCTCGGACTACCGTAGCGTGTGTGAGAGTCTAGCTATACATGCCATAAATATATTGTGATAGTGTGGTGACTCCTGACAATTTCCAACTGTGTTTTGATATAGTAATGGATCCCGACCGAGCTGCAGCTGATGATGCTGCAAGTAATGCACCGGCTCCCGCGCAAGGGACCACGCCAGTAGAAAGTAGACCTAGTCCTTGGGTCAAGGAGAAGTGGCTCGGGAAGCCTTTTTCCATATGCTGAGCAATTGGTATACTGAATTTGTATCCTAATGCTCAACCTCCTCCACCCCCTCCTATACCTCAGCCGGTCCCCGTAGCTCCTCAAGGTATTGACTTGGTAAGATTGACTAAACCCCTGGTTGATAAAATTCGAAAACAATGGGCCGAGGAATTTAGAGCCAACATAAATGATGATCCTGAGAAAGCAGAGCTCTGGCTTGAGAATTCTATGCGGGTATTTGATGAACTCTCTTGCACATCCGAAGAGTGCTTAAAATGTGCCTTATTGTTATTAAGGGACTCGGCATACCGTTGGTGGAAAACGCTGACATCTGTAGTTTCGAAATAGAGAGTGACATGGGATTTCTTCTTAGAGGAGTTTTGAAAGAAATACATAAGTCAGCAATTCATCGATCAGAAACGGAAAGAGTTTCTTGAACTGAAGCAAGACAAAATGACTGTGGTAGAGTATGAACATGAATTCGTTAGACTCAGCAAGTATGCTCAAGAGTGTGTGTCTACCGAAGCTATTATGTGCAAGAGATTCGAAGATGGGCTGAATGAGGATATTAAATTGTTAGTTGGGATTTTAAAATTGAAAGAATTAGTGGTATTGGTCGGTAGAGCTTGCAAGGCTGAAGAGCTTAATAAAGCAAAGAGGAAAGCTATGATTGAGGCCCGAGATGCAAGGAAGAGTCCGATGAGTAAGTCGTTCCAATCCCAAACAAAGAGGTCCAAGGAAACGAATCATCGGACGATCGTTTCAGCTGGGTATTCACACCGGGATCGTGGTAAAACATATTCGGACTCTAAAGTTCAAGCCACCTCGATGGCAAGTGTGGGTAATGTGAAGTATAATAAACCTGATTGTCAGAAGTGTGGTAGACAGCATTTTGGAGAGTGTTGGGGAAACAACCGAGCTTGTTACAAGTGTGGTTCTCGAGAACATTTCATCAGAGACTGTCCTGGGAATGTTGAGGGAGAGAAACTTCAGAGTGTTAGACCAAGTAACACTACTAGCAGGGGTAGACCACCGCAAAATGATGGAAGTGGAGCTAGTAGTAAAAGTATGATAAATGATTCAGCTACGAGGACAGAAACGAGAGTACCTGCTAGAGCTTATGCCATACGAGCTCGTGAGGATACATCATCCCCCGACGTGATTACGGGTATATTTTCTCTTTACGATACTAATGTCATTGCTTTAATTGACCTCGGATCCACTCATTCTTATGTTTGTGTAAATTTGGTAAATATTAAGAAATTATCTGTTGAATTTACTGAATTTGTGATTAAGGTGTCAAATCCCTTAGGCAAGTATGTGTTAGTAGATAAGGTTTGTAGGAATTGTCCTTTGACTATTCAAGGTCACTGTTTTCTTGCTAATTTGATGTTGTTTCCGTTTGATGAGTTTGATGTTATTTTGGGCATGGATTGGTTGACATTACATGATGCTAAGGTAAATTGTAGACAGAAAACTCTTGAGTTGAAATGTGAAAATGGTGAGATTCTTTGGGTTGAAACAGATGACTCACATAAGATGCCTGTGGTGATTTCGTACATGTCTGCTCAGAAGTGTATGAGAAAAGGGTATGAAGCATACCTTATATATGTGTTGAATATTGAGATGACTGAGTCGAAGCTTGAATCTGTGCCAGTAGTTTGCGAGTTTCCAAATGTATTTCGGAAGAATTACCTGGTTTGCCTCCAGTTAAAGAAATTGAGTTTGCTATCGATCTGATACCTGGGACTGCACTGATCTCCACTGCTCCGTATAGAATGGCTCTGACCAAATTGAAAGAGTTAAAGGCTCAACTGCAAGAATTGACCGATAAGGGATTTGTTAGACCGAGTTTTTCTCCCTGGGGCGCTACCGTATTATTTGTAAAGAAGAAAGACAGAACAATGAGGCTTTGCATTGACTACCGTTAACTTAACAAAGTAACTATAAAGAATAAGTACCTATTTCCAAGAATTGATGATTTGTTTGATCAACTGAAGGGACCAACCATTTTCTCAAATATAGATTTAAGATTTGGCTACTATCAGTTGAGAGTCAAGGAACTCGATGTGTCAAAAATTACTTTTAGAACGAGATATGGACACTATGAATTCCTGGTGATACCTTTCGGTTTAACTAATGCTCCAGCTATGTTCATGGATTTAATGAACCGAATTTTTCGACTATACTTGGATAAATTTGTAGTAGTGTTCATAGACGATATATTGATTTATTCTCGAGATGAGACCGAGCATGTCGAACACTTAAGAATGGTATTGCAGATTCTA
This sequence comes from Gossypium sturtianum, assembly GCA_025698515.1. Taxonomy (NCBI): domain Eukaryota; kingdom Viridiplantae; phylum Streptophyta; class Magnoliopsida; order Malvales; family Malvaceae; genus Gossypium; species Gossypium sturtianum. The sequence goes on from CM046943.1 coordinate 126,995,423, forward strand.
CGAGAGGAGAAATTGTTTGCTAAGTTTAGTAAAAGTGAGTTTTGGCTTCGTGAAGTCAGATTTCTGGGGCACATAGTTTCAGGTGATGGTATTCGGGTTGATCCGAGCAAAATTTCGGCGATTGTTGATTGGAAACCGCCAAAGAATATATCAGAAGTTAGAAGCTTTTTAGGCTTAGCCGAGTACTATCGACATTTTGTCGAGGGATTTTTGATGATTTCTTCACCGATGACTAAGTTGTTGCAAAAGAATGTTAAGTTTGAATGGACTGATAAATGTCAACAGAGTTTCGAGAAGTTGAAGGCACGATTAACTGAAGCACCGATTTTGGTGCAACCTGAGTCGGAAAAGGAGTTTGTGATTTATAGTGATGCGTCATTGAATGGTCTTGGTTGTGTGTTGATGCAAGAGGGCAAAGTGGTAGCTTATGCCTCGAGACAGCTAAAACCACATGAAAAGAATTATTCGATGCATGATTTAGAATTGGCCGCCATCATCTTTGCTTTGAAGATTTGGCGTGATTATTTGTATGGTGAGAAATGCCGAATCTTTACCGATCACAAAAGTTTGAAGTACTTGATGACTCAAAAGGAGTTAAACCTACAACAACGAAGATGGTTAGAGTTGATAAAAGATTATGAGTTAATAATTGACTATCACCCTGGGAAGGCGAATGTGGTCGCCGATGCGCTGGGTAGGAAATCATTATTTTCTTTGAGGGCTATGAATACCCAGTTGTCGGTGACTGAAGATGGTTCGATTTTAGCCGAGTTGAAAGCGAGACCAATGCTTTTGCAAGAGATCTGTGAAGCTCAAAAAGGTGATAAGGAATTACAAGCCAAGATAATTCAATGTGAGACGGGTATGGAATCGGATTTTTGGATTGGTGCCGATGGCTTATGTTCCGAGAGAGGATTTGTGTACCTAAGGATGAAGAGCTTATTCAGAAGATTTTCCATGAGGCACACAATGGTTGTTTGTCAGTACATCCGGGCAGTACAAAAATGTATAATGATTTGAAGAAGTTGTATTGGTGGCCGGGTATGAAAAGAGACATCTCTGAGTTTGTTACAAAGTGTTTGATTTGTTAACAAGTGAAAGCCGAGCATCAGGTACATTCGGGTTCGCTTCAGCCAATGATGGTTCCCGAGTGGAAATGGGATCGAATCACGATGGATTTTGTAACAGGGTTGCCTATGACTCTGAAAAAGAAAGATGTTGTGTGGGTTGTTGTTGATAGATTAATGAAATCGGCTCATTTTATACCAGTACGTACTGATTACTCACTTGACAAGTTGGTCGAAATTTGTATGTTGCTGAAATTGTGAGATTACATGGGGTGCCTATGTCCATTATTTCGGATAGAGATCCGAGGTTTACTTCGAGGTTTTGGAAAAAGTTGCAAGAAGCCTTGAGTACGAAATTGAATTTTAGTACCGCTTTCCATCCGCAAACTGATGGTCAATCCAAAAGAATGATTCAAGTTCTCGAAGACATGCTCCGATGCTGTGTTTTAGAGTTTGAAGGTAGTTGGGAAAAGTATCTACCTTTGGTTGAATTTTCCTACAACAACAGTTATCAGTTGAGTATACAGATGGCACCATACGAAGCATTATATGGTCGCAAGTGTCGAACTCCCTTGTATTGGACTGAGCTTAGTGAGAAGCAAATTCACGGGGTTGATTTAGTTAAAGAGATTGAGGAGAAAGTGAAAGTGATCCGTGATAGTCTGAAAGCTGCTTCATATCGACAAAAGTTATATGCGGATTTGAAAAGAAAAGAAATTGAGTTTCAGGTGGGTGATAAAGTATTTCTGAAAGTGTCCCCGTGGAAGAAAATATTGAGGTTTGGTCGAAATGGCAAATTAAGTCCGTGATTCATAAGGCCATATGAGATTATTGAAAGGGTTAGACCAGTAGCATACCGGTTAGCTTTGCCGGCAGAGTTGGAGAGAATACACAATGTGTTCCATGTGTCAATGTTGCGATGATATTGTTCTGATCCTTCGCATGTAATCCCTCCTACAGAAATTGAGATACGACCGGATATGACCTATGATGAGGAACCAATTAAGATTTTGGCTCGAGAGGTTAAACAGTTGAGGAACAAAAGTATAACTTTGGTGAAGGTGATGTGGCAAAAACATGGTGTAGAAGAGGCTACGTGGGAACCAGAAGAAACCATGAGAAAATAGTACCCAAACCTTTTTATCGGTAAGATTTTTGGGGACGAAAATCTCTAAAGGGGGAGAGTTGTAACAATCCGATTTTAGGGCTAGTCGTAACTGTGGTTTCGGAACCACTAACACAAGGCAAGAGAAATTATTTTTAATATCATTTTACGTGACATAGCATGATTATATGAGTGCATGAGAATTTTGGTGAATTAATTTTAGTGATTGCATGCTTAATTGCGAAAAAAGACTAAATTGCATAAAGTGCGAAAGTTTTATTTTACAATCTAAGGGTGTCAAATAGCTATAGAATATTAAATTGGAGGTCTTTAAAGTGCAATTAGGCCCTTAGAAAGTGTTGGCCGGCCATAGGGGACAAGAACTTTCAAAATTTGTCAAAGTTGGTGGATTAGGTGACTTAATTAGAGAAATAGAATAAAATAAGAAAAAGTTGTCATCTTTTTTATTCACTCTCCTCTCCACCGATTTTTACACTCAAGAAAGGACTATGGGAGCTTGAAAATTTCAGCAACTCATCCTCCTTCCAAGTAAGTGATTTTGGTGGTCTTTCTTGATAATTTTTGTACTTTTGGAACCCCTAAAGCTTAAGCTAACTAATGAGGGGACTATTTTGCAAAATGGTTGAGAGTCTAGGGTTTTTCCATGTACGTATTTATGTTGATTTCTGAAATTTTATGGAAGATAATGAATCTTAGTTGTTAAATAAACAACTTTTGTAAATGGAGTTTCCATGAAAACACCTAAAAGGACCTTTTTGTAAAGGTTGTAAAATAGGTGGTAAATGTGTGAAATAATTGAAATTATGAGTTGCTATAAGAGGGAATATGGATCTGCTAGGCTTGGGTGTGTCAAAAATGAACACATTTCATTTTATGAGCCTAGGGGCAAAATAGTAATTTTGCAAAAGTCTTGGGGCAAAATGGTAATTTTGCCAAAATAGGAATTTTGGAGTGATTTGAATAATGTGGTTATTTAATAAGCCAAATATGTCATTATAGATCAAGAAGAGCGTGGAATCAACCTTGACCGAGGAAAAGGCAAGGTTTCAGTCTAAATCGCAAATTGACATATTTTGTATCGAGGTAAGTTTATATGTAAATGATAAATTCTTTTTACTTATGAATTTACATATGAATGTATTATGTGAAATGTGGATGAATATTCTTGATAATTATTAATTGATAGAATGTGAGGAAATTATGAATGAATACCGTAATTATTGTTAATGGTGGGCTATGTGCGATACCACCGTAATTATTGTTATTGGTGGGCTATGTGCGATACCACTGTAATTATTGTTAATGGTGGGCTATGTGCGATACCACCGTAATTATTGTTATTGGTGGGCTATGTGCGATACCACAGTAATTATTGCTATTGGTGCGCTATGTGCGATACCACCGTAATTATTTTTATTGGTGGGCTATGTGCGATACCACCGTATTTACTATTATTGGTGGGCTGTGTGCGAAACCACCCTATATTTGGTATTATCCCGGAAGTGTTTATCGAGAAACTTTGGATTAAATGAGATTACGTGGGACTGTGTGATGATGAGTGTAGGGTATAAGTGCATGTAAATGTGAGCAATGTGTATGTTGTGTATTTGGAATGTGGTAAGATTTGGAAAATGAGTAAGTACAATTGCAATGATCTGAATTATTCTTGATTAGAATGTAATGTCCTAGATTGAAAAGTATGTGGTATGATGTTCATTGTTTACATATAGACTTACTAAGCTTAAAGCTTACTCCCTTTTCTTTCCCCTTCGTTTTATAGTATCGACAAGCCAGCTCGGGGAATGGAGACCGTCGGAGGATCACCCACACTATCTACACATTTGGTATAGTTAGAGCAATCTTTTTTAGTCTGGCATGTATAGGGTTTTGGTCTTTTGGGTTATATGTCATATTGGTTTAGCCAAATGTATTGGCTTGTGATGATATTCGATTCATTTTTTATAAGTCCATGAGATGTAGCACATAATATTTATTTGAATGTAAACCTATTCATATATGCATGTATGTGTCAATGCCATTATGTCATGGCTTATGGTTATTGTTCGTTGAATGATGATATGTTTCATGTGTTTATGGATGTTTAGTGTGGTTTTGATATTGTGAAAGTTGGTGCAAGTTTGAATGGCAATAAGGCTTGGTAGATAGCCTTAATTTGTCCACATGGGCTGAGGCACGACCATGTGTCTCAACCGTGTGGAAGACACGGCCATAAGACATGGGCATGTGCCCAGGCCGTGTGAAGTCTGCACCTGATTTTAGGAATTTAATTCACCACACGGCCTGAGGACACAGGCGTGTGCCTTGGCCGTGTGACCTTATGGAGATGATGACGTCATAAACAGAATGTCAAGGTTTTCACACACGGGCTAAGACACGGGCGTGTCATGGCCGTGTTAGGGACACGGTCGTAGACACGGGCGTGTGCCAATCCGTGTGAAAAACCCTGTAGGTTCGAATTTGAGAAATAAATCCACATAGGCTAGTAACATAGGCGTGTATGATAACACGGCCTGCCCACACGGGCGTGTTCCTTTCTGCACGAGCGTGTGGCCCTGTTTTGAGTAAAAAATTTCTTAGTGCTCGTAAGAATCCAGATTAGTTCTGAACTACTTGATAAACCGTAATATGTTCATTTTAATCCCACATTTAGCATACTTTTGGATGATTTATTCCATGAATTGTGGAATTTGGTGCTTTTAATCCTTTATTTTCATGTTTTATACTTAGAAAAGCATAGGAGGATGAAAAGAACGAGAAACGGGCCAAAAACGGACCAAATGGGCCAAAGTAGAAAATCAACACTGTAACATCCTGATTTAGGGCCTAGTCGGAATAGTGGTGCGAGGCCACAAATCTGAGGTATATGAATGAGTTTTTGAGGTTTATGCTATGTATGCATGCTAGTATGAAAGTTTCATGAAGCAGTTTTGTGAAATTGCGGTTGAATTGTTCAAAAGGACTAAATTGCAAAAGTTGCAAAATGTGAGATTCTAGAAGCTATTTGTGTGAAATAGCTTTAGAATATTAATTAGAGTTCCTTAAATAGCATTTTTCCCAATTTCTAATTTTTGGACAAATTTGGGCATGGATAAGTTAAAATAGAAAGTTTATCAAAAAGGGCATTTTGGTCATTTAACAATTAAGTGATTAAAATAGGAGAAAAGATGACAAAATTTATTCATCTTCTTCTCCAAGGCTGCCAAAAATTTGAGAGAGCCATTGTTAGGGTTCTTCAAAAATTTCAAGCTTGCTAGTAAGTGCATCTAGCCTCGTTTTTTATATTCTTTGTATTTTTGAAGTCCTTGTTGCATGAGTAAGCTTTTAGCTATTTGATGAGCTATGATGGATGTTCAAAAATGTGGCCATGTATGACATGCATGTATTTTGATGTTTTATGGAAGATTATGAAAGTTTGATGTAGTAGAAACATCTTTTGCTAAATGAGTTTCCGTAGAAAATGCATGTAGGGACTAGTTTGTAAAAATCTTGAGTTTGGTCATACATGTGTGTTGTGATGAGAATTGATGATTGCTTTAGTTGAGTAAGTGATTCGGCTAAGCATGAAAGGCTAGAAAGTTGAATAAAAATCACTTTACGAGCCATGGGGGGCAATAGTGTAATTATGAGAAAGATTTGGGGCAAAAGAGTAATTTTGCCAAAGTATGAGATGTGGGTCAATTTTGTCAATGTGTGTATTGAATAAGCTGATTTGTTCATTATAGATCAATAATGACAAAGCCCGGATCGAAACCGAGGCAAGAGCAAAGTGGTGGACTAATTGCACGTTTCTATACTTTTGGGTATCGAGGTAAGTCTATGCACAAACAATGCATTCATACTTACAATTTGTTAATGCTAGCTAGTGTATAGCATGGTTGAGAATGATTGAGAACCTATGTGGTTCAAGTGAAATGAATGATTAAGTAAGTAGATTTGTAAATGTGTTGTGATAATGCTAAATGGTGGGCTAAGTGCGATACCATCCTAATGCATATTGACGATGAGCTGGCTATGTGCAATGCTATCGTTAGGTATATTATCTGGTGGGCTATGTGCGAAACGACTATGAATACCTTATTGGTAGGCTAAGTGCGATACTACCTTATTAATTGATTGTGGTGGGCTTAGTGCGGAACCACCGAGAGATTTACTGTGTGGATGTGATAGTGAGGAGAATAGCTGTGTGGATGTATTATTGAGAAATAATGATGTGTTGTATATTGTGTAAATGCGATATTGAATGTAGGGGTGCATGTCAATGGTTATGAGTAAGTGACTCATGATGTGTTGAAAATGTGGTAAGGGATAGAAAGAGTAAGCATAGTTGTACATTATATGTTAGTATAATGCTAATTGTTGTTTAGCTTATACTATGTTGCTTAATTGTTTATGTGTAAACTTACTAAGCTCAAAGCTTACTCTCTTTCTTTTCCCTTGTCTTATAGAGCAAAAGTGTTGAACCGAGATACGAGGATCAATTGGAAGATTGCCCAAACTATCAGCACACTCTGGTACATTAGACTCAATGTTTTGTATATGGCATGTATAGGGGCTAGACAAGTTAGTGAATTTTGTTGTTTATGGCTATGATGTGTTGGCCTTTAGATGGATAATCTATTTTGTATAATGCCATAGTTGTTGGCACTTTATTATATGAAAAGATGAAGTTATCTATGTGAGATTGTAAGACTTTGAGTTGATTACGGATGTGTTGAATGAGTGCGTGATTGTGTATGCTAGAAGGGTGAAAAGAACTTGGCAAATAGCTTTGTTCTTGTCCATGTGGGTAGACACACGAGCGTGTGTCTAGGCCATGTGTGACACACGGTCAGCCCATGGACGTGTGACTTGGCCATGGGCGTGTGCCCTAACCGTGGGGCATTGGCAGAATGCTTGAGTTTTCATGCACGGGTAGTGACCATGGGCATGTGTGACTTCCACGGGCGTGTCAAATCTTACACGAGCATGTGAGCCCTGTATAGATGGAAAAATTTTAAGATCGTAAGAGTTTTCGATATGGTCTCGAGAGCCCTCGTGTGTTTGAGAGAGGCCTCGTAGGTCGGGATTGAGGTTGTTGTGATGTTCAAAGAGAGTGGTCATTTTGTGCTTAAGTGGAGATCTTGAGGTCTTTAATTCGGTAACGCCTCGTGCCTGGTTTCGGCGTTGAATACGGGTAAGGGGTGCTACAAACATGGCCTGGGGTTTCACCACATGGCCGTGCCTCCCTAGAAGACCCAACCACAGTCTACAATTCGATTCACACGGGCGTGTTGCACGAGCGTGTCCCTGCCGTGGCAAAGAGGAATTTCACTCGGATTAGGAAACTTAGAGGTGAAGAAACACATTCCGAAGCCTATATAAACACCCTAAGTATAACCTAAAAGGTGCTTTTGGTCAGGGGGCGTCCAGCTAGGCCAATGAGCCAAGCTAGAGAGGTCAGAATTGTGGGATTTACTCGAAGAAAGCCAGTCGATTCATCTCAAGAAGCCGAAATCATACTCAAGAAGGAGGATCTCTCCTTCAATTCTTTCAGGGGGTTTTAGGGTTTTCTTATGTTTTGTTTTATATTTTCTTCTGAGATGTATTCTTTTATGATTATGAACTAAACCCCTCAGATACCTGAGGGGGATGAAACCTAAGACGGATCTTGTTATTATTTTCTGAACTATATGATAAATACTTGATTTGTTCTTAATTATGTGTTCTTAATTCTTGTTTTGGTATTTCAGGATATTGATTCAAGTATTGATGTGCTTAGGCAGTGGAGGAATAGACCCTGTCTAAGAGTAGATCTAGCATAATTAAGCGGAGTTGATCGCAACCCTAGAGATAGGATGACGAAAATCTGCCAGATTAGGGTCAAACCTAATATGGGAGTCCATAGATCGAGTTAATGGAATCCTAGGGGTTTTAATTAGAAAGAGATTTCAATTAATCAACCTAGGGTTAGACGTTAGTAGCCTCGAGAGAGGTATTAATATAAATTAGGAATCCTACGGATCAAAGTCAAGTGAAAAATCGTCTGTGCAGTTGAGTTAAATAACAAGTGAAGTCTAGGTGGATTCCTCCTTGGGTATTGTCTTAATCAATTGGTTTTCCCCATAAGTATTTCTCCAATTCATTCTCGGTGTCTTGGCATCTTTAGCTTAGTAGTTAGTTAATTTTAGATTAAATAACAATTCCCTTAATTCTTAGGCTAAATAATAAGAAGAAAGTTAGTATTAGTACTTTTGGTTCCTTTGGGTTCGAAAATCTGGTCTTGCCACTAAGCTATACTACTGTTCGATAGGTGCACTTTCCTCAATCGTGGTGGTAGTTAGTTTCTAGGCTAGATCATTAATTATATAAATATTAAGACTATCGATACCAACGATCAAGTTTTTGGCGCCGTTGCCGGGGAACTAAAATATTAAGAACGCTTAAATTTTTATTACTTTAGACATTTTATTTATTTACAATTTATTTTTTATTTTAACCTTGCTAATTTTTCTCTTTCTTTGCTTCTGGCAGGTATTTCTAGTTTATGACTAGAAGAAACACGTCAGGACCCTTGATTTTTGATGAGTGAAATAAAACATACCACTCGCAGAAAACCGAAGAGATGTCATGAATAATTATCAATGGCAAGACATGAGGACAATGCCTAATAAAGCGGCCGGTGTTTTCAACCTTGACGCGGTCACCATGTTATCTAACCGGTAGAGCTTTTAAATAAAAAAATTGATGGTTGGTATGGTTCTACGCAGTACATCCAGAAGAATCTGAAGACGATACAAATGGAGGAGGGTAAACAACACGTAATATCTATCCTACAACCCTAGCACAGAGAACGAACAAGTCAACTATATGGGTAACTATTCTAGACCTCGAAATAATCTTTATAGTAACACTTATAATACAGGTTGGAGGTACCATCCCAATATTTCGTGGGGTGGTCAAGGTAATCAAAGACTGCAACTCCTCTAGGTTTTCAACAACCACCTTACCAGCAGGAAAAGAAGCCGAACCTTGAGGAGATGCTAACAAAATTTATCGCGGTGTCAGAAACCCGTTTTCAAAACAACGAGACAATGCTCAAAAATCTGCAGGCATCAATTCAAGGGATCGAGAACCAGTTAGGTCAGCTAGCTAAGCTGATCTCAGAAAGACCACAAGGTATCTTGCCTAGCAACACCAAACCTAACCCAAGAGAGCAACTGTAACACCCTGGTTTAGGGGTTATGCGTTTGGAGCATAACTCGAGCATTTAGTAGGCTATGGTCATGTTGGGAGAATTTTTAGGGGTTTTGGAGAACCTTAGAAGGCAAGGGATGCCTTAGAAAATTTTTGAATTTTAGTGTAAAAAGGGGAAATAGGGCAAGAAGGCCTTAAAATAATTTTATGGAGTTTATGACACAAGATAGACTTTGGCAAAGTGGCGATTGAGGCGCGCTTGGGGGCTTTGGAAGGTGGCGCCTATGGGGCTTGGGTTCGAGTCCAAGCAGCAGCAATTTTCTTGTTTTATTTTTGCGTCAAGGGATTTGGGCTAAGTAGGCCTTAAAATTAAATGGGTAGGTTTGATGGACATGGAAGTCCCAGTGGCAGAGTGGCTCTTAGGCGCTACTTAGGCGCTGGAGGAGAAGAGAGCACGGGTTCGAGGGGTGGATTTGCATTTGGGCGTTTTTGTTTTGTTATTTGGTGATGGGCGGAAGTAAGAAGGGGTTAAAAGCAATTGTTGTGGGTTTCTAGCATGAAATTCAATGAGGCCGAGTGGCTCGGGCGTTAGGGGAAAGGTCAGCAGAAGAAAGATGGTGTCCTGTGTTCGAGCCAAGGAAGTCGCATATTGGAGTTTTTTTATTTATTTCTTTTTGGGCAGCAAATTGAAGATTGACGGCACATGGTTTTTAAATTGAAAGGGATTAAGCTTTTATCCTTTTAATTTTAATTTGAGTAAGGATAATTATTATGTTTTTATTCTTTTTAAATTGAAGGGGGTATAGGATAAAGGTGGGTTTTATTTTTTTTTTTTTTTTTTTGAATTGATTGGTGGGAGTGAATTAAGAGATTTGATTAATTCAAATCAATTTGAATTAAATGGCCAGGAAGGTGGTAGCCGAATTTGGGTAGCTTTGTTAGTTTATTATTATAGGATTATTATTATTATTTATTAAATTAAGTGGGATAATTATTATTATTTATTTGTTTTTTTAATAAGGGATAATATGAGCATTTTTATTGGAGATAAACAAGGATATTATGAAGATGAAAAGAATTATTATTGGATTATTAGTGAAGTGTTTAAGTAGAATTAAATTAGTGAAGTGTTGGCCAAATTTTGGAGACTTCAAGGGGGTTAATGAATGCTATAAATAGGGAGGGGGAGTGCTAGTTGTTCATCAAGTCTTTTGCCTCTCCTCTTGGTGTGCCAAATTCCTTCCCTATTTTGTTGTCACCTTGGCCGAAAGTGTTAAGTGTTTCTTTGTTGCTTGAAGCCGAAATCTCCCTCGGTGTCCTAGTGTGGTCGGCCGAATCTTGAGCAAGAGTGCCGAAAGAAGGAAGCATTGAGGAAGTCTCTTGGATTCGATCATCTAAGGGGCAAATCGACAAAGTCTGAGGAGCCTTTGAGATTTTAGATCGTTTCGGTAAGTAAGTTAAATTGTAGTTGTTCGCTTGAGATTTTGTATTTTGACGTTTAACCAAAGGGTTCTAATTAAGTGATTACGATGGACGTGGATTCGAGTACCAGTCAAGGTGGGCAAGGGAAAGTCCCCATCCCAAAGTTCAAGAAGAGATCCGTTTCTGCAGTACGTGATTGGCCACCAGGGTGTGGGCCAACAAAGAAGAAACGTTAAAAGTCAGTAGTTTCGCTAGACGATAGCGCCGAGGATCGAGAGTCTAGAACTCCTAGTGATAAGGTGTGTAACTAACCCATCTGTTTCCGGGTTTTATGTGTTATATGTTTTACTAACAAGTGCAAGTAAGGAGTGTGCCATATATACCCCTAAAGGGTATGATGATGACCAAAGTTAGTAGCAAATTGGCTAATATGTGATGATTGATTTTTAATATGTAAGTATGCCTATGATTGTGAATAGCATGCACATGCATCATCCTCGCATTATATTATGTTACATGTGCATGGGTGGGTTATGAAAAGAAGGTACGGGTGTACTTCGAGTACGTGGTTGATGTCGCCTTTGTGCTACATCGTGGATTGGCGTTGATCGAGGTCGCGTTGTGGATCTTTGCGATTTAGTTCGCGTGGTTACCTTGGTTGATATGGGCTTTATGCCATATCGTGGCTTGATGGATTGCTTTGTGTGCTCCATCGTGGTTTGATGTTGGCTATACGCTACATCGTGGATGGCATTGGTTGCCTTTTGGAGGGAAAAGGAGAGGGTGACTCGATAGTCCCCGTGTGTGTAGGTATTTGGATAAGGGGTGTGTAGCGGATGGACCCTAGGTTGGGTTGGGTATCATGATTGCATGGTTTCGTTATGAATTGATATGGAAATGGGCCAAGCATGACATGTGGATAGGTATGTTTTGGGAACATACGTGGAAATGGGCCAAGCCCGGATGATATGTGGTTTAATGAGAAATGGGCCAAGCCCGAGATGTGATGTGATTTGAATGTGGGCCAAGCCTGATTGTGGTAATTGTTAAAATAATATATATATATTACTTGTTGCATTTGATAATTGGGATATTATGTGGCTAGCATGTGGGTGGATTTCAAGTGGTTAACTTACACATCGAGTCCTGTATGACTCACCCAACTTTTTTTAAACATCGCAGAGTCATGATTGATCGGACCGGGTTGGAGTGGATACAAGGTGGCCCATGCGAGAATGAGATTTTCATACGTAAGATGTTTTACTTTATTTAAGCATTTTATATTATCAGTATTTTGGGATTTTATTTGATGTAATAAGGGCCATGTTGATTAAAGTACTCTATTTAATTTTGTTGAAGTTTACATTATATTCGAAATATTTTTATTAAAAAGGTTCATATTATAGTAATTTATAACAATGTTTTAATTCGGAAGTTTTCAACAAGCTTATATTATTCATTAAATTTTAAATGGACACGATTTCCAGAGATAATAAAATTTTTAAGTTTAATTCAAAGATTTCCAACCGTCTTTCCCAGTGACATATCCAGATTCGGTCGTAGTGAATGGGCCGGGTTTGGGGATGTTACAGCAACCTCAAGCAATAACTGCTCATGATAGTGAAGGGTTAGATGAACGAAAATTGAAGCAAGAGAATGTGGTAGAGGAAGGTAAGGTTGAGGTAAGCCATGATAAACCAAAACCGGTAATTACAGAGTACCAACCTCGTGTGCCATACCCCAATGCGATAAAGAAAGACCACACAGAGGAACAATTCGGTAAATTTCTTAAACTTCCAAAGAAATTACATATTAACTTGTCGTTTCTTGAAGCTCTTTCGCAGATGCCAGATTCAAGGAAATTTTCAAAAGAGTTTTTGAAAAACAAACGTAAGTTAGACGATACGTTGCATGTGGAGCTAAACGCAGTGTGCCCAGTAATTCTACGAAATAAACTACCACGTGAGCTTACATTTCTTGTAAGTGACGAAACGGTCACTCTACAGGTTCTTGACACGGCTAGGACATCGGGTATTAAAGGTGGAACCAATCACTTCAAAGTTGGGGACTGTGCATCATCGGATACAACCGACCCTCTAATAGCCACTTGAGCTTAATACAAATGGTGCAACTCCTTTACAAGATTCTTAAGGTCTTTCCATACGGAACAATGAGGTAACTCATTCTAATTTCGGCACTTTTAAGGTAAATATTACCCGACTCAAACCATATGTTAATAGAATTGATAGTAAGAAAATGAGTTTTGACTCCGTGAACCACCATGGCCATACGAATAATAGGTAAGTCTAGCTCAAGACTTTAAATGAACACTTCTCGGGAGGCAACCCGAGCACTAACCCCGTTGATTTTCATATTTTTGAATTTTCGCATCTAACTAAAAAACTAACCAAATTTTTAAGGCGCAGGTTTCTCTACCCACACGGCCTTGAACACGGGCGTGGCCGTGGCCATGTGGAGACAGGGCAAAACTTTTCCCCAAAAAACGGGCTGCGATAAAACGCCACGGCCGTGCGATTCAGCCGTGGTCGAAACTAAGAAATCTACACGGGCGTGCAAGATGCCCGTGGGACATTTGTGTGCATTTTTTTCTCTTTTTCTCTTATTTTCATTTTTAATTTCTTTTCTTTTATCCTTCTTGTCTTTAATTTATATTATTATATTTTGATTTCTTTAATTTAGGTTCAAGGGGTCGTTAACGAACGCATACACACCACCACCGTGAGTATCCTCCCCACCTTCACCTCTCTCCAACTTTTTGTTTCTTTTCATTGACTCCATCCAAAATTCAGGAAGTTTCACTTCTCTCCCTATCTTATGATTTTATTACTATATTGCTATTATCTATCTTTGTACATTGAGGGCAATGTACATCTTAAGTTTGGGGGGGTTAACTACAGTATTATTTGAAAATCTCTGAATTATGTCTTATTCTTAAGTAATTTTCTCATATCACTGTTAGAATGAACTTTCCTTTGATTTATGATTTTCATTGATATGTTTTGGATTAAGTTATAGTTAATTATGCAGTGATGAGTTAAACTTTAGGAGACTAGAGAATCAAGCATGATAAGTCTATTTTTCAGAATTAAAATTTTTTTTAGGTTGTCTACCTGAATCTAATTATTACCTTGAAGTTTGAAATTTAAAATGTTGATATCAATAGCCCGTAATTTTTGCCAGATCTTGAGCCTTTTAGAGCATACATTCCTTTTCGTGCTCACATTATTGATTATGAGTGTGTCAACATTGATTTGTTATTCTAGAACTTGCTTCGATTATACATGTCGAGACCACACCTTTGATTTGATATACTAAGATGATGAAGGCACTTAGGTTTTAACCCACTTACTCCATAAAAAGCCTACCTTCACAATTAACCCCTAGTGAAACCCTTTGATCTTAACAAACCATTTATTGACTCACCCACTAATATTAACCCAAAACCCATCTTGTATTTGTTATCACCACTTCTCTTGACTAACCCTTTTTTGTCGAGATTTGATTTGAGAAGTTGCCTAACTATGTTTTCTATTTCAGTTATTAAGTTCTATCTTATTATTATTGTACTTGATTTGTTCTTAAAAAAAAATCGAAGTATATTCGTTATTAGTTCTATGATTAAGTGAGCTTATATGTTTAAATTCCACATCTTGAAGTAGAAGTTCGTAATTATTAGTAATGAAGTTTTAATTGATGTAATTATTTAGGATTAGTTCATTTTTCTAGTTAGGTAAATTGTCAATTCAATCTCGATTCTAACCCTCTAATTTAGCCTTTATCCACACCTTTAACCCAAGCCCCGTTACAACCCTTTTTAAAGACCTTTTGATTTGTGTATCATCTCATATTATAGTGGTGGAGATTTGATTTTCATGCAAGCCTATGTGATTAACTTTTCATGTTTGACTTACGAGTGCTTTATCCTGAACCGTAAACACTTCGAGTGATTTGAGTGAATCTTTAGTGAGGATGTCAACCCTTGTCGATTTTGAATTAGAGGTAATTATTTAGATGAGGGGAAACACCTATGTTTTCATGCTACAAAAATATATGACTTAGATTGTTTGAATCTTTAGGACTCTTTGAGTTGAATTATCCATGAATGAATTATTTATGAATTGTGATGAGACATTGTTAATGAGAATTTGTAACAACCCAAACCCGGCCCAAACACTACGACCGAATTTAATTTGTTACGGAGTAAAACCTTGTGAACACCATTTCGAAAAACATTTAATTTCCATTGAAAACTCCTCGTTTTGGTTGTCTTGTCAAAGCTACCCTTAGATTTAATTTGGAATTTTAATTAAGTCCGTTTGTTATACTGGGATTTCATGTGTGCCCGATGGCACGATTAAACTTCTTCGTGTTACTTAAGAAAACATGTGATTTTAGTTCAATTTAATAGTGTAGTTAAAGCAAATATCCAACATAAAAGAAAATAACACAAATATAGTTTATGGAGGCCTTATTACAACCAAAGTAAAAATAAGCAAATATAAAGTACTATAAATTTAAATCCATCGCATGGCCACCTCGAGTCCAACCGGCTCCTCCACCGCCATCTACGAGTCACTGAAAAATGTTAAAGGAGAAGGTGAGTCACCAAGACTCAAGATGTAACCCTTCCCTAAGTTAATACAACGTTTCATACACAACATATGACAGTTAATTATGCAGAGTATCGTGTACCCAACCTAGCCAACCAAACACCTTTGTCTACCCCATGTGGTACCAAACCACCGGTGACCGTAGTCACGATGTGTTACCAAAACACCGGTGGTGCCAAACCACCGGTGACATATAGTCACAATGTGCTACCAAAGCACCGTGTCCGTGAGACACAAATCGGGTGATGGGGCCAACCCATCGTGGTGATACCAAATCACCGCGCACGATCCCATATCTCAAGTGGGGCCAACCCACTGGTGGTGTTAACCACGGGGACAAGTCGCTATGAGGTACCAAACCTCCGAGGTACCAAACCTCCGTGACATATAGTCACGCCGTGCTACCAAAGCACTGGTGCTCGCAAAGACGATATCACCGCCCTCCTCTCATCAACCCATGTCAAGCGCTTAATAATGTAACATACATATATCACATGTATCAAATAATCCATGCTTCCCAAAAGCATTATTATCAATCTCATACAAATAGAGACTTACCAGATCCTTGCTTGTACCATTAAGGCACTATCGCCATATCTACATAGAGTGATTTACACATAACATACACTTAATACACTTTATTAACTATTATAAGTGTGTATGTACACACTGTCACCCCGAATAATCTAAATCCCAAATGAAGAAGTCGGCCACACTCAATGTCCTTGCCCCTATATTCGGCCATTCATAAGGGTTAGTATCCTAGGCCATTCGGCCAAAACCAAAATATTAGGAGGGGTTCCTTATGAACCCTAATCTTACCCGAATATCTTGAGTACTAGCTCTTTACTTCACCACCCTATAATCGGCACTTAACCAAGTTAGTAGCCTTCGGCTTAAATGGGTATCAAAAATAAAGAAAATCGATCTCACCACCTTAACAAATCGGTCACCAAAGATTATAGCTTGGGTTGATTGCTTCCCGAATCCAAGTACCTATAAAAGAATCGCTTACCACAACCGCTTAGAAGCCCTATTAACCACTATTGAAATCGGCACCTACCCCCTTAATGGGAATCGGCAAGAGACTAAAAAGAGGACTGGAATTTTGGCTAGTGTCCCTTACCTTCTTAAACCGATTGGAAGAAGAATCCCAGAGAGACTTGGGTCACCCTTAGTATTCGGCCAAGACCATAGAGTAGAGGAAGAGAGTTTTCGGTAAACCAATGGGGTGTATTCAACCAATGGTGAGTTTAATAGAAAAAAATAAAGGTTTGGCTAGGAGTTTTAGAAGAGGAAAGAAAGAAGATAGAGGAGAGGTTGATGTATAGGAATTCGGCTAAGGTCTTTAGGAGAAGGGAAAAAATAAAAGAAGAACAAGGAGAGGTTGAGGGTTTGTGAACTAGCAAAAGTGAGAAAAAGAAAACCAATTGATGGATGGGTGCTTATAAAGAAATTCGCACCCCTCCCCTAATGCTTGCCGTCCACACACTTGAGGAGTTCAACTTCCAATCAACTCCTTAATTCAAACGAATTTGAACTAACTAATGCCTTCTTTTTCTCATGGATTTAGTCAAAAGAAATCCCATAATATCTAATTAATAATCTAAATAATATCTTTTAATTATCCTAATTATCCTTAGCATTAAGGAATTAAAAACCAATTAAAGTGCTCACAATATCCTATTATCTAAATAGATAATAAAAAGAATTAAGGAGAGAAAATCTCTCTCCCTTGTGCCGTCCAAATAAAGAACAAAAAGGGGAATTTTCGTGACTCGAACACAAGCTCTCCCTTACTCCTTGGTGGCGTCACATGTAGCTCTTAAGTGGGCTTCTTTTTGCCACTTTACCAAGGGCTTTTTAGTGCTAAATTACCCACATTTATTCTTATAACACCCACTTACTAAGGCTCCCTTCTTTTAAAAGTTAAAAACTAAAATTTCCTACCAAATCGAGCCAACACAAAGCCTTAAATTAAGTTCTATTCTTTCATTAACAATATAAAAATAATCAAATTCCAAATAACCCCATATTTGGGATGTTACAGTTCTACCCCCCTTAGAATAAATTTCGTCCTTGAAATTCCTTGATCAAAAGAGATGGGGGTATTGCTGCCGCATCACCTCCTCGGGCTCCCACGTAGCTTCCTCCACCCGTGGTTCCGCCATAACACTTTTACTAAAGGCACCGCGCTTGCTACGTAGAACTTTCACATCTCGGTCTACAATCTGAACCGGTTCTTCCTCAAAAGATAAATCCGTGTTCACCTCAATCTGCGCATCGGCACAACGTGCGAAGGATCCGACCGATACCGCCTCAAAGATTGATACATGGAATACGTCATGAATCGACTCGATTCTGCTGGCAGCTCTAGGTGATAAGCCACCGGGTCCTACTCGCTTCACAACAAAGATATGGCCCGGATGAACCTTGGGCTTAACTTCCTTCCGTCCAAATCTCAACACCTTTTTCCAAGGCGACACTTTCGTAAAGACTTTGTCTCCCACAAAGATACTCCACTTCCTTGCGCTTGAGATCGGCATAAGACTTCGCCTATCCGATGCTTCCTTGAGACGAGACCGAATCACCTTGACTTTGTCTTCCGTCTCGGTTATCAATCTGGACCCAGAACTTGTCTTTCTCCCAACTCCGTCCAACATGTAGGAGTACGACACTTTCATCCATATAGGGCCTCGTATGGAGCCATTTGAATACTCGCTGATAACTATTGTTATAGGCGACTCCGCTAATGGTAGGTACTCCTCCCAACTACCACTAAAATCCAAGACATGCCTCTTAACATGTCTTCCAAAATCAGATCACCCTTTCCGATTGTCAGTCAATTTGTGGATGGAAAGCCGCACTAAAATCTAACCGTACCCAAAGCTTGATGCAACGCTTTCCAAAACCTTGACGTGAATGGGATCCCTATCCGAGATAATCGACATCGCACGCCATGCAACCTCACTATTTCACCCACATATAGCTTCATTAGCTTCGGAGTGAGTAATCCACTCTTACCGGCATGAAGTGAGCTGATTTAGTCGAGCGATCCACAATTACCCAAATCGCATCCTTCTTGGTGGGCGTAGGGGTAGCCCACTAACAAAATCCATAGTGATTCTCTCCCATTTCCATTGAGGATCTTTATCGGTTGAAGTAGTCCCGATGGTGACTGATGTTCAGCCTTAACCTGCCGACACACGCCGACACTTCCCTACGAACTCCGTTATCTCACGCTTCAACCTGTGCCACGTAATCGCTTTTCCGCAAGTCTCCATACATTTTGCTTCCTCCGGGATGCATAGCGTATGGGGTCGCTATGTGCATCTTGGAGAATTTTTCTGCCTTAATTCTCAGATCTTTTGGCATACATACTCGCCCTTGAAAACAAAGCACTCCATCACTAGACAGATCTGCACTTCTCCAAACCACCGTCTTGAACTTGTACCCTCTTAGAGCTCAAGCCCTCATCCACTAACTCGCTTTTCCTTAACCTCCTCAACCCAAGTCGGCTTTACTTGGAGTTCCGCCAAAAGACTCCCATCATCATACGGACTTAACCGAGCGAACATCGCTCTTAAGTCCGTCACCATCTTTCGGCTCAATGCGTCGGCTACCACATTAGCTTTACCCGGATGGTACTCGATTGAACAATCATAGTCCTTTAGCAATTCAATCCATCGACGCTATCTCAGATTCGATCCTTCGAGTGAAGATACCTCAAGCTTTTGTGATCCGTGTAGACCATCGACTTCTCTCCATACTGTAATGTCTCCATATCTTCAGAGCGAAGACGCACCGCCGCTAACTCTAAGTCGTGAGTTGGGTAGTTAACCTCATGCGATCTTAATTGACGGGATGCATAGGCTACTACCTTCCCATCCTGCATCAACACACATCCCAAGCCGGTGTGAGATGCATCACAATAAACTGTGAATAACTTTCTCGCTTCAGCCGCACCAAAACCGAGCTTAGTCAAAATCTTCCTTAACTTATCAAAGCTTTCTTTGTCGCTTCTCCGTCCATACAAATGGGACACCTTTCCTTAGCAACTTAGTTAATGGCGCTGCTATTAGAGAGAATCCTTCCACGAATCTCCGATAGTATCCTCGCTAAACCCAGAAAACTTCGTATTTCACCCACCGTCCCAGGTGGTTTCCAATCCAATATCGCTTCAATCTTGCGAGGGTCTACTCTAATTCCTTGGTGATACTACATGACCTAAGAAAGCCACCTCCTAAGCCAAAATTCACACTTCATCGAATTTGGCATATAATCGCTTCCCCCTCAATACTTGCAGAACTATCCGTAAATGCTTGTCATGCTCCTCTTCCGTCTTTGAATAAACCAATATGTCGCCTATAAACACCACGATTTAATCGGTCCAAGTATCTGGCTGGAATACTCTATTCATCAAGTCCATGAATGCCGCCGCGCATTGGTCAACCCAATGGCATCACCAAGAACTCGAAATGCCCATACCGAGTTCGGAATGCCGCTTGTGAACATCACCTCCTTCACCCTTAATTGGTGATAACTCGACCTAAGGTCTATCTTGAAAACACCGAGGCACCCTTCGCTTGATCAAACAAGTCGCCAATCCGAGGCAACGGATACTTGTTCTTGATCGTTAACTTATTTAATCGCGGTAGTCGATGCACATCCGCATAGAACCGTCCTTCTTCTTGACAAACAACACAGTGCTCCCCACGGAGATATACTTGGTCGTATAAACCTCTATCCAAGAGCTCCTTTCAGCTTCTCTTCCTCAGTCAGGTCAAGGTCATCCATGATTCTTTCAGTTGACTCTAGCCAATATTCCGCTGCACTGGGTGCCACTCCTGACACACCTCGGAATACCTCCGCTCCGTTAGATCGGAGTCGCCGGGGATAGATTTCCGAGCTCCAACATTTCCACCAGCCCCAGCCACCATCTCCAAGACTCAAGAACACGACTGCGATACCGACTCGCCACCTGCTCCGGCTCCGCCTCACTCTAAAAGTAGGAGGTGGTGGTGGCAAAGTGGTACCTCATTTTCCGAACCTTGTCCCGACTGACGGGTTCGCATAATCGTCATCCTACCCCTACCACGCCCACTGCGCCCACGTCCTCTAGAACTCATTCTATCTACCGCGCTTTAACTGGTTAAGAAAAATTTTATGCGTTAGCATTGTTTCACTTTATTACTCGCGAAGAAATTTTATGGATAAGGTTTAACCAGAGATTCTTTTTCGAGCAAACAATGTTTCATTTCCTATCCTAGTTCACACAAAGAAGTCCATGCATCCATTCCTTAATACTTCCCATACCTATTCACTCATCGGACATTTCGCCATTTCTAACCAGGGGTATTTTCGTCTTTTTTCTACAGGGGTATTTTCGTAATTTTCCAGAACCAAGATATTTTGCTGATGATTTCCAAAGCTAAGTTATTGAATATTAGCTAAAATTTTTGGTCAAAACCATCGAATCAATATTTTATGGGTCAGGGCATTTTGGTAATTTTACTCTTAAGTGGTATTTACGTAATTTTCCACAAGTCAAGTTTTCCGAGAAAACTTTGTATAACGTAGTGTTCTAGGGTTCAAAAGGGTTATTGGACAAGTTTTGAAAACATTAGGGTCTGGTTATTCATTCCATTTAGAAAAACAAGGCTAATTCCCTTCTCTGGTTTTAATCATTGTTTTTAGCCTATGACCGAGCCTTCCCGATCGGGGTAAACTAAAGCTACGCACTGTGCGGAATTCAAGTGAAGAGGAGGTGAGTCACGAGGACCGCTTAAATACCAAGCTCTCACCGAACCTTTCTAGACATGCGCACGAGGTTACCACACCACCGAGCCTTCCGAGTTAGGGTGAACAGGAAGCTACGCACTGTAGGATACTGCGAAGAGGAGGTGAGTCACGAGGACCGCTTAAATACTGTGCTCTTCCGGATCCAATCCTAGACATGCGTGGGGTTACCACACCTAGCTCATTGACTAAGTCATAGGTTGGTTTAGTTCTTTAAGTCTTATGCTCTGTTTGTGTGTTTGAGTAATCTAACCTTAGGGTCCAAGTCCTATAAGACTATTCTACGTTCCATGCTTCCTACCCTTCTACTGAATATAATTCACAAAGAGGTTTAGATGTACTTACAGGCGGATCGGTGTGCAGGAGACTCGGGCCATGCCGCTTAAAACCCAAAAACAATTGAAAGGCCTATTAAAACATTTTTGGGCCTTGGGCCCCACAATAGGAGCTTTGAACTGGGCTCTGATACCAATTCTGTAACAACCCAAACCCGGCCCAAACACTACGACCGAATTTAATTTGTTACGGAGTAAAACCTTGTGAACACCATTTCGAAAAACATTTAATTTCCATTGAAAACTCCTCGTTTTCGGTTGTCTTGTCAAAGCTACCCTTAGATTTAATTTGGAATTTTAATTAAGTCCGTTTGTTATACCAGTTTCATGTGTGCCCGATGGCACGATTAAACTTCTTCGTGTTACTTAAGAAAACATGTGATTTTAGTTCAATTTAATAGTGTAGTTAAAGCAAATATCCAACATAAAAGAAAATAACACAAATATAGTTTATGGAGGCCTTATTACAACCAAAGTAAAAATAAGCAAATATAAAGTACTATAAATTTAAATCCACTGCATGGCCACCTCGAGTCCAACCGGCTCCTCCACCGCCATCTACGAGTCACCTGAAAAATGTTAAAGGAGAAGGTGAGTCACCAAGACTCAGTATGTAACCCTTCCCCCGGTTAATACAACGTTTCATACACAACATATGACATTAATTATGCAGTATCGTGTACCCAACCTAGCCAACCAAACACCTTTGTCTACCCCATGTGGTACCAAACCACCTGGTGACCGTAGTCACGATGTGTTACCAAAACACTGGTGGTGCCAAACCACTGGTGACATATAGTCACAATGTGCTACCAAAGCTTTGGTGTCCGTAGACACAAATCGGGTGATGGGGCCAACCCATCGTGGTGATACCAAATCACGGCGACGATCCCATATCTCAAGTGGGGCCAACCCACGGTGGTGTTAACCACGGGGACAAGTCGCTATGAGGTACCAAACCTCTGGAGGTACCAAACCTCCGGTGACATATAGTCACAATGTGCTACCAAAGCATTGGTGCTCGCCAAGACGATATCACCGCCCCCTCCTCTCATCAACCCATGTCAAGCAGTTAATAACAGAACATACATATATCACATGTATCAAATAATCCATGCTTCCCAAAAGCATTATTATCAATCTCATACAAATAGAGACTTACCGGGATCCTTGCTTGTACCATTAAGGCACTCTTCGCCATATCTACATAGAGTGATTTACACATAACATACACTTAATACACTTTATTAACTATTATAAGTGTGTATGTACACACTGTCACCCAGAATAATCTAAATCCCAAATGAAGAAGTCGGCCACACTCAATGTCCTTGCCCCTATATTCGGCCATTCATAAGGGTTAGTATCCTAGGCCATTCGGCCAAAACCAAAATATTAGGAGGGGTTCCTTATGAACCGGAATCTTACTGAATATCTTGAGTACTAGCTCTTTACTTCACCACCCTATAATCGGCACTTAACAAGTTAGTAGCCTTCGGCTTAAATGGGTATCAAAAATAAAGAAAATCGATCTCACCACCTTAACAAATCGGTCACCAAAGATTATAGCTTGGGTTGATTGCTTCCGAATCCGAAGTACCTATAAAAAGAATCGCCACACACAACCGTTTAGAAGCCCTATTAACCACTATTGAAATCGGCACCTACCCCCTTAATGGGAATCGGCAAGAGACTAAAAAGAGGACTCTGGAATTTCGGCTAGTGTCCCTTACCTTCTTAAACCGATTGGAAGAAGAATCCTGAGAGAGACTTGGGTCACCCTTAGTATTCGGCCAAGACCATAGAGTAAAGGAAGAGAGTTTTGGTAAACCAATGGGGTGTATTCAACCAATGGTGAGTTTAATAGAAAAAATAAAGGTTTCTGCTAGGAGTTTTTAGAAGAGGAAAGAAAGAAGATAGAGGAGAGGTTGATGTATAGGAATTCGGCTAAGGTCTTTTAGAGAAGGGAAAAAAATAAAAGAAGAACAAAGGAGAGGTTGAGGGTTTCAGAACTAGCAAAAGTGAGAAAAAGAAAACCAATTGATGGATGGGTGCTTATAAAGAAATTCGCACCCCCTCCCTAATGCTTGCCGTCCCACACACTTGAGGAGTTCAACTTCCAATCAACTCCTTAATTCAAACGAATTTGAACTAACTAATGCCTTCTTTTTCTCATGGATTTAGTCAAAAGAAATCCCATAATATCTAATTAATAATCTAAATAATATCTTTTAATTATCCTAATTATCCTTAGCATTAAGGAATTAAAACCAATTAAAGTGCTCACAATATCCTATTATCTAAATAGATAATAAAAGAATTAAGGAGAGAAAATCTCTCTCCCTTGTGCCGCCCAAATAAAGAACAAAAGGGGAATTTTCGTGACTCGAACACAAGCTCTCCCTTACTCCTTGGTGGCGTCACATGTAGCTCTTAAGTGGGCTTCTTTTGCCACTTTACCAAGGGCTTTTTAGTGCTAAATTACCCACATTTATTCTTATAACACCCACTTACTAAGGCCCTTCTTTTAAAAGTTAAAACTAAAATTTCCTACCAAATCGAGCCAACACAAAGCCTTAAATTAAGTTCTATTCTTTCATTAACAATATAAAAATAATCAAATTCCAAATAACCCCATATTTGGGATGTTACAGAATTATGAACTGAGGAAAGTTAGTTCTTAATTGTAAGTTGAGAATTTTGCTTGAGGACAAGCAAAAGCTTAACTTTGGGGGTATTTGATAAACCGTAATATGTTCATATTTTAATCCCATATTTAGCATACTTTTGGATGATTTATTCCCTGAATTGTGGAATTTGGTGCTTCTAATCCTTTATTTTCATGTTTTATACTTAGGAAAGCATAGGAGGATGAAAAGAACGAGAAACGGGCCAAAAACGGACCAATTGGGCCAAAGTAGAAAATCAACACGGCCTGGGGTTTCACCACAGGATCGTGCCTCTCTAGCAGACCCAACCACGGCCTACAATTCGATTCACACGGGCGTGTTGCACGGGCGTGCCCCTGCTGTGGCAAAGAGGAATTTCACTCGGATTAGGATACTTAGAGGCGAAGAAACACATTTCGAAGCCTATATAAACACCCTAAGTATAACCTAAAAGGTGCTTTTGGTCAGGGGGCGTCCAGCTAGGCCAAGGAGCCAAGCAAGAGAGGTCAGAATTGTGGGATTTACTCGAAGAAAGCCAGTTGATTCAGCTCAAGAAGCCGAAATCATACTCAAGACGGAGGATCTCTCCTTCAATTCCTTCAGGGGTTTTAGGGTTTTCTTATGTTTTGTTTTATATTTTCTTCTGAGATGTATTCTTTTATGATTATGAACTAAACCCCTCAAATACCTGAGAGGGATGAAACCTAAGACGGATATTGTTATTGTTTTCTGAACTATATGATAAATACTTGATTTGTTCTTAACTATGTGTTCTTAATTCTTATTTTGGTATTTCAGGATATTGACTCAAGTATTGATGTGCTTAGGCAGTGGAGGAATAGACCCTGTCTAAGAGTAGATCTAGCATAATTAAGCGGAGTTGATCGCAACCCTAGAGATAGGATGACGAAAATCTGCCAGATTAGGGTCAAACCTAATATGAGAGTCCCTAGATCGAGTTAATGCAATCCTAGGGGTTTTAATTAGAAAGATATTTCAATTAATCAACCTAGGGTTAGACGTTAGTAGCCTCGAGAGAGGTATTAATATAAATTAGGGAATCCTACGGATCAGGTCAAGTGAAAAAATCGTCTGGTTCAGAGTTAAATAACAAGTGAAGTCTAGGTGGATTCCTCCTTGGGTATTGTCTTAATCAATTGGTTTTTCCCACAAGTATTTACCCAATTCATTCTCTGTGTCTTAGCATCTTTAGCTTAGTAGTTAGTTAATTTTATATTAAATAACAATTCCTTTAATTCTTAGGCTAAATAATAAGAAGAAAGTCAGTATTAGTACTTTTGGTTCCTTTGGGTTCGACAATCCGGTCTTGCCACTAAGCTATACTACTGTTCGATAGGTGCACTTGCCTCAATCGTGGTGATAGTTAGTTTTTAGGCTAGATCATTCATTATATAAATATTAAGACTATCGATACCAATGATCACTACTCATTATGTATGTTTTGGGCCTCGTAGGCTCGTTTAAAGGGTGATATGGATATTTAAGGAAAGTTTTAAATTTGAGTGGAAAATTATGTATCGGTTTGTATGATTGCTTGCTTGTAAGTCTGGTAATGCCTCGTACCCTATTCTAGCGTCGAATACGGGTAAGGGGTGTTACATTTAGTGGTATCAGAGCTATGGTTTAGTCGGTTCTCGGACTACCGTAGCGTGTGTGAGAGTCTAGCTATACATGCCATAAATATATTGTGATAGTGTGGTGACTCCTGACAATTTCCAACTGTGTTTTGATATAGTAATGGATCCTCACCGAGCTGCAGCTGATGATGGTACAAGTAATGCACCGGCTCTCGCGCAAGGGACCACGCCAGTGGAAAGTAGACCTGAGACCTTGGGTCAGGGAGAAGAGGCTCGGGAAGCCTTTCTCCATATGATGAGCAATTGGTATACTGAATTTGTTCAAGCAAATCCCAATGCTCAACCTCCTCCACCCCCTCCTATACCTCAGCCGGTCCCCGTAGCTCCTCAAAGTATTGACTTGGTAAGATTGACTAAACCCCCGGTTGATAAAATTCGAAAACAATGGGCCGAGGAATTTAGAGCCAACATAGATGATGATCCTGAGAAAGCAGAGCTCTGGCTTGAGAATTCTATGCGGGTATTTGATGAACTCTCTTGCACGCCCGAAGAGTGCTTAAAATGTGTCGTATCGTTATTGAGGGACTCGGCATATCATTGGTGGAAAATGCTGACATCTGTAGTTTTGAAAAAGAGAGTGACGTGGGATTTCTTCTTAGAGGAGTTTTGAAAGAAATACATAAGTCAGCGATTCATCGAACAGAAACGGAAAGAGTTTCTTGAACTGAAGTAAGACAAAATGACTGTGGCAGAGTATGAACTGAAGCAAGAGTGTGTGTCTACCGAAGCTATTATGTGCAAGAGATTCAAAGATGGGCTGAATGAGGATATTAAATTGTTAGTTGGGATTTTAGAATTGAAAGAATTAGTGGTATTGGTCGATAGAGCTTACAAGGCTGAAGAGCTTAATAAAGCAAAGAGGAAAGCTATGATTGAGGCCCGAGATACAAGGAAGAGGCCGATGAGTAAGTCGTTCCAATCCCAATCAAAGAGGTCCAAAGAAACAAATCATCAGACGACCGTTTCAGCTGGGTATTCACACCGAGATCGTGGTAAAACATATTCGGACTCTAAAGTTCAAGCCACCTCGATGGCAAGTGTGGGTAATGTGAAGTATAATAAACCTGATTGTCAGAAGTGTTGTAGACAGCATTTTGGAGAGTGTTTGGGAAACAACCGAGCTTGTTACAAGTGTGGTTCTCGAGAACATTTCATCAGAGACTGTCCTGAGAATGTTGAGGGAGAGAAACTTTAGAGTGTTAGACCGAGTAACACTACTAGTAGGGGTAGACCACCACGAAATGCTGGAAGTGGAGCTAGTGAGGACAAAAACGAGAGTACCTGCTAGAGCTTATGCCATACGAGCTCGTGAGGATGCATCATCCCCCGACGTGATTACGGGTATATTTTCTCTTTACGATACTAATATCGTTGCTTTAATTGACCCCGGATCCACTCATTCTTATGTTTGTGTGAATTTGGTAAATAGTAAGAAATTATCTGTTGAATTTACTGAATTTGTGATTAAGGTGTCAAATCCCTTAGGCAAGTATGTGTTAGTAGATAAGGTTTGTAGGAATTGTCCTTTGACTGTTCAAGGTCACTGTTTTCTAGCTAATTTGATATTGTTGCCGTTTGATGAGTTTGATGTTATTTTAGGCATGGATTGGTTGACATTACATGATGCTAAGGTAAATTGTAGACAGAAAACTCTTGAGTTGAAATGTGAAAATGGTGAGATTCTTTGGGATGAAACAGATGACTCACATAAGATGCCTGTGGTGATTTTGTACATGTCTGCTCAGAAGTGTATGAGAAAAGGGTATGAAGCATACCTTGCATATGTGTTGAATATTGAGATGACTTAGTCGAAGCTTGAATCTGTGCCAGTAGTTTGCGAGTTTCCAGATGTATTTCCGGAAGAATTACCTGGTTTGCCTCCAGTTAGAGAAATTGAGTTTGCTATCGATCTGATACCTGGGACTGCACTGATCTCCATTGCTCCGTATAGAATGGCTCCGACCGAATTAAAAGAGTTAAAGGCTCAGCTGCAAGAGTTGACCGATAAGGGATTTGTTAGACCGAGTTTTTCTCCCTGAGGCGCTCCCGTATTATTTGTAAAGAAGAAAGACGAAACAATGAAGCTTTGCATTGACTACCGTCAACTTAACAAAGTAACTATAAAGAATAAGTTCCCATTGCCGATAATTGATGATTTGTTTGATCAACTGAAGGGACCAACCATGTTCTCAAAGATAGATTTAAGATCCGGCTACTATCAGTTGAGAGTCAAGGAATCCGATGTGTCGAAAACTACTTTTAGAACGAGATATGGACACTATGAATTCTTGGTGATGCCTTTCGGTTTAACTAATGCTCCAGCTATGTTCATGGATTTAATGAACCGAATTTTTTGGCTATACTTGGATAAATTTGTAGTAGTGTTCATAGACGATATATTTATTTATCCCCGAGATGAGGCCGAGCATGCCGAACACTTAAGAATGGTATTGTAGATTCTACGAGAGGAGAAATTGTTTGCTAAGTTTAGTAAAAGTGAGTTTTGGCTTCGTGAAGTCGGATTTCTAGGTTAATCCGAGCAAAATTTCGGCGATTGTTGATTGGAAACCGCCAAAGAATATATCAGAAGTTATAAGCTTTTTAGGCTTAGCCGAGTACTATCGACATTTTGTCGAGGGATTTTCGATGATTTCTTCTCCAATGACTAAGTTGTTGCAAAAGAATGTTAAGTTTGAATGGACTGATAAATGTCAACAGAGTTTCGAGAAGTTGAAGGCACGATTAACTGAAGCACCGATTTTGGTGCAACCTGAGTCGGGAAAGGAGTTTGTGATTTATAGTGATGCGTCATTGAATGGTCTTTGTTGTGTGTTGATGCAAGAGGGCAAAGTAGTAGCTTATGCCTCGAGACAGCCTAAAACCACATGAAAAGAATTATCCGACGACGATTTGGAATTACGCCTTGCCGTCTTTGCTTTGAAGATTTGGCGTCATTATTTTTATGGTGAGAAATGCTGAATCTTTACCGATCACAAAAGTTTGAAGTTTTGATGACTCAAAAGGAGTTAAACCTACGACAACGAAGATGGGTAGAGTTGATAAAAGATTATGAGTTAATGATTGACTATCACCCTGGGAAGGTGAATGTGGTCGCCGATGCGCTGAGTAGGAAATCATTGTTTGCTTTGAGGGCTATGAATACCCATTTATCGGTGACTGACGATGGTTCAATTTTAGCCGAGTTGAGAGCGAGACCAATGCTTTTGCAAGAGAACTGTGAAGCTCAAAAAGGTGATAAGGAATTACAAGCCAAGATAATTCAATGTGAGACGGGTATGGAATCGGATTTTCAGATTGGTGCCGATGGCTATTTGATGTTCCGAGTGAGGATTTGTGTACCTAAGGATTAAGAGCTTATTCAGAAGATTTTGCATGAGGCACACAATGGTTGTTTGTCAGTACATTCGGGTAGTACAAAAATGTATAATGATTTGAAGAAGTTGTATTGGTGGCCGGGTATGAAAAGAGACATCTCTGAGTTTGTTACAAAGTGTTTGATTTGTCAAGAAGTGAAAGTCGAGCATCAGGTACATTTGGGTTTGCTTCAGCCAGTGATGGTTCTCGAGTGGAAATGGGATCGAATCACGATGGATTTTGTAACAGGGTTGCCTATGACTCTGAAAAAGAAAGATGCTGTGTGGGTTGTTGTTGATAGATTAATGAAATCGGCTCATTTTATACCAGTACGTACTGATTACTCACTTGACAAGTTGGCTGAGCTGTATGTTGCTGAAATTGTGAGATTACATGGGGTGCCTATGTCCATTATTTCGGATAGAGATCCGAGGTTTACTTCGAGGTTTTGGAAAAAGTTGCAAAAAGCCTTGAGTACGAAATTGAATTTTAGTACCGCTTTCCATCCGCAAACTGATGGTCAATCCGAAAGAGTGATTCAAGTTCTCAAAGACATGCTCCGATGCTGTGTTTTAGAGTTTGAAGGTAGTTTGGAAAAATATCTACATTTGGTCGAATTTGCCTGCAACAACAGTTATTAGTCGAGTATACAGATGGCACCATACGAAGCATTATATGGTCGGAAGTGTCGAACTCCCTTGTATTGGACTGAGCTTAGTGAGAAGCAAATTCACGGGGTTGATTTAGTTAGAGAGATTGAGGAGAAAGTGAAAGTGATCCGTGATAGTCTGAAAGCTGCTTCAGACCGACAAAAGTCATATGCGAATTTGAAAAGAAAAGAAATTGAGTTTCAGGTGGGTGATAAAGTATTTTTGAAAGTGCCCCTGTGGAAGAAAATATTGAGGTTTGGTCGAAAGGGAAAATTAAGTCCGCGATTCATAAGGCCATATGAGATTATTGAAAGGGTTGGACCAGTAGCATACCGGTTAGCTTTGTCGGCAGAGTTGGAGAGAATACACAATGTGTTCCATGTGTCAATGTTGCGATGATATCGTTCTGATCCTTCGCATGTAATCCCTCCTACAGAAATTGAGATACGACCGGATATGACCTATGATGAGGAACCATTTAAGATTTTGGCTCGAGAGGTTAAACAGTTGAGGAACAAAAGTATAAATTTGGTGAAGGTGATGTGGCAAAAACATGGTGTAGAAGAGGCTACGTGGGAACCAGAAAAAACCATGAGAAAACAGTACCCAAACCTTTTTATCGGTAAGATTTTTGGGGACGAAAATCTCTAAAGGGGGAGAGTTGTAACAGCCCAATTTTAGGGCTAGTCGTAACAGTGGTTTAGAAACCACTAACCCAAGGCCAGAGAAATTATTTTTAATATCATTTTACGTGACATAGCATGATTATATGAGTGCATGAGAATTTTGGTGAATTAATTTTAGTGATTGCATGCTTAATTGCCAAAAAAGACTAAATCGCATAAAGTGCGAAAGTTTTATTTTACAGGCTAAGGGTGTCAAATAGCTATAGAATATTAAATTGGAGGTCCTTAAAGTGCAATTAGGCCCTTAGAAAGTGTTGGCCGGCCATAGGGGACAAGAAATTTCAAAATTTGTCAAAGTTGGTGGATTAGGTGACTTAATTAGAGAAATAGAATAAAATAAGAAAAAGTTGTCATCTTTTTTATTCACTCTCCTTTCCACTGATTTTTACACTCAAGAAAGGGCTATGGGAGCTTGAAAATTTCAGCAACTCATCCTCCTTCCAAGTAAGTGATTTTGGTGGTCTTTCTTGATAATTTTTGTACTTTTGGAACCCCTAAAGCTTAAGCTAACTAATGTGGGGACAATTTTGCAAAATGGTTGAGAGTCTAGGGTTTTTCCATGTGAGTATTTATGTTGATTTCTAAAATTTTATGGATGAGAATGAATCTTAGTTGTTAAATAAACAACTTTTGTGAATGGAGTTTCCATGAAAACACCTAAAAGGACCTTTTTGTAAAGGTTGTAAAATAGGTGGTAAATGTGTGAAATAATTGAAATTATGAGTTGCTATAAGAGGGAATATGGATCTGCTAGGCTTGGGTGTGTGAAAAATG
The DNA here is from genome assembly GCA_025698515.1 of Gossypium sturtianum. Taxonomy (NCBI): domain Eukaryota; kingdom Viridiplantae; phylum Streptophyta; class Magnoliopsida; order Malvales; family Malvaceae; genus Gossypium; species Gossypium sturtianum. The sequence goes on from CM046943.1 coordinate 127,026,809, forward strand.
AACGCATTTCATTTTATGAGCCTAAGGGCAAAATAGTAATTTTGCAAAAGTCTTAAGGCAAAATGGTAATTTTGCCAAAATAGGAATTTTGGAGTGATTTGAATAATGTGGTTATTTAATAAGCTAAACATGTCATTATAGATCAAGAAGAGCGTGGAATCAACCTTGACCGAGGAAAAGGCAAGGTTTCAGACTAAATCGCAAATTGACATATTTTGTATCGAGGTAAGTTTATATGTAAATGATAAATTCTTTTTACTTATGAATTTACATATGAATGTATTATGTGAAATGTGGATGAATATTGTTGATAATTATTAATTGATAGAATGTGAGGAAATTATGAATGAATACCGTAATTATTGTTAATGGTGGGCTATGTGTGATACCACTGTAATTATTGTTATTGGTGGGCTATGTGCGATACCACCGTAATTATTGTTAATGGTGGGCTATGTGCGATACCACCGTAATTATTGCTATTGGTGGGCTATGTGCGATACCACCGCAATTATTATTATTGGTGGGCTGTGTGCGATACCACCGTATTTACTATTATTGTTGGGTTGTGTGCGAAACCACCCTATATTTGGTATTATCCCGAAAGTGTTTATCGAGAAACTTTGGATTAAATGAGATTGCGTGGGACTGTGTGATGATGAGTGCAGGGTATAAGTGCATGTAAATGTGAGCAATGTGTATGTTGTGTATTTGAAATGTGGTAAGATTTGGAAAATGAGTAAGTACAATTGTATTGATCTGAATTATTCTTGATTAGAATGTAATGTCCTAGATTGATAAGTATGTGGTATGATGTTCATTGTTTACATATAGACTTACTAAGCTTAAAGCTTACTCCATTTTCTTTCCCCTTTGTTTTATAGTATCGACAAGCCAGCTTGGGGAACGGAGACCGTCGGAGGATCACCCACACTATCTACACATTTGGCATAGTTAGAGCATTCTTTTTTAGTATGACATGTATAGTGTTTTGGTCTTTTGCGTTATATGTCATATTGGTTTAGCCAAATGTATTTGCTTGTGATGATATTTGATTCATTTTGTATAAGTCTATGAGATGTGGCACATACTATTTATTTGAATGTAAACCTATTCATATATGCATGTATGTGTCAATGCCATTATGTTATGGCTTATGGTTATTGTTGGTTGAATGATGATATGTTGTATGTGTTTATGGATGTTTAGTGTGGTTTTGATATTGTGAAAGTTGGTGCAAGTTTGTATGGCAATAAGGCTTGGTAGATAGCCTTATTTTGTCCACATGGGCTGAGGCACGATCGTGTGTCTCAACCGTGTGGAAGACACGGCCATAAGACATGGGCATGTGCCCAGGTCGTGTGAAGTCTGCACCTGATTTTAGGAATTTAATTCGCCACACGGCCTGAGGACACGGGCGTGTGCCTTGGTCGTGTGACCTTATGGAGATGATGACGTCATAAATAGAGTGTCAAGGTTTTCACACACGGGCTATGACACGGGCGTGTCATGGCCGTGTGAGGGACACGGTCCGTAGACACGGGCGTGTGCCAAGCCGTGTGAAAACCTCTGTAGGTTCGAATTTGAGAAATAAATCCACACGGGCTAGTAACATGGGCGTGTGTGATAACACGACCTACCCACACGGGCATGTTCCTTTCTACACGGGCGTGTGGCCCTGTTTTGAGTAAAATTTTTCTTAGTGCTCGTAAGAATCTAGATTAGTTCTAAACTAATCCTTATGTATGTTTTGTGCCTAGTAGGCTCGTTTAAAGGGTGATATAGATATTTAAGGAAAGTTTTAAATTTGAGTGGAAAATTATGTATCGGTTTGTATGATTGCTTGCTTGTAAGTCTGGTAATGCCTTGTACCCTGTTTCAGGTGTCGAATACGGGTAAATAAAAATCCGTTATACATATAGTCATTTGTGCATAGGTGAAATGTAAAAGTAACCTTATCATGTACGCCATCAGAAACTCTGTTATACAAAGATAGACATTTACATCAACGAAAAAGAAACAAAATTTTAAGTTACATAATTAAATAAAAGATGGAATTTAAGAAGGTAAATAAAAATCAAGTTTGAGAAATTAAGTTGTAACAGCCCGATTTTGGGGCTAGTCGGAATAGTGGTTTCGGAACCACTAATCTGAGGTTGAAGAAAATTGTTTTGATATCATTTTATGTAATATGGCGTAATTATATGGATGTATGAAAATTTTGGTGCATTAACTTTAGCGATTGCATGCTTAATTGTGAAAAAGGACTAAATCGCATAAAGTGCGAAAGTTCTATTTTGCAAGGTAGAGGTGTCTAATAGCCATAGAATATTAAATTGGAGGTCCTTAAAGTGCAATTAGGCCATTATGAGTGTGTTGACCGGCCATAGAGACAATGAGACAAGGGCATTAAATTTTGGTCAAATTTTGGTGGAATTAGGTGATAAAAAAATGAATAAAATATGATAAATAGAAGAGATATCATATTTCAGTATTCATGCTTCTTCTCCACCGAAAATTGAAGGGAAATTAGAGGTTTTTGGAGTCCAAACTTTCAGCCAAGCCATTCTCTTGCAAGTAAGTGATTCTAGGGGTCTTTCTTGATAATTTTTGTACTTTTGGAACCCCCAAAGCTTAAGCTAGCTAATGAGGGGACTAATTTGCAAAATGGTTGAAAGTTTAATGACTTGTCATGAGAGTGTTCATGTTGTTTGCTGAGTTTTTATGGAAGAAAATGAATGTTAGTGAGTTAAGGAACAACTTTTGTGAAATGTATTACCATGAAAATACCTAAATGAGACTTAGTTGTAAATAATTAGTTTTGTGAGTTGTTGTAAGAGAAATAAATGTTCATCTAGTCTTGTTTAATGAGAAAATGTGATGAAAAATGATTTACGAGCCTAGGGGTAAAATCGTAATTTTGCCAAAGTATAAGGGCAAAATGGTCATTTTTGCCTAAGTAGAAATTTTGATGTATCGTGAATTATAAAGTGATAAATGAGTGAATTTTATTATTATAGACCAAGAAGAGCGCGGAAACAACCTTGACCGAGGAAAAGGCAAGGCTACGGACTAGTCGTCGACTAATATATTTTGCACCGAGGTAAGTTTATGTGTAAACGATACACCTTTAATTCATATGTTGTTACTTATTGGTGCATTGTATGAATGATATCATTTATGATTGAGATTGATTGAAATTGATAGATAGTGAGCAATTCTCGTATGAACCTCAGAATAGATATGTAAGTGCGGGAAAAATACCCGTAATTATTCTTGTTAGTGGGCTGTGTGCGATACCACCTTATTACTTATTCACGATGGGCTGTGTGAGATACCTTCGTTTATATTATCATTTGGTGGGTTATGTGCGATACCACCGTAAATATTCTTGTTCGTGGGCTATGTGCGACACCACCCTATTATAGATTAATGGTGGGATGTGTGCAAAACCACTGAGTGTTTAGTATTATTCCGAATGGTTCACCGAGAAATTGTTTAAGCAAATGTTTCATGTGAATTTGTGGTGATGAGTGCAAGTAAATGTGAGCATTATATTTGTTATATGGTTGGAATGTGGTAAGAGATGAATTGAGTAAGCATGATTATGGAAATGTGAATTGTTCTTGCTTAGTATGTGATGTTATTGATTAATTAGCATATGTTATGATGCTTATTGTTTACATGTAAACTTACTAAGCTTAAAGCTTACTCCCTTTCTTTTCCCTTGTTTTAATAGTGTCAAAGAGCTAGTTTGGGATACGAAGATAACCGGAAGATCACCCACACTATCAGCTTATCTCGGTATATTCAGACTTAGCATTTTGAGTATGGCATGTATAGGGGCTAGACTTAGTGAAATGTTTTGTTGTTTTGGCCAAGACTGTTGGCTCTTTTAAGGATGAAATCTTTTGTATAATACCATAGTTGATGGCTCATTACTATTAATATATGAAAAGATGAGGTTATTCATGAATGTGTATGATGCATGATTGGGTTGCTTGGTTAATGGTTGAATGTAATTGATGTTTTATGAGTTAGGGTGATAAAGAGACCTTGGCAAATAGCCTTGTTCTTGTCCACACGGGTAGGCATATGGGCGTGTGTCTAGGCCGTGTGCGACACATGGTCAGTCCCATGGGTGTGTGACTGGGCCGTGTGTCCCCTGCATGTTAGTGTTGCAAGTCAGTGTCGACCACGGGCTAGACACACGGGTGTGTGCCTAGGCCGTGTGCCCTTATGAGGTTGCTGACATCATAAACAGAATACCCAGGTTTTCACACACGGGTGAGGGCACAGGCGTGTCTAGGCCGTGTAGAGGACACGGGCATGTGTCCGGCCGTATGAAAACCCCTGTAGGTTCGAAGGAAAAAAAATCCCACACGGGCTGGGGACATGGGCGTGTGTGACCACACGGCCTACCCACACGGGCGTGTCCCATTTCATACGGGCGTGTGGCCCCTGTTTAGCCAAAAAAAATTTAAGTGCACAAAAGTTCCCGGTTGGGTTCTGAAACCCTCCGTTTGCATGTTTAAGGCCTCGTAGGCCCATTATGAGGTTGTTTTGAATGTAGATGAGAAGTTTTAAGTTGGAATGAAATCTTATAGCCTAAAGTTGTATTTTCAAGTGAGTTAAGTCTTGTAATGCCTCGTACCCGGTTCCGGCATTGAATACGGGTAAGGGGTGTTACATTTAGTGGTATCAGAGCTATGGTTTAGTCGGTTCTCGGACTACCGTAGCGTGTGTAAGAGTCTAGCTATATGGTCGTGTCCAAACTAACTATGACAACGAATAAGGCAAGCGCACCTATCGTTCGGTAGTATAGTTATGGCAAGACCGAAAATATCGTATCCTCAAGGACCAAGAGTACTAGTAGTTACTATCTTTTTATTATTTAGCCTAAGTATTAAGGGAATCGATGTTTAATTAACTAATTACTAGACTAAGGATGCTAAGACACAGAGAATGAATTGGGAAAATACTTTTGGGAAAACCAGGTTATTAAGACAATACCCGAGGAAGAATCCACCTAGACTTCACTTATTACTTAACTCTGAACCAGACAATTTATTCACTTGACATGATCCGTAGGATTCCCTAATTTATATTATTATCTCTTTCGAGACTAATATCGTCTAACCCTAGGTTGATTAATTGAAATCTCTTTCTAATTAAAACCCCTAGTGTTTCATTAACTCGATCTATGGACTCCCATATTAGGTTTGACCCTAATCCGGCATATTTTCGTCATCCTATCTCTAGGGTTGCAATCAACTCTGCTTAACTATGCTAGATCTACTCTTAAACAGGGACTTTTGCTCCACAGCCTAAGCACATCAATACTTGAATCAATATCCTGAAATATTAAAGCAAGAATTAAGACCACATAATTAAGAACAAATCAAGTATTTATCATACAGTTCAGAAAACAATAACAAGATCCGTCTTAGGTTTCATCCCCCTCAGGTATTTGAGGGGTTTAGTTCATGTTTAACAAAGAATACATCTCAGAAGAAAGTAAATAACAAAACATAAGAAAAACCCTAAAACCCCCTGAAGGAAATTAAAGGGAAAATCTTCCGTCTTGAGTGTGATTTCAGCTTCTGGGATGAATCAGCTGGCTGTCTTCGAGTAATTCCCTGTGTTCAGCCCTCTCTGGCTTCGCCCCTCGTCAAAAGCCCTGACAGAAGGCTTCTGTCGAACTCCCCCTTTAGGTTGCCCTCCAGGGTGTTTATATAGGCTTTCGGGATGCCTTACTTGGCCCACAAGTATCCTAATCCGAATGAAACTCATCTTGGCCACGGCAGGGACACGCCCGTGTGAAATGCCCGTGTGAATCGAGCCCAAGGCCGTGTTCGAGTCTGCTAAAGTGGCACGACCGTGTGGTGAACTCCAGGCCGTGTTGATTTCCTACTTTGGCCCATTTTCTTTGTTTTTAGCCCGTTTCTCGTTCCTTTCACCCTCTTATGCTTTCCTAAGTATAACACATGAAATTAAAGGATTAGGAGCATCAAATTCCACAATTCAAGGGATAAATCATCCAAAAGTACGCTAAATGTTGGATTAAAATATGTTACTTTTATGGTTTATCAAATGCCCCCACACTTAAGCGTTTCATTGTCCTTAAGCAAAATCCTCAACTCACAATTAGAATTAACTTCCTTCAATTCATAATTCTCATCAAAAAAAATGTTTCATCATAATTCATAGATAATTCATACATTGATAATTTAACTCAAAGAGTCCTAAAGATTCAAACAATCTAAGTCATGATTTTTTTTGTAGCACGAAAACATAGGTATTTCCTCTTATCTAAATAGTTACCTTTGATTCAAAACCTGACAAAGATTGACATCCTTACTAAAGATTCACTCAAATCACTCAAAGTGTTTAAGGCTCAAATTAAGCACTCAAAAAGTCAAACATGAAAAGTTAATCCCATAGGCTTGCCTGAAAATCAAATCTCCACCACTGTAAAATGAGATGACACACAAATCAAAAAGTCTTTAACAAGGTTGTAATGGGGATTGGGTTAAAGGTGTGGATAAAGGCTGAATTAGAGGGTTAGTATCGAGATTGAATTAATACATTACCTAACTAGAAAATTGGACTAATACTGAATAATTACATTAATTGAAAACTTAATACTAATAACATGAGCTTCTTCTAAAGATAATGAAATTAACAGTTTAAGCTCAAATAACATAAAACTAATAATGAATATACCTTTTTTTAAGAACAAATCATATACAATAATAATAAGATAGAATTTAACAACTGAAATAAAGAAAATAGTTAAGCAACCGATCAAATCAAATCTCGATATAAGGGTAGTCAAGAGAAATGGTGATAACAAATACAAAGTGGGTTTTGGGTTAATATTAATGGGTGAGTCAAGAAATGGTTGATTAGGTTTCAAATGGGTCACTAGGGGTTAATTAAGCAGGTAGGCTTTTTAGTGGAATAAGTGGGTTAAAACCTAGGTGCCTTTATCATCTCAGTATATCAAATCAGAGGTGTGGTCTCGACATGTATGATCGAAGCAAGTTCTAGAATAACAAATCAATGTTGACACACTCATAATTAATAAAGTGAGCAAGAAAATAATATGCTCTAAAAGGCTCAAAATCTCACAAAAATTATGGTTTTTGATGTCAACCTTGCAAATTTCAAACTTCAAAGTAATATTTAAATTTAGGAAAACAACCTAGAAATTTTAATTACGGAAAACAGACTTATCATGCTTGATTCTCTAATATCTTAAAGTTTATGCCATCAATGCACAATTACCTATGACTTAATCCGAAGCATATCAATGATAATCATAAATTAATAGAAGTTTCATTCTAATAGTAATATGAGAAAATTACTTAAGAATAAGACATAATTTAGGGATTTTCAAATAATACTGTAGTTAACCCCCCCACACTTAAGATGTACATTGTCCTCAATGTACAAAGATAGATACTAGCAATATAGTAATAAAATCATAAGATAGGGAGAGAAGTAAAACTTCCTGAATTTTGGATGGAGTCAATGAAAAGAAACGGTAAAGTTGGAGAGAGGTGAAGGTAGGGAGGATACTCCGGTGGTGGTGTGGTCGTTTGTTAACAGCCCTTTAAACCTAAATTAAAGAATTCAAAAAATAATATAATAATGTAAATTAAAGACGAGAAAGATAAAAGAAAAGAAATTAAAAATGAAAATAAGAGAAAAAGAAAATAAATGGACTCAAAGGTCCCAGAGGCGTGTCGCACGCCCGTGTAGATTTATCAGTTTCGACCACGGCCGATTCGCCCGGCTGTGGCATTTTATCGCAGCCCGTGTTTTAGGATCAGTTTTGTCCTGTTTCCACATGGCCATGGCCACGCCCGTGTGCAAGGCCGTGTGGGTAGGGAAACATGCGCCTAAAAATTTGGTTAGTTTTTATTTAGGTGCTAAAAATATAAAATAAGAAAATTAATGGGGTTAGTGCTCGGGTTGCCTCCCGAGAAGCGCTCATTTAAAGTCTTGAGCTAGACTTACCTGTTATTTGCATAATGGTTGTTTGAGGAGCATATTACAGGGCAGGACATTAATACTTGCCTCTAAATCAGCCAAAGCATGGTTAACATTTAAACTACCAATTAAACAAGGAATAGTAAAACTCCCTGGATCTTTCAATTTTGTTGGTAGCTTATTTTGGAGAAGAGCTGAGCATTTCTCGTTAAGTTTCGCTGTTGATAGCTCTTCAAACTTGCTCTTTTAAGAATTTTGCATACGTAGGCATCTACGAAATAGCTTCAAAAAAAGGTACGTTAATATGTAATTGTTTAAAGAGTTCGAGAAACTTACCGAATTGTGCGTCCATGCGGTCTTTCTTCAACTTTGCTGGATATGGGATCGGTGGGTTATACTCTTTAGGTTCCGGTATTACATTCTCGTTTACTTCCTCACCTTTTTCCTTATTAATTTCTCGTGGCATCTTCTTTTCAGCTTCAACCAACCCCTTTCCACTCCTTAGTGTAACTGCCTTCACATGTTCTTTTGGGTTGGTGTTACTATGTAAGTTACCTAGTTGCCTTTCGTAAACTATCTTGACTAATTGTCCAATTTGATTCTCAATCCTTTGAATCGATTCTTGTTGAGTTTTCAACTCCGTTTTGGTATTCTGGGAATGAGTCTCTGACACCAAGATGAATTTTTCCAATATTTCCTCAAGGTTTGGTTTCTTTTCCTGTCGGTAAGGTTGGTCTTTGAAATCCTGAGGGGTGGTGGTCTTTGATTTCCTGGATTTCCTTGACCTCCCCATGAGAAATTGGGATGATTCCTCCAACCTGCATTGTAAGTGTTACTATAAAGATTATTTTGAGGTCGAGGATTATTACCTATATAGTGAACTTGTTCGTTTTCAGTGCTCGGGTTGTAAAGTGGATATTCTGTATTGCTCATCCCTCCTAGATTTGAGTCACATTGCATTATTAGGTGTACCTACGTAGAACCATACAAACCATCAATTTTTTTATTTAAAATCTCTACCTGATTAGATAACATGGTGACCGCGTCTAGGTTGAAAACACCGGCTGCTTTATTAGGCTTTGTCCTCATGACTTGCCACTAATAATTATTCAGTGACATCTCTTCGGTTTGAGCGGTATGTTCTATTTCACTGTCAAAAATCAAGGCTCCTGATGGGTTTCTTCTAGTCATAAACTAGAGATACCTATCAGAAACAAATAAGAGAAAAATTAGCAAAGTTAAAAATAAAAATATAAAAATGGCTAAAGTAATAAAAATTTAGTGTTCCTAATATCTTAGTCCCCGGTGATCGTTGTTTTCACGATGTCAAAGTCTTAAAATTTATAAAAAGAATGATTGAACCTGAAAACTAACTATGACTATGATTTTAGGCAAGCGCACCTATCGAACAATAGTATAGTTTAGTGGCAAGATCAGAATATCGAACCCAAAGGAACTAAAAGTACTAATACTAACTCTCTTTTTATTATCTAGCCTAAAATAAAGGGAATTTGTTGTTTAATCTGAATTAATTAACTACTAAACTAAAGACTCTAAGACAAAGAAGAATGAATTTGGGGAAAATAACTTGAGGAAAAACCAATTGATTAAGACGACACCCAAGGAAGAATCCACCTAGACTTCACTTGTTATCTAACTCTGAACTAGACGATTTATTCATGTGACTTGATCCGTAAGATTCCCTAATGTATATTAAACCCTCTCTCGAAGCGAATAACGTCTAACCCTAGGTTGATTAATTGAAATCTCTTTCTAATTAAAACCCCTAGAATTGCATTAACTCGATCTATGGAATCCCATATTAGGTTTCACCCTAATCCGGCAAAATCTCGTCACCCTATCTCTAGGCGCGCGATCAACTCCGCTTAACTATGCTAGATCTACTCTTAGGCAGGGACTTTTGCTCCTCCACCTAAGCACATCAAGCTTGGATCAATATCCCAGAAATATCAACACAAGAATTAAGAACACATAATTAAGAACAAGTCAAATATTTATCATATAGTTCAGTAAACAATAACAAGATTCATCTAAGTTTCATCCCCCTCAAGTATCTGAGGGTTTAGTTCATAACAATAAAAGAAAACATCTCAGAAGAAAAGATAAAACAAAACATAAGAAATCCCTAAAACCCCCTGAAGGAATTGAAGGAGAGATCCTCTGTCTTGAGTATAATTCCGGCTTCTAGAGATGAATCAACTGGCTATCCTTGAGTGAATCCCCACAAATCTGCCTTCTCTGGCCTAGCAAGATTCCCCTAGACGATAGCCTTGGGCTCCCCCTCTTAGGTCATACTTAGGGTGTATATATAGGCTTTTGGAATGTGTTTCTTTGCCCCTAAGTATCCCAATCCGAATGAAACTTCTCTTTGCCACGGCAGGGGCACGACCATGGCACACACCCATGTGAATCATGGCCAGGCTGTGTTGGACTTCATTAATGAGGCACGGCCGTGTGGTCTTGGGTCCAGGCCGTGCCGATTTTGTGATCTGGCCCATTTGGCCCGTTTTAAGCCCGTTTTTCGCTCTTTTCATCCTCCGATGCTTCCCTGAGTATAAAACATGAAAATAAAGGATTAAGAGCACCAAATTACATAAAATAAGGGATAATTCATCCAAAAGCATGCTAAATGTGGGATTAAAATATGTTACTTTTACGGTTTATCAAATACCCCCACACTTAAGCTTTTGCTTGTCCTCAAGCAAAATTCTCAACTCATAATTAAAACGAACTTCCCTCAATTCATGATAGTCATTGATAATATTTCATTATAATTCAAAGATAATTTATACATGGATAATTCAACTCAAAGAGTCCTAAAGATTCAAACAATCTAAGTCATACATTTGTAGCATAAAACATAGGTGTTTCCCTTCATCTAAATAATTACCTTTGATTCAAAACCAACAAGGATTGACATCCTCACTAAAGATTCACTCAAATCACTCAAAGTGTTTAAGGTTCAGAATTAAGCACTCAAAAGTCAACATGAAGAGTTATTCCCATAGGCTTGCATGAAAATCATATCTCCACCACTATAATATGAGATGATGCACAAATCAAAAGGTATTTAACAGGGTTGTAACGAGGCTTGGGTTAAGGTATGGATAAAGTGTGAATTAGAGGGTTAGAATCGAGATTGAATTGACAAATTACCTAACCAGAAACAACGAACTGAATATAAGTAATTACATCAATTGAAAACTAATAGTACTAATAATTCGAGCTTCTTCTTCAATATTCAAACGTATAAGCTCATTTAATCACAAAACTGATAATGAATATACTTCGATTTTTTTTCATAAGTACATACATAATAAAGGATAAATTACTGAAATAAAAATCATAGTTAGGCAACTAATCAAATCAAATCTCGATATAAGGGTAGTTAAAAATGATGGTGATAACAAATAAAAAAGGGTTTTGGGTTAATATTAGCGGGTAAGGCAATAAATAGGGTTGTTAGGATTAAACGGGGTTCACTAGGGGTTAATTATGAAGGTAGGTTTTTAGTGGAGTAAGTGGGTTAAAACCTAAGTGCCTTTATCATCTCTGTATATCAAATCAAAAAGTGTGGTCTCGACATGTATAATCAATGCAAGTTCTAGAATAACAAATCAATGTTGACACACTCATAATCAATAAAGTGAGCAAGAGAAAAAGAATATGCTCTATAAGGCTCAAAATCTCACGAAAATTATGGGTTTTTGATGTCAGCCTCGTAAATTTCAAATTTCAAGGTAATATTCAAATTCAGGTAGACAACCTAGAAAAATTTTTAATTTCTGGAAAATAGACTTATCATGCTTGATTCTCTAGTATCTTAGAAGTTAATTATCAATGCACAGTTATCAATGACTTAATCTAAGACACATCAATAAAAATCATAAATCAAAGGAATTTCATTCTAATTATAATATGAGAAACTTACTTAAGAAACAAGACATAATTCAGGATTTGAGAATAATGCAAAAAGTTTGGCACCTAATTTTAGGAATTTGAGAATAATGAAAAAAGTTAGGCACCTTTTTAGGTTGTTCACCCCCCACACTTAAGATGTACATTGCCCTCAATGTACAAAGATATATATATAGACAATTAAGTATAAATTCAAAAGATATGGAGAGAGGTGAAACTCCCTGAATTATGGATGAAATCCTTGCGTTGGAGGTGAAAGATAAGTTGGAGGGGTCGTTCTTTATGATGATCCTGCGCTAGATGAAGAAATTGGGTAGCTCATGGAGGGTTAGCCAGGATATAATAATTAAAACTATACAAATTAAATAATTAAAGAAAAGTAAGCTAAAGTGAAGAAAAATAAAAATAAAAAATAGAATAAAATTAAAGGAAAAGAAAAATGGACCGTAGAGTCCTTATTGTTGGATGGTTCGCGAGGTGGGCGTGATTTCTAAGGCTGTGGTGAGTTGGTGGTCGTGGTTCCGGTGTGATTCCCTAGCAGCCTGTAGAACATAAAATTAAGAAACTAAAATAAAATAAACTGAGTTAAGCAGAAGAGAAGTAAAGATAAGGAAATTGAAGCAAAAGAGAAAAACGAAGTAAAAACTAAATGGCCTCAAATGTCCCTGGCTCGTCGAATGATTGAAGTGGCCGGCATGAACTTATATAGATCGGTCTCCCTCTGGGAGACTATGCTTGATTCCTTTCGCTTCTTCGGCATTTGGTGTAGCTCAAGGGTTTTGGGAATATATTGGAGAAGAAAAGTAGGGGGAGGTCTGAATAATGGGATAGAATAAAGGGGATGGGGAGTGGGAAAGTTAGTAAGGGAAGAGAAAAAGGAGAGGGTTTAAATAGATTTTTAAGCCTGGTACAACCCCACTCCCGTGCACCGTACGCGTGCTAAGTCACACGGCTGCCTCGCACAACCGTGTTGAGCATCATATCGTTTCTCCCACGCCCATGTTCAGGTTGCCACGCCCGTGTGTAAACTACAAGTGTTGACCACGACAGCATCGCACGGCCGTGGGGGTTTGTCGGTGCCCGTGGTGTGGTGGTTGGAGTCCGTGATTTGAAAATTGATTCGCTCTAACTCATACCATCTCTACCATGTCAGTACGGCGATTCGGTGCATCCACACGGCCACGACCACGGCTGTGTGCAAGGCCGTGTGGCCTAGAATTCTGTACTTTTGGTTAGTTTATAGTTAGGTACTATAAAGAAAAGATAAAATAGAATAAATAAGACAAAATAAAAATGTAAAAGTTAATGAGGTTAGTACTCGGGTTGCCTCCTGAGAAGCGCTCGTTTAAAGTCTTAAGCTAGACTCACCTCTCGTTCGCTTAATCAGGGTGGTTTGAGGAGTTGAAAGTCCTTTCTCATGCTATCAGTTTCATTATCATGATAGAGTTCAAGTCGAGATGCGTTTATATTGAAATTGCCAAAAATAGGATTACTTACCTCTACTGTTCCGTATGGAAAAACACTAATTACCCTAAAATGGATTTCTTTGTTAGTGTTAGGGTCAGGAGGAGATATTCGAGGGTCTGCTTTATTAATCAATACTTGATCTCTGATTTTGAACTTGTTTGCCGCGTGGAGTGGTTCTGGTTCTACTTTGTGTATCCCTAATTTTTCCTTAAAATGTGTCTTCCACTCTGATCGCTGTGAAGTCAGAGTTTTAAATTTATAAAGATAATGATCGAACCTGGAAACTAACTATGACAACGATTGAGGCAAGTGAGCCTATCGAACAGTAGTATAGCTTAGGCAAGACCGAATTATCGAACCCAAAGGAACTAAAAGTACTAATACTAACTTTCTTTCTATTATTTAGCCTAAGAATTAAGCGAATGGTTGTTTAATCTAAATTAATTAACTACTAAACTTAAAGACTCTAAGACAAAGAAGAATGAATTTCGGAGAATACTTGAGGAAAAACCAATTAATTAAGACGACACCCAAGGAAGAATCCATCTATACTTCACTTGTTATCTAACTCTGAACCAAACGATTTATTCATTTGACTTGATCTGTAGGATTCCCTAATTTATATTAAACCCTCTCTCGAGGCGAATAACGTCTAACCCTAGGTTGATTAATTGAAATCTCTTTCTAATTAAAACCCCTAGAATTGCATTAACTCGATCTATGGACTCCCATATTAGGTTTCACCCTAATCCGACAATGCTTCGTCACCCTATCTCTAGGCGCGCGATCAACTCCGCTTAACTATGCTAGATCTACTCTTAGGCAGGGACTTTTGCTCCTCCACCTAAGCACATCCAACTTGAATTAATATCCGTGAAATATCAACACAAGAATTAAGAACACATAATTAAGAACAAATCAAATATTTATCATATAGTTCAGCAAACGATAACAAGATTCATCTAAGTTTCATCCCCCTCAGGTATCTGAGGGTTTAGTTCATAACAATAAAAGAAAAAATCTCGGAAGAAAAGATAAATCAAAACATAAGAAATCCCTAAAACCCCCTGAAGAAATTGAAGAGGAAATCCTCCGTCTTGAGTATGATTCTGGCTTCTTGAGATGAATCAACTGGCTATCCCTGAGTGAATCCCCACAAAGCTGCCCTCTCTGGCCTAGCAAGACGCCCCTAAACAGTAGCTTTAGGCTCTCGTCGACTCCCCCCGTCGACTCTCCCCTTTTAGGTCATACTTAGGGTGTATTTATAGGATTTTGGAATGTGTTTCTTTGCCCCTAAGTATCCAAATCCGATTGAAATTGCTCTTTTCCGCGGAAGGGACACGGCCATGGCACACGCCCGTGTGAATAGTCTTTAGGCCGTGTTCGGACTACATTAATGAGGCACGACCGTGTGGTCTTGGGCCCAGGTCATGTTGATTTTGTGCTTTGGCCCATTTGGCTCGTTTTAAGCCCATTTCTTGTTCTTTTCATCCTCCGGTGCTTCCCTGGGAATGAAACATGAAAAGAAAGGATTAAGAGCACCTTTTTACAGAAATCAAGGGATAAATCATCCAAAAGTATGCTAAATGTGGGATTAAAATATGTTACTTTTATGGTTCATCACATACCCCCACACTTAAGCTTTTGCTTGTCCTCAAGCAAAATTCTCAACTTACAATTAAAACAAACTTTCCATGATTCAATATTCCTATCAACAATGTCTCATCATAATTCATAGATAATTTATACATGGATAATTTAACTCAAAGAGTCCTAAAGATTCAAACAATCTAAGTCATACATTTGTAGCACAAAACATAGGTGTTTCCCCTCATCTAAATAATTACCTCTGATTCAAAATCTACAAGGGTTGACGTTCTCACTAAAGATTCACTCAAATCACTCGAAGTGTTTAAGGTTCAGAATTAAGCACTCAAATGTCAAACCTGAAAAGTTAATCCCATAGGCTTGCATGAAAATCAAATCTCCACCACTGTAATATGAGATGATGCACAAATCAGAAGGTCTTTGAAAGGGTTGTGGGGCTTTAGGTTAAAGGTGTGGTTAAAGGCTGAATTAGAGGGTTAGAATCGAGATTGAATTGACAAATTACCTAACCAGAAACAATGAACTAAATAAAAGTAATTACATCAACTGAAAGCTAATAATACTAATAATACGAGCTTCTTCTTCAATATTTGGAATTCAAACGTATAAGCTCATTTAATCAAAAAAACTAATAATGAATAATGAATATACTTTTTTTTTAAGAACAAATCATAAATACATAACAAAGGATAAATTACTGAAATAAAAAAACATAGTTAGGCTATTAATCAAATCAAATCTCGATATAAGGGTAGTCAAAAGGAATGGTGATAGCAAAAACAAAGGGTTTCTGGGTTAAAATTAGTGGGTGAGTCAATAAAAAGGGTTGTTAGGTTTAAACGGGGTTCACTAGGGGTTAATTATGAAGGTAGGTTTTTAGTGGAGTAAGTGGGTTAAATCCTAGGTGCCTTTATCATTTCTGTATATCAAATCAAAGGTGTGGTCTCGACATGTATAATCGGTGCAAGTTTTAGAATAACAAATCAATGTTGACACACTCATAATCAATAAAGTGAGCAATAAAAAGGATATATGCTCTTATAAGGCTCAAAATCTCACAAAAATTATGGGTATTTTGATATCAACCTTGTAAATTTCAAACTTCAAAGTAATAATTAAGTTCAGGTAGACAACCTAGAAAATTTTTATTTTCTTGAAAAATAGACTTATCATGCTTGATTCTCTAGTATTCTTAGAATTCAATCATCAATGCACAATTATCAATGACTTAATCTAAAACATATCAATAAAAATCATAAATCATGGAAATTTCATCCTAATTAGTAATATGAGAAAATTACTTAAAAACAAGACTAAATTCAGGGATTTGAGAATAATGCAAAAAGTTTGGCACCTAATTTCAGGAATTTGAGAATAATGGAAAAAGTTAGGCACCTTTTTAGGTTGTTTTCACCCCCCTCCCACACTTAAGACGTACATTACCCTCAATGTACAAAGATATAATAACTCAATCATAATAAAATCATAAGATATGGGGAGAAGTGAAACTTCCTGAGTTTTGGATGAAATCCTTAGAGGATGTGGAAAATACATTGGAGGGGTCGTTCTTGATGATGATCCTGCGCTAGATGAAGAAATTGGGTGCTTGTGGAGGATTAGCCAGGATATAAAAGTAATAATTAAAACTATACTAATTAAATATTTAAAGAAAAGCAAGCTAAAGTGAAGAGAAATAAAAATTGAAAAAAAATTAAAAGAAAATATGGATGGACCGTAGAATCCTTATTGTTGGATGGTTCGCGAGGTGGGTGTGACCTCTAAGGCTGCAGAGGTACTGGTGGTGGCGGAAGTGGCGTGATTCCCAAGCAGCCTTTAGAATTTCAAAGGTTGCGTTGAGGCGGTGGTCGTGGTTCTGGTGTGATTCCCTAGCAGCCTTTTGAACCTGACACTAAGAAACTAAAATCAAATAAACTAAGTTAAGCAGAAGAGAAGTAAAGATAAGGAAATTGAAGCAAAAGAGAAAAACGAATTAAAAACTAAATATCATAAGATAGTCAAAGAGAAGGAAAATAAAGGAAAAGAGTAAAGAAAAAGAAAAATTGAATGGTCTCAAAGACCCTTGGCTTGTCGAGTGATTGAAGTGGTTGGCATGAACTTATGTAGATCGGTCTCCCGTGGGGAGATTGTGCCTGGTTCCTTCCACTTCTTCGACATAGTTATGGTGTGGCTCGATAGTTTATGAAATGTTAGAGAGGAAAAAATAGGGAGAGGGTTGGGAAAGAAAAGGAAAACTGAATGGGCTGAATGGGTGAGAAGAGGGAGGGGTGGGTGGTTTAAATAGAATTTTCAAGTCAAGTACAATCACACGCCCGTGTCTCGTGGGCGTGTTGTTTCACACGGCCGCATTGCACGACCGTGGTGGGCTTCGTTCGTTTCTCCCACGCCCATGCTCAAGTCGCCACGCCTATTGGTGCTATGTCAGTGTCGTCCACAGTCGCGTCGCACGGTCGTGGTGTTTTTCGGTGCCCGTGGATTGGTGGTTGGAGTCCGTGACTCAAAGATTTGATTCTTTTTTACTTGTACCCTCTCTGTCGTGTTAGTACGACGATTCTGTACCTCTACACGGCCACAGCCACGACCGTGTGCAAGGCCGTGTGGCCTGGAAATCTGCACTTTTGGTTAGTTTAAAGTTAGATACTATAAAGAAAAGATAAAATAGACAAAATAAAAATGTAAAAGTTAATGGGGTTAGTATTTGGGTTGCCTCCCGAGAAGCGCTCATTTATAGTCTTAAGCTAGACTCTCCTCTCATTTGTATGTTCATGGTGGTTTGAGGAGTTGAAAGTCCTTCCTCATGCTATCAGTATTATCATGATAGATTTCAAGTCGAGATGCGTTTATATTGAAAGTGCCAAAGATAGGGTTACTTACCCCGACTGTTCCGTATGGAAAAACACTGATTACCCTAAACGGTATTTCTTTGTTTGTGTTCTGGTCAGGGGGAGATGTTCGAGGGTCTGTTTTTTCTATCAATACCTGATCTCCGATTTTGAACTTGTTTGATTCGTGGAGTGGTTCTGGTTCTGCTTCGTGTATTCCTAATTTCTCCTTGAAATGCGTCTTCCACTTGTCTAGATCATCGAATTGAATCCCTCGTTCCTCATGAGTTATTTCTTTGTTAACACTGGGTCTAGGATCGGGTTCAGTTGTATTCTTTTGTGGTGTTTCTTGAAAAGAAGGGTTAACCGAATGGTTATCAATAGAGTTTGTTTTCTCACCTTGATTACTCGATGTTCTAGCCGAATCAAGAGTTTTGAGAGTGACTGTCTCGTTACCTACACGAAGTATGAGTTCTCCTGCATCAATATCAATTTTAGTCCTGGCAGTTGCTAAAAATGGTCTTCCTAAGATTAAGGGGATCGAATTATCCTCATCCATGTCTAAAACGACAAAGTCTACTGGGAATACGAATTTTTTCAACTTTTACGAGTACATCTTCGATTATACCCCTAGGAATTCTAACAGTTTTATCAGCTAGTTGAATGCTCATCCTAGTTTGTTTGGGTTTCCCTAGACCTAGTTGTTTAAACAATTTATAAGGCATGACATTTATGCTTGCCCCTAGATCAGCTAACGCATTATCAATAGTTAGTCTACCAATTAAACATGGAATTGTAAAACTCCCTGGATCTTTTAATTTCTGTGGTAGTTTATTTTGCAAGATTGCTGAGCACATTGCATTTAGTTCCACGTGTGATGCCTCGTCTATCCTTCGCTTGTTCGTCAAAAGTTCTTTTAAAAATTTTCTAGAATCTGGCATCTGTGAAAGAGCTTCAAGTAACGGTAAGTTAATATGTAATTTCTTTAAAAGTTTAAGAAACTTACCAAACTGTTCCTCTGTGTCGTCTCTCCTTAATGCTTCGGGATATGATATGCGAGGTTGGTACTCTTTGATTACCGGTTTTGGCTTATTATTACTTACCTCAACCTTACCTTCTTTGACCACATTCTCTTACTTTGAATTGGGCTCATCTAACTCTTCACTTTCTTGAGCTGATATGGCTTGGATTTGCTCATTTGGGTTAATCTCAGTGTTGCTTGGTAGACGCCCTTATGGTCGTTCGGATATTATCTTTGCAAGCTGTCCAACTATGTTAGTAAGTTGTCCAAATGTCTTAGTGAGTTCCCCGACTTGGCTCTCGATCCCTTTAATTGATGCCTGTTGATTCTTAAGGGTGGTCTCAGTGTCTTGGAGACGGTTATCTTTCATTTGCCATGAATTTTGTCGACATCTCTTCAAGGTTCGACTTCTTCTCCCGTGGATAGGGCTGATTTTGGAAATTTTGAGGAGGTTGCTGTCTTTGATTTCCTTGATTTCCTTGTCCTCCCCATGAAAAATTTGGGTGGTTCCTCCAACTTGGATTATAATTATTACTATAAGGGTTATTATTGGATCTGAAATTGTTACCTATATAGTTCATCTGTTCGCTTTCCGTGTGCCGGTTGGTAGGGTGGGTACTCAGGATTCGCCACAGTTCCACTTGCGTCGCACTGCATTACTTGATGTACCTGCGAAGAACACAAACTATCAAGCTTTTTATTCATCATCTCTACTTTTGTTGATAGCATGGTTACTGCATCGATGTTGAAAACTCCAGCTGATTTTGTTGGTTTTGTCCTTGTAACACGCTTGCGATAGTTATTGGTGACATCTCTTCAATAAACTCGTAGGTCGCCCGGGAGTTACGTTGTTTAGGGTTCCACTGGCGGTTGAATCAATTAGTTGCCTCGTTGAGGGGTTTACACCGTTATAGAAGGTTTGGACTTGGAGCCACAAGGGTAAACCATGGTGCGGACACCTTCTCAAGAGATCCTTGTATCTCTCCCATGCGTCGTATAATGTCTCTAAATCCATCTACACAAAAGAAGAGATATCATTCCGTAATTTGGCCGTTTTGGCCGGTGGGAAATATTTTAATAAAAAATTTTTGGTCATTTGATCCCATGTGGTGATTGAACCTCGTGGTAACGAGTTTAACCATTGTTTGGCTTTATTTCTTAATGAAAAGGGAAATAACCGAAGCCTTATGGCATCATCAGAAACGCCATTTATTTTGAAGGTATCACAGAACTCTAAAAAATTAGCTATATGAGTGTTTGGATCTTCGTCCTGCAAACCATCAAATTGAACAAATTTTTGAATCATTTGTATAGTGTTAGGCTTTAATTCAAAATTATTAGCAGCTATAGCAGGCCTAACAATACTTGATTTGGCTCCTGTTAAATTAGGTTTAGCATAATCATACATAGTACGTGGAGCATTATTTTCTTCCTCATCTTGGGGTGGTGGATTATTCTCGCCCATCCCTTCAGTAGGATTGGATTCGCCTTCTCGCTCTTTTTCTGTGTAATTTAGGGCTCGCCTAATTTCTCTGCGATTCCTTCGAGCGGTAGCTTCAATATCACTGTCGTATACTAGTGGTCCTCTTAGGTTCCTTCTAGTCATAAAATAGAGGTACTTGGAAGGAAGAAGTAATAAAAGAAGAAAAATTAGCAAATAAAATAAGAAATAAAATTGAATTGCAAAAAATAAAAAATGGCTAAAGTAATAAAAATAGAGTGTTCTTTATATTTTAGTTCCCCAGCAACGGCGCCAAAAAACTTGATCGCTGTGAAGTCAGAGTTTTAAGTTTATAAAGATAATGATCGAACCTGGAAACTAACTATGACAACGATTGAGGCAAGTGCACCTATCGAACAGTAGTATAGCTTAGGCAAGACCGGATTGTCGAACCCAAAGGAACTAAAAGTACTAATACTAACTTTCTTTCTATTATTTAGCCTAAGAATTAAGCGAATGGTTGTTTAATCTAAATTAATTAACTACTAAACTAAAAGACTCTAAGACAAAGAAGAATGAATTTGGGAGAATACTTGAGGAAAAACCAATTAATTAAGACGACACCCAAGGAAGAATCCACCTAGACTCCACTTGTTATCTAACTCTAAACCAGACGATTTATTCATTTGACTTGATCCGTAGGATTCCCTAATTTATATTAAACCCTCTCTCGAGGCGAATAACGTCTAACCCTAGGTTGATTAATTGAAATCTCTTTCTAATTAAAACCCCTAGAATTGCATTAACTCGATCTATGGACTCCCATATTAGGTTTCACCCTAATCTGGCAACGCTTCGTCACCCTATCTCTAGGCGCGCGATCAACTCCACTTAACTATGCTAGATCTACTCTTAGGCAGAGACTTTTTCTCCTCCACCTAAGCACATCCAACTTAAATTAATATCCGCGAAATATCAACACAAGAATTAAGAACACATAATTAAGAACAAATCAAATATTTATCATATAGTTCAGCAAATGATAACAAGATTCATCTAAGTTTCATCCCCCTCAAGTATCTGAGGGTTTAGTTCATAACAATAAAAGAAAACATCTCAGAAGAAAAGATAAAACAAAACATAAGAAATCCCTAAAACCCCTTGAAGGAATTGAAGAGGAAATCCTCCATCTTGAGTATGATTTCGCCTTCTTGAGATGAATCAACTGGCTATCCCTGAGTGAATCCCCACAAATCTGCCCTCTCTGGCCTAGCAAGACGCCCCTGAACGGTAGCTTTAGGCTTCCGTCGACTCCCCCCGTCGACTCTCCCTTTTAGGTCATACTTATGGTGTATTTATAGGCTTTTGGAATGTGTTTCTTTGCCCCTAAGTATCCAAATCCGATTGAAATTGCTCTTTTCCACGGCAGGGACACGGCAATGGCACACGCCCGTGTGAATCATCTTTAGGCCGTGTTCGGGCTTCATTAATGAGGCACGGTCGTGTATCTCGTGGCTTAAACCGTGTTCGAGATTATTTGAGGAGGCACGGCCGTGTGGTCTTGGGCCCAGGCCGTGTTGATTTCGTGCTTTGGCCCATTTGGCTCGTTTTAAGCCCATTTCTTGTTCTTTTCATCCTCCGGTGCTTCTCTGAGTATAAAACATGAAAAGAAAGGATTAAGAGCACCTTTTTACATAAATCAAGGGATAAATCATCCAAAAGTATGCTAAATGTGGGATTAAAATATGTTACTTTTATGGTTTATCACACTCGTCTATATCATCGATCTGAATCCCTCGTTCCTCATGAGTTATTTCTTTGTTGGCACACGATATAGGATCGGGTTCAGTTGTATTCTTTTGTGGTGCTTCCTGAAAAGAAGGGTTAACCGAATGGTTAACCGAATGGTTATCATTCGAATTTATTTTCTAACCTTGATTATTCGATGTTCTAGTTGATTCGAGGGCTTGAAGAGTGACTGTCTCGTCACCTACACAGAGTATAAGTTTGCCTGCATCAACATCGATTTTAGTTCTAGAAGTTGCTAAGAATGGTCTTCCTAAAATTAGCGGGATCGTGTTGTTCTCATCCATGTCTAAAATGACAAAGTCTACTGGGAATACAAATTTGTCAATTTTTACGAGTACATCTTCAATTATGCCCCTAGGAATTCTAACAATTTTATCAGCTAATTGAATTCTCAACCTAGTTTGTTTGGGCCTCCCTAGACCTAGTTGTTTAAACAATTTATAAGGCATGACATTTATGCTTGCCCCTAAATCAGCTAACGCATTATCAATAGATAAACTACCAAATAAGCATGGAATTGTAAAACTCCATGGATCTTTTAATTTCCGTGGTAGTCTATTTTGCAATCTGCCGAGTACATTGCGTTTAGTTACACATGTGATGCTTCGTCTATCCTTCGCTTTTTCGCCAACAGCTCTTTTAGGAATTTTCTAGAGTCTGGCATCTGCGTAAGAGCTTCAAGTAACGGTAAGTTAATATGTAATTTCTTTAAAATTTTAAGAAACTTACCGAACTGTTCCTCTGTGTCGTCTCTCCTTAATGCTTCGGGATATGGTATGCGAGGTTGGTACTCTTTGATTACCGATTTTGGCTTATTATTACTTACCTCAACCTTACCTTCTTCGACCATGTTCTCTTGCCTTGAATTGGGCTCGTCTAACCTTTCGCTATCTTGAGCTGTTATGGCTTGAACTTGCTCCCTTGGGTTAGTCTCGGTGTTGCTCGGTAGTCTTCCATGTGGTCTCTCGGAGATTTGCTTAGCGAGTTGCCCAATTTGATCCTTGAACTCTTGTGTCAATGCCTCAAGTTTTGTTTCTATCTTTTGGAAACGTGTTTCTGTATTTTGGGAACGTATTTCTGAGGCTGCTATGAAGTTTGTCAGCATCTCTTCAAGGTTTGGCTTCTTTTCCTGTGGGTAGGGCTGTTGTTGGAAGTTTTGGGATGGTTGCTGCCTTTGATTTCTTTGGCCGCATCATGAGAAATTGAGGTGGTTCTTCCAACCTGGATTATAAGTTTTACTATAAGGGTTATTATTAGATCGGAAATTGTTACCCATATAGTTCATTTGTTCGCTCTCCATGCCCTGTCCGTAGGGTGGGTACTCAGGATTCACCACTCCTTCACTTGCGTCGCACTGCATAACTGGATGTGCCTGCGAAGAACCATATAAACCATCAAATTTTTTATGTAATAATTCTACCTGGTTTGATAGCGCGGTCACTGCATCAATGTTGAAAACTCTGGCTGCTTTGGCTGGCCTTGTCCTTGTAACTTGCCACTGATAGTTATTTAGTGACATCTCTTCTATAAACTCGTAGGCCGCTTTAGGAGTTTTGTTGTTCAGGGTTCCGCCGGCAGCTGAATCGATTAGTTGCCTTGTTGAAGGGTTCACACCATTGTAAAAAGTTTGGACCTGTAGCCACAAAGGTAATCCGTGGTGTGGGCACCTCCTTAACAGATCTTTGTATCTCTCCCATGCATCATAAAGTGTCTCTAAATCCATCTGCACAAAAGAAGAGATATCATTCCTCAATTTGGCCGTTTTGGCCGGTGGAAAATATTTTAGTAAAAAATTTTGGTCATTTGATCCCATGTAGTGATTGACCCTCGTGGAAGAGAATGTAACCACTGTTGTAACACCCCAAACCCGGTCAACACACCACGACCAAATCTGGCATGTCACAGAGTGAAAACGATTCGAAGAAAACAGGTTACCGGTTTATTTTCAGTGAAAGCTCTTCGATTGCTTGTGTTTAGGGAAAACCGATGTATGTATAGTGGAAAATGTTAAGTTGCTTTAAAATCATGTGAATTGTATTACCCGATGGTAGAGTTTAGAAAACTCGTTGCATAGCTTAGTTTGAAAACTTTGATTATCAGGTTATTAAAGCAAATCAAGTAATTACTTAGTCATATTTAAAACCAAATCCAAAGCAGATAAAATAATCCAAAACATAATTTAAAGGCCTTGTTACAAACCCAAATAAAAACGAAAATTTAAAGTAAAATACCCAAATCAAATGTCCATGTAAAACCGAAGCAATTATCGCATGGTCACCTCGAGTCCACCCGGCTCCTCATCCGCGATCTACGAATCACCAGAAAAGATAAGGGAGAAGGTGAGTCACCAAGACTCAGTGCATAATCCCCCTCCCGATTATTGCAACATGCTTACACAAATCATAATCAACCAAACACATTATGCACCCAAACCTAGCCATCCACAACTCCGTTTTCTACCCCGTGTGGTACCAAACCACTGGTGGTGCCAAACCACTAGTGACCCAAAGTCACTGATATCAATAATAATGTGGTGCCAAACCACTGGTGACCCAAAGTCACGAATAAACCATATGTGGGGCCAACCCACGTTGTGATGCCAAATCACTAGCGACAATCCCGTTTTATAAAATGTGGGGCCAACCCACTGTGGTGCTAAACCACTGGGACGAGTCGCTATGAGGTGCCAAACCTCCGTGACCCAAAGTCACGAAATCAAGCTGTGGTACCAAACCACTGGTGGTGCCAAACCACCTTTGGTGACCCAAAGTCACAGATATCAATCTTCCCCTCCTCTCATATCACCCACAATAATGCAATGCACATACAAATCATGCCATCATGCTTAATCATTAGACATATATCGAACATACATAGATATTATCATCAGAAATCATGTGCCGTAATCTCAACAAAACGGATTTACCCGAAATCCTTGCTCATACCCATAAAGGTATCATATCGAAATCTACACAGTTTCGGCTTTTAACATAGTTTAGGTTATTAACAAGTTTACAACGATTATGAAGTATGTAAGTTTCACACCTGGTTACTAACGCGATTACTGAATCCTGAAGATCCCAATCTAACGCACTAGATCCCCTTTTCCTACATTCGGCCAAACCAAGATCATTAACAAAGGCCATTCGGCTAAACTAGCAAATCCCGAAGGGTTAACGCACAACCATAATCCTTACCTTACTGCCTTTCGCGCTTAAATCAAATCCCGAAGCACTCGATAACACGTCTTCCCTACAATCAGCCAAGACTAAACAAGATCACTAATAGCCTTCGGCTTTTCAAACAAATAAGAGGAAGATCGAATCGATATGCATCCTTACCACTGACTCACTGAGACCGATTGACAGAGAATAAATAACCCCGATCCACTGCTTTAAAATCCCGAAGATCCTAGAAGAAATCGATTCCAAAGATGGTTAGGAATCATGTCAACAAATGCTGAAATTCGACTTTTATCCCATGTGAGTCGACAGAGAAAAGAAAGTGAGAATAGAAGAGATTCGGTCATGACAGACTTACCTATTCCAAACTGATTAGAGAAGAAATCAAGGGAGATCTTTGCTTGATTGATATTCGGCCAATAGTTAGAATGAGAAGGGGAGAGTAAAGAGATTTCGGCAATGGGGTAGAGTGATCAAGGTGATTCGGCTATGGCTTAAGGTAGGAAATCAAAAGAGATTCAGCCAACATGAAATGAGAGAATGGAAGGGAAGTATTCGGTTTGAATTATGGTGTGAAGAAGATGAGAGAAACAATGGTAAAGAGTGACTTGAGGAAGAAGAGGATTCGGTCACACCAAATGAGAGTTAGAGAGCAAAATGGAATGAGGTTTGGAAAGAAGAATGTTTTGGCTTCAAAGAAAATGAGAGAGGAGTTCAAATGGGGATTCGACTCAATGCCTAAGAAAGAAATCGGCAAGAGCCTAAAGTGCTTTCGACTTTTGCTTCAACATGGTGCATTAATGGAGAAATCGACAAGGCTAAGGGGGTTTCGGCTTTAGCACACAACCGAATGCTCCAAGGCATTCACTAGCCAAAAATGTCACTAAGGAATTTCGGCACTCCCTCCCCTAGTCTTCCAACCGATTACTCCTCCTCACACTAGAGTTCAAATTTTGGCAACCTCTTCCAACTCCTCATAGCCAACCATTCAAATGAGTTTGAATTATTCAAACTCCTAAATTCTCTCTTCTCTACCCGTTCAAATCAGTTTGACTTGCTCAATGATTATCCGACAGAGTTTGAGTGAGCACAACTCTTCCTCGACTTAGCGTCAAAATAATAAAGCGAGAAAATGGGATCTCTCTTTGCTCGAACTGAGCCTCCTTCCCCGCTTGTGGCGTCCTTTGCTCAAGGCCCTAAGTGGCGCCTCCTTGCCACTTTACCAAGGAAATTCTTGTGCTAAAGTTTACCACAAAATATTCTTAACCCCTAGCTCCTTCAACTCCCCTTAACCAAAACTTAAAAATAAAAAATTTTCCTATAGTTCGAGCCTAACCTTGGCTTATACCTAGACCCTAAAACATCTCAATTAATATCACAACCAAGCCATACACATGCAAACAGTTCAAACATAATAGTCCCTATTTGAGGATGTTACAACTGTTTGGCTTTATTCCTCAAAGAAAAGGGAAATAACCGAAGACGGATGGCATCATCAGAAACGCCATTTATCTTGAAAGTATCACAGAATTCTAGAAAATCTGCTAAGTGTGTGTTAGGATCTTCATCCTGCAAACCAACAAACTGAACAAACTGTTGTATCATCTGTATAGTGTTAGGTTTCAGTTCAAAATTATTTGCAGCAATAGTGGGCCTAACAATACTAGATTCAGTTCCTGTTAAACTAGGTTTAGCATAATCATACATAGTACGTGGAGCATGATTTTCGACCATCTCTTGAGGTGGCAGATTATTCTCAGCCATCCCTTCAGTAGGATTGGTTTCGCCTTCTTGCTCTCCTTCTATGTAGTTTAAGCTTCGCCTTATCTCTCTACGATTTCTGCGAACAGTTCTTTCAATATCACTGTCGTAGATTCGGGGTCCTATCGGGTTCCTTCTAGTCATACACTAGAGGTACCTGAAAGGAGGAAATAATAACAAAAGAAAAAATAGCTAAGTTAAAAATTAAAATAAAATTAAATTGCAAAAAATAAAAAATGGCTAAAGTAATAAAAATAAAGCTTTCTTAATATTTTAGTTCCCCGGCAACGACGCCAGAAACTTGATCGTTGTTTTCGCAATGTCAAAGTCTTAAAATATATAAAAAGAATGATCGAACCTGAAAACTAACTATGACAATGATTTGAGGCAAGCGCACCTATCGAACAGTAGTATAGTTTAGTGGTAAGATCGGAATGTCGAACCCAAAGGAACTAAAAGTACTAATACTAACTCTCTTTTTATTATCTAGCCTAAAATAAAGGGAATTTGTTGTTTAATCTAAATTAATTAACTACTAAACTAAAGACTCTAAGAAAAAGAAGAATGAATTTGGGTACAATAACTTGAGGAAAAACCAATTGATTAAGACGACACCCAAGGAAGAATCCACCTAGACTTCACTTGTTATCTAACTCTGAACCAGACGATTTATTCATTTGACTTGATCCGTAAGATTCTCTAATGTATATTAAACCCTCTCTCGAAGAAAATAACGTCTAACCCTAGGTTGATTAATTGAAATCTCTTTCTAATTAAAACCCTTAGAATTGCATTAACTCGATCTATGGAATCCCATATTAGGTTTCACCCTAATCCGGCAATGCTTCGTCACCCTATCCCTAGGGGCGCGATCAACTCCGCTTAACTATGCTAGATATACTCTTAGGCATGGACTTTTGCTCCTCCACCTAAGCACATCAAACTTGGATCAATATCCCTGGAAATATCAACACAAGAATTAATAACACATAATTAAGAACAAGTCAAATATTTATCATATAGTTCAGTAAACAATAACAAGATTCATCTAAGTTTCATCCCCCTCAGGTATCTGAGGGTTTAGTTCATAACAATAAAAGAAAACATCTCAGAAGAAAAGATAAAACAAAACATAAGAAATCTCTAAAACCCCCTGAAGGAATTAAAGGAGAGATCATCCGTCTTGAGTATAATTCTGGCTTCTAGAGATGAATCAACTGGCTATCCTCGAGTGAATCCCCACAAATCTGCCTTCTTTGGCCTAGCAAGACGCCCCTAGACGATAGCCTTGGGCTCCCCCTCTTAGGTCATACTTAGGGTGTATATATAGGCTTTTGGAATGTGTTTCTTTGCCCCTAAGTATCCCAATCTGAATGAAACTTCTCTTTGCCACGGCAGGGGCACGACCATGGCACACACCCGTGTGAATCGTGGCCAGGTCGTGTTAGACTTCATTAATGAGGCACGGCCGTGTGGTCTTGGGTCCAGGCCGTGCCGATTTCGTGATCTGGCCCATTTGGCCCGTTTTCTGTTCTTTTCATCCTCCGGTGCTTCCCTGAGTATAAAACATGAAAATAAAGGATTAAGAGCACCAAATTACATAAAATAAGGGATAATTCATCCAAAAGCATGCTAAATGTGGGATTAAAATATGTTACTTTTACGGTTTATCACCCGCAACGGCGCCAAAAACTTGATCGTGTCCAAACTAACTATGACAACGAATAAGGCAAGTGCACCTATCGTTCGGTAGTATAGCTATGGCAAGACCGGAAATATCGTATCCTCAAGGACCAAGAGTACTAGTAGTTACTATCTTTTTATTATCTAGCCTAAGTATTAAGGGAATCGATGTTTAATTAACTAATTACTAAACTAAGGATGCTAAGACACAGAGAATGAATTGGGAAAATACTTTTGGGAAAACCAGTTGATTAAGACAATACCCGAGGAAGAATCCACCTAGACTTCACTTATTACTTAACTCTAAACCAGACGATTTATTCACTTGACCTGATCCGTAGGATTCCCTAATTTATATTATTATCCCTTTCGAGACCAATAACGTCTAACCCTAGGTTGATTAATTGAAATCTCTTTCTAATTAAAACCCCCAGTGTTGCATTAACTCGATCTATGGACTCCCATATTAGGTTTGACCCTAATCCGGCAGATTTTCGTCATCCTATCTCTAGGGTTGCGATCAACTCCGCTTAACTATGCTAGATCTACTCTTAAACAGGAGGACTTTTGCTCCTTCGCTAAGCACATCAATACTTGAATCAATATCCTGAAATATTAAAGCAAGAATTAAGAACACATAATTAAGAACAAATCAAGTATTTATCATACAGTTCAGAAAACAATAACAAGATCCGTCTTAGGTTTCATCTCCCTCAGGTATTTGAGGGGTTTAGTTCATGTTTAACAAAGAATACATCTCAGAAGAAAGTAAGTAACAAAACATAAGAAAAATCCTAAAACCCCCTGAAGGAAATTGAAGGGAAGATCTTTCGTCTTGAGTGTGATTTTGGCTTCTAGGATTAATCAACTGGCTGTCTTCAAGTAATTCCTTGTGTTCAGCCCTCTCTGGCTTCGCCCCTCGTCAAAAGCCCTGACAGAAGGCTTCTGTCGAACTCCCCCTTTAGGTTGCCCTCTAGGGTTTTTATATAGGCTTTCGGGATGCCTTACTTGGCCCACAAGTATCCTAATCCGAATGAAACTCATCTTGGCCACGGCAGGGACACGCCCGTGTGAAATGCCCGTGTGAATCAAGCCCAAGGCCGTGTTCGAGTCTCCTAAAGTGGCACGGCCGTGTGGTGAACTCCAGGCCGTGTTGATTTCCTACTTTGGCCCATTTTCTCTATTTTTGGCCCGTTTCTCGTTCCTTTCACCCTCTTATGCTTTCCTAAGTATAACACATGAAATTAAAGGATTAAGAGCATCAAATTCCACAATTCAAGGGATAAATCATCCAAAAGTACGCTAAATGTGGGATTAAAATATGTTACTTTTATGGTTTATCACTATACATGCCATAAACGTACATTGATAGTGTGGTTACTTCTGACAATTCTAAACTTTGTTTCCATATAGTAAATGGATCCTGACCGAACTACTGCTGATGACACTGCTAGTAACGCGCCGGCTCTCGTGCAAGGGATTGCGCCTGTAGAGAGTAGACCCGAGACTATGGGTCAAGGAGAAGAGGCTTGGGAAGCCTTTCTCCAAATGATGAGTAATTGGTACACGGAGTATGTACGAGCGAACCCTAATGCCCAACCTCCTCCACCCCCTCCTATACTTCAGTCAGTTCCTGTGGCTCCTCAAGGTATAGATTTAGTGAGAATGACTAAACCCCCGGTCGATAAGATTCAGAAACAAGGGGCCGAGGAATTCAGAGCTAATATAGATGATTACCCCGAGATGGCAAAATTCTGGCTTGAGAACTCAATGCGAGTATTTGATGAACTCTCATGCACACCTGAGGAGAGCTTGAAATACGCCGTGTCATTGCTGAAGGACTCGTCATATCGTTGGTGGAAAATGTTGATGTCGGTAGTTCCAAGGGAGAGAGTGACGTGGGACTTCTTTTTGGAAGAGTTCCAAAAGAAGTACATAAGTTAGATTTGTGGATCGAAAATAAAAATATCCTTGAATTGAAGCAAGGCAAAATGACTGTGGTAGAATATGGGCGCGAGTTTGTTAGACTCAGCAAATATGCATAAGAGTGTGTGTCCACAGAAGCTATCTTGTGTAAGAGGTTTGAAAATGGGCTAAATGAGGATATCAGACTTTTAATTGGGATCTTGGAATTGAAAGAATTTGTGGTGTTGGTTGATAGGGCATGCAAGGCCGAGGAGCTGAATAAGGAAAAGAGAAAAGCCATTAGTGAGGCCCGAGATACAAGAAAGAGGCCAATGAGTAAATCGTACCAAACTCAATCAAAGAGGTCCAAGGAAATGAACCCTCGGACGACTACATCAGTTGGATATTCACATCAAGATCGAGGTAATACATACTCGGGCTCGAGAGTTCAAAGACACCTCGATGGCAAGCGTGGGCAATCCAAAGTCTAATAAATCGGAGTGTCCAAATTGTGGTAGGCAACACACTGGGGAGTGTTGGGGAAACAACCGTAATTGTTACAAGTGTGGTTCACCCGACCATTTCATCTGGAATTGTCCAGAGAGGGATGAGAAGGAAACAAAGCAAGAAGTAAGATCAAGTGATGTATCTTCGAGGGGTAGATTGCAAAAGAACCCGGAAGGTGGGACTAGTAGTAGAGGTGTGCTTAGAGACTCTACTGTGAGGACGGAGGGTCGAGCACCTACAAAGACTTATGCCATTCGCGCTCGCAAAGAGGCATCATCTCCAGATGTGATAACGGGTACTTTTTCTCTTCATGATATCTCTGTTGTTGCTTTGATTGATCCGGGGTCTACCCATTCTTACATTTGCATGAAATTGGCATCTAGCATGAGTATGATTGTTGAGTCTACAAAATTTGTAGTAAAAGTATCAAACCCGTTAGGCAAACATGTGCTAGTTGACAAGGTGTGTAGGAATTGTCCTTTGACAATTAGAGGTCATTGTTTTTCGGCAAATATCATGTTGTTTCCGTTTGATGAATTTGACCTGATTCTTGGTATGGATTAGTTGACTGCTCATAATGTTTTAGTAAACTGTGGTTGTAAGTTTATTGAATTGAGATGTGTAAATGGAGATGTCATTCGGGTTGAATCAGCACAAAGGCGAGATAGGACTCATACCCATTTCTCAAGTATTTCTCAGCTACGTATAGGATGGCACCATTGGAGTTGAAAGAGTTGAAGATCCAGTTGCAAGAGTTAATGGATAAGGGTTTTGCAAGACCGAGCTATTCACCGTGGGGTGCTTCGGTACTTTTTGTGAAGAAAAAAGATGGGTCAATGAGATTGTGCATAGACTATAGACAACTCAACAAGGTGACAGTGAAGAATAAGTATCCTTTTCCAAGGATAGATGATTTATTTGACCAATTGAAGGGAGGTACAGTGTTCTCTAAGATAGACCTAAGGTCTGGTTATTACCAATTGAGGGTTAAGGAGCAAGATGTGCCGAAAACTACATTTCGGACGAGGTATGGAAATTATGAGTTTCTTGTCATGCCATTTGGCTTAACGAATACTCTTGCAATTTTTATGGATTTAATGAACCGTATCTTTCGACCGTATTTGGATAAGTTTGTGGTTATTTTTATCGACGACATATTAATTTATTCCCGGGATGAGAGTGAGCATGCGGAGCACTTGAGAATTGTTTTACAGAATTTAAGAGACAAGCAGTTGTATGCTAAATTCAGCAAGAGTGAGTTTTGACTTCGAGAAGTCGGATTCTTAGGACACATTGTTTTAGGTGATGGAATTAAAGTTGATCCGAGTAAGATCTCGGCTATTGTGGAGTGGAAACCATCGAGGAACATGTCAGAGGTTAGAAGCTTTTTGGGTTTAACAGGGTACTACCGATGGTTTGTCAATGGGTTCTCCATGATTGCTACCCCGATGACGAAACTGTTGCATAAAGATGTTAAGTTTCAATGGACTGAGAAATGCCAACAAAGCTTCGAGAGATTGAAAGCATTATTGACTGAGGCGCCGGTTTTAGTACAACCTGAGTCGGGGAAAGAGTTTGTGGTCTACAGTGATGCGTCATTAAATGGTCTCGGCTGTGTGTTGATGCAAGAGGGTAAGGTAGCAGCTTAAGCCTCGAGATAGCTAAAACCGCATGAGAAGAATTGTCCAACTCATGATTTGGAATTGGCTGCAATCGTCTTTGCTTTGAAGATTTGGCGTCATTATTTATATGGTGAGTGATCGTTATGTCAGAGTCTTAAAATTTATATAATGAATGATCTAGCCTAGAAACTAACTGTGACAACGATTGAGGCAAGCGCACCTATCGAACAGTAGTATAGTTTAGTGGCAAGACCAGAATATCAAACCCAAAGGAACCAAAAGTACTAATACTAACTTTCTTTCTATTATTTAGCCTAAGAATTGAAGTGAATTATTGTTTAATCTAAAATTAACTAACTACTAAGCTAAAGACGCTAAGACAAAGAGAATGAATTGGGGAAATATTTGTGGGAAAAACCAATTGATTAAGACAATACCCAAGGAGGAATCCACCTAGACTTCACTTGTTATCTAACTCTGAACCAGACGATTTATTCACTTGACTTGATCCGTAGGATTCCCTAATGTATACTAATACCTCCATCGAGGCTACTAACGTCTAACCCTAGGTTGATTAATTGAAATATCTTTCTAATTAAAACCCCTAGAATTGCATTAACTCAATCTATGGACTCCCATATTAGGTTTGACCCTAATCCGGCAGATTTTCGTCACCCTATCTCTAGGCGCGCGAGCAACTCTGCTTAACTATGCTAGATCTACTCTTAGACAGGGACTTTTGCTCCACTACCTAAGCACATCAATACTTGGATCAATATCCTGAAATATCAAAACAAGAATTAAGAACACATAATTAAGAACAAATCAAGTATTTATCATATAGTTCAGAAAACAATAACAAGATCCGTCTTAGGTTTCATCCCCCTCAGGTATCTGAGGGGTTTAGTTCATAATCATAAAAGAATACATCTCAGAAGAAAAATATAAAACAAAACATAAGAAAACCCTAAAACCCCCTGAAGGAATTGAAGGAGAGATCCGCCGTCTTGAGTATGATTTCGGCTTCTTGAGATGAATCAACTGGCTTTTTTCGAGTAAATCCCACGATTCTAACCTCTCCGGCTTGGCTCCATGGCCTAGCTGGATGCCCCCTAAAGGTTGGCCTTTAGGGTGTTTATATAGGCTTTTGGAATGTGTTTCTTTGCCTCTAAGTACCCTAATCCGAATAAAATTATTCTTTTCCACGGCAGGGACACGCCCATGGCACACGCCCGTGTAAGTCGAGTTGTAGGCCATGTTCGAGCCTGCTAAAGGGGCACGGCCGTGTGGTGAAACCCCAGGCTGTGTCGATTTCTCACTTTGGCCCATTTGGCCCGTTTTAAGCCTGTTTCTCGTTCTTTTCATCCTCCTATGCTCTCCTGAGTATAAAACATGAAATTAAAGGATTAAGAGCACCAAATTCCATAATTCAAGGAATAAATCATCCAAAAGCATGCTAAATGTGGGATTAAAATATGTTACTATTACTATTTATCAAATACCCCCACACTTAAGCTTTTTCTTGTCCTCAAGCAAAATTCTCAACTCACAATTAAAACAGAATTTCCTCAATTCATAACCTTCATCAATAATGTCTCATCATAATTCATAGGTAATTCATACATTGATAACTTAACCAGAAAGTTCCTAAAGATTCAAACAATCAAAGTCATAGTTTTTATAATACGAAAAATAGGTGCTTCCCCTTACCTAAATAATTACCTTTAATTCAAAATCGACAAAAATTGACATCCTCACTAAAGATTCACTCAAATCACTCGAAGTGTTTAAGGTTCAAAAATAAGCACTCAGAAGTCGAACATGAAAAGTTAATCCCATAGGCTTGCATGAAAATCAAATCTCCACCACTATAATATGAGACGATACACAAATCAAAAGGTCTTTAAAAAGGGTTGTAACGGGGCTTGGGTTAAAGGTGTGGATAAAGGCTTGAATTAGAGGGTTAGTATCGAGATTGAATTGACAAATTACCTAACTAAAAAGTTGTACTAATACTAAATAATTACATCACGGGAACTTAATACTAATAACATGAGCTTCTTCTAAAGATAATGAAATTAACAGTTTGAGCTCATATAACATAGAACTAATAATGAATATACTTCATTTTTTTTTTTTTTTTTTGTTTTTTTAAGAACAAATCAAGTACAATAATAATAAGATAGAATTTAATAATTGGAATAAAGAAAATAGTTAAGTAACTGATCAAATCAAATCTCGATATAGGGGTAGTCAAGAGAAATGGTGATAACAAATACAAAGTTGGTTTTGGGTTAATATTAATGGGTGAGTCAATAAAAGGGTTGTTAGGATCAAAGGGGTTTACTAAGGGTTAATTGTGAGGGTAGGCTTTTTATGGAGTAAGTGGGTTAAATCCTAGGTGCCTTTATCATCTTAGTATATCAAATCAAAGGTGTGGTGTAACACCCCATACCTGAGTCTGAGGCTTAGACCGGATACGAGACATTACTATGCTTGAACTTTCTTAAACATGTACTTATGGGCTATAAAATTTCGTTCCGAATTAAAAACTTCTCATTCTTAATCAAATCAGACATTTCATGGGCCTACGAGGCCTCAGACTTACGTCCCGAAACTTTCGAAACTCATCTGGAAACTTTCTCTAGAAATAGGGGTCACACGTCCGTATGACTTGGGACACGCTCGTGCACCCCTAAAACATGCCCGTGTCTTTCACCCGTGGAGGATACTGGCAAATTACACACGGCCTGGACACGCCCGTGGCCCTGGCCTGTGTGCCAAACCTTGGCATTCTGACTTATCCACACGGTCTGTACACACGCCCGTGTGTGTCAGCCGTGTGACAATTAAATTTCTAAGTGTCAAGTGCAGACTTCACACAGCCTTGGAACACGCCCATGTGCCAACCGTGTGTATCAAACGGCCTGGACAAATGGCCATGTGACCAGTCCGTGGTCTAATCTGACTTAAGATACTAAGATGCAGGAGACACACGGTCTAGACACACGCCCGTGTGTCTATCCGTGTAGGCACTTAGAGGCTATCTACTAAGCCTTTTTACCACTCTCATTTACATAAATTCATACATCATCACATAACTCCACATAGCATCAATTTAACTCTTGAATTAAAGACATTTAATCATTTAAAGAGACAAAGACTTCATCCCATACACTAGGGAGAACTATTCCGAATGCAATTACAATTGTAACTTAAGCCATCATCTATGGCTATACACAATCAATCCCTAAGTTCTCTTAGGCCAACACAATTTGGCTACAACAATTAGAACTTAATCAACTCTAAAAGAATCCCTATACATGCCATGACTCATAAGAACTTGAAACACCATACCAAGCATTTATTCGATAGTGTGAAAACATCTCCGGCGGCCTCCAACCCGAGCTAGTTAAAATAACCTATAAGAGATGGGAAAAGAAAAGGGGTAAGCAATAATGCTTAGTAAGTTCATCTGCATAAACTGACAAATACCGACATTTATTGAATACATATAACTACAAGGTATTATACTGAGTTTTTCTCATTAACTCATGGTAACTTAACCACTCTTGAAGCTTACTCATTCTATCTCTTACCACATTCACCTCATGCCACAAGCCAACTACTCGTGTTAAATAGCACACATTCCTGCACTGATCGTCAGGTAATCACATAGAATAACACATCAAGCAATTTCAATAAGCTACTCATACTACAAATCTCTCGATGGTTTCGCACTCATCCCACCATTAAAATCTCTAATAGGGTGGCATCACACACAGCCACCAATCATTTATAAGCGATGGTATCGCACACAGCCCGTCACTACCATCAATAAGGTGATACCGCACATAGCTCACCGTTATTTTTACATTCGTGGATAGTAATCCGCAAGTATATCTCTATTTCAAATGCTCATCCGAGAACATCATCACCTACTTTTATTCTTACTTAACTTTCTACGATAATTGTTCGCATTCACACAATGCATCCATAAACCTATCTCATGCAACTAAGGTGCATTAATTACACATATCCCACTAGGGGTTCAGCATATATTGAATTCATCTCCATTCGATTCTAACACATACTTGTGCTTCTCGTGGTACAATGATCGCTGTGAATCAGAGCTTTAAAATTTATAAAAAGAATGATCAAACCTGGAAACTAACTCTGACAACGATTAAAGGCAAGTGTACCTATCGAACAGTAGTATAGCTTAGGCAAGACCGGATTATCGAACCCAAAGAAACTAAAAGCACTAGTACTAACTTTCTTTTTATTATTTAACCTAAAATAAGTGAAGTTGTTTTTAATCTAAAATTAACGAACTACTAAGCTAAGGACACAAAGACGAAAAAGGCTAAAATTAGGGAGATAACTTTCATAAAAACTCAGTTGATTTAGACGATACCCTCAGAAAGAATCCACCTAGACTTCACTTGTTATCTATCACTAAACCATATGATTTTATTTACTTAGTTTGATCCGTAAGACTCCCTAACGTATATTAAACCCTCTCTCAAGGCGAATAACATCTAACCCTAGGTTAATTAGTGGAACTCACGTTCTCTTATAATAACCCCCTAGAATAGCAGTAAATAGATCTATGGACTCCCATATTAGGTTTCACCCTAATCCGGCAAAATCTTGTCACCCTATCTCTAGGCGTGCGATGAACTCCGCTTAATTATGCTAGATCTACTCTTAGGCAGGGTCTATTCCTCCTCCACCTAAGCACATTAAATTTGGATAAAGCTCGCATAATTAAGAACAAACTAAGTATTTATCATATAATTTAGAAAATAATAACAAGATTCATTATAGGTTTCATCCCCTTCAGGTATCTGAATGGTTTAGTTCATAACTAAATAAGAAAACATCTCAAGAGAAAAGATAAAACAAAACATAAGAAAGATAAAACAAAACATAAGAAATCCCTAAAACCCCCTGAAGGAATTGAAGGAGGGATTCGTCGTCTTGAGTAGAATCCCGGCTTCTTGAGATGGATCAACTGGCTACCTTCAAGTGATTCCCACAAATCTGACCTTTCCGGCTTAGCTCCTTGGCCTCGCTAACTGCCCCCCTTCTAGGTCATACTTAGGGTGTATTTATAGGCTTTTGAAATAGGTTTCTTTGCCCCTAAGTATCCTTTTCTGAGTGAAATTGCTCTTCTCCACGGCAGAGGCACGGCCATGGCACACGCCCGTGTAAATCGTGGTCAGGCCATGTTCGGACTTCTTTAATGAGGACACGCCCATGTCAATCGAGGGAAGACTGTGTTCTAGATGATCAGTGAGGCACGACCGTGTGGGCTAAGATTCAGGCCGTGTCGATTTCTTCTTTGGCCCATTTTGGTCCGTTTTGAGCCCGTTTCTCGTTCTTTTTGTCCTTGGGTGCTTTCTTGGGTATAAGACATGAAAAGAAAGGATTAAGAGCACATTTTTACATAAAATAAGGGATAAATCATCCAAAATCATACTAAATGTGGGCCTAAAATATGTTACTATTTCGGTTTATCATACAACCACTTACATTCAACATATCCGTTGAATCATTCAAATTGTTAACTAACTCTCTCGAGTCTCATACACATAGTTCTCATTGACATTATACCCCAATAAGGTCCTACATACATTAACATGTCGATGCCATGTCCCTGACATGGTCTTATACAAACTCTTACACCGAGGCCATATTCCAATATGGTCTTACTCGAGACTTTAACCATCATCATATCTTGCTATACACATTTCAATTCTATTGACATTTCATCAAAAGATATTTCATGCATTCATATGGTAAATATACATTCCATATCACATTGGAACATTAAATTAACTCGTACGTAATTACAACATTTGCACGTGAACTTACCTCGATGTCGAAAGGGCCGAAAGGGACATTTTTGCCCACTTTTCTCTTTTCACCCATTCTAGGTCTGAAACTCGTTTTCTTTGATCTAGAACAATGGAATTTACTGATTTAATCATATATTAATACACCATAATCTACACTTTAGGAAAAAATGACTATCTTGCCCCTACACTTTGGCAAAATTACGATTTTGCCCCTAGGCTCGTAAATAAATTTTCATCTCAATTTCTTATTAAGCAAGCCTAGATGAACATTTAATCCTCTTACAACTATCCACAATTCCATCTATTTCATGACTTAATTAACAAATTACAACTTTTGCGTTTTAGTCCCAATTAGGTGTTTTCATGGCAACACCTTTCACAAAAGTTGTTTCTCATCATCCTATCATTCATTTTCTTCCATAAAAACTCATCAAACAACATAAACTCTCTCATGGCAAGTCCCTAGACTTTCAACCATGTTGCAAATTAATCCTCCCATTAGCTAGCTTAAGCTTTGGGGACTCTAAAAATGCAATTTTCATAAAAAATAAGCATCAAAAATCACTTACTTGAATGGAGTAAAGCTTGCTGAAATTTGAAGCTTTCAAACCTCTCCCATGGCTGATATTTTTGGTTGAAGAAGAGAAGAAATAAAAAGATGATAGCTTTAGCTTATATCATCTTATTTTATTCAATTTTCCAACTAATATCACCATCTTTCTATCATAATAAATGCTCTTGTCCCCTATATATTATTATGGCCGGCCAACTCACTAAATTAAGGCCAAATTGCACAATTGGGACCTCTAATTAATAATCCATAGCTATTTGGCACCTCTAGCAATTAAAATAGAACTTTCGCACTTTATGCGATTTAGTCCTTTTTCACAATTTAGCTAGAAATCGCTAAAATTAAGGCACCAAAATTTTCATGCATCCTTATAAACATTTTATAATACATAAAATATCATGAAAATAATTTTCTCTAACCTCAAATTAGTGATTCTGAGATCACTGTTCCGACTAGCCCCTAAATCGGGCTGTTACAATTCTCCCCCCTTAGGAATTTTTGTCCCCACAAATTTTATCAGGAGGAGTTGCTATCAACATTCTTAAAACGTTTCCATCTACTCTTCAAAATCACGAATCCACTTATCCTCAAGTTTCTCTTGCCAACAACTCTTAAGCTGTGATACATAAGCGAAACGTAACTTGAGACCTAAGTTATTCTTCCTCTGGGTATATACTATATTCAGTAATCCACCAATTTGGAACTCTGTACATGTCCAAATGATCGTTCGGATCTTTACTGGTTGATTCACTACAATTCGAATGACATCCCCCCCTCTTTGGGAATCTTGTCAAACTAAATTTGAAATCTATAAGGTTTTATCTTACTTTCTCATTAAAGCATTCACCGACTGTAATGGTTTTGACTTGTACGCTTTGAAAACTCAGCTTTTAGCGGTTAACTACTTCTAACCATAACTCCATCATATCGTGAAATGTACTCTACTGTCAAATCATTTATCCACATAACTGTACTTCCTTATTCTTGCTTTATTAGATATGCTGCTACTAAATCTCATACCAAAACTCTGTATAAGTTCTGGATTCATCATCATTCCAATTCTATTTTGAGAAATCATCAACAGCGGAAAACTTATACAACCTGTATTTACCATCTCAAATAAACTCATTCGGAGCTTATTTAAAATACCATTTACTATATCTCTTCTGAACCCTTTTTGTTCTGAAAAGAAAACTCGCTCTAGTCATTAACCTTGCTGAAACTAAGATGTTACCAACTAGGGTAAACCGAGTAACTAACTCGCATTGCTTAACATGGATCTTTTCATAACATCTAACCCATTACACAGACACAAAGGTGATTGCCTGCGGATCACCAATCGGTAACTCTTTTCTCGATTGCATGAACTCGATTACTAGAACTTTCAATTAATAGTTCATTCTATAGCTTTCAACTCAACCATCATGGTTTAAACGTTTCAACGAGCATATCTCTATAATATGCTCCCTACTCACATACACACAGAATTTTATTCTTCTTATTGTTTTATGTGTAAATATACACAAAACTTGAATCATAATTCAAGCACACTCTCATCTAGGTTTCTCTTGCTATGCTAATCTAAAACCTTTACCATCATTACAACTCATGATAGCAGGGACATCTTGATCGAATTCATTAACTCTATTCGGCTTGCCCGAAAATCCATCACACCATGTGAAACTCATGATTTCACTCCTTATACTAGAATCATTTCCAACTTCTCCCTCAAAGCACCCGAATAGGGTTACAAGGAGATAAAGGAATGTCGATTTCAAATAACTAAATTGACAACCGTTTTATCTGATTTTTACTATCTGCCAACATTCTTACACAGTCACAGTTTATGAAAAGAACAACCACATCAGCCCTGAAAGGCAACATATATTTGTACATAATACTCAAGGGGATTATTATAATCCATCCATGGCATCAACTAACCATGCACAAACTACAGGCTTCGAACCAACTTACTCATACTTGCACTTATATAACACGTTCCGTGTCATATATCGTAATCGTCTCTTCGTGATTCATTCATGAGTACATGTTTTCACTCTTTCACATGACTTTAGTACCATTCTCATTTCTACCTCTAGACTCATCTATCTATCCTATTAATCACTAGGGATAATCAAAGATGCAAATTCGTCGTCATTCATGTAGGCACGAAACCAATGCCACACCCCCGGGGTGGTCTTATATGGAGTCACCTCTAAATGCCAATGCCATATCCTGGATAAGGTCTTATATGGACTTCCACATCAAGTATCGATGCCATATTCTGAATATGGTCTTACACGATTCTCATATTCATTGCTGATGGCATATTCTGGATATGGTCTTATACGAAATCATAACTTGGTGCCGAGGCCATGCCTCGAACATGATCTTATACGGGACCTTATCTATTTCATATCTCAATGATAGCCTTTTCATTATAATCCCCCAGGACTTCAACCTCATGTTCAACAACGATTACTCTGCCTAGTAGAGTATCATGTATCAATGTGATACAAAGCACTCTCAAAATACTAATATAAATAATGCATTAGTCACATATAAACTTACTAAATTTAACTCTCATAACATCTCATCATAATTCAACAGTGGTAAGGGAGTGAGGTTGCAAAGTCCCTTAGCCTAACTATCGTGACTACATACATATGATTTACTACTCATTGTCAATGAAATATCATCATAGTCACACAACTCGCCTCAGGCAAGTTTTCATACTTACTCATGTTATAATGGTTTCTATTACCCATAATTTCGAACAGTGACTTCACTTACTCAAGTTCCACCTTAATGTCTACTCAAGTACTCAACGTTAAGCTCTAATTCCTCTTACTATTTCTTATTAATCTAGAGAATGTCTTACTGGTTTTGAGTACGTCGTTTACTTGATTGCCATAGTCCAACTATGGTCTTACTGTATCACAACATCATAGCCCAGCTATTGCTTTACATGTCGTCACGATGCCATAGCCTCGTTATGATCTTACACAAAATCTCATATCAACACCAATGCCATATCCCAGATATGGTCTTACATGGAAACTCATGTCGATGTCGATGCCATATCCCAGATATAGTCTTACACGAAATCTTATACCGAAGCCATGTCCCAGACGTGGTCTCACACGGGATTACTATTTGATGCCGATGCCATATCTCAGATATGGTCTTATACGGGATCTCACAACAATTATTGATGCCATTGCCATGCCCCAGACATGGTCTTATATAGGATCACATATACTGCTATGGTCCAACCATGGTCTTATTCATCATTTTATCATTGAACGACCGTACTCATCTCCTGCATTCTACTTAGTCAAACTTTTCAATTTTAACTTCCACACCATAATATGTGTGGCTTCATAACAGAGTCATAAAACAAAACATCATGCATTCTCTACTTTAACAGTCACATGTGAGTTTTAACCATGTGGACATTTTTATCATAAACAATGGCATCACAAATCTCAAATGCTTACTTACTCTTACTGCTTCTCACATACATCATGGTACTTACTAGTCTCATGTTTATAAGGTAAACAAGGTACCTGTAACACTTGATCACATAGATCAGTATACTTTACTATAACAAGCATAATCTCAACATCATCATTCATAACATGAATTATACTTGTTAGTCAGCCTTCACTAGCATGACATAATATCAACTTTACTACTAACTTTATTACTATCTCATTTAAGCTTTACTCTTTTGCCCGATGAATTACTATGAATGACTGAGGATATTGAATCTCATTTCACATGTATCTTGATGCCAATGCTATATCCTTGATATAGTCTTACATGGGATCTCTTACTTGGTATCGATGCCATGTCTTGACATGGACTTACACGAAGTCTTGCTTGTGGGTTCCCTTGGGAACTTACCATTGCCATGTCTTGACATGGTCTTATTGGTAACTTTACTCATGAACTGGTCAATGCCGAGCCTTGGCTTGGACTTACATGAAATCTTCCTTGTTACTCACCAATGCCATGCCTTGGCTTGGACTTACATGGGATCTCTATCTCTTGATAGCTTTTCAATGCCAAGACTTGTCTTGGACTTACATGACATCTTTGCTTGGAGACTCGCCAATGCCATGCCTTGGCTTAGGCTTATATGGTTCTTCATCTCATAGTAACTCTTCAATGCCAAGACTTGTCTTGGTCTTACATGATAACTTGCTTGATTGCCGATGCCATGTATTGACATGGTCTTATACGGCCTTTCTTGTCTCATTTGGCAGATTGAGTATCCTAAGTAATTCATTTTCAATCGGGACTTTCATATACATGCTCTTAGTAACTTCTTTGTTTAATAAATCATTAAAAATTTTCATGGAAATAATGTGCATATAACAACATCACAAGCAATTCAATGAAATATTCATGAAGCTTGAAAATCTTACAAACTTACTGAAATTAGCTCAATTGGGAATCATCACTGTCTTAAAAAAACAATTTCGTTAGAGCTGGAAGACATCACACTATCACGGTCCACATATGGCATGTATAGCTAGACTCTTACTCGTGCTAGGTTAGTCCGAGAACCGACTAAACCATGCTCTAATACCACTAAATGTAACACTCCATACCCGAGTCTGAGGCTTAGACCGGATACGAGACATTACTATGCTTGAACTTTCTTAAACATGTACTTATGGGCTATAAAATTTCGTTCTGAATTAAAAACTTCCCATTCTTAATCAAATCAGACATTTCATGGGCCTACGAGGCCTTAGACTTACGTCCCGAAACTTTCGGAACTCATCTGGAAACTTTCTCTAGAAACAGGGGTCACACGTCCGTGTGACTTGGGACACGCCCGTGCACCCCTAAAACATGCCCGTGTCTTTCACCCGTGGAGGATAGTGGTAAATTACACACGGCCTGGGCACGCCCGTGGTCCTAGCCCGTGTGCCAAACCTTGGCATTCTGACTTATCCACACGGTCTGTACACACGCCCGTGTGCGTCAGTCGTGTGACAATTAAATTTCTAAGTGGCAAGTCCAGACTTCACACGGCCTTGGAACACGCCCATGTGCCAACCGTGTGTATCACACGGCCTGGACAAACGGCCGTGTGACAAGTCCGTGGTCTAATCTGACTTAAGATACTAAGATGCGGAGAGACACGGCCCAGACACACGCCTGTGTGTGTCTATCCGTGTAGGCACTTAGAGGCTATCTACCAAGCCTTTTACCACTCTCATTTACATAAATTCATACATCATCACATAACTCCACATAGCATCAATTTAACTCTTGAATTAAAGACATTTAATCATTTAAAGAGACAAAGACTTCATCCCATACACTAGGGAGAACTATTCCAAATGCAATTACAATTGTAACTTAAGCCATCATCTATGGCTATACACAGCCAATCCCTAAGTTCTCTTAGGCCAACACAATTTGGCTACAACAATTAGAACTTAATCAACTCTAAAAGAATCCCTATACATGCCATGACTCATAAGAACTTGAAACACCATACCAAGCATTTATTCGATAGTGTGAAAACATCTCGGTGGCCTCCAACCCGAGCTAGTTAAAATAACCTATAAGAGATGGGAAAAGAAAAGGGG
Source organism: Gossypium sturtianum (assembly GCA_025698515.1). Lineage (NCBI taxonomy): Eukaryota > Viridiplantae > Streptophyta > Magnoliopsida > Malvales > Malvaceae > Gossypium > Gossypium sturtianum. The sequence goes on from CM046943.1 coordinate 127,071,639, forward strand.
TAAGCAATAATGCTTAGTAAGTTCATCTGCATAAACTGACAAATACCGACATTTATTGAATACATATAACTACAAGGTATTATACTGAGTTTTTCTCATTAACTCATGGTAACTTAACCACTCTTGAAGCTTACTCATTCTATCTCTTACCACATTCACCTCACGCCACAAGCCAACTACTCGTGTTAAATAGCACACATTCCTGCACTGATCGTCAGGTAATCACATAGAACAACACATCAAGCAATTTCAATAAGCTACTCATACTACAAATCTCTCGGTGGTTTTGCACTCATCCCACCATTAAAATCTCTAATAGGGTGGTATCGCACACAGCCACCAATCATTTATAAGTGATGGTATCACACACGGCCCGTCACTACCATCAATAAGGTGATACCGCACATAGCTCACCATTATTTTTACATTCGTGGATAGTAATCTGCAAGTATATCTCTATTTCAAATGCTCATTCGAGAACATCCTCACCTACTTTTATTCTTACTTAACTTTCTACGATACTCGTTCGCATTCACACAATGCATCCATAAACCTATCTCATGCAACTAAGGTGCATTAATTACACATATACCACTAGGGGTTCAACATATATTGAATTCATCTCCATTCGATTCTAACACATACTTGTGCTTCTCGTGGTACAACCACTTACATTCAACATATCCGTTGAATCATTCAAATTGTTAACTAACTCTCTCGAGTCTCATACACATAGTTCTCATTTACATTATACCCCAATAAGGTCCTACATACATTAACATGTCGATTCCATGTCCCTGACATGGTCTTATACGAACTCTTACACCGAGGCCATATTCCAATATGGTCTTACTCGAAACTTTAACCATCATCATATCTTGCTATACACATTTCAATTCTATTGACATTTCATCAAAAGATATTTCATGCATGCATATGGTAAATATACATTCCATATCACATTGGAACATTAAATTAACTCGTACATAATTACCATGTTTGCACGTGAACTTACCTCGATGTCGAAAGGGCCGAAAGGGACCTTTTTGCCCACCTTTCTCTTTTCACCCGTTCTAGGTCTTAAACTCATTTTCTTTGATCTAGAACAATGGAATTTACTGATTTAATCATTTATAAATCATAATACACCATAATCTACACTTTAGGAAAAAATGACTATCTTGCCCCTACACTTTGGCAAAATTATGATTTTGCCCCTAGGCTCGTAAATAAATTTTCATCTCAATTTCTTATTAATCAAGCCTAGCTGAACATTTAATCCTCTTAAAACTATCCACAATTCCATCTATTTCATGACTTAATGAACAAATTACAACTTTTGCATTTTAGTCCCAATTAGGTGTTTTCATGGCAACACCTTTCACAAAAGTTGTTTCTCATCATCCTATCAGTCATTTTCTTCCATAAAAACTCATCAAACAACATAAACTCTCTCAGGGCAAGTCCCTAGACTTTCAACCATGTTGCAAATTAATCCTCCCATTAGCTAGCTTAAGCTTTGGGGACTCCAAAAATGCAATTTTCATCAAAAATAAGCATCAAAAATCACTTACTTGAATGGAGTAAAGCTAGCTAAAATTTGAAGCTTTCAAACCTCTCCCATGGCTGATATTTTCGGTTGAAGAAGAGAAGAAATAAAAAGATGATAGCTTTAGCTTATATCATCTTATTTTATTCAATTTTCCAACTAATATCACCATCTTTCTATCATAATAAATGCTCTTGTCCCCTATATATTATTATGGCCGGCCAACTCACTAAATTAAGGCCAAATTACACAATTGGGACCTCCAATTAATAATCCATAGCTATTTGGCACCTCTAGTAATTAAAATAGAACTTTCGCACTTTATGCGATTTAGTCCTTTTTCACAATTTAGCTAGAAATCGCTAAAATTAAGGCACCAAAATTTTCATGCATCCTTATAAACATGTTATAATACATAAAATATCATGAAAATAATTTTCTCTAACCTCAAATTAGTGATTCCGAGATCACTGTTTTGATTAGCCCCTAAATCGGGCTGTTACATGTGGTCTCGACGTGTATAATCGAAGCAAGTTTTAAAATAACAAATCAATGTTGACACACTCATAATCAATAAAGTGAGCATGAAAAAGAATGTATGCTCTAAAAGGCTCAAGATCTCACAACAATTATGGGCTTTTGATGTCAACTTTGTAAATTTCAAACTTCAAGGTAATAATTAGATTCGGGTAGACAACCTAACAAATTTTTAATTTCATGAAAAATGGACTTATCATGCTTGATTCTCTAGTCTCCTAAAGTTTAAATCATCACTGCACAATTAATTATGACTTAATCCAAAGCATATAATTGAAAATCATAAATCAAAGGAAATTTCATTTTAATTGTAATATGAGAAAATTATTTAAGAATAAGACATAATTCAGGAATTTGAGAATAATGCAAAAAGTTAGACACTTTTTCACGATAAAATTCACCCCCCACACTTCAGATGTACATTGTCCTCAATGTACAAAGATATATATGAACAATATTTTAAGAAAATCAAAAGAGAGGGAGAGGTGAAACTTCCTGAATTATGGATGAAATCCTTGGAGGATGATCAATGGTGAACATGATGACTAGGCATAGGTGAAGGTGGTGGAGAATACTCCGGTGGTGTGTCGTTCCTTGAGTGGCACCTTGAACCTTTTTAAACTGCGAAGTCATCAGTAAAGTTTTTAGGGAGTTCTTATTTAATGGACGTTTGTTATAATTACTCGAGAGTTAAACAACCAGAGATAAAAGAAATTAAATTATACTTAAGAATTTAAAGAGTTTAATAATACATAAAAATGAACTAAAATAAAAATAAATAAATAAAAATAAGGATAAGAATAAAGAAAATAAGAAGGACTCAAAGGTCCTCATCATCGGAGAGATCTCGAGGTGGTGGTGGCGGCGATATGTGAAAAAGCTGATAATATCGACCACGGCCACCTCGCACGGCCGTGTGAATTTATCTCAGCCCATGTTCTTTAGGCAGTTTCGACCACGGCCGCGTTGCACGACCATGGCATTTAGTCGGAGCTCGTGTCTTGGGGAAATTTTTGTTCTGTTTCTGCACGATATCTGCCACACCGATATGCATACTCGTGGTGTCCACACGGCCACGGCCACGCCCATGTGCAAGGCCGTGTGGTATGGAAACCTACGCCTAAAAATTTGGTTAGTTTTTAGTTAGATGCTAAAATTCAAAAATATGGACGTTAGTGGGGTTAGTGCTCGGGTTGCTCCCGAGAAGCTCGCTTAAAGTCTTGAGCTAGACTTCACTGTTATTCAGTATGGCCATGGTGGTTTACGGATTTGAAACTCCTTTTTCTTACTATCAATTCTATCAACATATGGTTTGAGTCGGGTAATATTTCCTCAAAAGTGCCAAAATTAGAATGTGTTACCTCGACTGCCCGCGTGCGGAAAGACCTTAAGTACCATAAAAGGAGTCGCACCGTTTGTATTAAGTTCAGGCGACTATTATTCGAGGGTCGGTTGTATCGTAGCACACTGGTCCCAAACTTTGAAGTGATTGGTTCCACCTTTAATACTCGATGTCCTAGCCGTGTCAAGAACCTGAAGAGTGATCGTTTCGTCACTTACACGAAATGTGAGCTCACGTGGTAGTTTATTTCATAGAATTGCTGGGCACACTGCGTTTAGCTCCACATGCGACGAATCGTCTAACTTTCGTTTGTTTGTCAAAAACTCTTTTGAAAATTTCCTTGAATCTGGCATCTGCGAAAGAGCTTCAAGTAACGGTAAGTTAATATGAAATTTCTTTGGAAGTTTAAGAAATTTACCGAATTGTTCCTCTGTGTGGTCTTTTTTTATCGCATTGGGGTATGGCACACGAGGTTGGTACTATGTAATAACCGGCTTTGGTTTATCCTAGCTTACCTCATCCTTACCTTCCTCTACCATAATCTCTTGCTTCAATTTTGGTTCATCTAACCCTTCACTATCGTGAGCAGTTATTGCTTACGGTTGCTCTCTTGGGTTAGTTTCGGTGTTGCTAGGCAAGATACCTTGTGGTCTTTCTGAGATCAGCTTAGCAAGCTAGCCTATTTGGTTCCCAATGTCTTGAATCGATGCCTGCTGATTTTTAAGCATTGTCTCGTAGTTTTGAAAACGGGTTTCTGACACCGCGATAAATTTTGTTAGCATCTCCTCAAGGTTCGGCTTCTTTTCCTGCTGGTAAGGTGGTTGTTGAAAACTTGGAGGAAGTTGCGGTTGTAACACCCTGGTTCTAGGGGTTAGGCTTTTGGTGCTTAGCTCGGGTGTTGGCACACTTCAATGTGTGGATGGGTGAGTTTTAGGGGTCCTGAGAACCCTAGATGGTGGTGGAATGCCTTAGTAAATTTTTAGCTTTTAGTGGTTAAAAGGGGAGCTTGGCAAAGTTGGGTCTTAAGAGGAATTTTGGTGAAGGTAAGACACAAGAATTGGCCTTGGTAGAGTGGCAAGGAGGCGCCACTGAAGGCATGGAGAAGTGACGCCTCAAGGGTGCCGAGGGTCTCGGAGTTCGAGCGGCTTGGGCGGCTTTTTGGTTTGTTTTTGCGCCAGAGCAAGGGGGAAGAGTTGGTTTCGGTTTTGGCATCTTAAAAGAAGGATTTGACTTGTTCAAATCATTTTAAATGGATGGCTAGGAGGAGGAGAGATGGGGATTAAGTTTGAATTAGTTTGAAAGATGGGTGTAGAGTGATTTTAGGAAGGAATCAAGGGATTGGGTGAGTGGCAAAGGTGTTGGACGGCTAGGGGGGTTCTTTTGTTGACTTTTTCAACCATGAAGGTTAAAGGGATGGCCGAATGCTATATAAGGGGTGTGAGCTTCCTTCTTGCCGAATTTTAGCTCCCTCTTCTAAAGCCTACACTCTTTTTCTTCTCACACTCTAAAAATTCACCTTGGCCGAAACTTCAAGCCCCCTTTCCTCCCATTCTCTTCTTCATTTTCTTTGTTCCTAAACCGAAATCCCTCTCCTTTCCTTGTGACCGTTTGAAACCCAACAACATCCCATTTGTTTCTTCAAAGCCGAATAGTCTCTCTCTGGCCGAATCTCCTTGTGCCGATTTGGTAGTGTCGTAAGGTCTCTTTGATTTAATCTTTTATTCTTGTTTGGCCAGTGAAACCTTGAAGTTTAACCTTGTATTTTTGTGTATGACCAAATCCATTCAAGGCCTTGGATCCGTGACTCGTCTTGGAAGCCCAGTAGGGAGTTAGGCGAGGGTCTTGTGTTTTAAGGTGAGCATAGGTCATGACATTCGGCCTAGGGCCATGTTATGTATTTTTGGGTGGTGACCGATTCTATGGTGGGTTGTGTAGGGTGTGGCGAAAGAGTTTTAGTCAAGTAGCATTTCGGGATTTGATCGTTTGTGTTAATAAGGTGCGTAATCATCGCACTATTTCTCGGTTTGCTTGCTAATTATTAAACATATGTATTATGTGTGGAAGGCAGATTATAATGGCTTAAGTGATGAGAACTGGTGATGGTAAGATTATTTGTGATGTATTTATGTATGTATATATATATTTATATTCTTATGTGATATGATGACTTAACATGTAGCATCTACATATTTGCATGAGGTGGGGCTTGATTCGATGAAGGAGGAAGTGTACACAAGGTGTACGTGGTCTAATGATAGCTCGGCTACATTAGCGCTTGATGGTTAGCCGTGCTACCTCAAAGGAGATGTTGGCTAGGTGCCCATCTCGGCGGTTGATGGCTATGTGCATCACCGTGAAGCAGATATTGAGGTTGAGATCATTTTGGTTGATCGGTGGCTCAGCCACGGCCTTGTGTGAGAGAGTTGCCAAGGTAATGTTTTGGATCACGAGGTGATCGGTGGTGGTTTATCCACGGCCTTAGGCGTGGAGTGCGCTAAGGTTGGCGTGCGGTTGGATAGTAGGTTGGGTTGAAGTGCATCTTTGCATGATTTGTTTTGAGGATTGTGTGGGTATGGGCCAAGCCCATACGTGTGGGAAATTTGTGTTGTGGTTATGCATCGAGTCGTGGACTCACCCAATTATTTTCCTAACATTTCGTGTGATTCATGAGATGGACCGAGATCGGAGAGGATACATGGTGGCCCATGCCGAATGAGATGTTTTTGGCTATATTAAATATTAAGTATTTCATTCAAATAATGGTTGTAACAAGGATTTATTTTATTATTTTGGTATCATTTTATTATTAACTCTATTATGGTTTGTTTGAATTGAAACACTATGTGAAGATGGTTATATTTTTATAACTTACTTATTCAAATATGGAATTATTAAACATGTGGCTATAATTTCAAAAGAACATGGTTTCAAGAGCAAATAAATTTTACTATTTTATTCTAAGTCTAAAATATTTTCACTAACATAACCGATTCGGTCATAGTGAATGGGTAGGGTTTTGGGATGTTACTGATTTAGTATCGAGCCCAGTTCAAAACTCGGCTTTGAGGGTTTTAGGCAAACAGCTTTTTAAAATGGGTTTTTGAAATGTGGGCTTTTATAAAAGGTTTTCGTGTTATTCGGCATGGCACTGTACTCTCGGCCCGAAGTCCACTGTAAGTACTTGGACTTTCTTGAAGTGATTTGTTTGTATGACTTATTATGGGCTTAGTTTGGGCTCGTAGATTAGAATACTAGGATCTGTTGGACCCTAGGATTAGTCTACTCAAACATATGCATAAAACTTAAAGCTCTTAAACAAAACTGTGAAGTAAGTCGAGAGTTAAGGTGTGGTAACCTTAGTGCGCATGTCTAGGATTGGATCCAGGAAGAGCTTGGTACTTTGCGATCCTAGTGACTCACCTCCTCTTCGCAGTGTAACATCCCAAAAACGGGGTTATTTGAAATTTCATTATTTTCTTATGTATGAACTACTGGAATATTACTTATGGAATAAGAGAGTTTAAATTAAGGCCTTGAGTTGTCTCATTTTGGTAGAAAATTTTAGTTCTTAACTTTTAAAAAGAAGGAGCCTTGGTAGGTGGTGTTATAAGAATAAATGTGGGTATTTTTAACACAAAATAGGCCTTGGATAAGTGGCAAAAGAAGCCCACTTAAGAGCTACATGTGACGCCACCAAGGAGCAAGGGAGAGCTTGTGTTGAGTCACTGGAAATCCCTTTTTGTTTTTGTTTTATTTGGGCGGCACAAGGAGAGTTTTTCTCCTTCAAACTCTTTTTTTAGGTGTAATTATCAAAGGATAATTTAAGCATTTTAATTAGTTTTAATTTGCTTAAACCTTTTGATAATATAAGAGATATGATAATTGCATCAAGGATATTTTTATTTTAAAGGGGATTATTAGGTGATTAATTCAAAATTATTTGAATTAAATTAAATGGGTGGCTTGGAGCAAAAATAGGTGATGGCCGAAAGTGGGGCTCCTTGGTAAAGAGGAGTTGGCTAGAGTTGGACTCCTTGTTGCCAAGGTTGGACGGCAAGCTTGAAAGGGGGGCAGATCCTATATAAAGCACATACCTAGCACCCTATTTTCGTTTTGCTCAACCTTACACAAAGCCGAATGCCTTGGTGACTTACTTCATAAAATTTCTCGCAAGCCTACATCCCATCTTTTACTATTCTCTTTCAAGTTCTCTCAAGCCGAAAATCCTATTAACATTCACTCTCCCATTCTTTCGATCTTTAGCCGAAACTCTACCTCCTCTTCCCTACTTCCTCTTTGGCATTGAGGCTTTTGGATTCTCTCGATTGTGAAGGTGAGTTTGGCCGAATACTTATGGTTTCTCTTCTCTATATCCCGTCGATTTCTATAAAGGGAAGTGCCGATTTCGGCAATGGTTATAAGGCCTTTAAATAAGTGGTAACCGATTTCCTCTAGGTGCTCAGGAACGTAAAGCAGTCAACTCAAAGCCGATCTCTAGAATTCGATCTTTGGGTAAGTATAGGTAAGGCTTATATTGGTGTTTAAAAGCCGAAGGCTGTGGTTATTAGTGTTATTAATTAACCAAGGTTGTAAACCAGATTCGCAAATCGGACGCTAAGGCTAGTACTCGAAGCGATTGGGTAAGGATTCGGGTACAAAGTATGACCCCTTTAAATTGTTTGGTTTGGCCGAATGGGCCATATCACTAACCTTGAGAGTTGGCCGAATATAGGGGCAAAGACTTGAGTGTGGCCGACTTCTCTTCTCGGATTTAGACTCCTTGTTGGTGACAGGTGTGTACATACACACCATTTAACTTATTAAATTGTGCTAAGTAATGTGATTGCTAACTTGATGTATGTAGCAATGGCTTGAATACCATAACGGTATATGGGGTAACCAGGTAAGTACCTGTGCATATGATTGCTATTTTATGCTTTTGGGAAGCATGCTGTGATAGTACATATGATAAATCTATATGTGACTATTGACTATGTGGGTTGATTGAGTGGAGGGCGTGTATTCGTGGTTGGCGAGCACCGGTGCTTTGGTAGCACACCGTGACTAGATGTCACCAGAGGTTTGGTACCTCCGGAGGTTTGGTACCTCATAGCGACTTGTCCTCGTGGTTAACACCACCGTGGGTTGGCCCCACTTGAGATATGGGATAAATCGCCGCTGATTTGGTATCACACGATGGGTTGGCCCCATCACCCGATTTGTGTCTTCGGACACGGTGCTTTGTAGCACATTGTGACTATATGTCACCGGTGGTTTGGCACCACCGGTGTTTTGGTAACACATCGTGACTACGGTCACCAAAGTGGTTTGGTACCACGTGGGGTAGACAAAGGTGTTTGGTTGGCTAGGTTGGGTACACGATACTTTGCTTAATTAATTTGTTATATGTTGTGTATGAAATGTTGTATTAACAGGGGAAGGGTTACATCTGAGTCTTGGTGACTCACCTTCTCCTTTAACATTTTTCAGGTGACTCGTAGATGGCGGTTGAGGAGCGGTGGGACTCGAGGAGGCCATGCAAAGGATTTTAATTTCTGTAACTTTAATTTTGTTTAATTTTATTTTGGGTTGTAATAAGGCCTCCATAAACTATAGTTGCGTTTTATTTTTTTATGTTGGTTAATTACTCAAGACTATATCATTAAATTGAATTAAATCACATGTTTTCTCAAGTTAACACGAAAAAGTTTAATCGTGCCGTCGGGTACACTTGGAACCGGTATAATAATTGGACTTAATTAAATTCCAAATTAATCTAAGGGTAGCTTTGACAAGGTAACCGCAAACGAGAAGTTTTCAATATAAAATTTAAATGGGTTTCGAAATGATGTTCACAAGGTTTTACTTCGTAATAACTCAGATTCGGTCGTAATGTTTGGGCCGGGTTTGGGTTGTTACAGAATTGGTATCAGAGCCCAGTTCAAAGCTCGGCTGTGGGGGCCCAAGGCCCAAAAATGTTTTTGGTAGGCCTTATGGTATGATTTCTGGGTTTTTAAGCAGCATGGCCCGAGTCTCCGGCACCGATCCGCCCAGGTAAGTACATCTAAACCTTTGTGTGAAATATATTCTGTAGAAGGGTAGGAAGCATGGAGCGTAGATAGACTTATAGGACTTGGACCCTAGGGTTAGATTACTCAAACACAACGAAGCATAAGACTTAAAGAACTAAACCAACCTATGACTTAGTCAACGAGCTAGGGTGTGGTAACCCCTGTACGCATGTCTAGGATTGGATCCGGAAGAGCTTGGTATTTAAGCAGTCCTCGTGACTCACCTCCTCTTCGCAGGTATCCTACCCAGTGCGTAAGCTTCAGTTCACCCTAACTCGGAAGGCCTCGGTGGTGTGGTAACCTGCGTGCGCATGTCTAGAAAGGTTCGGTGAGAGCTTGGTATTTAAGCGGTCCGCGTGACCCACCTCCTCTTCACTTGAATTCCCGCACAGTGCGTAGCTTTGGTTCCACCCGACTGGGAGGGCTCGGTCATAGGCTAAACACAATGATTAAAACCCGAAAAGGGAATCACCATGTTTTTGAAAAGAAGGAAACAACAAGCCCTAATGTTTTCAAAACTTGTCCAATAACCCTCTTAAACCCTAGAACACTTAGTATACAATGTTTTTCTCGGAAAACTTGATTTGTGAAAATTACTGTAAATACCCTTAGGAGTAAAATTACCAAAATGCCCACGACCCATAAAATATTAATTCGACGGTTTTGCTTAAAAATTTCAACTATTTTGCAAATATCAAGTAGCTTAGCTTTGGAAATCATCGAGAAGATATTTTGGTCCTGGAAAATTACGAAAATACCTCAGTAGGAAAAAGACGAAAATACCCACTGGGCTAGAAATGGGCGTAAATGTCCAATGCGTGAATAGGTATGGAAAGTATTAAGGAATGGATGCATGGACTCCCTTGTGTGAACTAGGATAGAAGCTGAAACATTGTTTGCTCGAAAGAATCTCTGATTAAACCTCGTCCATAAAACTTCTTTCGCGAGTAATAAAGTGAAACAAATGCTAACGCATAAAATTTTTCTTAATCAGATTAAAAGCGGTAGATAGAATGAGTTCTAGAGGACGTGGACGCCGTGGACGTGGTAGGGTAGGATGACGGTGTCCGAACCCGTCAGTCGTGACAAGGTTTCGAAAATGAGGTACCATCGCCACCACCACCTCCTACTTTTAGAGTCGAGGAGCCGGGAGGGCATCGGTGGCGAACCGGTATCGCAAGTCGTGTTGCGAGTCTTGGAGATGGTGGTCGGGCTGGTGGAAATGTTGGAGCTCGGAAATTGTCCCCGAGCGACTCCGATCTAACGGAGCGGAGGTATTCCGAGGTGTGTCGAGTGGCACCCGCAGTCTGTGGAATCATGGCTAGAGAGTCAACCGAAAGGATCATGGATGACCTTGACTGATGAAGAAGAGAAGTTGAAGGGGGGCGTTGTCGCTTCTAAAGGATGAAGCGATCAGTGGTGGCTTACGGTTCGAGATGGGGCTACACCGATGATTTGACTTGGGAGTATTTCGTAACCGCCTATCGGAAAAAGTATGTGGGCACTAGCTACACCGACGCAGCTGTGAGAAAGGCTTTTCCAGGATTAGTTCAAGGAACTAAGTCCGTGTCGGAATATGAGGCGGAATTTTTAAGGCTAAGTAGGTATGCGAGAGGCATCGTGGCTCAACGAACATGAGTATTTGTGTCCGCTTTGAGGATGGACTCGAGATGATTTAAGGTTGCTTGATTGCCCCACGGCAGAGTTCGTGAGTTCTCATCCCTAGTGGAGAAGGCTAAGGTAGCCGAGGGAATCAAGGAGACTGTGAGGCGTAACTATAGTAAGAACAATCGTAAGAGAAGTTTTGGGTCATTTGGATCAAGCGGTAGTACTCGAGAAAAAGGCTAGGCCAAGTGGGCCCAATCAGGTGCAAGGCCCACAATCGCTAATCGAGGCCGACTCGGTGCAATCGCTGTGGGAAGACCCATTGGGGAGGTTGTTGGGCCGGTGATAAAGGATGCTTTGAGTGTGGGTCTTTGGAGCATCGCTACGAGATTGTCCCCAAAAGCTAGCTAAGAAGCGACGGAAGGCGCGTAACAGTGCACAAGATAGAAATGTAGGACCACAGAGGGGTCGTGGTAATGGTAGAGGGAACAACGGTCCCAACCGAGGTCGTGGAACTCAAGGCGCAGGTTCAGCAACACGAGAGGCTAGGCGGCTGGTTTGGTTTACGCAGACAAGGTGTCGCGAGGAAGGTGACGCACCGGATGTCATAACCGCACGTTTCTAATTTTTGGTTTTCCTTATGTTGCATTGATTGATGTGGGCTCGACGCACTCGTACATTGCTAGTAGTGTGGTAGGAACTATGGACCTAGACTCAAACCGCTTCTAGGGAGATGATCGTAGTTAGCCCCTTAGGTCACTCCGTAGTCGTGAGATAAACTCTATAGAGGCGCACCCCTAGAACTTCAAGGGGTAGTATTTGTAGCCGATCTAATGGAACTACCGTTTGGGGAGTTCGATTTGATCCTCGGTATGGATTGGTTGGTTAAGTACCAAGCAAGGTTGGATCTTGTGGTCAAGCGCATGGTTCTTAAGACAATGGAAGGTGATGAAGTGGTTATGATAGGAGATAGGAGAAATTATCTATCCAACGTAGTGACCGCCTTTAAAGGTGAAAAGATGGTCAAGAAGGGTTGTGAGGCGTATTTGGTTCAAATCTATGCTTTGGAAGCTAAGGAGTTGGAAGTTGAAAAGGTCCGAACGGTTGGGGAATTTCTTTGATGTGTTCCCGTAAGAACTTCCGGTTTGCCTCCGGATCGGAAGTCGAATTCGGTATAGACTTGCTACCGAACGGCACCTGTGTCCATAGCACCATACCGAATGGCACCAAAGGAATTGGTGGAGCTAAAGGCTCAAATTCGGGAGCTCTTGGATAGGGGTTTATACGACCAAGTATATCTCCTTGGGGAGCTTTGTGTTGTTTGTCGAAGAAGAAGGGCGGTTCTATGCGGATGTGCATCGACTCACCGCCAGTTAAATAAGTTGACGATCAAGAACAAGTATCCGTTGCCTCGGATTGACGACTTGTTCGATCAACTGAAGGGTGCCTCGGTGTTCTCAAGATAGACCTTAGGTCGAGTTATCATCAACTTAAGGTAAAGGAGGTCGATGTTCACAAAACGGCATTTCGAACTCGGTATGGGCATTTTGAGTTCTTGGTAATGCCATTTGGGTTGACTAATGCGCCTTGGCGGCATTCATGGACTTGATGAACAGAGTATTCCAAAGAAGATTTGGACCGATTCGTCGTGGTGTTCATAGACGACATATTGGTTTATTCAAGGGCGACGAAGAGGAGCATGACAAGCATCTACAGATAGTTCGCAAGTATTGAGGAGAAGCGATTTGTATGCCAAATTCGATGAAGTGTGAATTTTGGTGAAGGAGGTGGCTTTCTTAGGTCATGTAGTGTCGGTGAAGGAATTAGAGTAGACCCCATGCAAGATTGAGGCAATATTGGAGTGGAAACCGCCTAGGGCGGTGGCTGAAATACGAAGTTTCTGGTTTAGCAGGATACTATCGGAGATTCGTGGAAGGATTCTCTCTAATAGCAAAGCGCCGTTGACTAAGTTGCTAAGGAAGGGTGTCCCATTTGTATGGGACGGAAAAGCAGCAAGAAAGCTTTGATAAGTTAAGGAAGATTTTGACGGAAGCTCGGTTTTGGTACACCAAGCAGAAAGTTATTCACGGTTTATTGTGATGCATCTCACACCGGCTTGGGATGTGTGTTGATGCAGGATGGGAAGGTAGTAGCCTATGCATCCCGTCAATTAAGATCGCATGAGGTTAACTACCCAACTCACGACTTAGAGTTAGCAGCCGGTCGTCTTCGCTCTCAAGATATGGAGACATTACTGTATGGAGAGAAGTCGATGGTCTACACGGATCACAAAAGCTTGAGGTATCTTCGACTCGTAAGGATGCGAACCGAGACAGGCGTCGATGGATTGAACTACTAAAGGACTACGATCATTCAATCGAATACCATCCGGGTAAGGCTAATGTGGCCGACGCATTGAGCCGGAAGGTGGTGACGGACTTGAGAGCAATGTTCGCTCGGTTAAGTCCGTATGATGATGGAAGTCTTTTGGCGTAACTTCAAGTTAAGCGACTTGGATGGAGGAGATTAAAGAAAAGCAGTTAATAGATGAAGGCTTGAGTTCTAGGAGGGTACAAGTTCAAGACGGTGGTTTGGAAGGGTACAATTGTGTCTAGTGAAGGAGCGCTTTGCTTTCAGGACGCGAGTCCGTATGCCAAAGGATCCAGATTTAAGGCGTAAAATTCTCCAAGATGCACATAGCGACCATACGCTTATGCACACTGGAGGAAGCAAAATGTATGGAGATTTGCGGAAGCAGCTTTTGGTGGCCGGGGTTGAAGCGTGAGATAACGGAGTTTGTAGGAAAGTGTCCGACGTGGTCGGCCAGGTTAAGGGCGAACATCACCACCATCGGGACTACTTCAACCGATAAGGATTCCTCAATGGAAATGGGAGAGGATCACCATGGATTTTGTTAGTGGGCTACCCCTTACGCCCACTAAGAAGGATGCGATTTGGGTAATTGTGGATCGCCTAACTAAGTCACTCACTTCATGCCAGGTGAGAATGGATTACTCTCTCCGTAAGCTAGCAAAGCCGTATGTGGGTGAAATAGTAAGGTTGCATGGCGTGCGGTGTCGATTATCTCGGATAGGGATCCCGCATTCACGTCAAGGTTTTGGAAAGCGTTGCATCAAGCTTTGGGTACACGGTTAGATTTCAAGACGGCTTTCCATCCACAACCGGACGGACGATCGGAAAGGGTGATCTGATTTTAGAAGACATGTTAAGGGGTCGTGGTCTTGGATTTTAGTGGTAGTTGGGAGGAGTACCTACCATTAGCGGAATTCGCTTATAACAATAGTTATCGTTTAGTATTCAAATGGCTCCATCACGAGGCCCTATATGGACGAGCAGTGCCGTACTCTACATGTTGGACGGAGTTGGGAGAACGACAAGTTATGGGTCCGAAGCGTAACCGAGACGGAAGACAAAGTCAAGGTGATTCGGTCTCGTCTCAAGGAAGCATCGGATAGGCGAAGTCTTATGCCGATCTCAAACGCAAGGAAATGGAGTATCTTTGTGGGAGACAAGGTCTTTACAAAGTGTCGCCTTGGAAAAAGGTGTTGAGATTTGGACGGAAGGGAAGTTAAGCCCAAGGTTTATTGGGCCATATAATCGTTGTGAAGCGAATAGGACCAGTGGCTTATCGGCTAGAGTTGCTGGGCGGGGCGAGTCGATTCATGACGTCTTTCACGTGTCAACGCCGAGGCGGTATCGGTGAGATCCTTCGCACGTTGTGCCGAGCGAGAAATCAAAGTGAATCCGGATTTATCTTTTGAAGAGGAGCCGTTCGGATCTTAGACCGAGATGAGAAAGTTCTACGTAGGAAGTCAGTGCCCTTGGTGAAGGTGCTGTGGCGGAACCATGGTATAGAGGAAGCTACGTGGGAACCCGAGGATGTAATGAGGCAAACAATACCCCACCTTTTCTAGTTAAGGAATTTCGAGGACTAAATTTATTTTAAGGGGTAGAATCTGTAACATCCCAAAAGCGGGGTTATTTGAAATTTCATTATTTTCTTATGTATGAACTCATGGAATATTACTTATGGAATAAGAGAGTTTAAATTAAGGCCTTGAGTTGTCTCATTTTGGTAGAAAATTTTAGTTCTTAACTTTTAAAAAGAAGGAGCCTTGGTAGGTGGTGTTATAAGAATAAATGTGGGTATTTTTAACACAAAATAGGCCTTGGATAAGTGGCAAAAGAAGCCCACTTAAGAGCTACATGTGACGCCACCAAGGAGCAAGGGAGAGCTTGTGTTCGAGTCACGGAAATCCCCTTTTGTTTTTGTTTTATTTGGACGGCACAAGGAGAGTTTTCTCCTTCAAACTCTTTTTTAGGTGTAATTATCAAAGGATAATTTAAGCATTTTAATTAGTTTTAATTTGCTTAAACCTTTTTGATAATATAAGAGATATGATAATTGCATCAAGGATATTTTTATTTTAAAGGGATTATTAGGTGATTAATTCAAAATTATTTGAATTAAATTAAATGGGTGGCTTGGAGCAAAAATAGGTGATGGCCGAAAGTGGGGCTCCTTGGTAAAGAGGAGTTGGCTAGAGTTGGACTCCTTGTTGCCAAGGTTGGACGGCAAGCTTGAAAGGTAAATGAATCCTATATAAAGCACATACCTAGCACCCTATTTTCGTTTTGCTCAACCTTACACAAAGCCGAATGCCTTGGTGACTTACTTCATAAAATTTCGGCAAGCCTACATCCCATCTTTTACTATTCTCTTTCAAGTTCTCTCAAGCCAAAATCCTATTAACATTCACTCTCCCATTCTTCCGATCTTTAGTCGAAACTCTACCTCCTCTTCCCTACTTCCTCTTTGGCATTGAGGCTTTTGGATTCCTCTCGATTGTGAAGGTGAGTTTGGCCGAATACTTATGGTTTTCTTCTCTATATCCTGTCGATTTCTATAAAGGAAGTGCGATTTCGGCAATGGTTATAAGGCCTTTAAATAAGTGGTAACCGATTTCCTCTAGGTGCTCAGAACGTAAAGCGATCAACTCAAAGCCGATCTCTAGAATTCGATCTTTGGGTAAGTATAGGTAAGGCTTATATTGGTGTTTAAAAGCCGAAGGTTGTGGTTATTAGTGTTATTAATTAACCAAGGTTGTAAACCGATTCGCAACCGGACGCTAAGGCTAGTACTCGAAGCGATTGGGTAAGGATCGGGTACAAAGTATGACCCTTTAAATTGTTTGGTTTGGCCGAATGGGCCATATCACTAACCTTGAGAGTTGGCCGAATATAGGGGCAAAGACTTGAGTGTGGCCGACTTCTCTTCTCTGATTTAGACTCCTTGTTGGTGACAGTGTGTACATACACACCATTTAACTTATTAAATTGTGCTAAGTAATGTGATTGCTAACTTGATGTATGTAGCAATGGCTTGAATACCATAACGGTATATGGGGTAACTGGTAAGTACTGCATATGATTGCTATTTTATGCTTTTGGGAAGCATGTTGTGATAGTACATATGATAAATCTATATGTATTTATTGACTATGTGGGTTGATTGAGTGGAGGGGGCGGTGTATTCGTGCCGACGTGAGCACCGGTGCTTTGGTAGCACATCGTGACTAGATGTCACCGAGGTTTGGTACCTCCAGAGGTTTGGTACCTCATAGCGACTTGTCCCCGTGGTTAACACCACCGTGGGTTGGCCCCACTGAGAGATATGGGATCGTCGCCCGCTGATTTGGTATCACACGATGGGTTGGCCCCATCACCCGATTTGTGTCTTCGGACACCAGTGCTTTGGTAGCACATTGTGACTATATGTCACCAGTGGTTTGGCACCACCAGTGTTTTGGTAACACATCGTGACTACGGTCACCAGTGGTTTGGTACCACGTGGGGTAGACAAAGGTGTTTGGTTGGCTAGGTTGGGTACATGATACTTTGCTTAATTAATTTGTTATATGTTGTGTATGAAATGTTGTATTAACCGGGGGAAGGGTTACATACTGAGTCTTGGTGACTCACCTTCTCCTTTAACATTTTTTCAGGTGACTCGTAGATGGCGGTTGAGGAGCCGGTGGGACTCGAGGAGGCCATGCAAAGGATTTTAATTTACAGAACTTTAATTTTGTTTAATTTTATTTTGGGTTGTAATAAGGCCTCCATAAACTATAGTTGCGTTTTATTTTTTTTTATGTTGGTTAATTACTCAAGACTATATCATTAAATTGAATTAAATCACATGTTTTCTCAAGTTAACACGAAAAAGTTTAATCGTGCCGTCGGGTACACTTGGAACCGGTATAATAATTGGACTTAATTAAATTCCAAATTAATCTAAGGGTAGCTTTGACAAGGTAACCGCAAACGAGAAGTTTTCAATATAAAATTTAAATGGGTTTCAAATGATGTTCACAAGGTTTTACCAGTAATAACTCGATTCGGTCGTAATGTTTGGGCGGGTTTGGGTTGTTACTGAGAGTGGTATCGAGCCAGTTCAAAGCTCTGTGTGGGGGCCCAAGGCCCAAAAATGTTTTTGGTAGGCCTTATGGTATGATTTCTGGGTTTAACAAAGCATGGCCCGAGTCTCCGGCAGACCGATCCGCCTGTAAGTACATCTAAACCTTTGTGTGAAATATATTCTACGTAGAAGGGTAGGAAGCATGGAGCGTAGATAGACTTATAGGACTTGGACCCTAGGGTTAGATTACTCAAACACAACGAAGCATAAGACTTAAAGAACTAAACCAACCTATGACTTAGTCAACGAGCTAGGTGTGGTAACCCCCATGACGCATGTCTAGGATTGGATCAGGAAGAGCTTGGTATTTAAGCGGTCCCTCGTGACTCACCTCCTCTTCGCAGTATCCTACCAGTGCGTAGCTTCCGGCTCACCCTAACTCGTAAGGCTCGGTGGTGTGGTAACCTCAATGCGCGCATGTCTAGAAAGGTTCAAAGGAGAGCTTGGTATTTAAGCGGTCCGCGTGACCCACCTCCTCTTCACTTGAATTCCCGCACAGTGCGTAGCTTTGGTTCACCCCACGACCAGGAGGGCTCTCGGTCATAGGCTAAACACAATGATTAAAACCCGAAAAGGGAATCAGCCATGTTTTCGAAAAAGAAGGAAACAACAAGCCCTAATGTTTTCAAAACTTGTCCAATAACCCTCTTAAACCCTAGAACACTTAGTATACAATGTTTTTCTCGGAAAACTTGATTTGTGAAAATTACAGAAATACCCTTAGGAGTAAAATTACCAAAATGCCCCTGACCCATAAAATATTAATTCGACGGTTTTGCTTAAAAATTTCAACTATTTTGCAAATATCAAGTAGCTTAGCTTTGGAAATCATCAGTAAGATATTTTGGTCCTGGAAAATTACGAAAATACCCCTGTAGGAAAAAGACGAAAATACCCCTGGGCTAGAAATGGGCAGAAATGTCCAATGCGTGAATAGGTATGGAAAGTATTAAGGAATGGATGCATGGACTCCCTTGTGTGAACTAGGATAGGAAATGAAACATTGTTTGCTCGAAAGAATCTACGATTAAACCTCGTCCATAAAACTTCTTCATGAGTAATAAAGTGAAACAAATGCTAACGCATAAAATTTTTCTTAATCGATTAAAAGCGCGGTAGATAGAATGAGTTCTAGAGGGCGTGGACGCCGTGGACGTGGTAGGGGTAGGATGACGGTGTCCGAACCCGTCCAGTCGAGACAAGGTTCGAAAATGAGGTACCATCGCCACCACCACCTCCTACTTTAGAGCCGAGGAGCCGGAGCGCACCGGTGGCGACCCAGATCGCAAGTCGTGGTTGCAGTCTTGGAGATGGTGGTCGGGGTGGTGGAAATGTTGGAGCTCGGAAATTGTCCCCGAGCGACTCGATCTAACGGAGCGGAGGTATTCCGAGGTGTGTCGAGTGGCACCCGCAAGGTGCCGAACATCTGCTAGAGTCAATCAGAAAGGATCATGGATGACCTTGACCGATCAAGAAGAGAAGCCGAAAGGCGCGTGCGGTCGCTTCTAAAGGATGAAGCGATCAGTGGTGGCTTACGGTTCGAGATGGGGCTACACCGATGATTTGACTTGGGAGTATTTCGTAACCGCCATCGAAAAAGTATGTGGGCACTAGCTACACCGACGTGCAGAGAAAGGCTTTTCTCGGGATTAGTTCAAGGAACTAAGTCCGTGGTCGGAATATGAGGCGGAATTTTTAAGGCTAAGTAGGTATGCGAGAGGCATCGTGGCTCGAACATGAGCGCTGTGTCCGCTTTGAGGATGGACTCAGAGATGATTTAAGGTTGTTTGATTGCCCCACAAAGCAGTTCGTGAGTTCTCATCCCTAGTGGAGAAGGCTAAGGTAGCCGAGGGAATCAAGGAGACCGTGGAGGGTAATTATAGTAAGAACAATCGTAAGAGAAGTTTTGGGTCAATTTGGATCAAGCGGTAGTACTCGAAAAAGGCTAGGCCAAGTGGGCCCAATCAGGTAAACAAGGCCCACAATCGCTAATCAGAGGCCGACTCGGCTGCAATCGCTGTGGGAAGACCCATTGGGGAGGTTGTTGGGCGGTGATAAAGGATGCTTTGAGTGTGGGTCTTGGAGCATCGCGTCGAGATTGTCCCCAAAAGCTAGCTAAGAAGCGGCCAGTAAGGGCGTAACTGCACAAGATAGAAATGTAGGACCACAGAGAGGGTCGTGGTAATGGTAGAGGGAACAACGGTCCCAACCGAGGTCGTGGAACTCAAGGCAGAGGTTCAGTAAACACGCAGGCTAGGCAGCTGGTTTGGTTTACGCAGACAAGGTGTCGCGAGGAAGGTGACGCACCGGATGTCATAACCGTGACGCTTTCTAATTTTTGGTTTTCCTTATGTTGCATTGATTGATGTGGGCTCGACGCACTCGCACATTGCTAGTAGTGTGGTAGGAACTATGGACCTAGACTCAAATCGCTTCTAGGGAGATGGCATAGTTAGCCCCTTAGGTCACTCCGTAGTCGTGAGATAAACTCTATAGAGGCGCACTTCTAGAACTTCAAGGGGTAGTATTTGTAGCCGATCTAATGGAACTACCGTTTGGGAGTTCGATTTGATCCTCGGTATGGATTGGTTGGTTAAGTACCAAGCAAGGTTGGATCACTTGGGTCAAGCGCATGGTTCTAAGACAACGGAAGGTGATGAAGTGGTTATGATAGGAGATAGGAGAAATTATCTATCCAACGTAGTGACCGCCTTAAAGGTGAAAAGATGGTCAAGAAGGGTTGTGAGGCGATTTGGTTCAAATCTATGCTTTGGAAGCTAAGGAGTTGGAAGTTGAAAAGGTCCGAACGGTTGGGGAATTTGTCGATGTGTTCCCAGAAGAACTTCCGGTTTGCCTCGGATCGGAAGTCGAGTCGGTATAGACTTGCTACCTGAACGGCACTCGTGTCCATAGCACCATACCGAATGGCACCAAAGGAATTGGTGGAGCTAAAGGCTCAAATTCAGAGCTCTTGGATAGGGGTTTATACGACCAAGTATATCTCCGTGGGAGCGCTGTGTTGTTTGTCAAGAAGAAGGACGGTTCTATGCGGATGTGCATCGACTCACCGCCGATTAAATAAGTTGACGATCAAGAACAAGTATCCGTTGCCTCGGATTGACGACTTGTTCGATCAATCAAGGGTGCCTCGGTGTTCTCGAAGATAGACCTTAGGTCGTTATCATCAACTTAAGGTAAAGGAGGGTGATGTTCACAAAACGGCATTTCGAACTCGGTATGGGCATTTTGAGTTCTTGGTAATGCCATTTGGGTTGACTAATGCGCTTGGCGCATTCATGGACTTGATGAACGAGTATTCCAAAGAAGATTTGGACCAGATTCGTCGTGGTGTTCATAGACGACATATTGGTTTATTCAAGGACGTAAGAGGAGCATGACAAGCATCTACGAGATAGTTCGCAAGTATTGAGGAGAAGTAGGTTGTATGCCAAATTCAAGTAAGTGTGAATTTTGGTGAAGGAGGTGGCTTTCTTAGGTCATGTAGTGTCAGGTGAAGGAATTAGAGTAGACCCCCGCAAGATTGAGGCAAAGATTGGAGTGGAAACCGCCTGGGACGGTGGGTGAAATACGAAGTTTTCTGGTTTAGCAGGATACTATCGGAGATTCGTGGAAGGATTCTCTCTAATAGCAGCGCCGTTGACTAAGTTGCTAAGGAAGGGTGTCCCATTTGTATGGACGGAAAAGCAAGAAGAAAGCTTTGATAAGTTAAGGAAGATTTTGCGGAAGCTCGGTTTTTGGTACACACTGAAGCAGAAAGTTATTCACATTTATTGTGATGCATCTCACACCGGCTTGGGATGTGTGTTGATGCAGGATGGGAAGGTAGTAGCCTATGCATCCCGTCAATTAAGATCGCATGAGGTTAACTACCCAACTCACGACTTAGAGTTAGCAGCGGTCGTCTTCGCTCAAGATATGGAGACATTACCGTATGGAGAGAAGTCGATGGTCTACACGGATCACAAAAGCTTGAGGTATCTTTCGACTCGAAGGATCTCGAATCGAGGCAGCGTCGATGGATTGAACTACTAAAGGACTACGATCGTTCAATCGAATACCATCCGGTAAGGCTAATGGTAGCCGACGCATTGAGCCGGAAGGTGGTGACGGACTTGAGAGCAATGTTCGCTCGGTTAAGTCTCACGTATGATGATGGAAGTCTTTTGGCGTAACTTCAAGTTAAGCCGACTTGGATGGAGGAGATTAAAGAAAAGGTTAATAGATGAAGGCTTGAGTTCTAGGAGGGTACAAGTTCAAGACGGTGGTTTGGAAGGGTATACTGTCTAGTGAAGGAGCGCTTTGCTTTCAGGACGAGTCTGTGATGCCAAAGGATCCAGATTTAAGGCGAAAATTCTCCAAGATGCACATAGCAGACCCATACGCTATGCACCACGGAGGAAGCAAAATGTATGGAGATTTGCGGAAAGCAGATTTTGGTGGCGGGGTTGAAGCGTGAGATAACGGAGTTTGTAGGAAAGTGTCCGACGTGTCGCCAGTGAGTTAAGGCTGAACATCACCACCATCGGGACTACTTCAACCGATAAGGATTCCTCAATGGAAATGGGAGAGGATCACCATGGATTTTGTTAGTGGGCTACCCCTTACGCCCACTAAGAAGGATGCGATTTGGGTAATTGTGGATCGCCTAACTAAGTCAAACTCACTTCATGCCGGTGAGAATGGATTACTCTCTCGAAGCTAGCAAAGTCGTATGTGGGTGAAATAGTAAGGTTGCATGGCGTGCAAATGTCGATTATCTCGGATAGGGATCCCAGATTCACGTCAAGGTTTTGGAAAGCGTTGCATCAAGCTTTGGGTACACTACGGTTAGATTTCAAGCGGCTTTCCATCCATGATCGACTGACAGACGGAAGGGTGATACTGATTTTAGAAGACATGTTAAGGGTCATGGTCTTGGATTTTAGTGGTAGTTGGGAGGAGTACCTACCATTAGCGGAATTCGCTTATAACAATAGTTATCAAGCGAGTATTCAAATGGCTCCATACGAGGCCCTATATGGACGAAAGTGCCGTACTCCTACATGTTGGACGGAGTTGGGAGAACGACAAGTTATGGGTCCAGAATCGTAACCGAGACGGAAGACAAAGTCAAGGTGATTCGGTCTCGTCTCAAGGAAGCATCGGATAGGCGTAAGTCTTATGCCGATCTCAAACGCAAGGAAATGGAGTATCTTTGTGGGAGACAAGGTCTTTCTGAAAGTGTCGCCTTGGAAAAAGGTGTTGAGATTTGGACGGAAAGGGGAAGTTAAGCCCAAGGTTTATTGGGCCATATAATCGCTGTGTAAGCGAATAGGACCGATGGCTTATCACCTAGAGTTGCGGGCGAATCGAGTCGATTCATGACGTCTTTCACGTGTCATCTTTGAGGCGGTATCGGTCGAGATCCTTCGCACGTTGTGCGATGAGCGTAAATCAAGTGAATCCGCATTTATCTTTTGAAGAGGAGCGATCAGATCTTAGACCGAGATGAGAAAGTTCTACGTAGGAAGTCGAGTGCCCTTGGTGAAGGTGCTTTGTGGCGGAACCATGGTATAGAGGAAGCTACGTGGGAACCCGAGGATGTAATGAGGCAAACAATACCCCCACCTTTTCTAGTTAAGGAATTTCGAGGACGAAATTTATTTTAAGGGGTAGAATCTGTAACATCCCAAAAGCGGGGTTATTTGAAATTTCATTATTTTCTTATGTATGAACTCCATGGAATATTACTTATGGAATAAGAGAGTTTAAATTAAGGCCTTGAGTTGTCTCATTTTGGTAGAAAATTTTAGTTCTTAACTTTTAAAAAGAATGGAGCCTTGGTAGGTGGTGTTATAAGAATAAATGTGGGTATTTTTAACACAAAATAGGCCTTGGATAAGTGGCAAAAAGAAGCCCACTTAAGAGCTACATGTGACGCCACCAAGGAGCAAGGGAGAGCTTGTGTTCGAGTCACGGAAATCCCCTTTTTGTTTTTGTTTTATTTGGACGGCACAAGGAGAGTTTTTCTCCCTTCAAACTCTTTTTTTTAGGTGTAATTATCAAAGGATAATTTAAGCATTTTAATTAGTTTTAATTTGCTTAAACCTTTTTGATAATATAAGAGATATGATAATTGCATCAAGGATATTTTTATTTTAAAGGGATTATTAGGTGATTAATTCAAAATTATTTGAATTAAATTAAATGGGTGGCTTGGAGCAAAAATAGGTGATGGCCGAAAGTGGGGCTCCTTGGTAAAGAGGAGTTGGCTAGGAGTTGGACTCCTTGTTGCCAAGGTTGGACGGCAAGCTTGAAAGGGGGGGGCCGAATCCTATATAAAGCACATACCTAGCACCCTATTTTCGTTTTGCTCAACCTTACACAAAGCCGAATGCCTTGGTGACTTACTTCATAAAATTTCGGCAAGCCTACATCCCATCTTTTACTATTCTCTTTCAAGTTCTCTCAAGCCGAAAATCCTATTAACATTCACTCTCCCATTCTTCTGATCTTTAGCCGAAACTCTACCTCCTCTTCCCTACTTCCTCTTTGGCATTGAGGCTTTTGGATTCCTCTCGATTGTGAAGGTGAGTTTGGCGAATACTTATGGTTTCTCTTCTCTATATCCTGTCGATTTCTATAAAGGAAGTGCCGATTTCGGCAATGGTTATAAGGCCTTTAAATAAGTGGTAACCGATTTCCTCTAGGTGCTCGAGGGCGTAAAGCGAGTCAACTCAAAGCCGATCTCTAGAATTCGATCTTTGGGTAAGTATAGGTAAGGCTTATATTGGTGTTTAAAAGTCAAGGTTTGTGGTTATTAGTGTTATTAATTAACCAAGGTTGTAAACCGATTCGCAAATCGGACGCTAAGGCTAGTACTCGAGGCGATTGGGTAAGGATTGGGTACAAAGTATGACCCTTTAAATTGTTTGGTTTGGCGAATGGGCCATATCACTAACCTTGAGAGTTGGCCAATATAGGGGCAAAGACTTGAGTGTGGCCGACTTCTCTTCTCTGGATTTAGACTCCTTTGTTGGTGTGGTGTGTACATACACACCATTTAACTTATTAAATTGTGCTAAGTAATGTGATTGCTAACTTGATGTATGTAGCAATGGCTTGAATACCATAACGGTATATGGGGTAACCAGTGTAAGTACTGTGCATATGATTGCTATTTTATGCTTTTGGGAAGCATGTTTGTGATAGTACATATGATAAATCTATATGTATTTATTGACTATGTGGGTTGATTGAGTGAGGGGCGGTGTATTACGTCTTTGTGAGCACGGTGCTTTGGTAGCTAATCGTGACTAGATGTCACCAGAGGTTTGGTACCTCCGGAGGTTTGGTACCTCATAGCGACTTGTCCCTGTGGTTAACACCACCGCGGTTGGCCCCACTTGAGATATGGGATCGTCACGCGGTGATTTGGTATCACACGATGGGTTGGCCCCATCACCCGATTTGTGTCTTCGGACACCGGTGCTTTGGTAGCACATTGTGACTATATGTCACCGGTGGTTTGGCACCACCGGTGTTTTGGTAACACATCGTGACTACGGTCACCAAAGTGGTTTGGTACCACGGGGGGTAGACAAAGGTGTTTGGTTGGCTAGGTTGGGTACATGATACTTTGCTTAATTAATTTGTTATATGTTGTGTATGAAATGTTGTATTAACCGGGGAAGGGTTACATATTTGAGTCTTGGTGACTCACCTTCTCCTTTAACATTTTTTCAGTGACTCGTAGATGGCGGTTGAGGAATTGGTGGGACTCGAGGAGGCCATGCAAAGGATTTTAATTTCTGACGTAACTTTAATTTTGTTTAATTTTATTTTGGGTTGTAATAAGGCCTCCATAAACTATAGTTTGCGTTTTATTTTTTTATGTTGGTTAATTACTCAAGACTATATCATTAAATTGAATTAAATCACATGTTTTCTCAAGTTAACACGAAAAAGTTTAATCGTGTTGTCGGGTACACTTGGAACCAGTATAATAATTGGACTTAATTAAATTCCAAATTAATCTAAGGGTAGCTTTGACAAGGTAACATAAGCGAGAAGTTTTCAATATAAAATTTAAATGGGTTTGAAATGATGTTCACAAGGTTTTACTTCGTAATAACTTCAGATTCTATTCGTAATGTTTGGGTCGGGTTTGGGTTGTTCTGTGAGAATCCTACAGTGCGTAGCTACGGTTCACCTTAACCAAGAGGACTTGTTCATAGGCTAAACCAATCATTAAAACCCGAAAGGGATTAACCTTCTTTGTTTTCAAACCTTTAGTTTTAAAATTTTCAATTTGCCCCTTTGGTTTGTAAATCCTAAATCTGATATTGAAAGACGTTTTCTCGATTTACAAAATTACAAAAATACCCCTACATTGCAAAATTTCCGTATTACCCTCAACTTTTGATAAAATGATTTTTTTTTATTTCACAAGACACCAAAATCTCAGAATTTCAAATATTAAGATACTCTGGTTTATGGAAGTTTACGAAAATACCCCTGGTTGATAAAATTACCAAAATGCCATTGGTTTCTAAATTTTTAGATTTCTCTCGACTTTTACTAAAATATTCCTATTTTATTAAATATCAGAAAATTATATTTTGAGAAATGTTGTGATATTCTGATTTGGAGAATTTACGAAAATGCCCATGATTTCCAAAATTACAAAAATAACCCTGATTTCTGAAATTTGTACGATACCTCTGGTTTGAAAAACAAAATTTTCAAGATGACCCCTGTGATTTTGTAAATTTTGAAATATCTTTAAGTTGGAAAACTATTTTTCAAAATTGACCCTGAGTTATTACCGAAATACCCTTTAGGAAAAATGACGAAATTACCCCTAGGTTGGGAATGAAACTTGATTGCTCGAAAGAACTACTCTTGGAAACTTCATTGCATAAAATTGCTCGTGGATAAAACAGTGAAACAAGAATTTCTGATGCATAAAACTTTTTAAACAGACTAAATCGAGGCGCTAGATATGAGTTCTAGGGGGCGTGGTCGCAATACTCGTGGACGTGGTAGAGGTAGGATGTCGATTGTCCGAACCGGTTGGGTCTCGCCATGGGTCGAGAGCGATAGCCGCCACCGGTGTTGAGGTGGAGCAGCAGGATCGATGGAGGAGACGATGCGATGATCGCGCGAGCTGGCGCCGCGGGTGCTTGAGCGAGTGGCGAGGAGCCAATGTGGGCAATAGGACTCGGAAGTCGGTGCCGAAAGGCTTAGGCGAATGGAGCCGAGGTCTTCGTGAGGAGTGTGCGGGGTAGCTCGAACGTGGCGCAGTGCGGCTTGAGGCGGTGGAAAGGATTATGGACAACTTAGACTTAAGCTGCCGAGGAGAAGCTTAAGGGTGTTGTTTCGTTCTTTGCGAGATGAGGCCTACCGGTGGTGGCTCACGGTTAGGAAAGTGCACTGCGGATCGAGTGGTAGGGCTACTTTAAGATCAAGTTCGAAGGGAAGTATGTCGGAGCGAGCTATGTGGATGCTCTCGAGGAAGGCGTTCTCGATCCGGTGTAAGGTAGCAAGTCAATAGCGAGTACGGCCGAGTTTAGCGTTTGAGCCGGTATGCTCGGGGCATCGTGGCATCGTGGCAACCGATTATGAGAGATGCGTTAGATTTGAAGATGGGCTACGGGATGAGTGCGGGTTTTGATTGCACCAACGACGAAAGAGACTTCGCCGTTTTAGTGGAGAAAGCTCGGATAGCTGAGGAGGTCAAGAAGGCTGAGAGGCAGAACAGAGAAAGAAACCGTGATAAGAGGAGCTTGGGATCGTTAGAATCGTTTGAGAGGTTTCAGAAAAGATCGAGAGTCGACACTCCTGTTCATATTGCTAAGCCGACCCACGGAAATCCGGATAAATGCGTGTGCTCAATGTGGAAGGTACCATGTTGGCGAGTGCTGGAATCGTGTTCGAGAATGTTTTAGATGCATGTCCAAGACTCATCTGGTTAAGGATTGTCCCCAGGACCCGAACAGGGCTCAGTCAGTGGGTCAAGGTTATGTGCAACCAGGCAGAAGTGGTCAGCAAGCGACAAGAGGTCGTGGTCTGAACCATAGAGGGAATGGTTCCGGCCAAGGTCGTGGGCGATGAGACCGCGGTAATGGTAGCACCGAGGCACGCGGCGACCGGGTTTGGTTTATGCGATCCGTCGGAGGGAGGATAAGGATGTGCCTGATGTGTCAGCTGGTAAGTTCCTTATGTCAGGAATATTCTTTGTTGTTTTGTTCGTTTTGGTGATTGTTTGTTTTGTTGCTCGCAAAGCATGTGGAATTTTGAGTATGAACTTAGAATCTGTGCCTAGAAGCATGTTAGCTCTTTAAGATCAGAGTGCGCAGCCATAGCGTAGTGGGAGGAGTTGGACTGTAGTTTAGACAAGTAATTTCGAGGACGAAATTATTTTAAGGAGGGTAGAATTGTAACACCCTGGTTCTAGGGGTTAGGCTTTTGGTGCTTAGCTCGGGTGTTGGCACACTTCAGTGTGTGGATGGGTGAGTTTTAGGGGTCCTGAGAACCCTAGATGGTGGTGGAATGCCTTAGTAAATTTTTAGCTTTTAGTGGTTAAAAGGGGAGCTTGGCAAAGTTGGGTCTTAAGAGGAATTTTGGTGAAGGTAAGACACAAGAATTGGCCTTGATAGAGTGGCAAGGAGGCGCCATGAAGGCATGGAGAAGTGACGCCTCAAGGGTGCTAAGGGTCTCGAGTTCGAGCGGCTTGGGCAGCTTTTTGGTTTGTTTTTGCGCCAGAGCAAGGGGAAGAGTTGGTTTCGGTTTTGGAATCTTAAAAGAAGGATTTGACTTGTTCAAATCATTTTAAATGGATGGCTAGGAGGAGAGATGAGGGGATTAAGTTTGAATTAGTTTGAAAGATGGGTGTAGAGTGATTTTAGGAAGGAATCAAGGGATTGGGTGAGTGGCAAAGGTGTTGGACGGCTAGGGGTTCTTTTGTTGACTTTTTCAACCATGAAGGTTAAAGGGATGGCCGAATGCTATATAAGGGTGTGAGCTTCCTTCTTGCCGAATTTTAGCTCCCTCTTCTAAAGCCTACACGCTTTTTCTTCTCACACTCTAAAAATTCACCTTGGCGAAACTTCAAGCCCCCTTTCCTCCCATTCTCTTCTTCATTTTCTTTGTTCCTAAACCGAAATCCCTCTCCTTTCCTTGTGACCGTTTGAAACCCAACAACATCCCATTTGTTTCTTCAAAGCCGAATAGTCTCTCTCGCCGAATCTCCTTGTGCCGATTTTGGTAGTGTGGTAAGGTCTCTTTGATTTAATCTTTTATTCTTGTTTGGCCAACCAAACCTTGAAGTTTAACCTTGTATTTTTGTGTATGACCAAATCCATTCAAGGCCTTGGATCCGTGACTCGTCTTGGAAGCCGGTGGTAGGGAGTTAGGTGAGGGTCTTGAGGTTTTAAGGTGAGCATAGGTCATGACATTCGGCCTAGGGCCATGTTATGTATTTTTGGGTGGTGACCGATTCTATGGTGGGTTGTGTAGGGTGTGGCGGAAGAGTTTTAGTCAAGTAGCATTTCGGGATTTGATCGTTTGTGTTAATAAGGTGAGTAATCATCGCACTATTTCTCGGTTTGCTTGCTAATTATTAAACATATGTATTATGTGTGGAAGCAGATTATAATGGCTTAAGTGATGAGAAGCTGGTGATGGTAAGATTATTTGTGATGTATTTATGTATGTATATATATATTTATATTCTTATGTGATATGATGACTTAACATGTAGCATCTACATATTTGCATGAGGTGGGGCTTGATTCGATGAAGGAGGAAGTGTACACAAGGTGTACGTGGTCTAATGATAGCTCAGGCTACATTAGCGCTTGATGGTTAGCCGTGCTACCTCAAGGGAGATGTTGGCTAGGTGCCCATCTCGGCGGTTGATGGCTATGTGCATCACCGTGAGACGAGATATTGAGGTTGAGATCATTTTGGTTGATCGGTGGCTCAGCCACGGCCTTGTGCGAGAGTTGCCAAGGTAATGTTTTGGATCACGAGGTGATCGGTGGTGGTTTATCCACGGCCTTAGGCAGGAGTCCGCTAAGGTTGGCGACGGTTGGATAGTAGGTTGGGTTGAAGTGCATCTTTGCATGATTTGTTTTGAGGATTGTGTGGGTATGGGCCAAGCCCATACGTGTGGGAAATTTGTGTTGTGGTTATGCATTGAGTCCGTGGACTCACCCAATTATTTTCCTAACATTTCGTGTGATTCATGAGATGGACCGGGATCGGAGAGGATACATGGTGGCCCATGCCGAAGGAGATGTTTTTGGCTATATTAAATATTAAGTATTTCATTCAAATAATGGTTGTAATAAGGATTTATTTTATTATTTTGGTATCATTTTATTATTAACTCTATTATGGTTTGTTTAAATTGAAACACTATGTGAAGATGGTTATATTTTTATAACTTACTTATTCAAATATGGAATTATTAAACATGTGGCTATAATTTCAAAAGAACATGGTTTCCGAGAGCAAATAAATTTTTACTATTTTATTCTAAGTCTAAAATATTTTCACTAACATAACCAGATTCGGTCATAGTGAATGGGCCGGGTTTGGGGATGTTACAGCGGTCCTTGACCACCCCACGAGAAATTGGGATGGTACCTCCAACCTGCATTATATGTGTTACTATAAAGATTATTTTGAGGTCTAGAATAGTTACCCATATAGTTGACTTGTTCGTTCTCTGTGCTAGGGTTGTAGGGTAGATATTCTATGTTGTTCAACCCTCCTCCATTTGTATCGTACTGTATTACCGGATGTGCCTGCGTAGAACCATACCAAATATCAAATTTTTTATTTAAAAGCTCTACCTAGTTAGATAACATGGTGACCGTGTCAAGGTTGAAAACACCGGCTGCTTTATTAGGCATTGTCCTCATGTCTTGCCATTGATAATTATTCAGTGACATCTCTTCGGTTTCTGCGAGTGGTATGTTTTATTTCACTATCAAAAATCAAGGGTCCTGACGGGTTTCTTCTAGTCTTAAACTAGAGGTACCTGCTAGAAAGAAAAATAAAATTTAGCAAAGTTAAAATAAAAATAAAATAAAAGTAAATTGCAAAAATAAAAATAAAAAATGGCTAAAGTAATAAAAATTGAGCGTTCTTAATATTTTAGTTCCCCGACAACGGCGCCAAAAACTTGATCGTTATGTCAGAGTCTTAAAATTTATATAATGAATGATCTAGCCTAGAAACTAATCTGTGACAATGATTGAGGCAAGCGTACCTATCGAACAAAGAGTATAGTTTAGTGGCAAGACAAAATATCGAACCCAAAGGAACCAAAAGTACTAATACTAACTTTCTTTCTATTATTTAGCCTAAGAATTGAAGTGAATTATTGTTCAATATAAAATTAACTAACTACTAAGCTAAAGACGCTAAGACAAAGAGAATGAATTGGGGAAATACTTGTGGGAAAAACCAATTGATTAAGACAATATCCAAGGAGGAATCCACCTAGACTTCACTTGTTATCTAACTCTGAACCAGACGATTTATTCACTTGACTTGATCCGTAGGATTCCCTAATGTGTATTAATACCTTCGTCGAGGCTACTAATGTCTAACCCTAGGTTGATTAATTGAAATCTCTTTCTAATTAAAACCCCTAGAATTGCATTAACTCGATCTATGGACTCCCATATTAGGTTTGACCCTAATCCGGCAGATTTTCGTCACCCTATCTCTAGGCGCGCGAGCAACTCCGCTTAACTATGCTAGATCTACTCTTAGACAAGGACTTTTGCTCCACTGCCTAAGCACATCAATACTTGGATCAATATCCTGAAATATCAAAACAAGAATTAAGAACACATAATTAAGAACAAATCAAGTATTTATCATATAGTTCAGAAAACAATAACAAGATCCGTCTTAGGTTTCATCCCCCTCAGGTATCTGAGGGGTTTAGTTCATAATCATAAAAGAATACATCTCAGAAGAAAAGATAAAACAAAACATAAGAAAACCCTAAAACCCCTGAAGGAATTGAAGGAGAGATCCGCCATCTTGAGTATGATTTAGGCTTCTTGAGATGAATCAACTGGCTTTCTTCGAGTAAATCCCATGATTCTAACCTCTACGGCTTGGCTCCTTGGCCTAGCTGGATGCCCCCAAAAGGTTGGCCTTTACGGTGTTTATATAGGCTTTTGGAATGTGTTTCTTTGCCTCTAAGTACCCTAATCCAAATCAAATTCTTCTTTTCCACGGCAAGGACGCGCCCATGGCACACGCCCGTGTAAGTCGAGTTGTAGGCCGTGTTTGAGCCTGCTAAAGGGGCACGGCCTGTGGTGAAACCCCCAGGCCGTGTCGATTTCTCACTTTGGCCCATTTGGCCCGTTTTAAGCCCGTTTCTCATTCTTTTCATCCTCCTATGCTCTCCTGAGTATAAAACATGAAATTAAAGGATTAAGAGCACCAAATTCCATAATTCAAGGAATAAATCATCCAAAGGCATGCTAATTGTGGGATTAAAATATGTTACTATTACGGTTTATCAATAAGAAGTGTCAAATCTTCACTGATCACAAGAGTTTGAAGTACTTGATGGACCAAAAAGATTTGAATTTGCGACAATGCCGGTGGCTCGAATTATTGAAGGATTATGTGTTAGTAATCGATTACCATCCGGGGAAAGCGAATGTGGTTGCGGATGCCTTGAGCAGAAAATCCCTGTATGCTTTGAGAGCTATGAGTACGAGCTTAGCGTTGTCTGATGATGGTGCTATATTGGCCGAGTTGAGGGCTAGACCATTATTTATTCAGTAGATATGTGAAGCTCAAAAGAATGATAGTGAGATGCAAGTTAAGAGAGCTCAGTGCGAATTGGGGAATAACACTGATTTTTGGGTTAGTTCAGAGGATTGCTTGATGTTTCATGATAGAATTTGTGTACCAAAGGATGATGAGTTAATCCAGAAAATTTTACATGAAGCACACAGTGGTTGTTTGTCAGTACATCCAGACAGTACAAAAATGTACAATGATTTGAAGAAGTTGTATTGTTGGCCGGGTATGAAAAGAGACATCTTCGAGTTTGTTACAAAGTGTTTGATCTGTCAACAAGTGAAAGTCGAGCATCAAGTACCCTCGGGATTACTTCAGCCGAGTTTGTTACAAAGTGTGCGAATGACACGATCGTATGGTCAACGAAGGCTAAGCTGTGCGCTAGACACGGCCGTGTGATGGCCAGGTAGGCCGTGTGCAACACACGGGCTTGACCGAATTAGGCCGTGTAGGCCACACAGGCGTGTGGGTCCACACGGGCGTGTGGGTCCACACGGGCGTGTGGGTCCACACGGGCGTGTGGGAAATTGAGCCAGGCCGTGTGGTCCACACGGGCCAAGTCCAATCTGGGCGTGTGGTCCCACACGGGCAAACCACATGGGAGTGTGGGCCCATTTAGCTAAAATGTTTCCTAGGGTTGCACGGGTCGCCCAAGTCGACTGTGAACCTACTCTAGGGTCGGTAAGCGCTACTTAGACCCTAAATCATGTGACCTAAATATATAATGTATGTACTGAGCATGTTAAATTTATGTGTGTTTACTGATGTATGTATAACTGATAACTGGATTTTAGCATGTAAGCATGTAATTCTGTATGTCTACATTGAGCATGTTTAGTTGAATCTACATTGGGGTGGGATGATTGATTATTGGAGGAAGTGTACTAAAAGGCTTTCATGCCTATTATCTGGTAGCTCAGCTGCAATATTACTGATATGTGCTGCATTCGGTACGACTTGGTGTGTAGGGCTGGGTGGCTGTTTTAAACCCCATATGGTGTGTAGGGATTGTCGGAGATGGTGTGTAGAGGTTGGTGGGTAGGATACTGATTTCTGTTACTGTATGCATACTGTATCTGAGATGGGCTAAGGCTCTAATTTATATCTGAAACTATATCTAAATGGGCTAAGGCCTAAACTGTGTCTAAATCTGTAATGGGCTTAGGCCCAGACTGCATTTGACTGATAATTGTTGTTTGACTATATGCATGTCTTCTGTGGGGATTACACACCGAGTTTACGTAAGCTCACCCCTTTCTGTTTTATCTGTCCAGGTAATCCCCAGACTCAGACGGATCGGTGCGGTGGAGGACTCAACGGTGACCACATGTCTATTGAACTGCTTTAACTTCATTATGGTTTTTATTTCCTACTCTTCTTTTGGGGGTATTTTTTATGTAATTTGGGACTTTTGGTCTGTTTGCCTCTATTTTGGATTTTAATTGTTTTCATGGATTTCTAAACTGCAAAACTCAACGAAAACTCGGTTTAATTATAAACAACATTTTTCCTAAATGAGAACGGTTTATTTTAAATATCATAATTTTAAAAGCTTTCGCTACAGAATATGTTTTTAAACGAATCAAATTAACTAGAAAATACTTTTGAAATTGACGAGAGATAAATAGAAGCTAGTAAATGGAAATGATTTAAACTTGATAAATTCAATTTCAAATCCCATTCCATGTCACATCGCCAAAGATTCGGCCATAACGTTTAGGCCAAGTTTGGGGTGTTACATTTAGTGGTATCAGAGCCAGGTTTGCAAAACTCGACTGTAGATTTTAGGTTTTAAAACTTAGTTTTTAAGAACTGATTTTCAAATGATTTGAAATGATTTGACTGATAATGTGATACACCAAGTCTCCGGTGCCGATCCTATAAGTATTCTGATAAACTGTTATGATATTATAGATAGTCTGTTCTGAAAACACTCTAGTTAGTATATACTGAAAATTGTAGTGAAACTGAAACTGATAGAGACTGTACTTGCGAAAAACAAACTCTAAATTTATGATACGGCTTTATATAAAACATCTGATAATAAATACTGAAACTGTAACTGATTCATAAAATTCGTAAAACAAATAATTTTGAATAGAAATGAGCGCACAAGGTATCTGTGGACATGGTACTAGAGGCCGAGGTAGAGGCCGTAGGGGGCCTCGAGTTGAGTCTTCTTCTCTGGGTAGCATGCTGAACCTAGATACGAGTGAGACGCCGGTGTCACCTGCTACTGAGACTAGGTCTCAAGATCACATGGTTGTGGATGACGTATTGTCCCAACCTATGTTAAGGATACTAGAGAGGGTCGTTGAGCCCAACACTGGATCTGGGGGCTGAGGGTCGGTTACGGAACGATTTCGTTCCAATGGAGCTAAACTTTTTAAGGGGTTTACAGGAGTCGACCCTAATGTGGCTGAGTATTGGATGAAGGCTACTAAGAGGATAATGGATGATTTAGACTGTACCCCTGACCAGAAATTGAAGGGTGCAGTCTCGTTGCTTCACGATGAGGCCTATCAGTGGTGGCTGACCGTTAAGGAGGACACTCAGCCCAATCGTCTGTCTTGGGAGTTCTTTAAGTCTGCCTTCCAAGGGAAGTATATGGGAGCAAGTTACATCGATGCTCGTAGGCGTGAATTTCTGAACCTCACTCAAGAAGACCGATTAGTAGCCGAGTATGAGGCTAAATTTTTTAGACTGAGTCGCTATGCGTGAGATATGGTGGTGTCTGAATATGAGAGATGTGTCCGTTTTGAGGACGACCTTAGGGATAATCTTAGGGTACTGATAGCTCCGCATAGGGAGCGAGAGTTATCCGTTCTGGTAGAGAATGCGAAGATCGCAGAAGAGGTTAAGCGCGCTGAGTGCCAAAACAAATATTGTGATAGGAGTAAGAACAAGAGGGATTCGGAGCCCTCGAGTTCAGTATAGAGGCCTAAGAAAAAGGCCAGTACTGATGGGCCGGTTAGAGCTGGGCCCCTGTTGCTCCTACCAGATTGCAACCGTATGGAGATTGTGGTAGACACTATCTGGGCGAGTGTTGGAGGAGGATTGGGGCGTGTTTGAGGTGTGGGTCATTAGAGCACCGCATTCGGGAGTGTCCGCTAAGGGGCGATTAGGTGCAAGCTCTAGGTTTTGGTATTGTACAGCCACAGAGGGTAATTCAGCAGCCACCGAGGGGCCATGGTTAGGCTAGGGGTGGTAACAATATGGTCCGTGGATAAAGAGCACCAGGCAGAGGTGCTGGACAGACTGAGGCGAGGCAGCCTGTTATTGTTTATACTGCTCGTCGTCGAGAGGACAGAGATGCTCCAGATGTTATTACCGGTACGTTCTTAATTTATGATGTACCTTATTTTGCTTTGATAGAGATAGGTTCCACACATTCCTATGTAGCTAGCATTGTATCTGAAAACTTGGGGATTTTGGTTGAGAGTACTTCTAGTGAGGTGACTGTGCTGAGTCCACTGGGGCAATCGGTTCAGGTTAGCAAACTGTATAGAGATGTTTCGCTAGAGGTTCAAGGGTCGGTATTTCTGGCTAATCTGATAGAGCTTCTGTTTGGGGAGTTCGACCTAATTCTAGGTATGGACTGGTTGGTCAAGCACCGTGTCAGTCTGGACTGTGCGACCAAGAGGGTCGTCTTGAGAACTGAGGAGGATGATGAGGTAGTCATTATTGGAGAACGTCGAAATTATTTGACTAGTGTGATCTCTGCACTAGTGGATGAGAAACTGGTTCGTAAGGGATGTGAGACATTCTTGGCCTATATTAGTGTTCCTGTTTCTGGGGACTCTATTGTAAAGGATATCAGGACTGTAAGGGATTTTTCGGATGTCTTTCCTGAGGTGCTACCGGGATTGCCTCCGAATCGGGAGGTTGAGTTTGGGATCGAGCTTCTTTCGGGTACAGCTTTGGTGTCTATCGCTCCCTATCGAATGGCACCGAAAAAGCTTACAGAGCTTAAGGCTCAACTGAAGGAACTTTTGGACCATGGTTTCATCTGTCCTAGTGTGTCTCTGTGGGGAGCACTATTTCTGTTCGTCAAGAAAAAAGATGGGACCATGAGGATGTGTATAGATTATCGATAGTTGAACAAGCTGACCATTAAGAATAAGTATCCATTTTCGAGGATCGATGATTTATTTGAACAGTTTTGAGGGGCTTCTGTGTTCTCTAAGATCGATCTCCGTTCAGGGTGCCATCAGTTGAGGGTTAAGGAGATGGATGTGCATAAGACGGCATTTAAGACTCGTTATGGACATTACGAGTTCCTAGTTATGCCTTTTGGTTTGATGAATGCTCCTGCTACATTCATGGATCTGATGAACCGAGTGTTTCAGCCCTATCTTGACCAGTTCATCGTAGTTTTCATCGACGACATTTTGGTATACTCTAAGACTAAGGATGATCATGATGAACATCTTAGGGTGGTGCTTCAGACTTTGCGAGAAAAACAACTCTATGCTAAATTTAGTAAGTGTGAGTTTTGGCTTTGTGAAGTGACTTTTCTAGGGCACGTAGTGTCTGCTGAGGGGATCCGAGTCGATCCTAGGAAGATTGAGGTTGTACTGGATTGGAAACAGCCTAAGAACGTGTCTGAGATCCTAGTTTTCTGGGTCTGACGGGTTATTATCAGCGGTTTGTGAAAGGTTTCTCACTGATTGTAGCACCCTTAACTAAGCTACTACGTAAGGGTAATCCATTTGTCTGGACTGATGTGCAGCAAGTGAGCTTCGAGAAGCTCAAGACTGTTCTGACTGAGGCTTTTATTCTGATACAGCCTGAATCTGGAAAGGAGTTTGTAGTATATAGTGATGCGTCACATGTGGGTTTGGGTTGTGTTCTGATACAGGATGGTAAGGTTGTGGCATATGCGTCTCGTTAGCTCAAGATGCATAAGGCAAACTATCTGAACCATGATTAGAAATTGGCCGCCGTAGTCTTTGCTTTGAAAATCTGGAGGCACTATCTGTACGGTGAGAGGTGTATTATCTACACTGAACACAAAAGCCTCAAGTACCTCCTGACTCAGAAGGAGTTGAATCTTAGGCAGTGTAGATGGATTGAGCTGCTTAAGGATTATGACTGTACTATTGAGTACCATCCTGGCAAGCCCAATGTGGTGGCCGATGCGTTGAGCCGTATGGCGATAACTGATCTGAGAGCGATGTTAACTCGACTTAGTTTGTTCGACGACGGAAGTTTGTTGGTTGAGCTGCAGGTTAAACCAACTTGGATAGAACAGATTCGGGATAGGCAGTTAGAGGATGAATCGTTGGGTCTTCGGTTCCACCAGATTGAGAGTGGCAGCACTATAGACTTTGGGCTGAATAATGATGGGGTACTCTGCTTCCGTGGTCAGATTTGTGTACCGAATGATACTGATCTGAGGCAGTCTATTCTGAGAGAGGCGCATAGTAGCCCTTATGCTATGCTCCCGGTGGAAATAAGATGTACCGAGATCTTCGAGAACTGTACTGGTGGTCGGGATTGAAACGGGAGGATACTGATTTTGTGGCACGATGCCTGACATGCCAGCAGGTTAAGGCTGAGCATCAGTTACCTTCAGGTTTGTTGCAGCCGGTTAGATTCCGCTATGGAAGTGGGAGCGAGTAACGATGGACTTCGTTAGTGGGTTGCCTCTAACACCCACAAAGAAGGATTTTGTTTGGGTCATCGTGGATCGATTGACCAAGTCTGTGCACTTCATTCCGGTTAGAACCGGCTATTCTCTTAAGAAGTTGACGAAGCTTTACATTTCTGAGATAGTGAGACTGCACGGGGTTCCAGTGTCGATTATTTCTGACAGAGATCCTCGCTTCACGTCTCGGTTTTGGAAAAAGTTACAAGTGGCTCTAGGATCAAGATTGGATTTCAGTACTGCATTCCATCCTCAGACCAATGGTCAATCTCAGAGGGTGATTTAGATACTAGAGGATATGTTGAGGAGTTGTGTTATCGATTTTTGAGGTAGTTGGGAAGATTATTTGCCGTTAGTCGAGTTCACCTACAATAACAGTTTCCAGTCGAGCATTAAGATGGGACCTTAGAGGCTCTATATGGTCGTAAGTGTCGTACTCCTTTGTGTTGGACTGAGTTGGGCGAACGTCGAGTTTTGGGTCCTGAGTTGGTTTCTGAGACTAAGGATAAGGTTCGACTGATTCGGGATCGTCTGAAGGCGGCTTCTGATAGACAGAAGTCTTATGCGGATTTGAAGAGGCGTGATATTAATTATTCTGTGGGGGACTTCATTTTTCTCAAGGTTTCCCCATGGAAGAAAGTTTTGAGATTCGGTCGCAAGGGCAAGTTGAGCCCTAGGTTCATCGGGCCATATCGAATTCTGAAACGTGTAGGGCCAGTCGCTTATCAGTTAGAGCTACCTCCAGAGTTGGACCGCATCCATGATGTCTTTCACGTCTCGATGTTGAGGCGGTATCAGTCTTATCCTTCTCATGTTTTCTCGGCTGAGGAGATCAAGGTTAGGTCGGACTTGACTTTTGAGGAAGAGCTGGATCAGATTCTGGATCGCGATGTTAAAGTTCTAAGGAAGAAGTCCATTCCACTGGTAAAGGTTCTGTGGTGAAATCATAGCACTGAGGAGGCCGCGTGGGAACCCGAGGAATCAATGTGTCAGCAGTATCATCATCTATTCTGATCAGGTAAATTTCGAGGCCGAATTTTTCTTTTAGGGGGTAGAGTTGTAACACCCAAAAAATTTTATTTTTGGCTTTTGTAAATTTGACACAGTTATCAGTCTACTTCAGTGGTTAATTGTTCTGGGTGTGTGTGTGAGGTCCCAAGTTCAAGCCTTGTCTTTGGCAAGTTTTGGAATTTTTCTGATTTAAGCCTTGCCCTTGCCCAGTAGGTTTAAGGCTAATTGTTGGTAAAATCATAACAGAATGGGCCTGCTGGTCCGATGGTAAGGGAATACGTGTGTTGTGTGGAGGTCTTGTGTTCAAATCCCTGGGAGAGCGTGGGAGTCTATTTTATCTCGTTTGACCGAGAGAGTTTCAGTCAAATAGGAAATCTGAGGAAGTTAGGTGTTAGTAGGAGGAAAGTTAGGGATAAGCTATCATATCCATTTTATTTTTGCTTTTATCCCCTTAAAACCTTTTCTTTAGTTTTCTTTTGACGTTCTTTTCCCTTTTGGCTAAATTTTGGCTTCTTCATCTTTTATTTTCAATACGCTCGTCACTCTTAGTTTCACGATTACATCTTTGGTATTTTATGGCTCTTCGCTTGGTTTTGGCAAGTGATGTCTAGGTACTGTTAATTATTTAAGTTTTTCTTTTCGGATGGTGGAGTTCTTGTTAATGGGGGATTTCGGCAGTATAGTAATTCGTTAGAACGTCTTGCGCAGGAATTGAAGAGGAATCCTTCGTTACTACTCTAACGGCTTAGAGCGAGATAACGGTGGTTGTCGTTGGTGGTGAAGGTAATTTTGTGTCGACTTCTTGTTATCGAATTCGTTAATTAGTTCACTAAATTGTTGTGGGGTTATCTGTTTTTAGGTTTCTAGAGGCTCGGGGGTGTTTTCGCATCGAAACAATACCAGGTGTGTACCCAAAAACGCAGAAAACGGGATTCAACGAAAGCTAAAATTGTAAATTGTCGACGCCACAAAGGCGTGTGGTCGCCTGTGTGGTAGGACGTGTGTGAATGACAAGGTCATGTGGTCGACGAAGGCCAGGCTATGTGCTAGACACAGCCGTGTGATGGCCAGATAGGCCGTGTGCAACACACGGGCTTGACCGAATTGGGCCGTGTGAGCCACACGGGCGTGTGGGAAATTGGGCCAGACCGTGTGATCCACACGGGCCAATGCCAATCTGGGCGTGTGGGCCCACACCGGCAAACCACATGGGAGTGTGGGCCTATTTAGCTAAAATGTTTCCTAGGGTTGCACGGGTCGCCCAAGTCGACTGTGAACCTACTGTAGGGTCGGTAAGCGCTACTTAGACCCTAAATCGTGTGACCTGAATATATAATGTATGTACTGAGCATGTTAAATTTATGCGTGTTTACTGATCCGTATGTATGACTGATAACTGGATTTTAGCATGTAAGCATGTAATTTTGTATGTCTGCATTGAGCATGTTTAGTTACATCTGCATTGGGGTGGGATGATTGATTATTGGAGGAAGTGTACTGAAAGGCTTTCATGCCTATTATCTGGTAGCTCAGCTGCAATATTACTGATATGTGTCGCATTCGGTTCGACTTGGTGTGTAGGGCTGGGTGGCTGTTTTAAACCCCACATGGTGTGTAGGGATGATCGGAGATGGTGTGTAGAGGTTGGTGGGTAGGATACTGATTTCTGTTACTGTATGCATACTGTATCTGAGATGGACTAAGGCTCTAATTTATATCTAAAACTGTATTTGAATGGGCTAAGGCCTAAACTGTGTCTGAATCTGTAATGGGCTTAGGCCCAGACTGCATTTGACTTATAACTGTTGTTTGACTATATGCATGTCTTCTATGGGGATTACACACAGAGTTTACCTAAACTCACCCCTCTATGTTTTATCTGTACAGGTAATCCCCAGACTTAGATGGATCAGTGCGGCGGAGGACTCAACGGTGACCACATGTCTATTGAACTGCTTTAACTTCATTATGGTTTTTATTTCCTACTCTTCTTTTGGGGGTATTTTTATGAAATTTGGGACTTTTGGTCTGTTTGCCTCTATTTTGGGTTTTAACTATTTTCATGGATTTCTAAACTGCAAAACTCAACGAAAACTCGGTTTAATTATAAACAACGTTTTTCCTAAACGCGAATGGTTTTTTTAAATAACACGGTTTTAAAAGCTTCTGCTACAGAATATGTTTTTAAACGAATCAAATTAACGAGAAAATACTTTTGAAATTGACGAGAGATAAATAGAAGCTAGTAAATGAAAACGGTTTAAACTTGATAAATTCGATTTCAAATCCCATTCCATGTCACATCGCCAGATTTGGCCATAACGCCTAGGCCGGGTTTGGGGTGTGAAAAATTTCAATTATCTCGACGACTTCGCGAGTGCCCTTTAAAAAGAAAAATATGCCTAAGCATACATCCTGAGTTTAATCGGGGGTGTTCTAATGCCTGATAAATCTCGAACTCTGGTACATTTAAGGTAGCTACTACAACTCGGCGACTTGAAAGAAGAAACGCGACTAGAATCAAATGGGGATCAACAATGTTTGCCATGTTGTATCGAGAGATGTGTCGGGCAACACAACCACAAAAAATTAAAATCGATAGTTGCATACTCCTTCTGCAGTCACGGGCAAGGTATCGACTACTATTTTTACGTCCCCAAGTCGACGCCCCTTATACGTTCCACTCGTGATAAGGTAAAATTCATTTGATAATACAGTTAGCATAATAATTTTTTTTCATTATCATATTTTTGAAATAACATATTATTTGAATAGGTGGAACAACCACACGAGTCGTGTGGGACAAGCGGACGACATCGAAGATATCCGGCTACTGGTAGATCAACAATTGAATGTCAACGTTAGTTTTTGAATTTTTGAATTATATAATATTTATATGAGGATTCGAAATTTAATATTTTATAGATAATAAAATTTATAATTTTGTACAATAATTTGAAAGCATGCCATACATCAATCAGAAAATTCAAGCCTGCATCTCGACCAAATTTTTGGCCAATCACAATATCTGGCACGTCAAGGTGCCATTGATAGTTTACGCGACGGTGATGATTGTATGATTAATTTTTAATTTTTCATAAAATAAAGGGGTGAAATACATAATTAAATAAAAGATAGAATTTAAAAAGGTAAATAAAAATCAAGTAATGAAGGTAAGGTGGGCATGGTTAGTCCTAATCAAAGTTGTTGAAGAGAGCTACCATTAGTTACATTCAATACTTAAATAGAATAAGTGATTAATTTGATCCTTTGCTTAATTCTAGATTTGGTATTACTTCTGCAAATTATATAATTATCAAACAGATAGGCAGCCTTATGATTTAGAATTAATCTCAACTAATTTTGTCAATATGATAATATAATTAAAATAATAATACAACTCGATTTATCGGTGGATAAGCCAGTCATTGGCGGTTGGAGCAACATTTGCGAGCAACTATTAGGTAAGATGCCTGAGAGGTTTTTTGCTAGCCAGATAGAGATGAAATGGTTGGAACAAAATTTCAATTATCTTGACAACTCTGGGACGGCCCTTAAAAAAGAACAATATGCCTGAGCATACATCCTGAG
Source organism: Gossypium sturtianum (assembly GCA_025698515.1). Classification (NCBI taxonomy): domain Eukaryota; kingdom Viridiplantae; phylum Streptophyta; class Magnoliopsida; order Malvales; family Malvaceae; genus Gossypium; species Gossypium sturtianum. Next base: position 127,114,338 of record CM046943.1, read on the forward strand.
GTTAATCAAGAGTGTTCTAATGCCTGATAAATCTCAAACTCTGGTACATTTAAGGTCGCTACTACAACTCGTCGACTTGAAAGAAGTGACGCGACTCAATTGGGGATCAACTATGTTTCCCACGTTGTATCGAGAGATGTGTCGGGTAACACAACCACAAAAAATTAAAATCGATAGTTGCATACTCCTTCTGCAGTCACGGGCAAGGTATCGACCACTATTTTTACGTCCCCAAGTCGACGCCCCTTATACGTTCCACTCGTGATAAGGTAAAATTCATTTGATAATACAGTTAGCATAATAATTTGTTTTTCATTATCATATTTTTGAAATAACATATTATTTGAATAGGTAGAACAATCACACGAGTCATGTGGGACTAGCGGACTACATCGAAGATATCCGGCTACTGGTAGATCAACAATTTATTGTCAACATTAGTTTTTGAATTTTTGAATTATATAATATTTGGAACACCCTAACCTGTATCCGTCACTGGAACAGGGTTACGGAGCATTACCGAAACTTTTCAGAACATTTTCAAATAAATCATGTAAATCACTACTCATTAACCAAGATCATTCATAACGCCCCTTAGATGGACCCTCGAGGCCCAATACGAGCATTAGAATCGAGTCGGGACTTAATCGGAAACACTAAGAATTTTTCATGACATTTTAAAAGTTTTTCCAAGGTGCAGGGCTCACACGCCCGTGTGGTCCAAGGGACACGCCCTTGTGACACTAGGACACACCCGTGCTGCAGGCCGTGTTTGAAATTAGGTACCTTACTGACTTATGCCACACGACCATGCCACACGCCCGTGTGCTAGGCCGTGTGGTTAATTAATTCAATTCGAATTAGGTGCAGGTTTCACACGGCCAAGACACACGCCCGTGTTCAAGGCCGTGTCTCCCACAAGGCTGAGACACACACTCGTCTCTCTGCCCGTGTGCTCAATTCTGAGCATTCTGTTTTCTCGAATTTAAGGTGCAGGGGGCACACAGCCAGGCCACACACCCATGTGGTAGGCCGTGTGTCACACACGGTCTAGACACACACCCGTGTGTGCCATTCCTAGCTTCATTTTTCACCCCAGATTACACCCATGACCTGCACTTGCATCACACATCCATATACTAACCATTTCAAGCATTCATATCAAGCAAATTCTATCATTCAACATGGCATACCTTTATATGCATACATGTTTATTATATTATCTTGGTTTAGTCCATATGTTAGACATAGTTTGACCAACTACTTAACACATATGTAACTACCATAGTATGACATTACAAATATATATCAAAACAAACCATTACTAGCCATTCCAATGGCTAGATTACAAGTATCATTTACATATACATGCCAATATGGCCAATATAACCAATACATGCCATTACAACCATAATTGATTTACCATATTGTACCGACATAGGCCGATAGATAGTGTCAGTGATCTCCGCCGAGCTTCCAATCCAATGAGCTTCTGATTTACTCTAAAACAGGGGAAAATAAAATGGGGTAACCATTTTATGCTTAGTAAGTCAGTATAACATGGTACTTAACTTACCATTCATTCTCTTTTGAGGTAACTATCTAAGGCACATTCATTCAATTTGACCTCAAGCCCTACACATTTCCTCATTGCCCTTGTTAGTCATTTATTCCAAAATTACATCAATAACATGCATGAGCTCAATAACAATCAAGTTTCCATGCACATATGCTTTCCACAACATGTATTCATTCAACATGCGTAATTCATCTCATTATTATAAGTATAATTTCATAATAGTTCACTTCGAGTTCAAATCATTTCATATCAAAACTTTACTCATATTACTCGGAATATCAAGGTCACGATTAGTACACTCAAGGTGTACAAGTCTATAATCAAGAATGCACATATAGTCATCAAATAAAGTCCAAGTACAAATAACATCATCTCATGTTTTCATATATCATTTGTCATGTATCATCCTTTTCTTGTATTTCAGACAGATGCGTATAATAACACATTTCTTATACATATCTTCTCATATCAAGATTTCTACCCATTGAATTTATCTGAAATATCGATGGTTACACAAGTAGTACACTCGAGGTGTACAAATCAGGATCCGTCAATTCATATTCAATGGTACCCATAAGGTACTATCTCATAGAGTACACTCTCGAGCCACACATGTATACAACAGGATTACCAATCCAGGCTAAATCCTTTTTATGCCATATGCTCTAAGGAGCTTGATCTGGATTACCCGTCCGGGCTAAATCCAATTCATAATATATGCTCGAGAGGACTCACATCAGGATTACCCGTCCGTGCTAAATCCTTTCTGTAATGAAGTCATTAGGATTGCTCGTTCGAGCCTAATCCATTCTATAACAAATGCAGGACCTCATTCATTTCGGCAATTACATTTATCCATCGATATTCATTTATTCAAACGGGATTTAAACATTTTTCAAACATTATCACGCATGTGATTATTTCATACATCTATACTCATCCATATAATTCAAATGATCACATTTCACATTCATTCCAAGAATAAAAGTAACATTTTCATCGCTTGACCTTTATCATCGATCGAGCATTATCCTTTAAATTAGACATTTTTAATTATCGGGCTTGATCGGATATGTAATCATTTCACATATTTATGTAATTTATACAATTCAAATAAACACAATCAATGCAAGCATTTAAGTAAACACAATTTAGTAACACGAACTTACCTCGATAAAGGTTCGTGTACGTAAAATCTACTAATTTTACATTTTCCTCTTTTCCTCGTTCTAGCTCTGAATTTGGTCTATCCGGATCTATATGAGTAAATTTAACATCAATTTATCATATTTCACATTCAAGTGGACTCAATTTTCATTATAGGCAAAATTACCATTTTGCCCCTAACTTTTCCATAAATTCCCATTTCGTCCCTAGGCTCAGGAAAATGAAACTTGTGCAAATTACTCCCTATTCCAAGCCTAACCAAAGCCTCAATACAAAATTTACAGCACATGTATTCATAAAATTTTATAATTTTTCCTTCAATTTCACAAGTTTACATTTTAGTCCCTAAATCATGTTTTCATCAAAAATCACTTTGTAAAAGTTGCTTATCTATCAACAACTTTTCATTTTCTACCATAAATTTCTAATTTTCAGCATATTCATCCATGACCCAAATTTCATACTTTGATAACTTTTCAAATTAATCCCCCAAATAGATAGTTTAGACTATCCCGATTCCAAAAATATAAAAATCATTAAAAACGGGACTTGATTTCATACCTTATTGAGCTTGAAAATTTTTCATCCTCTCTCCTAGGGTTTCCATGGAAATATTTGGGGAAGATGATATGAAATTGTTTTCTTTTTCATTTTATTTAATTATCATATAATAACTTTTCATCTTTCCAATTTAGTCCTTAGCCTTTTTTTATGGATGAGTCATACCAAAATATCTACATACTTTCTTTAATGGTCTAATTACCATATAAGGACCTCTAGTTTTGAATTCCATAGCTATTTAATCCTTATAGCTACTAGAATTCAACTTTTACATTTTATGCGATTTAGTCCTTCTCGTAATTAAGCACTAAATTGATAAAATTTTTGTATCAAATTTTTCACATGAATTTTCTAACATAATATGGTCCATATAATAAAATAAAAATAAATTATATTTTCGGCTTGGATTTGTGGTCCCGAAACTACTGTTCCAATTTCACCGAAATTTGGGCTGTTACAACACTCCCCCCTTAAGAAATTTTCGTCCTCGAAAATTTTACCAGTAAAGAGGTTCAGACATTACTCTCTCTCATAGTTTCCTCCAATTCCTGGGTAGCTCCCTCAAAATCATCTCACTGTCAGAAACTTTTACTAAGGCTACCTTTTCATTTCTTAGTTTTTCTCTTCTGGTGCCAGAATTTCAATCAATCTCTCACTGTAAGTCGAGTCAGGCTGAATTTCAATCTCTATCAAAGAGATAACAGATAATGGGTCGATCGATCGAGCATCGTCAGTAACACATATACTCATAAAAACATTATGAACTCAGTACAACTTTGAATATAATACTAATCAAGATGCGCAACAAGTATAATTCTTTTCAATGATCTCATATGACTCAGTAAGCCGCAGACTTAATTTTGCCTGAACAGCCAATCTGAATCACTTTCTTTCATGGTAAATTTTTAGAAATATTTTGTTACCATCAGAAACTCTATTTCTTTTCATTTCAGATCCACATCAGATTTCTGACGATCAAATATTGCTTTTAAACTGTTTCAGATCATTTTCATCTTTCTTTGGTCTCAAAGAATCAAACCCTCTTTGCATGTATCCTTTCTCACTGAACTCTGTCCAAGACATCGGAGTTTTACATTTGTGACCATATAAAACCCCGTACAATATAATTTTGTACTTGACTGTCAACTATTATAATAAGCAAATTCAAACCAAGGCAAATACTTTTCTCAGTTACCTTCAAATTCAAGTACACAACATCGAAGTATATCTTCCAAAATCTAAATTATATGTTCAGATTGATCAACCGTCTGAAAATGAAATACAGTACTAAAATGTAACCATATACCCAGAGTTTCTCGTAACTTGTTTCAGAATTGGAATATAAACTATAGATCTCTATCAGAAATAACAGAAGCTTGCACATTTTGTAATCTGACAATTTCAAAAATCGGTTATTCAAGCAATCTATCAAGTGAGAAACCCATTCATACCAGGATAAGATGTGCGGGCTCTGTAACATCCCAAAATTGGGCCTACTAGGATTGGGCCCAATGGGCCTTGTTTTAAAATTTTTGAACGGCATTAATACAAGTTAGACTTATTAGGTAAGTTATTTTGGAAGGTTAGAGGCTTCATGAAGTCCGGGATCAAATATTAGCTTTGGGGAAATTTTGGTTTTAGGTGAAAAAAACCACTGGAAGTTGGCGAGTAGGCCTTAAGAATAAAATGTAGAGGAAAATGACACAAGTGGAGTGTGTGGTGTAGTGGCAAAGTGACGCCACTTAAGAGACAAGGGGTGACGCCACAAGGAAGGAAGGAGGTCCAAGGTTCAAGTCTTGGCTTTTGCATTTTGGTTTTCTTTTACTTGGACCTCGGAATTTGGCTATAGATTTATATTTAGTTGCGCATGGTTTAAGACACAAGAGGAGCTTGTGGCCAAGTGGTTAACAGCGTGGATTATGTTGCAAGGAGCTGGGTTCGAATCTCATGAGAAGCAAAGGAGTATTTATTTTGCTGATCTGGACGGAAGAGTTTGATTGAATTTAAACTCTACCGACGTGAAGGATCCCACATCGAGAAAGATACAAAGAAGGAAGGTGAAGAGCTAGCTATATAAAGAGCATTCCAGAGGAGGTTGACACACCTTGGAAGGCGTTTGGGCACTGAGGAGTGGTCGGAGCGCGGATTAACACGAGTCCTATCGGGTGTGTAACTCTCTCTACTCTAGCTGTAGAGCGGCAATGCAGAAGTGCCGATCACGGCAATAGTAGCCACACGAGCGCGCGAGCGCTGCGTGTGGGGCTTCGACGCGATAGTTGAGGCCATAAGTAGTATTCTTGTGGGTTGGGGTGCTTGGGCGCGCAATGGGGGCGAAGGGGGCCCAATGGGCCCGTGGGCCCAATATAGTAAAATGTATGATGGTGTAGTATATAGTGAACTAGACTAGGTGAATCTCATAAACGTGGCTAGATTTGTGTTAGGTGGGCCACACGAGCGTGTGGGCCCAAATGGGGCAAAATTGGGCTTTAGGCCCAATAGTCCATTCGACCAGAAATGGTAGTTGGGTCGCATTCGGGGCGACATCTTTGGGCCTTTGGAAAGGCCATTCTAGGTAATGAATTACCGATATACCCTTGGTGGGTAAATTACGAAAATGCCCTTAGTGGGTAAATTACCGATATACCCTTGGTGGGTAAATTACGAAAATGCCCTTGGTAGGTAAAATTACGGTTATACCCTTAGAGGTTGATTAGGGTGATTATGTTGTTTTATGTCTATCTCGATTATGATGGTAATTCATGTTATACTTATATTTGATATATGTCTAGCATACATGACATAACGCATACACGAATTATTATGTCATATTGCATGGGTATGATGAGAGGGGGAAGATTGATATCCAGTGTCTTTGAGACACTGTGTCTTTGGGACACGGAGGTTTGGCACCTCCGGTGGTTTGGTACCTGATTGATTTTGTGACTTTGGTCACGGTGATTTGGTATCACATTTGTGTCTTTGGGACACCAGAGGTTTGGCACCTCATTGCGACTCGTCCCACGTGGTTAACACCACCGTGGGTTGGCCCCACTTTGAGATATGGGATCGTCTGCTAGTGATTTGGTATCACACGATGGGTTGGCCCCATCATCGGATTTGTGACTACGGTCACTAGTGATTTGGTATCACATTTGTGTCTTTGGGACACCAGAGGTTTGGCACCTCATTGCGACTCGTCCCTGTGGTTAACACCACCGTGGGTTGGCCCCACTTTGAGATATGGGATCGTCTGCTAGTGATTTGGTATCACACGATGGGTTGGCCCCATCATTGGATTATTCGTGACTTTGGGTCACGGTGGTTTGGCACCACACTTATGGATATCGTGACTTTGGGTCACCGGTGGTTTGGCACCACCGGTGGTTTGGTACCACACGGTAGAGAAATGAGCATTGGATGGCTAGGTTTGGGTGCATGATATGCATATTTTCATATGAAATTGTGTAAGGGCACTGTTGGATGGGGATTTACACATCGAGTCTCGATGACTCACCCCTTAGTTAAATTTTGCAGGTAATCATTAGATCGCGGATTTGGGAGCCGAGGTGGACTCGTGGAGGCCATACATATGTTCACTCGTAAATTCGTTTCTTTTATTTGGACTTATTTTTATTTGAGTTTTTGTTATGTAATAAGGCCTTGGGTATTTTATTTGGTTTCAATTTTTCAATTTGTTTATTGCTTGTTATTAAATGATCAATATGGGATTTTCCTAAAATGATAATAAACCATTTCTTATTCAAAATTACTTAAACTCGATTTCTCACCACAACTATAAAGAATATGAGATTTTTAACGAATGTACGCTTTTTAGACATTCCTTTCATGTGACATGCCGATTAAATCAGTAACGTTTAGGCGGGTTTGGGTGTTACAGCTCCATCGAACAATCGATAATTACTTAATTCAGTATCTTTCTTTTTCATGGTCGGAGAATCTCGATATAAAATCCATAGTAACTTTGTCCCATTTCCATTTGGCATTTTCACCGACTATAACCATCTTGAAAGTATCATCTCTATCTTCTTGATACATCCAACATTTAAATATAGATTTAGAAATACCACATTTCATTCCAACTACCAATAAATCTTTTTCAAATCGTTGTGCATTGTATCATTTCCCAGATAAACAGACATAGTACCTTTGTGATCATTCATGTAAAATTTTCTATAAAAGTTCCAAATTCTTGAGACCACTAACTCTATTTCGAATAACAAGCATTTATTAGTTCTACTTTGAAATTTCGAATCAAAAATTATTTCACATCGTATTCATTTAACCTACAACTCATTATCACTTTTCTGGGCTTCACTAATCTATTGTAGAAACATCGGTTTAGCTCCATACTCAGTTAATATTGAGCTATTATCAAACAATCATAATCGGTATCCATGGCTTGCAAAGTATACATAGATTTTCTACTCGTAACATCCAGAACTACCTTCGTTCTTTCCAAGTGACATGCAATTATCAAATCACAATATTTCAACCTTTCAAACCATATACGCTATTTCAGATTCAAATCTTTTAGCAACATCATATACTTCAAACTTTTATAATCGATGAATATATGACATTTTTCACCAAACAAGAAATGTTGTCAGATTTCAATACAGAAACAATGGCTGTCAATTCTAGGTCATGTATCAAGTAATTCTTTTCATGTGGTTTTTAACTGTCTGAAAGCACAGGCTATTACTTTGCCTTACTGCATCAAAACACAATCTAATCCCATTCAATAGTATATCACTATAATAACAAATTCCTTACCCAATTCAGGCTGAACCAGAATTAATACTTCGGTCAACAGAGCTTCCCAACTGGTCAAAACTTTACTGATATTTATCGGTCCATTCAAATCTTGCCTCTTTTCTGTAATAACTGGATCATCAATGTAGCTATTTCAATTGTTAACATTGAAGCTTTGAGTTTTTTCCAAAGCCATCACCATCAAATAAATTCAAAACATTAGTGTTATATCATGACCGATATTTCAACCATATAGATAAAGCAACACTTCAATATCAATAGTGTACCTCAAATTAGATGAGGGAGGACCGAAAGTGGCCCCAATAATAACCAATCTTGTTTACATAGCTTCTATAATCTATGATCTTTATCACCAAACTCCCATGATCAAGTCAGATTCATAACGATGGTAAGTATAGTTACCATCGACCAATGAATATCTTTCATGCATAAACCATGTTTAAATAATAAAGAGATTGATGATGTCTCGTAGAGAAAATTCGGAAGAGCAATATCACACATACTCGAGAGAAACAATCGTGACAAAGATAATATAATTTTGCATATTCGTAATTCAGGCTTTAATCAAAAGAGAAGTAGAAAATAACATCACATGAACCTTATCATCGATCTTATATCAATCATGATGAATTAACAACCCAAGTAAAATAGAGCAATACCGCTCATGAATCAACCAGACTTTCAGTAATTCCATTTGTCATAATTTACTAGTCTTTCAATACGATGAATATTGCATCTGTACATGCACAATTTCATATGCCTCGATAATAAGTAACTTATAGAGTACTCAGGAGAGATTGTTGTAATATACTCAATTATAAAAGATGCATTCAAATATCGGTGCAATTTCATCACTATTCCAATCGACTAATAAAGTCATCGATAATCTTACATTATTCGGGCCATCGAAAGAGTCAATTCGTAAGAATTTTCGCTAACTGCTCTATAAATATCATATCCGTAAATCGTTTACTCATGAACAACTTCTTCCTTAACATTGACATCACATAATCAAAATAATCCTCTAAAAATCGATATCTCTTTTAATACCGTATTTACTTATTAACTCATTCTCATTCTGACTACGTCATTAGTCATTCAGCCTTTGAACTCTTTAGTTCCACATTCATAAGCTTAATCCATATAAATCTTGTAAATTTCATTGTATAACACTATACTGGTAAGGGAGTGGAGTTCGTAAGCCTCAAAAATTAACTTTCATAAATACACACATATCACTTAACGTGTACCATTAACATGTTCACTATAAAACATTTATTTCATACATTTACAAGTCTCATTTCATCATAAGTAACATTTTTACTCGGGCACGTGAGTATCACTTTCAACAGTATCAAAATCAGCTCGGTTGGAAAGCATCTCTGTCTATTTGTAAAATAGTTTTCATAAGAGTTGAGAGATATACACTATCACAGGTTATAAAATGGCATGTATTTCTAGACTCCACATATGCTACGCCCAGCTTTGAGAACCGACTAAAGCTCAGAGCTCAAATACCACTAAATGTAACACCCCTAACCCGTATCCGTCATCGAAACAAAGTGTTACTGAGCATTATAGGAACTTTTCAGTAACATTTTTAGATAAATCATGTAAATCACTACTCATGTAACACCCCAAACCCTGGTCTAGACATTATGGCCGAATCGGGCGTGTCACATTGAAGTGTTTTTCAAAACCATATTTTCATTTAAAACCCTTCTTGAAATTTAAAACTTCTTGCCATTTACAACTTGTACAAAACCTCGCTTATGCGTTTGCTTATTTTCAATCGTGGTTTATTTAAAAGTTATTCCCTTTAAAACGTTATTACCTTTAAAACCTTATTGTTGCGAAGCTTAATTTAAAACAAATAATTTCTTTAAAACGTGATATTTAAAAAAATTGAGTTGCAGAAACGTAGCGTTTGAAAATAGTTATTGTTTTGGAAAATTGTGTTCTACTTATAGTATATGCGGATCACAATCAATAAAATCCCAAATTTAAAATCCAGAAATTATAGAGGCCTTATCACAACCCGAATCAAAATCAAAGTGCTTAAGTAAATGAGCAAAACAGAAGTGTAGTTGTGTGGCCCTCTCCGAGTCCCTCGCACCCGAACCGCCTAATTTGGGGTTACTCGAAAGGTTAAAATGTGGTGAGTTTACTAAAAAACTCAGTGTGTAATCCCTTATTAAAGAAATAGCCAAGTATCTAAAATGAATCGGCTGGGCTCGAGCCCTTTAACAAGAATAAGATGATGCAGCTGATTCAGACTATATGTGGGCTAAAGCCCAAAATAATATCATTTGGGTCACAGCCCATAACATAATCAATTGGGCTTAGCCCATCACCGTAACAGTCTCAGTATGAATGATGCATGATGCATACAAACCCATCCAACCCTGCACTTGCCTCCGTCAAACCTCACACTACCCAGTGGGGAATAAATCACCCACGCCATCCCTACACTCCATGTGTTAGCTTTTGCATAAAGACACTAACCAAAATCGCAGCAAAGCTGCTAGTATATATGTGACTTCAAGCCTTCAGTAACGGTCTCATAATTGACACATAGCCATCGGTAACTGTAATAAGATCGGCACATAGCCATCAGCTACGGTAATATAACCAGCACACAATCATGGGTAAGTATGATTGACACAAAGTCATCAATAATTACGATCGGCAGACAATGACCATGGATAAATATGATCGACACAAAGTCATAATCAAGGCGATGCAGAGCCATAATCGATTAATCGCTTAAAGCCATCAGTAGGTCCACGATGCGCCTCGCGTGTAATTCGTGCGACCCTATCGTAATAGTACTTCCTCCATAACCAATATCCCAACCCCATGCAAAGTATGTCATGTATGCAGAATGTCCGCCCACAAATCATCATATCATTCACAATTAATTCAATCAAATCATAGTCATACAATCACTGTCAAATTAGTCAAATCATAGCACAAGTCAGTCATTTACCCTCGAGGGGCAAAATAGTCATTTACCCTACAGGGGCATTATGGTCATTTTACCCTACGTGGGCATTACGGTCATTTTACCCTACTGGAGAATTATGGTCATTTTACTCCTACTGGGTATTACGGTCATTTTCCCTACATGGGCATTACGGTCATTTACCCTATGGGGGTATTTTGGTCATTTACCCTATGGGGGAATTTCGGTCATTTTATCCTATGGGGGTATTTCGATCAGTTTACCCTATGAGGGTATTTCGGTCATTTTACCCTATGGGGGTATTTCGATCATTTTACCCTATGAGGGTATTTCGGTCATTTTACCTTACAGGGGTATTACGGTTATTTTACCCTACAGGGGCATTACGGTAATTCTACCCTACAGGAGTATTTTGGTAATTCTACCCTACAGGGGTATTTTGGTAATTTTACCCTACAGGGGTATTTCGGTAATCTTACCTTAACAATCAACAGTGTGAATGGGCCCAAGGCCCATTATGCGGCCCATGTGGGCCCACATGCCCGTGTGGCTCGATAAGCCCAAAAACGACCTTAGCCATGTGAACGACACAGTTGGGTCCAATAATTTCCACATGTCCTTGAGATTTGCCCGTGTAGGGCCCACGAGCCCATTGGGCCCACACGGCCCATTTCGGCCCAACGTGGCCCAAAACAGCCTAAGCCCATGAGATCACTCATGGTGGCTTCTACAGTCAAACGCCCATGTTTCATGGGCTCGATTCACCACATGAGCGTTCGCACGCCCATGTGGCCTTAATCGCCGTATTTTCGGCTTTTCGGCTTTTGTCGTGCAACAGTCAGATCAGGGTGTGTACACACCTGTTTGCGAACACTTGCAAAAACTCTTGAGCACCAACCTTGATCAATCAACAAAAGGCCACACTCCTATTCCGTTGCCAGAGATTATCCATTAGGCCTTAGGGAAACCCTGCATAAGAATCGGATCTTATCAAACACCCATTCAAACGAATAGTTTAAGCTAAACGAGTCCTCACTTCATCGACAGCAGCAGAAAGTCACTAGTTGAAGAGAAAAATAATCGGCCTACACCCCTTTAAGGGTCGAAACCGAAAGTACTAGGAATGATGGAGATAAAATAAGGCAACGGTATTCTATTTGAAAATGGCGTAAAACATATGATGTTAGAAGAAGGAAGGGGCCTTAACGTTAAGGAGAAACCGGAAGAAAACCACGAGCACCTACCCTTTTTGTCGAAGACTTTTGTGTTTCGATATGATAATACCACTAAGAGAACAAGAGAATATTCGGCCAAGTATCCTAAAAGATAAGGACGAAGAAACAGAGTTCAAGATTCGACAAGGGTTAGAGAAAAAAAAGTAAGAACTTATTGAAAGGGGAGGAGAATGAGAATGGAGGAGAGGATAAGAGAAGAGTAAAGATTCGGCCAGAGAATATGGAGAGATTAAGAGCACTCAGAGAGTATACGGTTAAGGACAGAAAGAGGAGGAGCAAAGTTCGTCTTTGGCACATAAAGGGATTGAAACAAAGTAAGGCCAAGAATAAAAATGCCTATCCGGCCAAAGAAGAAAAAAATGACAACAAAATCGACTAGAAGAGAAAAGAAGAGGCGAGAGACCATAATCCTGAAAAACCAACAGAATGCCAAAGATGCACAAAGAGCAGTCGACACCTTGCCCACTCCCAAAAGATCCCAACTTTCCCTTCAACTGAAACTAATGCAAGATTAGAGTTTCAATTCGGCTACACAACTTCCAACATCAAATCCCTTATTATCTCCCAAGTTCTCTCCACCAAATCCACACCAACCACCATCCAAATCCCCCCATTTTTCCTCCTTGAATTTCTCCATGACTCATTCAAATTCCAACCTGCAGAGTTCTAGTCAAAGTCCACTTCTCATGCAGCAAGGAAGTAAAATAAATACTCCCTTGCGTAACAGGAGACTCAAACTCAAGCTCCCTTACCACCTTAATCACGCCACTTCCACTGGACTACAAGCTCATCTTGTGTCATAATTTAACCACAACAATTTAAAAGCCCTCTATCTAGATCCCAAGGATTTTATACTCTAAAAATAAAAATTTTGCTAAAGCCCAGGTTTGAACCCGGGACTTCTCAGACACTCCCAAACACTGCTAAATCACTTAACCACTAAAGCAGACAGTCAATTGCGTTATTTCCTTGCACACATAAACTTTTATGTGTTCCTACGCTCAAGGCCTATTTCTTCTAAGCCCAAATTTGAGGCGTTACAATTCATTAACCGAGATCATTCGTAACGTCCCTTAGATAGACCCTCGAGTCCCAATACGAGCATTAGAATCAAGTCGGGACTTAATCAGAAACTCTAAGAATTTTTCGTGACATTTCAAAAGTTTTTCCAATGTGCAGGGCTCACACGCCCGTGTGATCTAAGGGACACGCCCGTGTGACCTTAGGACACACCCGTGCTATAGGCCATGTTCAAAATTAGGTAGCTTACTAACTTATGCCACACAGCCATGCCACACGCCCGTGTGCTAGGCCATGTGGTTAATTAATTCAATTCGAATTAGGTGCAGGTTTCACACGGCCAAGACACACGCCCGTGTTCAAGGCCGTGTCTCCCATACGGCTGAGACACATGCTCGTGGCTCTGCCCGTGTGCTCAATTCTGAGCATTCTATTTTCTCACATTTAAGGTGCAGGGGACACACGGCCAGGCCACACGTCCATGGGGTAGGTCGTGTGTCATACATGATCTAGACACACGCCCATGTGTCTGCCCGTGTGGACAAAATAAAGCCATTCCTAGCTTCACTTTTCACCCCAAATCACACCCATAACCTGCACTTTCATCACACATCCATATACTAACCATTTCAAGCAAATTCTATCATTCAACATGGTATACCTTTATATGCATACATGTTTATTATATTATCTTGGTTTAGTCCATATGTTAGACATAGTTTGACCAACTACTTAACACATATGTAACTACCATAGTATGACATTACAAATATATATCAAAACAAACCATTACAAGTCATTCCAATGGCTAGATTACAAGCATCATTTAAATTTACATGCCAATATGGCCAATATAACCAATACATGCCATTACAACCATAATTGATTTACCATATTGTACCGACATGGGCTGATAGATAGTGTGAGTGATCTCCATGAGCTTCCAATCCAATGAGCTTCGATTTACTCTAAAATAGGGAAAATAAAATGGGGTAAGCATTTTATGCTTAGTAAGTTCGTTTAACATGGTACTTAACTTACCATTCATTCTATTTTGAGGCAACTATGTAAGGCACATTCATTCAATTTGACCTCAAGCCCTACACATATCCTCATTGCCCTTGTTAGTCATTTATTCCATAATAACATCAATAACATGTATGAGCTCAATAACAATCAAGTTTCCATGCACATATGCTTTCTGTAACACCCCGAATTTTGGGGGTTAGAAGTTCTGATGTTAGTGGTGAGGGTCTGAGAGAAAGGTGTGCTTTTGTGTTTAGTCTTGCGTGTAAGTGACAAAATGGGCCTGCTGGTCTGGTGGTTGTGTGTGTGTTAGTTTGTCTCTAGGTTCTGGGTTCGAGTCTCTCTGTCTGCGTTTGAAATAACGTTTTGTTTTGGTTTTGTTTTAAGTTAAAATTTTTATTAACTTTATTTTTATTTATTTATTTGGATTTATTTTAATTAATTGATTTTGATTCTTTTTCTTTTTGCTTTCTCTTGGACATTCTTTTTTTTGTTTATTTTCTTTTTTCTTTCTCTTTGATTTTTCTTTCTTTCTCTGGGGAAAACAGTTTGTTGCGCTTATCTTGAGGAATTTCACTCATCCATCGTCGAAACAGGTGTGGGATTCGAATCTTGTCTACCTTTAATTTTGTAAACTATTGTTTCAGGAATTCTCATTTGTGTTTTTAATTGTCGATTTTGGGGTGTTAGCTGCTGAAAAAGGGTTTGGGAATACAACATATCCCGATACCCATCTGTCATTGCGAAGGTTGGAGCTGTTGCGATGGCTGAAATAGCATTTTCTGGCCTGTTCTGAGGTGGTTTCGTGGCCACTGGGTTTCCACACGGCCGTGTGCCTTTGGGAATTAGGGTTTCTGGGCCAATTTTGGTGCCACACGGCCGTGTGGCCGACTTGGGGATTTTATCGTTTCTCACACGATCGTGTTCCTCGGGCACACGGGCATATGAGTTTGAGGATTAGGGTTTAGGTGATTGGGTGCCACACGGTCGTGTGGCTAATTTAGGGATTTAGGGATTCCACACGGGAGTGTGTTTTGGGACACACAGCCATGTTTTGTGGGCACACAGGCGTGTGAGACCCTCACATGGCCGTGTCAGCCATGTACTCGAATTTAGTGCAAATGGACAGAGAGTTACATGGCCTGTTCATACGGCCATGTCCCTGGTCCACACGGCCATGTGCCTCTCTTCACACAGGCATGTGCCACAGTCACACGGTCGTGTGCCCCTTTTTTACGGGCATTTGACCTCTCACACGGCCTAGGCATTTACCACACAGCCAGAGCACGCGAGCGTGTGGTCCTAAGAAACTTATATTGGTTCAGTGTGCCTTTTTTATCTGAAAATGTGATTGTGCGCTTCAACCCTTGGCTAAGCTTTAACAAGGGTAGTTAAGAATTCTGATCTGGGCTTTGGCCTGAGTGTATCTGTGTGACTGTCATGTGAAGTGTTTGAATCTGAATCTGTTCTATTAGGTGTGTGTACACTGCTGTTCTTTCTGAATGTCTGATATTGTGTCTCTGTTCTGTGAGATTGTATGCATACATACATCTGCATAGAATATTTTGGGATGGGATTGTGAAGAGAAGAGAGACTGATTCTCATCTGATCTGGCAGTTAAGCTGCAATTTATCAGTATAGCGGGTTACCGCATCGCACTGTACCATATGTATGTTAGCTATGCTACGTACCCTTATCTGATCTGGCAGTTTAACTGCAATTCACCGGTATAGCATTTTATCACATTGCACTATACCGCATGTACGTTAGCTGTGCTATGTATATATATATCTGATCTGGCAGTTCAACCTGCAATTTGTCTATACTACAGATTTTCAGATCAAGATCAGATAAAGACATACGCGACCTTTGCTGCGTATATTTATCTCGATCCGCGGTTCAACTACATTCTGATAAGTCATTGTTGTCGGGCAACCCGGGATGACTCTATATGGTGTGTAGGGTTGGATGGGCTACTTGGTCCTAAGTGGTGTGTTTGGTTGGATGAGCTTTAACAGCTCTTTTGGGATATGGTCGGGGGACGGAGAGGTGTGTTGGCTGGATGGGTGGGTTTTTATTAGACTGCATTCATCCGCATATGTTTGTGAGTTCTGACTAAATGACTAGTTGTTTGTGATCTATTTGTCTGATTAGCATTTGTGCTGAGACTTCTATTTGAACCTATTATGCTCTGATTGTTAAGCTCTGTTTGGGCACCAGTTCCGGTGTGACTTCTGATTCCGTGTGTGTTTGAAATTCTGTTACGCTTCCGATGTGAATACCCTATTTCGTCTCTTGTTTTGAATTTCAGATTCTATCTTAGACTTGTTTTGGACTCACACCGAGCTCGTGAAGCTCACCCCTCTTAGTGTTTCCTTTTCGTACTCTTTTGAATTATGACATCGAGCTCAGATGCGGAGGTCTCGATGACAGCCTCTGAGAAAATTTAGTAAATGTTATAAGTTCGGTTTCTATTTTATAATTCAGAGTTTGAAATGTAAGGTTTTATAATACCGTGGTATGATTTTGAGATGAGTTTTAAATTATTTTAATTCCGCTTATAATACACTAAACTTAACGTATGTTAACTGTCTATATTTTAAATAATTAAATGTTTTGATTCGTCGTTATAAATCACTTGTAAAAATAAAATTTACCTACGATCACTTTGGTGATCAATGTGACATCCGAGATTCGGTCTAAACTTCTAGGCCGGGTTTGGGGTGTTACACTTTCCACAACATGTATTCATTCAACATGCATAATTCATCTCGTTATTACAACTATTATTTCATAATAGTTCACTTCGAGTTCAAATCATTTCATATCAGAACTTTACTCATATTACTCGAAATATCAAAGTCACGATTAGTAAACTCAAGGTGTACAAGTCTATAATCAAGAATGCACATATATTCATCAAATAAAGTCCATGTAAAAATAACATCATCTCATGTTTTCATATATCATTTGTCATGTATCATCCTTTTCTTGTATTTTAGACAGATACATATAATAACACATTTCTTATACATATCTTCTCATATCAAGATTTCTACCCGTTGAATTTATCTCAAATATCGATGGTTACACTGGTAGTACACTCAAGGTGTACAAATCAGATCCGTCAATTCATATTCAATGGTACACATAAGGTACTATCTCATAGAGTACACTCTCGAGCCATACATGTATACAACAAGATTGCCACCCAGGGCTAAATCCTTTTTATGACATATGCTCTAAAGAGCTTAACTGGATTACCCGTCCAAGCTAAATCCAATTCATAATATATGCTCGAGAGGACTCACATCAGGATTACTTGTCCGGGCTAAATCCTTTCTGTAATGAAGTCATTAGGATTGCTCGTTCGAGCCTAATCCATTCTACAACAAATGCAGGACCTCATTCATTTCGGTAATTACATTTATCCATCGATTATTATTAATTCAAACGGGATTTAAATATTTTTCAAACATTATCGGGCATGTGATTATTTCATACATCTATACTCATCCATATAATTCAAATGATCACATTTCACATTCATTCCAAGAATAAAAGTAACACTTTCATCGTTTGACCTTTATCATCTATCGGGCATTATCCTTTAAATTAGACATTTTTAATTATCGGGCTTGATCGGATATGTAATCATTTCACATGTTTATGAAATTTATACAATTCACATAAACACAATCAATGCAAGCATGTAAGTAAACACAATTTAGTTACACGAACTTACCTCGATAAAGGTTCGTGTACGTAAAATCTACTAATTCGACATTTTCCTCTTTTCCTCGTTCTAGCTCCGAATTTGGTCTATCCGGATCTATACGAGTAAATTTAACATCAATTTATCATATTTCACATTCAAGTGGACTCAATTTTCATTCTAGGCAAAATTACCATTTTGCCCCTAACTTTTCCGTAAATTCCCATTTCGTCCCTAGGCTCGGAAAATGAAACTTGTGCAAATTACTCCCTATTCCAAGCCTAACCAAAGCCTCATTAAAAAATTTACAGCACATGTATTCATAAAATTTTAAAATTTTTCCTTCAATTTCACAAGTTTACATTTTAGTCCCTAAACCATGTTTTCATCAAAAATCACTTTGTAAAAGTTGTTTATCTATCAACAACCTTTCATTTTCTACCATAAATTTATAATTTTCAGCATATTCATCCATGACCCAAATTTCATACTTTGATAACTTTTCAAATTAATCCCCCAAATAGATAATTTAGACTATCCCGATTCCAAAAATATAAAAATCATTAAAAAGGAGACTTGATTTCATACCTTATTGAGCTTGAAAATTTTTCATCCTCTCTCCTAGGGTTTCCATGGAAATATTTTGGGAAGATGATATGAAATTATTTTCTTTTTCATTTTATTTAATTATCATATAATAACTTTTCATCTTTCCAATTTAGTCTTTAGCCTTTTTTTATTTTTCCATGGATGAGTCATACCAAAATATCTACATACTTTCTTTAATGGTCTAATTACCATATAAGGACCTCTAGTTTTGAATTCCATAGCTATTTAATCCTTATAACTACTAGAATTCAACTTTCGCATTTTATGCGATTTAGTCCATCTCGTAATTAAGCACTAAATCAATAATATGTTTGTATCAAAATTTTCACATGAATTTTATAACATAATACAGTCCATATAATAAAATAAAAATAAATTATATTTCCGGCTCGGATTTGTGGTCCTGAAACCACTGTTCCGATTTCACCGAAATTTGGGCTATTACAATATTTACATGAGGATTCGAAATTTAATATTTTATAGATAATAAAATTTATAATTTTGTACTATAATTTGAAAGCATGTCATACATCAATCCGAAAATTCAAGCATGCATCCCGACCAAATTTTTGGCCAATCACAATATCTGGTACGTTAAGGTGCCATTGATAGTTTATGCGACGGTGATGATTATATGATTAATTTTTAATTTTTCATAAAATAAAGGGGTGAAATACATAATTAAATAAAATATAGAATTTAAAAGGGTAAATAAAAATCAAGTAATGAAGGTAAGGTGGGCATGGTTAGTCCTAATCAAAGTTGTTGAAGAGAGCTACCATTAGTTACATTCAATACTTAAATAGAATAAGTGATTAATTTGATCCTTTGCTTAATTCTAGTTTTGGTATTACTTCTGCAAATTATATAATTATCAAACAGATGGGCAGCCTTATGATTTAGAATTAATTTCAACTTATTTTGTCAATATGATAATATAATTAAAATAATAATACAACTCGATTTATCGGTGGATAAGCCGATCATTGGCGGTTGAGCAACATTTTGCGAGCAACTATTAGGTAAGATGCCTGAGAGGTTTTTTGCTAGCCAGATAGAGATGAAATGGTTGGAACAAAATTTCAATTATCTCGACAACTCCGCGAGTGCCCTTAAAAAAGAACAATATGCCTGAGCATACATCCTGAGGTTAATCGGAGGTGTTCTAATGCCTGATAAATCTCGAACTCTAGTACATTTAAGGTCGCTACTACAACTCGTCGACTTGAAAGAAGTGACGCGACTCAATTGGGGATCAACTATGTTTGCCACGTTGTATCGAGAGATGTGTCGGGCAACACAACCACAAAAAATTAAAATCGATAGTTGCATACTCCTTCTGCAGTCAGGGGCAAGGTATCGACTACTATTTTTACGTCCCCGAGTCGAAGCCCCTTATACGTTCCACTCGTGATAAGGTAAAATTCATTTGATAATACAGTTAGCATAATAATTTTTTTTCATTATCATATTTTTGAAATAACATATTATTTGAATAGGTGGAACAATCACACGAGTCATGTGGGACTAGTGGATGACATTGAAGATATCCGGCTACTGGTAGATCAACAATTGAATGTCAACGTTAGTTTTTGAATTTTTGAATTATATAATATTTACATGAGGATTCAAATTTAATATTTTATAGATAATAAAATTTATAATTTTGTACTATAATTTAAAAGCATGTCATACATCAATCCGAAAATTCAAGCATGCATCCCGACCAAATTTTTGGCTAATCACAATATCTCGCACGTCAAGGTGCCATTGATAGTTTACGCGACAATGATGATTATATGATTAATTTTTAATTTTTCATAAAATAAAGGGGTGAAATACATAATTAAATAAAAGATAGAATTTAAAAGGGTAAATAAAAATCAAGTAATGAGGGTAAGGTGGGCATGGTTAGTCCTAATCAAAGTTGTTGAAGAGAGCTACCATTAGCTTCATTCAATACTTAAATAGAATAAGTAATTAATTTGATCCTTTGCTTAATTCTAGTTTTGGTATTGCTTCTGCAAATGATATAATTATCAAACAGATAGGCACCCTTATGATTTAGAATTATTTTTAACTAATTTTGCCAATATGCTAATATAATTAAAATGAATTATTTTATTTTAATCAAGGATGGCTCAGTCCCTACAACCTGCTGCATAAATTTATATATATGTGGATAGAGAATTTCAACGTACGAAAGCTATCAATATTGAATCACACTGAAAAAGGTAAAAATATTAGATATATAAACTTTTAATTTTAGAGATGATATTATAATTATTATTAAAATTAGTTCAACATTGTTAAAGAAAGAAAGCAGATTCAACAAGTTTGATGCTTAACTACTTAAGCTAGCTTCTTAAATTGATTTAGTTTTAAAAAGAACTGAAGGCAGAATTAAAGGAAAAGCAAACCTAAAGACTGAAATGAAACATTTTATGATTGTTTTATTCTCATGTTTGGAATAATGTCGTCTTAAAGATTTGAACATGTGTTCACTAATTGAGAGTTCAATGTACCGTACCACTACACTAACACTTATTGGTATATCTATACTAATTATTGTTTAATTATTATTATTCTGAGCACAATCACAATACGAGTGAAAAGAAATTATGTAATAATTAAAATTTTACATAAAAATAAAATGTTGCTATATATGTTTAAAAAATGATAAAGTTGAAGGTTTGATATTTTATAGTGTCCTTAGTTCAAATATCATTGTATGTAAATTTTTATTGATTTTTAATGGCTTAATATATGATTTCGTACTCAAGTTTGACATTTTTTTCTAATGCGGTACTTGTGTTGTTTTTTGGTCCAATCTAGTATCTGTGTTTGACAAAAGTTATATATTTTGGTATCCAAAAGTAACAATGTAACCTTTTATTGTTTAATTCGGGGTTTTAAGTTGATTTCATAAAAGTTAATTGCTAATGTTTTTAGGTTTGATTTTTTTTATGATTTTGTTAATAAATAAATTCAGTGTTAATTGTAAATTTGTTTAACTTTGTGTTTAATTTGTCAAATATAGTTTCATGGATGTGATTTAACTTGAGTTATGGGGTTGATTTGATGAAATTTAATTGCTAATATTATTAGTTAATTATGTATTTTCATCAAATCAACTCTAAACCCCGAATTAAAGACTAAAAAGTACACATTGTTACCTTTGGGTATCAAAATATATATTTCAAATACAGGTATCAAATTGGACCAAAAAATAACACAGGTACCACATTAGGAAAAAAAAGTGTCAAACTCATGTACCAAATTAGGTATTCAACCATTTATAAAAGGTTAAAATGTGCCATAAGTCTCAGACTCTTTCAGAATTTGGAATTTAGTCCATGTACTTTTATTTCTAGTAATATAATCCCTTTTTTTACCTTTACTTTTCTGTGTTTCAAAATTCAGGTCCAACTATTAATCTTGTTAAAATTATTTTGTTAAATTTAGGTTCATTACAATGTCATTTCTAGTTCCATGGTTATCAAGTGGGTATTTTTATTATTATTTCAAAATGTAACACCAACAAATTTTACCAAAAATCTTAATGATGTTAATTATTGGACTTGAATTTTGAAATTTGAAAAGAAAATAAACTAAATTCTGAAAATAAAAATACATGGACTAAATTTTAAATTTGTGAAAAGTATAGAGACTTATGACATATAATTTTTATAAAAATATTAATAAAAAACGTAAATACTTACACAATAATATGACATGTTTTGTAAAATAATATTTTTATAGTTTCTCCACTTAATTAAAAGTTGGTTGATGTATAAAACCAACTCAATTAAAAATTTTATTATAGTAAAATTATCATATATATATATATATATATATATATATATATTTTAAAGTAGTATATTGACACAAATAAGGGAAGTAATAGTTCCTTTTATATGTGTCACTGATGTCACATTAACATTTAAATGAAAAATATTAACCTATAAATTTACATATTAGAAAAATTATGCAAATTAAATAAAATGATAAATTTATGTTGTTACAACAATATATTTTTGTTTGTTAAAATTGCATCATCCATTAAAGTAAGGTTTTTTTTAAAAAAATATTAACTCGTTAAAATAGCCTAAATACATGGTAAATATGTATACATATAGAATAAATTATTTTATTGACATTTTCTACCATATCATCCATTGTTTCTTTTCAATTATTTAATGACAATTCAACAAATTTTTTCAAGTCATTGATACATAATTTTGGTAATTTTTTACCCCAAACCCAGAACCTTGAATCCTAAACCCCAAACCTCAAACCTTGAACCCGAATCTCAAACTTTAAATCTCAAACCCTAAACCTAAACCCTATGTAATAGTCCATTTTTCAGTGATACCAGAAATGGCAGTTCTAGAACCCCATTTTTCGATAGTCGAGTCAATAAATATTATTTATTAATATTTACTAGTCTATTGTAGAATTATATTGATTTTTGGTCTAGTGATTTTTAACAAACGGTTAGTAATTAAGGTATAAGGACTAAGATCGTTATTGATTTTTATTATTTTAAATGGTTAAATAGTATAACATAAAGGTTTTAAGTGGCAAAGTAGCCATTTTTATAAGACATAGACGGTTGAGCATGTGTTTTTAGCTTAGTTTTGTTCATTATTATGTTAATTAAATAAAAGTTAAGAATTAATAAGCAAAACAATAGGTGGATGGAAAGAGAAAGTACCTTCATTCTCATCCATCTTCACTGTTTTCACAATGGAAGCAAAGGAATGAAAGCTTCAAAAATTCCATTGACATTCGGCCTTGCATGGTATGTAAATTCAAGTCAATTTTTCGTAAATTTTATGCTTTTGAGATTGTTGTAGCTCGATTTAGCTAACCTGAGTGGATTAATTGAGGAACTGCTAAAGTTTTGAAATGTTATCATTGATGGTTTTTAATTTTTTTGGTGTTAAGTGGTTTGATTTTAAGCTTAGATATGATTAAGGACTAATTTATAAAGTAAAAGTTGTTAGTTTTGAGTATAGGGACTAACTTGTAAATTTTTCAAAATTCACATGAAATTTCTATAATTATTGATTGTATAGGTCTGTAGAAGGATGTATTTGAAATCGGATTGTGAAACGAGGCCAAATGTGAAAGATATGATAGTTTCGATTTTAAGGACTAAATTGAAGAAACTACAAAACTTTAGAGAAATTTTGAAAAATGATAATAGGATATCATATGCATTAAATAAACTATTATAAGGTAATTAGCACTAATATTTTGAAATGAATTACCGTATAGATTAAGAATCGAATCAACTGGAACTTAATCGAGGAAAAGGGAAAATTGCAAACTAGTCCTTGACACCTCGTTTAATATCGTTTTCCAGGTAATTTCATATGATGTAATATATATATGTAATTGAGATGTTTGTGATTGAAATGTATATATGTGTTATTTGAATATACTTTGATGTTATATACGAATTGGTACAAAAAGGTGAAGAATGGACTGAATTCTAATAAATGATATTGTTCTGTAATTGTGCCAGGATGAATGATAGGATATGATACAATTGGAATGACAATAGGGTTATTCGTGCGTTGTACAAGTTATGTGAAAGAAATGATATTGAATGCATTGATGTACGAAGAAAGTTATTGTTATCGAAATCCAAAGATTTGTTGCAGACACGAGTTTGTCTCTACAAAGACTATTGTTGTTAATTATCTATGTGGAGATCCATGTCTGCATTTTGGAGGTATGTGTAGCCTATAGTCTTAGCACTTTGGTGCCCTGTGTGTGTATTGGTGATTTAGCTCGTTTGAGCAATCGGGTGTGTTTTGGTGGTTACCCGTATATTTGTATCTATTTATTATAGTTCATTAGGTTTAATGGTTATGATTGTTGATATGTATATGTTGTGAATGGAAAATGTTACATTGATTGAATTGATACAATGGTTGATATGTTTGATAAATGGAAGTGAATGGTACTAGCATGTGATACTAATCCGATTGAAATGTTATATGAATTGCAAATGATAAACTCACCGTATATTTGTGAATTGTGAAAACGGAAAATCATGTATCTAGCTATTTCATTTTGTTAATATATATTAAGGTGAGTTAATGTTCTAATCTTTGAACTTACGAAGCATTGAAATGCTTAGTCGATTATGTTTCGTTTTGTAGTTGTCTTTTGAAAACTCGACTATCAGATCACTCCAAAGCTCACACTATCCAACTTCTATCTCGATAGTCTTTTAATTGTTCAAAACTCAATTATGTGGCATGTAAATAGGAGTCGTATTGTATATATGTTATTTTGGAAGTTGAATGTTGAAGTATGATGTATAAAAGTGTGTTTGCATATTGGCAATATGGTAAGTTAAGTTTGGAGCTTATTGAATGGCTATTTTTTAATGTAGTTGATTAAGTTTATATGGTGATATTGATGTGGTTGTCTGGTATGGCATAAGATGCTCAAATAGGTGAAATGCTTGGTGGTGTCAAATGAGGCATGTTAATTTGGTGTTTAATTGATTGATATATGTATTGTACAGGAAAGTGGTTACTTTGGCATTGTTTCTATCAAAGGATGAAGCATGAATGGTATATTTTGATTGTGAATTGGTTGAGTTTGAAACGTAAATATGAATGATAAGCTATTTTTGTTTAGTTGATGAATACATAGGTTTTTATATTTAGCAAAGTGTCAATTTCATGTAAAATGGTTTGAATGGTTTTGTGTTTTGTTAAATAAATGTTTGGTACTTGTTTTGGAAAGGTTTTGATGCTGGTATGAGTGTACAGTTATGTGCATATAGGTTAAAAGCTTGAATGGTTTTGAATAGGGAACAAAGTGGTCAAATTTTGTCCACACCGTCGTGTGTCAATCACAGGTTGGTGACACGATCGTTTGTCCACTAATATATAGGAAGTGTTAGAATCACACAGTTCCCAAATGTCACACGGGCTGGCCACACGCCCGTGTGAGTACTGTAGATTTGGTCATCTAGAATTCGCACAGCCTCAAATTGTTACATGGCCCAGCCACATGGCCGTGTGATCTTTGATGAAATTTTGCAATTTGATCCACACGGCTTCAGAGAGTTACACGACCTGGACACACAACCGTGTGACCCCTATTTTTCATGATTGCCTTTATCTTTTGAAAATGTTATAGTTTGATCCTTGTTTGTTCTCGAGCCAACTCTAGAGCTCACGTAAGCTCATATAAGACTCGAGAAAAGTTTTAAATGGTATTACATGATTGAAGTGATTAAAGAAATTGAATTTTGGTTGTTAATTGTTTATAATTGTTCCATTTTATATTATAACATCCTGTAACTTCGATTTTGTGACGGGGACAAATGAGAGGTGTTACACCTTAAACCCTAAATCTTGAACCCCAACTCTGAAACTTAGAACCTTAAACCTAAACCCTAAATCTTGAACTTGTAACCCCGACCTTGAACCACTGAATAAGATTTAAGGTTTAAGTTTTGGGTTTAAGGTTCTGGATTTTGAGTTCGTGGTTTGATGTTTAGGGTTCAAGGTTCAAGATTTGAGGTTCAAGGTTTAGGGTAAAAATTTTACTAAAATTATGTATCAATGACATAGAAAAATTGCTGAAATGTCATTAAATAATTGAAAATAGACCATGAATAATGTGGTGAGAAGGATCCATAAAATAATTTCTCATTCATATAGGGAAGATATATTAGAAAGCTATATATATGGAATAGATATATGGGAAAGTATCGTAATTATCCATTAAGTAGCCTAAATACCAATATTAATTGGTGTAGTATACCTACAAGGAATATATTACAAAGCTATTTGCTTATAACATAGGCGACTATAATATTAGTTTAAAATATTTTGCACAATAGGTTGAACCCCATATAAAAATTAATTATTAATTATTAAAAATAAAGGAGATAGTTTAGGTTTCATTGAACAAACTAAATTTCGGGTTCATAATTTAACTTTGAAAGGAAATATTTTCATTTGTTTCGATTTGCAAGAGGCTTGTTGAGGTTGCTCAAAGCATAGGCTAAATAGGACCCCAACATTTCAATGGGTTAATTGGCCTTATTTTACTTGGAAAATCTCTCTCCAAAGAGAAGGGTAACTAAGTGGTATGCAAAGTTTGATTAATACAATTGAACTAGTTTAGTTTATTTGTTGATCATTTAAGTTAGTTGAATCCGATGCTCGGTTAAAAGGGTTTTGAAATTTGGTTTATCTTTGGTTAATTAATCTAATTAACCACTTAACTTAAATTATTAATAATAAATAATAAATATTATTATTATTTAAATTTTTATTGAGTAAGGTACCAATACAATTGGGAAAATTACTTTGATGTTGGTTAAGTATTTAAAATCAATTATTTTATTTGAGTGTAGTTTAGTCTTTTATTTTTGGTGGTATTTGAACCCATATTAATTATTGGATTAATAAAACTTAAAATTTACTACTCAACCAAAGTTTTATATTGATTTTTCTTATTCGTTTCAACTTTGGGGTTAGTAAAACCATATTTTCTTATTATTTATTATATATTATTTTTAAATCCATCTTTTTATTCTAAATATGTGGTTCCACACGCATATGTATACGATATAATTTCTATATCGATAATGTTGTTAATTGAGTTGGTGTTACGGTTCAACTCGATAATAACTTAGGATTAATGACAACACCATGATAAATAATTGTAATACATTTAGTATTATTAATATGGTGTATTTACGTGCTTAAATTTCATTTTATTCACAAATTAATCTACTTTTTCTATTTTAATATCATGCATATTTCATATATTATTATTAACTGTTTCAAATCAGATATTTCATCATTTAGTATATGTTATTATTAAACACTTGTAATAGCCCATTTGTGCAGCCCAAACAAACCAAAATAATAAAAATAATAATGTCCATTTGTTTTTACACGGTCCATTTACAAGCCCAAAATAGACTACCTGACTCCAACAAAGACCCAAACCTATGCTGGCCCAAAAAGGGCCCAATACCTAAACAGAATCGAAGCCTAGGGTTCACGAAACCATAGGCGCCGCAGACTCCCAAACACAAGCCCTTCCTCGCGCCGCGCAATCAGCGCGGATAGCGCTCCACCGCGTGTAGATTTCAATGATTACTGCAAGAAGAAAAGGAAAAACAAGCAAGAGCAAATATAGCAAGAAATCCAAAATCGTAATGATATTTGATTTCATTTGGCTATATAAACGGATGTAAAAACATTGTAAAGGGAGGATACGAGGGCAATACATTTTTCATACAAAGGGAATATACTGAATCACGTAAATCACCAAGGTGTTTTCACATTTTCTTTTATTTTTCATTTTGAAACTGTCCTATATACATAAAGATTTTCTTTTATTTTTTTACTATATGCGTGTATAAATATAAAAATACGAAAAAGAGAAAATTTTTACCTTTTGAGTTTCGGCCACCAGCTTGTGTGATGGCGGCGCATGTCATTGAGAGGCGATCGGGCGAGCCCCTGCCGAGTCTGGCCGGAAATCGCGGAGGAGAGCATTCTTGAGAAAGCTCTTTTTTTTTTTTTTTTTTTGAAGCGGCAAACAAATGAAATTTTTTGTTAAAATCTTGATTTTTATAGGGTCCCAAAACAACGTCGTTTGGGACCAGCCAAAACGGCGCTGTTTCAGCCTTTACCAGCGTGTTGACCCGACCCGCTCCAAGGATCCGCGTGTTTTCTTGCGAGAGAAGGGCTATTTGCGTTTTTAGACCTTCCGCTTTTCAGTCTATTTCAATTAGGTTTTTGTTTTAATTTGGCCATGACAGTTTCACAATTGTTTCATTTTAGTCCCTATCGAAACGCTGCGTTTTGGGGAGAGGAATAATTTCCCAATTGGTCCCCTATTCTTACGAGTGTTACAAAGGGGCCTCGATTCCTTTTTTCTTTTAAATTTGGTTCTTTAATATTATTTCTCTTTTAATTCAAGTCCTATTTAGTTATTCTTGCAACTATTATTATTATTTAATATTTTTATTATTTCTATTAATATTATTAGTATCATTATTATTTAACATTATCATTATTATTATTATTACTATTTTTATTTTGTCACTATTATTATACATATATTATTATTACTACAATTATATTTATTATTATTATTATAATTACTATTAATTTTTATTATTATTACTATTATTTTTATTAATTCTATTATTATTACTATTATTTTATTATTAATACTATTTTTATTTTTACTAGTACTATTATTACTATTTTTATTTTTATTAATATTTTTTATTTTTACATTTTTTCCATTATTATTATTATTACTATTTATCATTCTGTTACTATCATTTTTATTATTATTAATATTATCATTCTTTATTATTATCATGTTTACATTATCACTATTCGCTAAGTATGACCATTTTTACGTTTTAACCGATTTTCTATTTTAAAGGATACATTGACTTTATCTTTTTCTTTCCACTTTTTACCCAAACTCATAAAAGGGTTTTTACAAAGGTAATATTTTGTGTTTGGAAGTTCAGAAATCGTGCCCCTACTTGTATTTGGGTTTCGATTTTCTGTTCGTCAAATGACTAAATATCCTTTTAAGATTTTGACCATGTTTTCTTAACTTCAAAGATAAGGCAATATTTCATGTTTGGAAATTGAGAATCGTGCCCCTAACGTCTTTGGGTTGCGGTTTTTCGTTTGGCCAAATAACGGAATACCCTTTTAAAATTGCAATACATGAATTTTGGAAATCATGAAATGATCTTGGTGTCAAGGGTTTGAAACATCGTATCTTAACGTCTTTGGATGTGATATTTCATTCTTTCGAACAAAAGAATTTCGATATCCAATTCGAATTATCCAAACATTTTCTAAAGGATTAAGTATTTTAAAATCTCTTCCAATTTTTGATATTAGGACATTAATCAATCAATAAGGTACCAATTTTGGGCGTTGCGAGGGTGCTAATCCTTCCTCGTGCGTAATCGACTCCCGGACATGTTTTCTTAAGATTCGTAGACCAAAATGTTTTATAAGGTGACCCAATCACACTTCAAAAAAAATGGGTGGCGACTCCATGTTTTTAAAGTCGATCCTTGTTTTTTTTTAAAATAAAAATAAAAAAAATGGTTTTGACAGCTTGGCAACTCCACTGGGGACAAATAAGAGAGTTAAGCCGTAAAATTGATTATTTCCTATCCTTTTGTCTAAATTTGAAAATCCGATTTGAAAAATTATGATGATTTTTATCGCATGTTGTTCTAATCTTGTAAAGTATTTCTGCATTGCATTGCATGACCGTTGGGGTCACACCCTTTTAAGTGGGAGTGAGAAGCTACTCCTTCGTGAGGTTTTCACCTCTGTGCAGGATAATGGATCGCTTTCGGGATACATCCGTACTTATGTCTTCGTGAGATTTTCATCTCCGTGCAGCCATAGGGAAATGTATTCCCCTGAACTGAACTCAGTCCGTATGAGCCTATAATGGGTGAGAATTAAGGAATCCACTGGTTTGGGTACCTCAACTTTAGAGCTAAACCACATGTAGAAAACCTAAGGGCTTACCCTAGGTAGAACTATGCCAAACCCTAGTGGTCACCCAGATAGGTGCCCTATTTTGTTATCTATTTCTCTTATGCTAACGTGTTCTCTTTTGTTTTGATTGCATTGCATTCACATCATAGAAAAGAGGTGTTGATTCAAATTCGATTGCTAAATAAAAGAGTTTGTCATGAGAAAATAGATTTCTTGATAAAGTGGATTATAATACGGTCATCCGAATATGGTCCAAGTAAACACAACTAGAGAAGACTGATAGTCCGTGAAGGAATACAAGACTTTATTTCCCAAGGATTCAAGCTGACAATGACTATTCGAGAATCACCACGTCTCGGCTTTCTTGAAGAGGCTAACGAGCATTGTAAAAAGTGCTAGTAGAGACATTTATTGGACCTTAATATCCGGATAAGAAGAAAGGGATCAATGTCTTCGCTTGGAATATGAGGGAAAGGCCGTATAAATATCCGTTTTATGTAAAGGAATTTATTTTCTAGAAAGGTTGAATAAATGAAATTGAATTCAGAATCAACGCCTCTCTTTATTTTTGCATTCATTTCATGCATTTGCATTACATCGCATCACATGCATTAAAATCCATAGAAGGACCCTAATTAGTTGAAATTATTTCAAAAAAAAGAGAGAAAGTTAATCTGGAAACTAAACATCATTACGGTACTCGCGCTAAGATGAAAGATATGGATCAAAGACTTGAACAATTTCAAATAGATACGCAAGACCAGCTGCAAGAGCAGTTGGCAAAGATCCAGCAAGATATGACGGAACAAATGATGAAAGCCCAAAGGAATATGGTAGCTCAAATGACTCAGCTACTGAACGGGGCAATGGACAAGGGAAAAGGCCCCATGACTAATGCTGGAGAAGATAATGAGGATTATCCTCTGGGTTTTACCCCACTGCATGCACAAACACAACCTAAAGTATATCCTCGAAGGTCGTCCGTTACAATTAGGCCTCAATAAGGTCAAGCTGATATTGAAGTGCCCATGAACTTCCAAGTTGGCACAGGATCTAACCCAGGAGATAACCCTGCTAATCATGTTATCCCTGATTTAGATATAGCAGAGAGGGAAGGGACAAGAATTGAATCCTCAAGGCAGTTAGAGGATCGTTGTAGATGGTTGTGTAACAACCCAAACCCGGCCCAAACATTACGACCGAATCTGAGTTATTACGAAGTAAAACCTTGTGAACACCATTTCGAAACCCGTTTAAATTTTCCATTGAAAACTCCTTGTTTTCGGTTGTCTTGTTAAAGCTACCCTTAGATCTAATTTGGAATTTTAATTAAGTCCAATTGTTATACCAGTTTCAAGTGTGCCCGATGGCACGAATAAACCTTTTCGTGTAAATAAAAAAAAACATGTGATTTAATTCAATTTTAAAAGTATAGTCTTGAGTAAATATCCAACATAAAAAAAATAACGCAACTATAGTTTATGGAGGCCTTATTACAACCCCAAAATAAAATTAAACAAATTTAAAGTTCTGTAAATTAAAATCCTTTGCATGGCCACCTCGAGTCCCACCGGCTCCTCAACCGCCATCTACGAGTCACTGAAAAATGTTAAAGGAGAAGGTGAGTCACCAAGACTCGATATGTAACCCTTCCCGGTTAATACAACGTTTCATACACAACATATAATGCTTAATTTATGCAGAGTATTGTGTACCCAACCTAGCCAACCAAACACCTTTGTCTACCCCACGTGGTACCAAACCACTTTGGTGACCGTAGTCACGATGTGTTACCAAAACACTGGTGGTGCCAAACCACTTTGGTGACATATAGTCACAATGTGCTACCAAAGCACCGGTGTCCGTGAGACACAAATCGGGTGATGGGGCCAACCCATCGTGTGATACCAAATCAACGCGGACGATCCCATATCTCAAGTGGGGCCAACCCACGGTGGTGTTAACCACGGGGACAAGTCGCTATGAGGTACCAAACCTCTGGAGGTACCAAACCTCGGTGACGTATAGTCACGGTGTGTTACCAAAACAACGGTGCCCGTCGGCACATTATCACCGCCCCTCCACTCATCAACCCACATAGTCAATAAGTCACATATAGATTTATCATATGTATTATCACAGCATGCTTTCCAAAAGCATAAAATAGCAATCATATGCACAGGTACTTACCTGGTTACCCCGTATACCGTTATGGTATTCAAGCCATTGCCACATACATCAAGTTAGCAATCACATTACTTAGCATAATTTAATAAGTTAAATGGTGTGTATGTACACACCTGTTACTACGATAGTCTTAAATCCCAAGAAGAAACGTTGGTCACCCCAGATCTATCTGTCCTAACACCCTTGAGTACTAGCCACCAAGTGTTTCTGCTTCCCCCAAAATCGATTGCTCCAAAGCAACGGGTTCACCTGCTTGCTTCCGAATCCGAAGGCCCTATATTTTAATCAAGCGATTAGTAGCCTTAACAGTCATTGCCGAAATAGTCACTTACCAACCTCCAAGTCGACAAGAAGAGAAAAGAGAATCCTAGACATTCGGCCTAACATACTTACCCTCCAAATTCGATTAGAGAATGCTTCCCCCTCCTTGTTCAGTATTCGGCCAAGGTTCCAAAAGAAGAGAGGGTTTTTCTTTTATCGGTTTTTGGGAGAATAATCAAAGAATAAACAACAACTAATGAAGGCTAGCCGAAAATTGAGAGAAGAGACTAAGGGAAATCGGCACACCAATAGGGATTAGATTCGGCTAGAGACTAAGAGATGGAAGTGGTTCTTAACTTTGAAGAAAGAAAAGAAATCGGAT
Source organism: Gossypium sturtianum (assembly GCA_025698515.1). Classification (NCBI taxonomy): domain Eukaryota; kingdom Viridiplantae; phylum Streptophyta; class Magnoliopsida; order Malvales; family Malvaceae; genus Gossypium; species Gossypium sturtianum. The sequence continues at coordinate 127,147,391 of CM046943.1, forward strand.
GGCAACTAGTTGGGAGAATTTGGCTACAAAAATTCTAAAAAGAATTTAAGATGGTAGATGGGGTTTATATAGGATTTGGCATTCCCCTAGTAGCCTTGCCAGTCCACACCTCCTTGCTCAAGGAGTTCAAAATTTCGGCAACCTCTCCAAGTACTCTTGGCCACACATTTCAATTAATTCAAATAATTTGAATTAATCACTTAATAATCCCTTCTAATCAAATAATATCTTTGATTATCCTATGGAATTATCATATCTCTTGTATTATCAAAAGGTTTAAGCAAATTAAAACTAATTAAAATGCTTAAATTATCCCTTAATAATTACACCTAATAAAAGAGTTTGAAGGGAGAAAAACTCTCCCCCCTTGTGCCGTCCAAATAAAAACAAATAGAGGAGGATTTTGTGACTCGAACACAAGCTCTCCCTTGCTCCTTGGTGGCGTCACATGTAGCTCTTAAGTGGGCTTCTTTTTGCCACTTAACCAAGGGCTTTTTAGTGTTAAATTACCCACACTTATTCTTATAACACCACTTACCAAGGCTCCCTTCTTTTAAAAGTTAAAAACTAAAATTTCCTACCAAATCGAGCCAACACAAAGCCTTAAATTGACCATTATTATTCCATAAATAATGACACAGCAGTTCATACATAAGAAAAATAATTTATTTCCAAATAGCCCCACATTTGGGATGTTACAGTTCTACCCCCCTTAGAATAAATTTCGTCCTCGAAATTCCTTGATCAAAAGAGATGGGGGTATTGCTGCCGCATCACCTCCTCGGGCTCCCACGTAGCTTCTTCCACTCCGTGGTTCCGCCATAACACTTTTACTAAAGGCACTGCCTTCCTTCGTAGAACTTTCACATCTCGATCTACAATCTGAATCGGTTCTTCCTCAAAAGATAAATCCGTGTTCACCTCAATCTCGCCATCGGCACAACGCGCGAAGGAGGATCGACCGATACCGTCTCAAAGCATTGATACATGGAATACGTCATGAATCGACTCGGCTGCCGGCAACTCTAGCCGATAAGCCACCGGTCCTATTCGCTTCACAGCGAGTATATGGCCCAATGAACCTTGGGCTTAACTTCCCTTCCGTCCAAACCTCAACACCTTTTTCCAAGGCGACACTTTGAGAAAGACTTTGTCTCCCACGACATACTCCACTTCCTTGCGTTTGAGATCGGCATAAGACTTACGCCTATCCGATGCTTCCTTGAGACGAGACCGAATCACCTTGACTTTGTCTTCCGTCTCGGTTACCAACTCTGGACCCAGAACTTGTCTTTCTCCCAACTCGAGTCCAACATGTAGGAGTGCGACACTTCAGTCCATATAGGGCCTCATATGGAGCCATTTGAATACTCGTTTGATAACTATTGTTATAAGCGAATTCCGCTAATGGTAGGTACTCCTCCCAACTACCACTAAAATCCAAGACACGACCTCTTAACATGTCTTCCAAAATCAGATCACCCTTTCCGATCGGTCGTCGATTGTGGATGGAAAGCCGTCATGAAATCTAACAGTGTACCCAAAGCTTGATGCAACGCTTTCCAAAACCTTGACGTGAATCGGGATCCCTATCCGAGATAATCGACATCGCACGCCATGCAACCTCACTATTTCACCCACATATAGCTTCGCTAACTTCCGGAGTGAGTAATCCATTCTCACGGCATGAAGTGAGTCGACGAAGTTAGGCGATCCACAATTACCTGTGATCGCATCCTTCTTGGTGGGCGTAAGGGGTAGCCCACTAACAAAATCCATGGTGATCCTCTCCCATTTCCACCGAGGATCTTTATCGGTTGAAGTAGTCCCGATGGTGGTGATGTTCAGCCTTAACCTGGCGACACGTCGGACACTTCCCTACGAACTCCGTTATCTCACGCTTCAACCCCGCCACCAAAATCTGTTTCCGCAAGTCTCCATACATTTTGCTTCCTCCGGGATGCATAGCGTATGGGCTGCTATGTGCATCTTGGAGAATTTTCGCGCTTAAATCTGTATCTTTTGGCATACATACTCGTCCCTGAAAACAAAGCACTCCATCAATAGACAGATCTGCACCCTTCCAATCCACCGTCTTGAACTTGTACCCTCTTAGAGCTCAAGCCTTCATCCACTAACGCTTTTCTTTAATCTCTCTCAATCCATGTCGGCTTAACTTGAAGTTACGCCAAAAGACTCCCATCATCATACTGAGACTTAACCGAGCGGACATTGCTCTTAAGTCCGTTACGCTTCTTCCGGCTCAATGCGCGTCGGCTACCACATTAGCCTTTCCCGGATGGTACTCGATTGAACAATCATAGTCCTTTAGTAGTTCAATCCACCGACGCTGTCTCGGATTCGAGATCCTTACGAGTCGGGAGATACCTCAAGCTTTTGTGATCCGTGTAGACCATCGACTTCTCTCCATACTGTAATGTCTCCATATCTTGATTGCAAAGACGACCCATCGCTAACTCCAAGTCGTGCGTTGGGTAGTTAACCTCATGCGATCTTAAGCGGACGGGATGCATAGGCTACTACCTTCCCATCCTCGCATCAACACACATCCCAAACCGGTGTGAGATGCATCACAATAAACGTGAATAACTTTCCTGCTTCAGTGTACTTCAAACCGGAGCTTAGTCAAAATCTTCCTTAGCTTATCAAAGCTTTCTTGTCGCTTTTCCGTCCATACAAATGGGACACCTTTCCTTAGCAACTTAGTTAAGCTACGCTGCTATTAGAGAGAATCCTTCCACGAATCTCCGATAGTATCCTGCTAAACCCAAAAACTTCGTATTTCAGCCACCGCCCTAGGTGGTTTCCAATCCAATCTTTGCTTCAATCTTGCGAGGGTCTACTCTAATTCCTTCAGCTGATACTACATGCCCTAAGAAAGCCACTTTCCCTAAGCCAAAATTCACACTTACTGAATTTGGCATATAATCGCTTCCCCTCAATACTTGCAGAACTATCCAGTAAATGCTTGTCATGCTCCTCTTACGTCTTTGAGTAAACCAATATGTCGTCTATGAACACCACGACGAACTGGTCCAAGTACTGCTGGAATACTCTGTTCATCAAGTCCATGAATGCCGCCGGCGCATTAGTCAACCCGAATGGCATCACCAAGAACTCGAAATGCCCATACCGAGTTCGGAATGCCGTTTTGTGAACATCGACCTCCTTTACCTTAAGTTGATGATATCCCGACCTAAGGTCTATCTTCGAAAAAACACCGAGGCACCTTTTGGTTGATCGAACAAGTCGTCAATCCGAGGCAAGCGGATACTTGTTCTTGATCGTTAACTTATTTAATCGACGGTGAGTCGATGCACATCCGCATAGAACCGAGTCCTTCTTCTTGACAAACAACACAGCGCGCTCCCACGGAGATATACTTGGTCGTATAAACCCTCTATCCAAGAGCTCCACGAATTTGAGCCTTTAGCTCCACCAATTCCTTTGGTGCCATTCGGTATGGTGCTATAGACACAGGTGCCGTTCGGTAGCAAGTCTATACCGATTCGACTTCTCGATCGGAGGCAAACCGGAAGTTCTTCCGGGAACACATCAGCAAATTCCCAACCGTTCGGACCTTTTCAACTACCAACTCCTTAGCTTCCAAAGCACGATTTGAACCAAATACGCCTCACAACCCTTCTTGACCATCTTTTCACCTTTAAGGCGGTCACTACGTTGGATAGGTAATTCCTCCTATCTCCTATCATAAACACTTCATCACCTTCCGCCTGCCTTAAGAACCATGCGCTGGTGGCGCGCAATCCAAACTCGCTGGTACTTAACCAACCAATCCATACCAAGGATCAAATCGAACTCCCCAAACGGTAGTTCCATTAGATCACTACAAATACTACCCCTTGAAGTTCTAGGGTACGCCTCTATAAAGTCTATCTCACGACTACGGAGTGACCTAAGGGGCTAACTACTGATCATCTCCCTAGAAGCGCTTTTGAGTCTAGGTCCATAGTTCCTACCACACTACTAGCAATGTACGAAAGTGCGTCGAGCCCACATCAATCAATGCAACATAAGGAAAGCGAAAATTAGAAAGCGTCACGGTTATGACATCCGGTGCGTCACCTTTCTTCGCGACACCTCATTTGCGTAAACTAAGCCAGCCGCCTAGCCTCTGTGTTGCCCGAACCTCGCCTTGAGTTCCACGACCTCGGTTAGGACCGTTGTTTCCTCTACCATTACCACGACCCTCTCTGTGGTCCCACATTTCTATCCCGAGCAGTTCTGTCTTCCGTCGCTTCTCTTCTTGATCAGTCAAGATCATCCATGATCCTTTCGGTTGACTCTAGCCGATTCTGCACGCACTAGGTGCCACTCCCGACACACCTCGGAATACCTCCGCTCCGTTAGATCGGAGTCGCTGGGAACAGATTTCCGAGCTCCAACATTTCCACAGCCCCGACCACCATCTCCAAGACTCGCAACACGACTTGCGATACCGACTCGCCACCCGTGCCGCTCCGGCTCCTCACTCTAAAAGTAGGAGGTGGTGGTGGCGAGTGGTACCTCATTTACGAACCTTGTCCCGACTGACGAGTTGGACACAGTCATCCTACCCCTACCACGCCCACGGCGCCCACGTCCTCTAGAACTCATTCTATCTACCGCGCTTTTAATCTGATTAAGAAAAATTTTATGCGTTAGCATTTGTTTCACTTTATTACTCGCGAAAAGTTTTATGGATGAGGTTTAATCAGAGATTCTTTCGAGCAAACAATGTTTTGAGTTCCTATCCTAGTTCACACAAAGAAGTTCATGCATCCATTCCTTAATACTTTCCATACCTATTCACTCATCGGACATTTCGCCCATTTCTAACCTTGGGGTATTTTCGTCTTTTTCCCTACTGGGTATTTCGTAATTTTCCAGAACCAAAATATTTTACTGATGATTTCCAAAGCTAAGCTACTTGATATTTGTAAAATAGTTGAAATTTTTAAGCAAAACCGTCGAATTAATATTTTATGGGTCAGGGGCATTTTGGTAATTTTACTCCTAAGGGTATTTCTGTAATTTTCACAAATCAAGTCTTCCGAGAAAAACATTGTATACGTAGTGTTCTAGGGTTTGAGAGGGTTATTGGATAAGTTTTGAAAACATTAGGGCTGTTTATTCATTCCTTTCGAAAAAACAAGGCTAACTCCCTTCTCGGGTTTTAATCATTGTTTTTAGCCTATGACCGAGCCTTCCTGGTCAGGGTGAACCAAAGCTACGCACCAGGCAGAATTCAAGTGAAGAGGAGGTGGGTCACGCGGACCGCTTAAATACCAAGCTCTCACTGAACCTTTCTAGACATGCGCATTGCAGAGGTTACCACACCACCGAGCCTTCACGAGTTAGGGTGAACTGGAAGCTACGCACGGGTAGGATACTGCGAAGAGGAGGTGAGTCACGAGGACCGCTTAAATACCGGGCTCTTCCGGATCCAATCCTAGACATGCGTCATGGGGTTACCACACCCTAGCTCATTGACTAAGTCATAGGTTGGTTTAGTTCTTTAAGTCTTATGCTTAAATGCGTGTTTGAGCAATCTAGCCTTAGGGTCCAAGTCCTATAAATCTATCTACGTTCCATGCTTCCTACCCTTCTACAGAATATAATTCACGAAAGGTTTAGATGTACTTACAGGCGGATCGGTCTGGGAGACTCGGGCCATCGCTTAAAAACCCGTAAATCACACCATAAAGCCTACCAAAAACATTTTTGGGCCTGGGCCCCCACAGTAGAGCTTTGAACTGGGCTCGATACCAATTCAGAACAACCCAAACCCGCCCAAACATTACGACCGAATCGAGTTATTACGAAGTAAAACCTTATGAACACCATTTCAAAACCGTTTAAATTTTCCATTGAAAACTCCTTGTTTTTGGTTGTCTTGTTAAAGCTACCCTTAGATCTAATTTGGAATTTTAATTAAGTCCAATTGTTATACCAGTTTCAAGTGTGCCCGATGGCACTAATAAACCTTACCGTGTAAATAAAAAAAAAACATGTGATTTAATTCAATTTTAAAAGTATAGTCTTGAGTAAATATCCAACATAAAAAAATAACGCAACTATAGTTTATGGAGGCCTTATTACAACCCCAAAATAAAATTAAACAAATTTAAAGTTCTCAGTAAATTAAAATCCTTTGCATGGCCACCTCGAGTCCCACCTGCTCCTCAACCGCCATCTACGAGTCACTGAAAAATGTTAAAGGAGAAGGTGAGTCACCAAGACTCGATGATGTAACCCTTCCCCTGTTAATACAACGTTTCATACACAACATATACAGCTTAATTTATGCAGAGTATTGTGTACCCAACCTAGCCAACCAAACACCTTTGTCTACCCCACGTGGTACCAAACCCTTTGGTGACCGTAGTCACGATGTGTTACCAAAACACCTGGTGGTGCCAAACCACCGGTGACATATAGTCACAATGTGCTACTAAAGCATGCGGTGTCCGTAGACACAAATCGGGTGATGGGGCCAACCCATCGTGTGATACCAAATCACCGCGCACGATCCCATATCTCAAGTGGGGCCAACCTACGGTGGTGTTAACCACGGGGACAAGTCGCTATGAGGTACCAAACCTGCGGAGGTACCAAACCTCTGGTGACGTATAGTCACGGTGTGTTACCAAAACACTGGTGCCCGTCGGCACATTATCACCCTCCACTCATCAACCCACATAGTCATAAATCACATATAGATTTATCATATGTATTATCACAACATGCTTTCCAAAAGCATAAAATAGCAATCATATGCACAGTACTTACCGTTACCCCGTATACCGTTATGGTATTCAAGCCATTGCCACATACATCAAGTTAGCAATCACATTACTTAGCATAATTTAATAAGTTAAATGGTGTGTATGTACACACCGTTACTACGATAGTCTTAAATCCCAAGAAGAAACGTTGGTCACCCGGATCTATCTGTCCTAACACCCTTGAGTACTAGCCACCAAGTGTTTACGCTTCCCCAAAATCGATTGCTCCAAAGCAACGGGTTCACCGCTTGCTTCCGAATCCGAAGGCCCTATATTTTAATCAAGCGATTAGTAGCCTTAACGGTCATTGCCGAAATAGTCACTTACCAACCTCCAAGTCGATAAGAAGAGAAAAGAGAATCCTAGACATTCGCCTAACATACTTACCCTCCAAATTCGATTAGAGAATGCTTCCCCTCCTTGTTCGAGTGATTCGGCCAAGGTTCCAAAAGAAGAGAGGGTTTTTCTTTTATCGGTTTTTGGGAGAATAATCAAAGAATAAACAACAACTAATGAAGGCTAGCCGAAAATTGAGAGAAGAGACTAAGGGAAATCGGCACACCAATAGGGATTAGATTCGGCTAGAGACTAAGAGATGGAAGTGGTTCTTAACTTTGAAGAAAGAAAAGAAATCAGATGGCAACTAGTTGGGAGAATTTCGGCTACAAAAAATTCTAAAAAAAATTTAAGATGGTAGATGGGGTTTATATAGGATTTGGCATTCCCTAGTAGCCTTGCCGTCCACACCTCCTTGCTCAAGGAGTTCAAAATTTCGCAACCTCTCCAAGTACTCTTGGCACACATTTCAATTAATTCAAATAATTTGAATTAATCACTTAATAATCCCTTCTAATCAAATAATATCTTTGATTATCCTATGGAATTATCATATCTCTTGTATTATCAAAAGGTTTAAGCAAATTAAAACTAATTAAAATGCTTAAATTATCCCTTAATAATTACACCTAATAAAAGAGTTTGAAGGAGAAAAACTCTCCCCCTTGTGCCCGTCCAAATAAAAACAAATAGAGGAGGATTTTGTGACTCGAACACAAGCTCTCCCTTGCTCCTTGGTGGCGTCACATGTAGCTCTTAAGTGGGCTTCTTTTTGCCACTTAACCAAGGGCTTTTAGTGTTAAATTACCCACACTTATTCTTATAACACCACTTACCAAGGCTCCTTTCTTTTAAAAGTTAAAAACTAAAATTTCCTACCAAATCGAGCCAACACAAAGCCTTAAATTGACCATTATTATTCCATAAATAATGACACAGCAGTTCATACATAAGAAAAATAATTTATTTCCAAATAGCCCCACATTTGGGATGTTACAGGTTGGAAGAAAAGTTCAAGGCCTTGGAAAATACTGATAATCACATGGAATTGATGCTAAAGACTTGAGCTTGGTTCCAGATTTAATGCTTCCTCACAAGTTCAAAGTTCTAGAATTTGAGAAGTACAATGGGACTAGCTGCCCTGAAGCCCACATTACCATGTTCTGTAGATGGATGACCTGGCTATGTTAATAATGATTAACTCTTGATTCATTATTTCCAAGATAGTTTGGTGGGGGCGGCGTCTGGTGGTACAATCAATCGAGCGTGCTAGAGATTAGTTCTGGAGGACCTAGCCCAAGCTTTTATGAAGCAATACAATCATGTCACGGACATGCGCTTTGTGAGAATCACTTTGCGGAATATGGAGAAGAAGTCAAATGAAAGCTTCAGCAAGATGCAAAGATGGAGGAGGTTACCATGCAAGTTCAGCCACCACTCCTAGAAAAGGAAACTACAATGCTTTTTATCAATACCTTGAAGGCCCCATTCATTACTCACATGATAAGAAGTACCACAAAGAGCTTTACGGATATAGTAATGGGGAGAAATGATTGAAAATGCCATAAGGGGTGGCAAGATAGAAAGCAGGAAAACACCAAAAGGTCGGCTCAAGGAAAAAGGAGAACGAGGTGAATAATACGCAGTACATATAACAAAGGGTACTCGAAGTCAATTCTTGTCTAGTCAACCAAAAGTAACCACTAGCTATCAAGGCTCTTCAAGGCGGGAATCCAATTCGAGGCCAAATACGAAAAGCTCCAGTTCACACACCCACCCCGATGACATATAAGGAGTCAGACGAATCTTTTGATGTGCATGTGGTGTCTCAGTCCTACTCGGAACCCGTTCAACCTCTGTTCCCAAAATGGTATAATAAGAATGCCCAATGCGAGTACCACGCGGGAATAATGGGTCACTCAATTGAAAACTGTACTACGTTTAAAAAGTTGGTCGAAAGGTTCATTAAAATGGGAATTGTGAAGTTCGATGCTTCATCGAACTCGATCACTTTTGAGGCGGTAAATGTAATAATTGAAGGAGGAGACAAGAAAGTTGTGACTCCTTGAAGAAGTCAAAAGCGAAGAGGGAACCGGGGAACGAAGTTTTCAGGCCCTTACATACTTGGGAGTGTTTTGAATAATGGGACTGTGGAAGAAATCCATGTATTTTTAGAGCTAATCTAGAGTAATATTCAAAACACACTTGTTGAATTAAGCCTAGAGGCAATAAGAACCCTTTTGTGAAATAGGCTTGTGTCCGGAATTTTTATTTCAATAAAATGCATCTTTTTGAGCAAATATTCTTTTATTTTTTTCCATTTCATACTATACAAACAATTGTTCTTAGTTTTTTTCTTTTGTTTGTTCTTTGGACTTTCTTTCAAGTATTCTTTCATTCTTCATTCATGACCATACAAATAATCATTCTTTGAATCATTTATTCTTTGGAATCTTCCTTCGAACCTACAATTGGTCTCTAGATATCAACGATGTGAGCAACGCTGTTACTGACTCAGAGTCTCCTTTCGAGTAAGATATGTGTCTAGAGGGATCTCAGGACTTTGAAGATGACAGATATTGTAACCTATCTTCTGATTTATTAAGAATGGTAGAACAATATGAAAAACAGACCCTACTCTACAAAGGGTCAGTGGATATTATGAGCCTAGAAAAGAGGTGAAGATTGTAGCCTAGCTCACCACAGAAATAAGGTGAGACATCATTGAGTTATTTTCAAGAATTCAAAGATGTTTTTGCATGATCATATCAAGACATGCCTCGGTTACTAAGACACGAGTACGTTGAAATCTTAAAAGAGGTCCATAAGGGTATCAAAAGGACACATGCTAATGGTTTTACAATAGCCAAGCTAATCATGAGGTTTGGGTACTACTAATCTATATAGAAGGGATGGCATCGGTTATCTTTGTATTTAAGGAGACAAGATTCATATGCCTCATTAATTTCTTCTGAGACTCTCTCTATATGGGGCGAGGCCAATCTTGGCAAAATTTCTAGTATACATCAATTTATCTTACTTTTCCCATTGGTTTGTGGAATAGAAGTGGTTTTTCCCATGAAAATCGAGATTCCTTTGCTCCAAGCTTTGATTGAGTCAAGAATTGGATGAAATAGAATGTCTCCAGTGAACTTGACTGAAGAAAAGGGTTTGAAAGTATTCATCATAGTCAAAAAATGGATGATGTTGATTTATGTCGAAAATGGTCCACCCAAGGGAATTTCATGATGGGGACCTGGTATTGAGGAAGATCCTTCTTATACAAAAGGATTTCAGAGGAAAGCAGATGCCAAACTGGGAAGGACCTTATGTAGTAAAAAGGGTCTGTTCTAGAGGAGCATTGATATTAACCGAGATGGATGGCGAAGACTTGCCCAATTCGGCGAATTCAGGTTCAGTCAAGAAGTATTTTACCTGAAAAGGGAAAGGCCAAGGTGAAAACCTGCAAAGGGCACCTTGAGATCAAATTCAAAAAAAAAGGGAGAGGCCAAGGCGAAAACCCGCAAAGGGCGCTTTGAGACCAAAGGGGTTTTGAGTCGAAAACCCGAAAAGGGCGGCTCAAATTTTGATCAAAGATAGGGCATGTGGTAGTCTTGCTATGCTTGAATTAACAATGAGGAAGTATGCTACGTCTTGGGGCAATGACAAAGTACTCCGGATCCTCTAAACACGTATTGAGCTCAAAATAGTCCTCAAGAAGTTTGTACAGAGAAGCTCAGGTTGCGATATCTGGAGCACCTAGCTTTTATCTTACCCATTTTGAATTTGCTATCTTTGATTGCTGATCGGTGTGTCACAGTCTTAAAATTTATAATGAGAATGATCGAGCCTAAAAACTAACTATGACAACGATTGAGGCAAGTGTACCTATCAAACAGTAGTATAGCTTAGTGGCAAGACCGGATTATCGAACCCAAAGGAACAAAAAGTACTAATACTAACTGTCTTTTTATTATTTAGCCTTAAAATTGAAGTGAACCGGTTTAATCTAGAAAATTAACTAACTACTAAGCTAAAGATGATGAGACAAAAAGAATGAAATTAGGGGAATACATGTGGGAAAAACTAATTGATTAAAACAATACCCAAGGAAGAATCCGCCTAGACTTCACTTGTTATCTAACTCTGAACCAGACGATTTATTCATTTGACTTGATCCGTAAGATTCCCTAATGTATATTAACCCCTCTCTCGAGGCGACTAATGTCTAACCCTAGGTTGATTAATTGAAATCTCTTTCTAATTAAAACACCTAGAATCGTATTAACTCGATCTATGGACTCCCATATTAGGTTTCACCCTAATCCGGCAAAATCTCGTCACCCTATCTCTGGGCGTACGATCAGCTCCACTTAATTATGCTAGATCTACTCTTAGGCAGGGACTTTTGCTCCTCCACCTAAGCACATCAAACTTGAATTAATATCCCGGAAGTATCAACACAAGAATTAAGAACACATAATTAAGAACAAATCAAATATTTATCATATAGTTCAGCAAACGATAAAAAGATTCATCTTAGGTTTCATCCTCTGTGTATTTGAGGGTTTAGTTCATAATGATAATAGAATACATCTTAAAAGAAAAGATAAAACAAAACATAAGAAAAACTCTAAAACCCCTGAAGGAATTGAAGAGAGATCCTCCGTCTTGAGTATAACTCAGGCTTCTTGAGATGAATCAACCGGCTTTCTTCAAGTAATTTCCACAATTCCCGATCTTTCTGCTCGGCTCCTTGGCCTAGCTGGACGCCCCTTGAAAGTTGGCCTCTAGGGTGTTTATATAGGCTTTTGGAATGTGTTTCTTTACCCCTAAGTATCCAAATCTGAGTGAAATTCCTCTTCTCCACGGCAGGGACACACCCTTGGCACACACCCGTGTAAATCGTGGCCAAGCCGTATTGGGTCTATTGGTGAGGCACGGACGTGTGGTCTTGGCCCATTTGGTCCGTTTTAAACCCGTTTCTTGTTCATTCCATCCTCCGGTGCTTCCCTGGGTATAAAACATGAAAATAAAGGATTAAGAGCACCAAATGACATAAAATAAGGGATAATTCATCCAAAAGCATGCTAAATGTGGGCTTAAAATATGTTACTATTTCGGTTTATCAAATACCCCCACACTTAAGCTTTTGCTTGTCCTCAAGCAAAATTCTCAACTCGTGATTAAAACGAACTTCCTTGATTCATAATATTCATCAATAATGTTTCATCATAATTCAAAGATAATTCATACATGGGTAATTCATCTCTAAGAGTCCTAAAGATTCAAACAATCCAAGTCATACATTTTGTAGCATGAAAACATAGGTGTTTCCCTCATCTAAATAATTGCCTCTCGATTTAAAATTGACAAGGATTGACATCATCACTAAAGATTCACTCAAATCACTCGAGGTGTTTAAGGTTCAAAAATTAAGCACTCATAAGTCGAACATGAAAATTTAATCCCATAGGCTTGCATGAGAATCAAATCTCTACCACTATAATATGAGATAATACACAAATCAAAAGGTCTTTAATGAGGTTGTAACGGGGCTTGGGTTAAAGTGTGGATATAGGCTGAATTAGAAGGTTAGAATCGAGATTTACTCCGACAAACTACCTAACCGAAACAATGAAGCGATAATAAACAATTACATCAATTGAGAACTTGTAATAATAATACTATTACTAATACGAGCTTCTTTTTCAACCATTGGGATTTAAACGTATAAGCTCACTTAATCACAGAGCTAATAATGAATATACTTCGATTTCTTTTTTTTTTTAAGAACAAATCAGATATATATAATAATTGATGAATTTTCTATCGAAATCAATAGGCAATCGATCAAATCAAATCTCGATATAAGGGTAGTCAAAAGGAATGGTGATAACAAAAATAAAGGGTTTTGGGATAATATTAGTGGGTGAGTCAATAAAAAGGGTTGTTAGGATCAACGGGGTTCACTAGGGGTTAATAAAATGGGTAGGCTTTTTAGTGGAGTGAGTGGGTTAAAACCTAGGTGCCTTTATCATCTTAGTATATCAAATCAAAGGTGTGGTCTCGACATGTATAATCGATGCAAGTTCTAGAATAACAAATCAATGTTGACACACTCATAATCAATAAAGTGAGCAAGAAAAAGAATATATGCTCTATAAGGCTCAACATCTCACAAAAATTATGGCTTTTTGATGTCAACCTAGAAAATTTCAAACTTCAAAGTAATATTCAAATTCAGGTAGACAACCTAAAAAAAAATTAATTTTGAAAAATAGAATTATCCTGCTTGATTCTCTAGTATCTTAAAGTTTAAATTATCAATGCACAATTATCAATGACTTAATCTAAAATATATCAATAAAAATCATAAATCATAGGAAATTTCATTCTAATCATAATATGAGAAACTTACTTAAAGAAACAAGATATAATTCAGGGATTTTCAAATAATACTATAGTTAACCCCCCCACACTTAAGATGTACATTGCCATCAATGTACAAAGATAGATAATAGCATAATAAAATTAAAAGATAGGGAGAGAAGTGAAACTTCCTGAATTATGGATGTAATCCTTAGAGGATGTTCCATGACGAATGTGATGACTAGGTATAAGTGATATTTTTGTTCCTTGAGTTGTATATTTAATCTATTTAATCTGCAAAGTCATCAATTAAATGTTCAGGGAGAAAAATTTAATGAGAGTTGTTAGAGATACTCAAGGGTTAGACAGCCAGTGATAAAAGAAATTAAACTGTACTAATAAGAGTTGTAAACATGAAGGACAAAAAATCTTAATTAAAACAAAAATAGATTAAAAAAATAAAAATGGAAAATAAAATTGAAAAATGAAAGCAATAAAAGGACTCAAAGGTCCTCGTCATCGGTTGGGTCGCGAGGTGGTGGCGGCGATGATATGTGAAGGTATTGACATATCCGGTGGAGAGTGGTGTCAATATGGTCGGGTTACCGAAGCATTCTTTGCCGAATCGTGCTAAGCGCCGATATGTCGAAATAGATGCCTCCATATGAGATGGACGAAGACTTCGGTGGTGGTGCTTCCTCTGATGGGGGAACATCCTCAGTAATGTCCTCAGGGTCCTCCTCGTCGGTGGTCGGTGCTAGCCGATATTGGGGAGGATCGGTCCCACGTCGACGTTTAATCATCCTCATGTGCAAGATCGTCTGGATGCCACAGCGTGGACACATCGACCTATTAGTGTGAGGAGGTGGTGCGAGCGTCCGGTGTTGAGGAGGCCAAAATATCGAGCCAAGCGTGTGATGTAGGGACCCATAGAGATGACCCCTCTCCGGTGCTGCTCCGTCTGATGTTAGATGGCGCGAGCTATGAAATAAGGTAAGTCAAAAATGTGCCCGTTTGCCATACTCCAAAGGAAGTAGGCGTCGTGAGTGTTGACGAAGCCGGTGCTCTCTCGCCGACCTGTCAGAGTATAAGCTAAAAGTGCATGTATGTACCTTAGAGATGGGGTGAGGGTCGTCGTCTTGAGGGCGACGGCTGGGATCATAACTGCCCTTGTTGGGAGCTATATCGTACCAACAGTTCGTGGGGGTGTTGTGGATGTGGTGAGGGAGCTCCGAGAGATCATTCTCCTCCATGAATTCGTTGGTGAAGAGTCCCAATGTAATCCCAAATTAGGGAACATTCAATTCTCGTACAATGCCTCCGAGACGGAATTGAATCGTACTGGGGTCATCATGTTGCGTCATCACCGTCTGAAGGTGGAATATGGAACAGAGCTCCAAGGTGAGTTCCAAATATGTGGGCTCGATGATGTTGAAGAATCGGTCCCACGGGTCGATAGATAGGAGAGCTCGTACATAGTCAGCTAGATGGACTTGCTCTAATGCGGCCCAATCTATACATCTCCTAGTGCCAAGGGGTCACGACCGAAGTATCTTAAAAAGATCTTCTTGAGGTCCTGGAGGGAATCGTAGGAATGGGTGGTGCACTTCGGTGGATGCTGTGGCTAACGATGAACCGGGTCCCTTCCGTTTTTTAGAAGCGGGGACTGCGGTTTTCTTGGCTCGGGATGATGACATTCTTGGTCCTGAAAATATCAGATATTGATGATCCAAGTAAAATTTTATATCATGATATATCAAAGGCTTCGATCAGTTATCCAAAATATTCAGAGACTAACTTTTAATATGATAGTTCAACCATGTTCAGCATGGGCAAGAATTTGACAAAGAATTATTCTATCTAATTCTAATATTATTTAAAAAATTAAATGACTAAGTTAATCTAGGATAATAATACTAACTTAATATTAAACTTAACTAATTAGATCAAATTCTAAGTAATAAACAGTTGAATGTAAGTAAATGTGATAAAAAGAGGTGACCCAAAGTGTTTTTGAGGAGTGACGGCGTGGTTTGGGCGGTGCACGGGCGTAGAGGTGCAAGGCACGGGCGTGTTCTACAATTTGTTGAAACAACACGGCGATGGAACACTGTTGGGGCGGGCGTGTACTCTGTTGGCACGACCGTGTACCTGTTTTGATGTGTTTTTTGAAGGAATGAGGGAGATAACGGGTAGGCGAAGTCAAGGGTGGTGATTTCTGGGATGGTGGCCGGAGTGGGGGAAAGGGATTTTGAGGAAAATGTTTTAGGGTTGGGAATTTGGGGGATTTTGAGGGTAACGGTGGACGATGGTCTTAAATAGGGTAGGGGACACGGGTAGGCGCCACACCCGTGTGGATTTAATTCAGCCCGTGTTTTTCGTGATTTTCAAATTTAGGCGCGGTTGAAATGTTACCCACGCCCGTGCTCCTTGGGCGTGTGCTATTATGCTCGCTTCTCCCACGCCCGTGCTCCTGTTGCCACGCCGGTGTCCATGTAGTCGGGCCACACGGTTAGTAGGCATGGGCCACTTACTCGATTTAGACCATGGTTGGTAGGCACGGGCGTGGCGGTGCGTGCGTGCTAGTTATTCGAGAATAGACCACGGCGCATCGCGCGGCCGTGGTCATGTTATCGCACCCGTGTTGGGAAAATTTTTCTGTCTTAATCCCGCATCGACTCAACCGCACGTCTATTTTTCGTCCCATGGTGTCCCCACGGCCACAGGTATGCCCGTGTGTAAGGTCGTGTGGTTGGTAAATCTGCGCTTCATTGAATCGGTTAGTTTGGGGTTAGTTGCTAAAAGTTACAATTAAATTATTAGGGACGTTAGTGCTCGGGTTGCCTCCCAAGAAGCGCTCGTTTAAAGTCTTAAGCTAGACTCACCCTGTTTTCATTTATAAATGAAGGTTCACGAAGCTGAAGCTCCTCTCTTAATTCCTTGAAATCTTCACCATTATAAAGTTTTAGTCGGTGACCATTTACCTTGAATGTTCCACGAGTTGGATGGGTTACCTCAAGCGTGCCGTAGGGAAAAATGGTTTTGATCACAAATGGGCTCGACCACCTTGATTTCGACTTTCCAGAAATAGTTTGAGCCTTGAATTATACAGCAAGACTAAGTCTCCTACTTCGAATTGCTTTGATTGTTTTAAGCGAGCATTGTGACGTCTTTTTGTTGCCTCTTTATATAGTCGTGAGTTTTCATAGGCTTCAGCTCGCCATTCATCCAGCTCATTCAACTGCATCATCCTCTTCTCACTGCGGTTTTAAGATCGTAATTCAAGAATTTTATAGCCCGATAAGCTTTGTGTTCTAACTCAAATGGTAGATGACAACTTTTCCAGTAGACAAGTTTGTGCGGGGATGTTCCTAAAGGGGTTTTAAAGGTCATTCTATAGGCCCAAAAAGCATCATCTACTTTTATTGCCCAATCTTTCTGTTGGATTCAATTGCTTTTTTCTAAGATCCGCTTAAGCTCTTGATTTGCCACTTCCACTTGCCTTTGGTTTGAGGATGATAAGGGGTAGTTGTTACGTGGTGTACTCCATATTTTCTTAAGACTTTATCAAATTGAGTATTGCAAAAGTGAGTACCCCTATCACTGATAATCACTCTAGGTGTTCCAAAACGAGAGAAGAGTTTCTTAAGAAACTTTACTACTGACTCTAGCATCGTTAGTAGGTAAAGCTTGGGCTTCCACCCATTTGGACATGTAATCTCTGCTACTAAGATGTAATTATTTCCGAATGAACTAGGGAATGGACCCATAAAATCAATACCCCATACGTCGAATATTTCACATGATAACATATATGTTTGAGGCATTTCATCGCGTTTAGAGATATTACCTGTTCTTTGGCATTTATCACACGAAGCGACATACCTGTTGGCGTCTTTAAACAAAGTTGGCCAATAGAATCTCGATTCGAGCGTTTTGTGTGCCGTCTTAATCTCACTGTAATGTCCTCCTGGAGGTCCTGAATGGCAATGTTCTAGGATTTTGCTAGCTTCTGCCTTTGTAACGCATCTCCGAATTACTTGATCTGTACAAATGCAGAAAAGAAAGGGGTCCTCTCAAAAATAGTTCTTCGCATCAACAAAGAATCGCTTCTTTTGATGATATGTTAGCCTTTTTGGTAGGACGTTAGCAGCTAAATAATTCGCAATATCTGCAAACCATGGTACCTCGGAGCAAGTTATATAAAAGAGTTGTTCCTCAGGGAACGAGTCGTTTATTTCACTTTCGTCGAGTTCCTCGATATGTGGGTTTTCCGGCCTTGAAAGGTGATCTGCTGCGAGATTTTCAACTCCCTTCTTATCCTAAATTTCCAAATCAATTCTGTAAGAGTAAGATCTATTGTATAAGTCGGGGTTTTGCATTAGGTTTAGTTAAAAGATAATGAAGAGTGAATGGTCAGTGTAAACAACAACTTTAGATAATATCGAGCATCGCCTAAATTTGTCAAATGCAAAACCACAAACTAGCAATTCTTTCTCTGTGGTGGTGTAGTTTTCTTGTGCAAGTTTCAATGTTCTCGCTAGCATAATAAATTGGCTGAAAATGCTTGTTTCTTCGTTGTCCCAAAAGCGCACCTCTTGCAAAATCACTCGCATCACACATTAGTTCAAAGGTAGATTCCAATCGGGTGTAATTATAATCTGAGCATTTATTAGTTTGTCTTTGAGGATATTGAATGCATCTAAACATTCTTGATCAAAATTGAAATGAACATCTTTTCTAGTGATCTTGTTAAAGGTTTAGCTATTTTAGAGAAATCTTTAATGAATCTTCTATAAAATCCAGCATGTCCTAGGAAGCTTCTAATAGCCTTAACTAAACTAGGGGGAGGTAATTTTTCTATGGTTTCGATCTTTGCTTTATCTACCTCGATCCCTTTACTAGAAATCTTATGTCCTAACACAATCCCCTCTCTAACCATAAAGTGACATTTTTCCCAATTTAAGACAAGGTTTGTTTCCTCACATCTCATTAGAACTCGTTCTAAGTTTTTAAGGCAAAGATGGAAAGAATTACCGAATACCGAGAATTTGTCCATAAATACCTACATAATATCTTCCACAAGTTCGTCAAAGATGGCTAGCATGCAGTGCTGAAAAGTAGCAGGAGCATTACATAATCCAAAAGGCATTATACGATAAGCAAACGTACCGTATGGACATGTGAATGTTGTCTTTTCTTGATCCTCGAGAGCTATTAGGATTTGGAAGTAGCCGGAGAGTCCGTCCAAGAAGCAATAGTACATATGCCCAGATAATCTTTCTAACATCTGATCAATAAAGGGCAAAGGGAAGTGATCTTTTACGGTGGCGTCGTTCGACTTTCTATAGTCAATACTGACTCTCCAACCTGTGGATGTTCTCTTGTAGGAATCAGTTCATTCTTTTCGTTGGCTACGACAGTCATGCCTCCTTTCTTTGGAACTACCTGCACGGGGCTTACCCAAGTACTGTCAGAAATAGGATAAATTATTCCTGCATCTAGAAGTTTAATTACCTCAGCTTTGACAACTTCTTTCATATTGGGGTTTAAACGTCTCTGAGGTTGCACACACGATTTATACTCATCCTCCATTAAAATTTTGTGAGTGCAGAATGATGGGCTTATTCCTTTAATATCAGACATTTTCCACACTATGGCTCTTTTATGTTCCCTTAGTACCTTAAGCAACTCTTCTTTCTCTTTGGGTTCTAGTTCTGAAGAGATGATTACTGGTAGCGTAGAATTATCCCCGAGGAATGCATATTCTAAATGTTTTGGCAACTGTTTTAATTCTAACTTTGGTGGTTCATCAATAGAGGGTTTTTGTTTTAGTTTGTTGTTGAGTTCAATATCCTCTATTTTAAATGCATGTCTAGGGAGGATGTGTTAAGATTCAATTCATCAGTATCGTCATCTATCCCCTCACCTTGTGTAAGACAGAGTTCCATCGTGTCATTGTGCATGATTTCCTGCAAAGACTCTTGAATAATGTGATCAGTGGTATCAACAAAGTAACAAGAATCATCTTGTTCTCTAGAATATCGCATAGCCTCATAAATTTGAAAAATAATTTCCTCATCGCCTACCCTTAGCGCGAGTTTACCATTACCAACATCAATGACAGCCCTAGCAGTGGCTAAAAAGGGTCGTCCCAAAATTAAAGGTACCTCTTCGTCCTCATTCATGTTAAGCACAACAAAATCAACAGGAAATATAAACTTATCAACTTTTACCAGAATATCTTCAATAATTCCCTAGGATATTTAATAGATCTCACAACTATTCTTGAATACTCATCCTAATGGGTTTGGGTTCTCCTAGACCAAGTTGCTTAAACATTCTATAAGGCATTAAATTAATACTAGCACCTAGATCAGCTAATGCTTTTTCTATGTTCAAACTACCAATTAAGCAGGAATAGTAAAACTTCCTAGATCTTTTAACCTAGTTGGTAGCTTGTTTTGGATGATGGTGAACATTCTTCATTAAGTTCCCTTTGTTGAAATTTCTTGAACTTCCTCTTATTTGTAAGAAGCTCCTTTAAAAATTTTGCATATGTTGGCATCTCATGAAATAGCTTCAACAAAAGGTAAGTTAATATGCAATTGTTTAAACAGTTCAAGAAATTTACCATATTGTGCGTCTAAGCGGTCTTTTTTCAACTTTGTTGAATATGGAATCGGTGGTTTGATTCCCTCACGAATTGGAGTTGCATTTGCCTCATCGGGTTCGTGTGATGTCTTTTTCTTCGTTTCAATCAATTCCTTTCCACTTCTTAGCGCCACTTCGCTTTTACTGCTCTTTGTCCCTAGGTAAAATTTCTGATCGTATTTCAGAAACTAACTTAGTAAGTTGTGCAATTTGATCCTTGAGTTCTGTGTCGATGCTTCTTGTTTTTCAAGTTTTGTTTCTATACTTTGGAAACGTGTTTCATTCTTTGCTATATATTTTGTCGACATCTCCTCAAGGTTCGGCTTCTTTTCTGCGATGCTACCGCTTTGTTGGAAATTTGGAGGGTGTTGTTGTCTTTGATTTCCTTGACCACCCCATGAAAAATTGGAGTGGTTCTTCCAACCTAGATTGTAAGTATTGCTATAAGGGTTATTTTGATATCCTCAAATTATTACTTACATAGTTCATTTGTTCGCCTTCTATGCCATGTCCGTAGGATGGGTACTCAGATTCGCCACACCTCCACTTGTTTCGCTTTGCATAACGAGTTGTACTGCAAGGAATTACACAAACCATCAAATTTTTAGTTAACACATCTACCGATTCGATAGCATGGTTCTGCGTCGAGGTTGAAAACTTGGCGACTTTTTGTGGGCTTTGTCCTCGTGACTTGCCAGCGATAGTTATTTAGGGACATCTCTCTATAAATTCGTAAGTCGCTTGGTGTTTTATTATTCGAGTTCCACCATTCTTTGAATCGATCAAGCGCCTAGTTGAGGGGTTCACACCGTTGTAAAAAGTTTGGACAGTAGCCACAAGGGTAATCCATGGTGTGGGCATCTTCTCAATAGATCTTTGTATCTCTCCCATGCATCGTAAAGTGTTTCTAAATCCATCTCGCACAAAAGAAGAGATATCATTCCTTAATTTGGCCGTTTTGGCGGTGGAAAATATTTTAATAAAAAATTTTCGGTCATTTGTTCCCATGTAGTAATTGATCCTCGGGAAGAGAATGCAACCTTTGTTTAGCTTTATTCCTCAAAGAAAAGGGAAATAGCCGAAGTCGGATGGCATCATCAGAAATGCCATTAATTTTAAAAGTGTCGTGAGAATTCGAGAAAATTCGCTAAGTGTGTGTTAGGATCCTCATCCTGCAAACCATCAAACCGAACGAATGTTGTATCATCAGTATAGTGTTACGTTTCAATTCAAAATTATTTGCAACAATTGTAGGTCTAACAATACTAGATTCAGTACCAACTAAACTAGGCTTAGCATAATCATACATAGTTCGAGGAGCCTAATTTTTCGCCATCTCTGGAGGTAGCAGATTATTTTTGACCATCTCTTTGGTGGTATTGATGATGTTTTCTTGCTCTTCTTACGTGTATTGTAGACTTAGCCTAATTTCTCTCCGATTTCTGCATGAAGCGGTTGCTTTGGTCTCACTATCGTAAACTAAAGGTCCTATCGGGTTCCTTCTAGTCATAAACTAGAGGTACCTACAAGGAGAAAATACTAAAATTTAGAAAGATAAAAATAGAAAACAAAATAAAAGTAAAATTGCGAGAAAATAAAAATGGCTAAAGTAATAAAAATTGAGTGTTCTTAATATTTGGTTCCGCAGAACATGGCGCCAAAAACTTGATCGGTGTGTCACGGTCTTAAAATTTATAATGAGAATGATCGAGCCTAAAAACTAACTATGACAACAATTGAGGCAAGTGTACCTATCGAACAAAGAGTATAGCTTAGTGGCAAGACCAGATTGTCGAACCCAAAGGAACCGAAAGTATTAATACTAAGCATCTCTTTTTATTATTTAGCCTTAAAATTGAAGTGAATCGGTTTAATCTAGAAAATTAACTAACTACTAAGCTAAAGACGATGAGACAAAAAGAATGAAATTAGGGGAATACCTGTGGGAAAAACCAATTGATTAAAACAATACCCAAGGAAGAATCCGCCTAGACTTCACTTGTTATCTAACTCGACTGCAGACGATTTATTCATTTGACTTGATCCGTAAGATCCCCTAATGTATATTAACCCCTCTCTCGAGGCGACTAACGTCTAACCCTAGGTTGATTAATTGAAATCTCTTTCTAATTAAAACCCCTAGAATCGCATTAACTCGATCTATGGACTCCCATATTAGGTTTCACCCTAATCCGGCAATTGTTTCACAATTGTTTCATTTTAGTCCCTATCGAAACGCCGCGTTTTGGAGAGAGGGAATAATTTCCCAATTGGTCCCCCTATTCTTACGCGTGTTACAAGGGGCCCCCGATTCCTTTTTTCTTTTAAATTTGGTTCTTTAATATTATTTCTCTTTTAATTCAGTCCTATTTAGTTATTCTTGCAACTATTATTATTATTTAATATTTTTATTATTTCTATTAATATTATTAGTATCATTATTATTTAACATTATCTTTATTATTATTAATACTATTTTTATTTTGTCACTATTATTATACATATATTATTATTACTACAATTATATTTATTATTATTGTTATAATTACTATTAATTTTTTTATTTTTACTATTATTTTTATTAATTCTATTATTATTACTATTATTTTATTATTAATACTATTTTTATTTTTACTAGTACTATTATTACTATTTTTATTTTTATTAATATTTTTACATTTTTTCCATTATTGTTATTATTACTATTTATCATTCTTTGTTACTATCATTTTTATTATTATTAATATTATCATTCTTTATTATTATCATGTTTACATTATCACTATTCGCTAAGTATGACCATTTTTACGTTTTAACCGATTTTCTATTTTAAATGTTACATTGACTTTATCTTTTTTCTTTCCACTTTTTTACCCAAACTCATAAAAAGGGTTTTTACAAAGGTAATATTTTGTGTTTGGAAGTTCAGGAAATCGTGCCCTAACGCGCTGGGTTTCGATTTTCCGTTCGTCCAAATGACTAAATATCATTTTAAGATTTTGACCATGTTTTCTTAACTTCAAAGATAAGGCAATATTTCATGTTTGGAAATTCGAGGAATCGTGCCCTAACGTGCTGGGTTGCGGTGTTTTTCGTTTGGCCAAATAACGGAATACCCTTTTTAAAATTGCAATACATGAATTTTGGAAATCATGAAATGATCTTGGTGTCAAGGGTTTGAAACATCGTATCTTAACATGCTGGATGTGATATTTCATTCTTTCGGAACAAGAGAATTTCGATATCCAATTCGAATTATCCAAACATTTTCTAAAGGATTCGTATTTTAAAATCTCTTCCAATTTTCGATATTAGGACATTAATCAATCAATAAGGTACCAATTTTGGGCGTTATGAGGGTGCTAATCCTTCCTTGTGCGTAACCGACTCCCGGACCTGTTTTCTTAAGATTCGTAGACCAAAATGTTTTATAAGATGACCCAATCACACTTCCAAAAAAAATGGGTGGCGACTCCATGTTTTTAAAGTCGATCCTTGTTTTTTTTAAATAAAAATAAAAAAAATGGTTTCGACAACACTTATTTATGTTTTGAGTACGTAATTTCCACGCACACGCATGCGCGTGTGATAAAATTTCTAATTATTATTTAGTTTGAATCATACGCTTCTTTATTTATTATATGTTATTTTAAAAATACATTTATATTTTAAATACATGGTTTATGCACGTATACGCATGTGATAGAGTTTCTAGTATTATTTATACTTGTTATAAAACCCCTAACCGAGTTAGTATTATCTATACAAGAAAAGTCAAGGGGTTGATAAGTGTCCTATAAATTATAGTAAAATTATAATTATTTAGTACATTGGCGGTGGAAAGTTTGAACTCCACAAGTGGGTTGCAATTTTATCATGTGTCCTTAAGTTATATTTAAAAAAGTATAAAATAAATAAATAAGACATATGACAAAATCTCAAATCTACTTATGGAATAAAAAAATTCAGTATTAAATAATTACCCATAATAAAATATTTAAAAAATAAATACTTAAGAAAAAGAGATAAATGATAATTTTTTAAATGTTATTGTGGAATAAAGAAAAAACATAATCAAACCAAATACTAGAATTCAATCTTTAACCTTGTTCTAATGGATTTAATTTTTCACTTCTGAATTTCAAATTTTATTAGAGTAGGTGAGAGCATATTTTAAAGAAACAAGCAAGTATCAACAAGTCCAGGAAGTAGATCTTTTCATGAGGGGATTCATCTGTTTGTCTTCCTCCAGTGAAATCATACCCAGATGAGATGGGTCTTCCAGCATCATTTTGGCTACCAAATACCCTGAAATTGACCATGTCTGAAACTTACGAGCTTGCTTCCCGATATATCTCCCCGTCTTTCCATCATAGTACTCAGGCCAGTGGTCTTTCGACAACCGGTTTTCAGCAAGTTCTATGGCACGTCTCGCAATTTGTGGGCGCCCCGTCTTTATACAAGCGGCTGTGAGCAGCCATAGAAGCACTGCAAATACAAAGCTTCTGACCAAATCATAATGCAATTCAAAATATACCATTATTGTTTGTAACAAGAAACTTCATTACCAGGCCAGGATCCTCCATTGTGATAACTCCATCTGGTATTCTTGGGGTCACATCCCGTTACGATTCTCCATTCATGGCTTTCAAGAGCTGGATAACATATCTTCAATGGCATTTCTCCCACCAACTCATCCCAACGCGACTCGATAAGATCCATTATGGCTGAAGCTTGCTCTGGAGTTGCCAAAGATGACAAAATCGCCACACAATTGCCTAAACAGAACCAACGGAAATCCATTCTTGCAGGGCTGACATTTCCAATGAAGTAGCCACCTCGAGTTGGCATAAAATCAAACACCCAGTCTGGAAGTGAATCAGGCATCACATTGAACTTGTTCACCGCTGTATGAGAGTATTCCTCTGTTTTATAGCGGTATATGTCATTTAGCTGCTTCAAATCCAGCCAAAAGTAATTCCTCATGTGAAAGCTTAAAGCATGGAGGCGTTTAACTATATGTTCTATGAATTCTTTCCCCTCTTGGTCTTGTTTTAATAAAAGCAATGCACATCTTAGGGCCATGAAGAACAGCGCTTGGATCTCGATTGGATAGCCATATACACCCTGGATTTGCACTGAAATTAGATATAAATTCGGTCTTGAAACCCATATAAATTAGATATAAAGTGAGGGTAAGAAAAAGAAACCAACCATTCTGCGGTCAATCATGCAGCATCCATCGGCACAGAGAAGAGTTGGGAAAGTATCAAAGGCTTCTGAAAGACACAAAGTGAGTATAAGTCGCATACCCCTTTGGCACTCCGGCATTTCGGCCAATGATGAGTCTCCCGTATGCCTTGTATATGCACGAAGCAATATAATCCACCAAAACCCAGAATCAACAGGCGCTACTCTCCCTATCGCACTCTCACCAAAGTCTGCTATTAAGATCTCCCTGTTCCTCACGGGGTTGTGGATCACTTTGAAACTTGCTGGCATTACTCCTTCTCCTAGCTTGAACTGGTCTATCATTTTCTCCCATGACTGTAAATGAAGAGTTTTCAGAAGAAAATTCTTCACTACCTCTTCCTCCCCATTCATCAAAAAAGCCAAAGCACTTGGAACAAAATCTCTAACAAAAACCTGCAAAACAGAGTTTCATTTAGTTATGAACAAAATTCAGCTTAATTCCCTACAACAAAGTTTTTAATAAAATAAAAACCTGATCATAATTGAGTTCTTCAACAGAATGGTCCATTGCAGCAACAGTTCCAACAGGTTGTCTACGATAGTAAACAATGGAGCGCTTCATATTCTCCCATGCCTCACCTACCATGGCGTGTGCCTCAAAGCTTGTATATGATCTAGGGGAGTTAAACCCTGACCTTCTACCAGGTGGAGACAGGCATTCAAAGTGGTTACTCAAAAGTTCATTGGAAGGCCTTTCTTCAAAGGATACATTTATCGCTCTGGGTCTTTCCATAATCCTCAGGAGGATATCGGAATCTTCAGCCTCGAATATGGTTCCGGCTGACTCCAACGTTTTGACGTTTCCATTTGGAGAGCCATTGATGCGTAGTGGACACATTGTTAATGAATTAGGATCAATGTGAAGGATGAAAATGAAACAAAAAACAGCCCAATGCGAAGGATCATTTAGAGTGAAGAACATATAAGCGAAGCTTAAACCTCGGAAGTGCAGGAAGTCGAAAGCACCTGCTATTGCCAGGTGACCTGCTGAACTAGTGTACCTCTGCTATGGAACAACCACAAATATCTTGGAAGCTCAGATGGAAGCTTGGGATATTCCCCCTAAGAATCTTTCTTTTTCTATTTAAAATTCTCGTATCTAAATTAAAGAAATCAAAGTTGATAAAACTGTTTTGCATGTGGAAAAATCGAGATAAAAAAGAAACACTGGACTTTGTTATAAACGAAAGCATAACCTTGGCAGCATTCATCTGTTTGGAAGGTATATTAATGGAGTCGTAGATACAGAGAATAGACCCCTGACTGACACGTGGCCTCTGTTTCAAGCTATCAACTGTTGAGTTGACATATATTTTTAGGTTAGTTCATAATTATTTTCTAGTAAATGTGAAAACATTAAACAAAATTTATGTAATAATTTAAAGATTCAATATAATTCGATGGTGCTGTCCTTGTTAAATGTTGGCATGTGAGATTTATTTATAAAATTCCCTACATTTTATTATAAACATGTACATGCAATTTTATATCTATATAATACATATTTTCAGCTTTTATTAGTTCCATTGTCATTTAATCTCAATATTTTTTAGTTTAAAAATTTAATTCATATATTTTAATTTTGAGACATTGAATTTCTGTATTTTTTATTTAAAAATATTTGTCCCTCCATCTAATTTGACTGTCAATTTTAAAGTGTTGAAGGTAAAAAAAATTTAGCGTTTAACATTAACATTTTTTGCCAATTTGATCCTTACCTTTAAAAATACATAAAAATTAAAATTTCTTTATTCATATTTTTAAATAAAAACATAAAAATTATAAAAACAAATAAAAACACTTCAAATTAAAAAATTAAAAATTAATATTATTTTAAAAATACAAAAAATTCAAATTTCAATATTATCTAAACTGGATTGGACCAACTAGTTGGATGGAAAACTGGCTGGGGTCACTACAACAAAACATGCTTATCGCGACACTTTGGGGCGATACTTTTAAGTGTTGGGATAGACTTGTCGACATAGACTTATCGACATACGCTTTGGCCAACTCTTTGTATAAGAGTTGGGATATGCATGCCTAAGGCAACGCTTAAATAAGAGTCGGCTTTGTCCAACACTATGCCGACACTTTTGGGCCGAAACTTTCCTAAGTGTTGGGATAGACTTGCCGATATACACTTTGGCCAACTCTTTATATAAGAGTTGGGATATGCATGCCTAAGGCAACGCTTAAATAAGAGTCAGCTTTGTCCAACACTATGCCGGCACTTTTGGGCCGACACTTTCTTAAGTGTTGGGATAGACTTGTTGATATACACTTTGGCCAGCCCTTTGTATAAGACAACGCTTAGATAAGAGTCGGCTTTGTTCAACACTATGCCGACACTTTTCTAAGTGTTTGGGTAGATTTGTTGGCATACGTTTTGGCCAACTCTTTGTATAAGAGTTGATATATGCATGCCTAAGGCAACACTTAAATAAGAGTCGGCTTTGTCCAACACTATGCCGACACTTTTGGGCCAACACTTTCCTAAGTGTTGGGACAGACTTGCCGACATATGCTTTGGCCAACTCTTTGTATAAGGGTCGGGATATGCATGCCTAAGGCAACGCTTAAATAAGAGTCGGTTTTGTCCAACACTATGCTGACTTGTGTTATACCTTTCCCAACTATATAAAAGTGTTGCCATATGAAAAGAAAAACTCTTATGTCCTAACTCCCGATATACCACCAATCACTAATTTTATAATTGTATATATCACTTTTTTAATAAATTAATTTTATATTAAATAAAAAATTGTGGTATTAATATTTTAAACTAATATCTTAGTGTTTAAGGTTTTAGGGGTTAGGGTATTAAAGTTTAAGGGTTAGGAATTTTGATAAAAATGACAAAAAATAAGTTATTTTAGGGTTTAGGTAAGCAATAAGATTCTTTTTTTAATTACTTTTGTACCGTGTAATATATATATAGGATTTAGGGTTAAGGATTTAGGGTGTAGGGTGTAAGGGTTTAGGGTTTAATGTTTATGATTTATGGTGTAAGATTTAGGGTTTAAGGTCTAGGGCTTAGTCTTTAGGGTGTAAGGTTTAGGGATAAAATTTGAGAAGTTAAATTTTATCAAAATCAATTTGGATAAATTCTATCAGCTGCACAAAAAATTAAACTCGTGGATACAAACTCTTCGTAAGGAAGTTTGGTTTCATTTTTTAAAATTATTTCCGTACACAATTATAAAATTTTACAAATTAAATATATTATTTAAAATAAAACAAACTTAATTTAAAGGAATTTAAGAAATAATTAAACTTTAAAAATTTATTACTATCAAAGGCATTAGGGTTTAGGGTTTAAGGTTTAAGATTTTAAAGGTTAGGGTTTAAACAAAACAATCATTTTGTTTATACCAAAACTACGTCGTTTTGCTTTCCTCCATTTTATCCCAATTACTATACCCGATAGTTGTTATTTTTCCCCCCAACAAAATTTCCCCAATCCCCTATATTTTCCTCTAATCCCTAAAATTTCCCAAATCAAAATCCCAACCCATCTGCTGCTGAAGACGCCGACCCGACCACCTGCTGCATCGCCGTCGACTAACCCCTGCTGCGTCACCGTCGCCGTCACTCTCCACTGCCGCAAGCAATCGGTAAATTTATAAGATCAATATATATATTTTTTTGGCACAAAACAGAGTGTAGCTTTGCTAACTAATGTATTGTACTGCATTTTGCATTTTGTTTCTCCATTGAGGTAGTTGTTCTCAGTGCAAGCTATGCTAGTTTTATTAATACTTCTATCAAACTTAGTTCACTTAGATTTTTCAAATTTGAAGATAAGGCTAGTTTTAAACCTTCTATCAAACTTAGTTCACTTTGTTTTTTTCTTTTTTCAAGTTTGAAGACGAGGGATTCTTTCCCTTGGTAATTCTCTAGGTTTTGAAATCCAGGACCTACTTATTACAACTTACATTTCAGCATTTGGGCTTGGAAACTATGATTCTTTTGGCTAGCTGTAAGAGCCCAAATTTGCCCGGGCCCGATTAACAAAACCAAATATAAAACCAAAATTAATAAAGTCCATTTTTTAAACAGTCCAATACAAAAAAAATATGCACAAAAGGAAATTGAGGCCCAATAAAGCCCATTACAAAATTAAATCCTAAACTTGCCCAAAACCCATTGACCCAATAACGAAATTGGCCCAAACGGCCCGAACGCGTTTTGAGCCAGCAGAAACCCTAGGGTTTCCACCAACGCCACACTGCCCCAACAAAGAAGCCACCCCCGCGCCACGCCGCCACCGTGACGGCCTCGACGCCACCGCGTGCCTCCACGTCGCTTTGGTACTGCGAAAATAGCCAAAGATACTGTATGACAAGAAAAAAAACAATTGTATTGGGATTTTTATTTTTTCAAATTCGGTTATAAAAATCGAAGCAAAACAATTGTAAGCTTCACGTTTTTACAAAAATAGAATCAAATACAAGAACAAAAACTTTGAAACGAAAAAGAGCATACATTCAAGCCAATACAGAGGTTGCTTTCAATTTGGATTCCATTTTCTTTTCCGTTTGCTTTTTAATTTTCTTTTACTATTGCATGTAAAAATAAAAAGAGAAAACGAAACCTTACTTCACGAATACGCTGTGGTTTCCTCTTGCTTCGTTGAAATCGTGGTTTGAGAGGGGATCTTAAATTTGAAAAAACATTCACCAAGGCTCGAGTTCATGGGCGGATCGACGTTTTGGGGATAAATTTGGTTCACCGAATGGGGAATAAAAGAATGGGGTTAGGGATTTGATTTAATTTTTGTAAAAGAATGGATGATTGCCATTGGCTTTTTTTTTAGGATTTAATAACGAGTAAAACGGCGCCGTTTAGGCATACGAACGCTACAGCGTGACCAGACCGGGGAGGATCCGCGCGTTTTCCATTAATGGGGGAATTTGTGCATTTGGTCCTCCCTCCTTTCCTGATCTTTCAAATTAGTTTATTTTCGATTTTTTAATTTTGCCCCAGAATTTTGTTGCGATTGCATTTTGGTCCATTCGAACAGCGTCGTTTTTGGCGAGATCGTCGCGTTGACCCGACCAGGGGCAGGATCCGCGCTTTTTTCCTTTGATGGGCTAATTCCCCTTTTGGTCCTTCCGCATTCTTTAGTTTTTTTTAATAAAGTTTTATTTTATTTTAATTTGGCCCTTAATGTTTGTTCTGTTTTTATTTTGGTCCCCGTTTTATTTTATTTTAATTTGGCCCTTAATTTGGCCACCCCACGCCATGTCGCCACCGTACGGCCTCCGTACGCCACCCGCGTGCCTCCACGTCGCCTGGTACCTGCGAAAATAGCCAAAGATACAGCGCAGCAAGAAAAAACAATTGTATTGGGATTTTTATTTTTTTCAAATTCGATTATAAAAACCGAAGCAAAACAATTGTAAGCTTCACGTTTTTACAAAAATAGAATCAAATACAAGAACAAAAAACTTTGAAACAAAAAAAGAGCATACATTCAAGCCAATACAGAGGTTGCTTTCGATTTCGGATTCCATTTTCTTTTCCGTTTGCTTTTTAATTTTCTTTTTACTATTACATGTGAAAATAAAAAAGAGAAAACGAAACCTTACCTTACGAATACGCCAGGGGTTTCCTCTTGCTTCGTTGAAATCGTGGCTGAGAGTGGATCTTAAGGCTGAAAAAAAACATTCACCAAGGCTCGAGTTCATGGGCGGATCGGCGTTGAGGGGATAGAGTGGTTCGGTGAATGGGGAATAAAAGAATGGGGTTAGGGATTTGATTTATTTTTGTAAAAGAATGGGTAGATTGCCATTCAGTTTTTTTTAGGGTTTAATAACGAGTAAAAACGGCGCCGTTTAGGCATACGAACTGCAGGCGTGATTCCGACCCGGGAGGATCGCGCGTTTTCCATTAATGGGGGAATTTGTGCATTTGGTCCTCCCTCCTTTCTTGATCTTTCAAATTAGTTTATTTTCAATTTTTTAATTTTTCCCTAGAATTTTGTTGCGGTTGCATTTTGGTCCATTCGAACGACGTCGTTTTTGGTCAGATCCGCGTTGACTCTAACCGGGGCGGGATCGCGCATTTTTTCCTTTGATGGGCTAATTCCCCTTTTGGTCCTTCCGTATTCTTTAGTTTTTTAATTAATTTTTATTTTATTTTAACTTGGCCCTTAATGTTTGTTCTGTTTTTATTTTGGTCCCCCGTTTAACGCTGCGTTTTCGAGGCTTGGAACATTTGCTGGTTTAGCCCATAATTGTTTATGCGCCATTTAATTTGGTCCTTAATTTTGTTTAAATCATTCCATTTACTTATAAAGTAGCCTGTCAGTTTTATTATTATTTCAATTGAGTATTTTCTTAGTCTTTGTTTATAATCTTTGCAAATTTTTTTATGGTATTTAAATTTATTTATTATTTATTATTTATTATAGAAATTGTTTTGATAAATTATTTTATTGATTTTATGATGTTTTAATTGGTTTTATACTTCCATTTGTACATATTTTAATTTTTATTATATAAATATTTAATTTCAAGATCTTCTTCTATATGTTACTCCATTTTAAAAAATTGTATTATATTTAATTCGAATACTTTTATACACTATTAAATTATGCTTACATGTATACATTTGTATTAAAATTATCTTATTATATACATATACTATTGATTTCATATTATTTTATGCATGTATTTTTTTTAATCTATCTATGTATATATTATATTTCAAATCTATATACACATATATATAATTGTTCTTTTAAGGATTTTATTTTTAATTATGTTCTATTCATTTCAAGCATTCTTCTACTATTTTTATATACACATTATCTCATTAAGTTTTTTTGCATTTCAAATAAAAATATTTGGTTTTTGATTATTTTATATATATCCTATATTTCTAATTTCTTTTTTAAGTAATAGCTACTTCATAAACTAATTTGTAAATTATTATATGAATTATAGTTTATTTTTCAAATTGTTTCATAAATTGTTGGTTTCCAACTCCTTTTTCTTTATTTATTTTAAATTCATTTGTTGTCATTTAAAATTGGTTTTCACACTAATATGCCTTGTAAATTACATTGAGATTACTATATCTTTTAGCTTATTGATCCTGTGATTGTTAAAGTGGGTCCGTTGAAATAGTGTATGTCATAATAGCTATTTTGTGTTTGTATATGTAAATTGTTTGTATCATCACCATTCATTAGTAAAACGTTGAATTCATATATTATTTTATGTTTAATGTTATGCATATGTTTCTTGGTATTGTTTTGTGATTCAAATTCCAATATATTTAAACTGTTAATAGATGCTTCGCCTTATCCCGAATCGTTTAATGCATTTTTAGATTCGGTTTTATAATAGCTTAGTAAAAATTTTCAAAATAAGGCAATATTTCGTGTTTGGAAATTCGAGAAATAAATGCCCTATCGTGTTGGGTTTCGGTTTTCCGTTTGACCAAATAACCAAATATCCTTTTAAAATTTTGTCCATGTTTTCCAAAAAAAACAAGGCAATGTTTCGTGTTTGAAAATCCGAGAAATCGTACCCTATCGTGCTGGGCTTCGGTTTTTTGTTTGTCCAAATAATTGAATATCCTTATAAAAATCTCAATGCATGAACTTTGGAAATCATGAGAGGATCTCGGCATCAAGGGTTTGAAACGTCATATCCTATCGTGCTGGATGTGATATTTTATTCCTTTGGAACAAGAGAATCTCAATATCCAATTCGACTTATTTAGAATTTTTTAAAAAACAGAATTTCAAAATCGTTTCAAACTTTTCCATATTAGGACATCAATTAATCAATTTAGTACCAATTTTGGGCATTGCGAGGGTGCTAATCCTTCCTCGTATGTAACCGACTCCCGAACCCGTTTTCTTCTTGAAATTCGTAGACCAAAATTGATTTCTTTTAAAAATAAAACAAAATGTTTTATAGGTGACCCGATCACACCTAAACAAAAAGGATTGGTGGCGACTCCATACTTCATTTTAAAGTCGATCCCCGTTTTTTCAAACTCAAAAAAAATGGTTTCGACACTAGAAATTTTAGGTTTTCTTACCATGAATTGCATGTGTTAATTATGACTCCTATTTCAGTCAAATTTGAGAAGTAATCTTCTAGTTAAAAGCTGTTTATTTGTTTCAATCAAATACTAATTAGTTAGATTATTTTATTATTATTTGACCTATGAATTTAGCCTATAAATAGGCTCTTTTACAACCTTAGAAAATACACCCATTAGATATTAGAACTCATAACACATTTAGAGAATTTTGTGTTCACGTTTTGAGGGTTCTTTGTTTTCGGGTTTTCAGGGTTTAGTTTTATCTCCATCTTTTTTACTCTTCATTCTGTTGCCATTATAGAAAAATTATCTTTGCCCGTGGTTTTTTATCCTCTTTGGAGGAGTTTTTCCACGTTAAATTTGTGTGTCCAATTTCTCAATTTATTCCGCTACTTTTACTTTTTCGTTACTTAATCGGGTCGATTCTAACAAGTGGTATCAGAGCTAGTTCAATTTTCATAGATCAGCCCATTCAGATATGGCAGCAACAAGGTTTGAAATTGAGAAGTTCGATGGTGAGACAAATTTCAATCTGTGGCAAGTTCGGATGATGGCAATTCTAGTTCAATCCGGTTTGAAAAAGGTTGTTACCGGGAAAAAGCCCGAGAATCTAAATCAAAGCGAGAATGGGAAGAGCTTGATGAAAAGGCTTTGTCTGCAATCCCGGTTGTGCCTCGCGAATACGGTATTGTGGGAGGTATTGATGGAGAAGACCTCATCCGCCTTATGGAAAAGGTTAGAAACTCTTTATGCGACTAAGTCTCTCAAGCTAACCGTTTAGTGTTGAAACAACGTCTATTTACGTTTCGCATGAACGAAGGTGAGCTTCTTAGAGATCACATCGGTCAATTCATTACTCTTTTAAATGATTTAAATAATGTTGAGGTTCATATTGACGATGAAGATCGGGCTATGCTATTATTGTGCTCTTTACCCCCTTCGTACAAGTCTTTCGTGGAGACCACGATTTATGGCAAAGACAAACTCTCGTTCGAAGATGTGAAGGGTCATTTGTTGAGTAGAGACAAACTCGACAATGAGCTTCATTTGGATAGCAAGTCAGATTAGGACGATTGAAGGTGTCCCAATAGAGAATGGTTCTCCACATACAGTTCGGTTGAAGGTGGAGTTGTGTGCATGGGAAACGATTCATCTAGTAAGGTAATTGGTATTGGTACTTGTTAAAATTAGGATACACGATGGGACGATTAGGACACTCTCGAGATGTCGTGTATGTACCGATTCTGAAAGAATCTCATCTCCTTGAGTATTTTAGACTTGAAAGGATGCGGAGAATCAACATCGAGTCGAAGCGGCATTAAAGTATCTCGTGGAGCTCTCGTTTTGTTAAAAGGTAAAAGAACTGGCAATCTTTATATTCTGGAAGGTTCTACAGTGACCGGTGAAATCGGACGTCCCTCGCCCGTTACAGAGTCGAAGTCAACTCATTTAGAGCGGAGGCAACTTGGTCATAGGAGGGAAAAAGGTATGACCGTTTCGTTGAAGAGAGGTTCTCTTTTGGATGTAGGTTTTGAAAAGTTAGGGCATTGTGTTCGTGAAAATCAAACCCGGGTTAGTTTTGATTTGGCGGTGTAGGTACAAGTCGAAGGCTAGAAGTCTTCCGTTTCTAAGCACTGATTCGACTCAGTTAATTCCCTGCATGGTTCAAGATAGGCTCGTGGCGGGCTTTGGCAAAGATGGCATTGTGGAAATATGAGTCAAGGTGGAGATTTGTTAATTATGACTCCTATTTCAGTCAAATTTGAGAAGTAATCTTCTAGTTAAAAGTCATTTATTTGTTTCAATGAGACAATCGATTAGTTAGATTATTTTATTATTATTTGACCTATGAATTTAGCCTATAAATAGGCTCTTTTTACAACCTTAGAAAATACACCCATTAGATATTAAAACTCATAACACATTTAGAGAATTTTGTGTTTACGTTTTGAGGGTTCTTTGTTTTCGGGTTTTCGGGGTTTAGTTTTATCTCCATCTTTTGTACTCTTCGTTCTGTTGCCATTATAGTAAAATTATCTTTGCCCGTAGTTTTTTATCCTCTTTGCAGGGATTTTTCCACGTTAAATTTGTGTGTCCAATTTCTCAATTTATTCCGCTACTTTTACTTGTTCGTTGCTTAATCGGGTCGATTCTAACAGCATGAAACAAGTATATTGTGATCTATAAAACATAAGTTTATTGATTAAGTATTTTCGTTTATTATTCTTTGGAATCTAAATCTTGCTCCTTGTTTTCTTGAAATATTTTTTTTTTTTTAAAAATAAGTATTTGTTCCTTTCCTGAGTGGAGATGCATAAAGAAGCATTTTTTTTTCCTTATTTGTTGTTTGAAGGAAAACAAATTATATCTGAAGCACTTTCCATTTTCAGAAATTTGCACGTGCTAGTAAATTCATTGGCAAACAAATTTGTTATTTTATTTATCTAAAAATTTTGATGCATTCTTACTTTGATGCAGCAGCACCTTGCAAGATTCAATGTTGATGGGAATATTGAATTGCAGGTAGTTATTGCATGGTTATAAATAATTTTAGCTACCCCATATACTCCGTATAAACCACTAGTTCACTTGATCTTAGCTTGGTATTTTTAGCTACTTCATGTCTTATAGTTACACAAGATTCACCCTTTTTAGTTGAGCAGGTTGATGCTAGTACTCCTACTTCAGGGTCTATTACACAAGTAAATTTTAGAATCATTTACAATAGCGACTCTTTACTCTTGCACTGGGGTGTGATATGCGATGGAAACAAGTTCACTTGTACCAGTTAGGAGTCTACATTGGTTGTGGATTTCAAGTGTTTATATTGTGTTTCATTTTCATTATCACGGTTTGAGAAAGCTCTGTTCCATGCTTCTTTTCTCTCCCCCTTTTTCTTCGACAGAAACTGGGTACTTCCTTCACGTCAACCGGAAGGGACCAAAAATTACAAGAATAAGGCCTTACGAACTCCATTTGTGGAGGTAAGAACCAATAAATGAGACAATCACAGAAGTTCTCTTTTGACTAATCCTAATTTATTTTGTCTACAAATTGCTATTCTGTAGTCTGGCTCCAGTTCCTATTTAAAGTTAGAAATTGATGATCCTAACATCCAAGCTATAGAGTTTATCATATTTGATGAAGCCCGAAATACATGGCAAGTATCTGTTGTTTCTTTTTGTTATGTTCATGCCATTTAGAAGGCTACTTAAAATGATTTCACTCTTTTTCTTCTCTATTTCCATTTGTAGGATAAAAAATAATGGTCAGAACTTTCATGTAAAGTTACCTCGGAAGGAGACATTGATTTCAAATATTTCATTACCTGAAGATCTTGTTCAGATTCAAGCATATTTGAGGTGGGAGAGAAAGGGTAAATAGATGTACACCCGAGAGAAAGAGAAGGCAAGTAATAAGTTTAATAATTATATAGTTTATTTGTTCATATTGTTAAAGTTAAGTCCTACATTTCCATTTCTTCTTCTTCTGGTCCTTTTTTGTTGTTTCCTTATTTCGTTGAATTGATTAATACTTACTATTAATTTTTCATTATATACCGCATAAGGAGCTCCACTGATGTGCTTTAAACAGAATATTTTTGTGCAATGGAGCAATTTATTGTGCAACATCTAATAAAAATTTTAGGCATGCCCCAGTTTTGGATAATAAACTGTTTTGGCTGCAATACCTTAGTTAGAATTTAAGAAGTATGAAGGGTTCTTGTTGTTATTTCATTTTAGGCTTTTCAATCAGTGGAGCAATCTTCAGAGAAATGCAGGATTGTCATCTATAAATGCACACAAAAAACAATCATGTCATGAATTAAAGCTTTCTTTCTTCCTTTAAATCTCCGAACATATAGGAAATAGTATTTTTTTCTGGATTTTTTCATTTTCTTCAATTGTTTACAGGGACCATTAAACATGAAGAATAGACTGTGTTTGATATTTAAGTTTCTTTTTAGTTAGTAGAGGACACTGAAAATTTTATGCTAAAAGCCATGTCTGCCTCATTGATTTCTCTTCTATTTCACTTCTAAAATGGAAGTTTTGTTTCTTTAAAGTATCTGATATATGACATGAAGAGTATGGTCCTCATCTTAACAGGGGGCATGGCAACCATAATTGAACATTTCAAAAGTGCTTACAAGTATAAGGCTATTGCTCAGTGAACCAAATCCTGATGATGGCCTAATGTGTGAAACAGTAAGTAGACTTTCTCTCAAGATAAATTGATTTTTTTTTCTTTTCTATGTTTTCCTTTGCTTTTGATATGTTAATGAATCTACAGAGTATGATGCTCTAGAGCTTAGTCCTAGCAATAAAAGAACACATGGCATTAGCTAAAAGTAGATTTGATTTTTATGGCATTAGCAATAAAAGAACACATGGCATTAGCAGTAAAAGATTGGATGGTGCAGAAATGCTACCCCTTTTAAGATATATTGTTCTAATATTGGCTAGCTTGAATGCAGGTTCTGGACAATGTATGTGGCTTATAAATAAGAAAAATAAAACTAATCATTACATGA
Organism: Gossypium sturtianum; assembly: GCA_025698515.1. NCBI lineage: Eukaryota > Viridiplantae > Streptophyta > Magnoliopsida > Malvales > Malvaceae > Gossypium > Gossypium sturtianum. The sequence goes on from CM046943.1 coordinate 127,185,416, forward strand.
CTATTGGTACTAATATTATCTTATAATAGTCAGTCAATAATGTAGCTGCAAAATCATGTTTGCATACAGGGCTTTATTTATATCTTCATCAAATCTCAATAGAGCATTTTAGCTATCTCCTTGTGCTTAGAAAATGATATGTTTCATTTGATTTGCTATTTCATATCTAATGCACCTTTGAATTTGCTATATTTTACTATAACAGTTTGAGGTTGAATGAGGTCTGCAATTAGCTTATAGCAAGGATGGGGCTCGAGGGATAACGCTAAATATAGCGAAGAGTCAGGAAGCAATAATGGTGAAAAGAGAAGACTTCATGTTACAAGTAGATAGTAAACAAAATGGATTGTTTGGGTATATGGTGTACTTGGATCTGAAGTTGTTTCACTACCTGAGGCTACCCTTGTAGAAATAAGAGATCAGTAGAGTTTCTTGGAATTGAAGTTGCAGTTTAAGACTGTATTAGCTTTTATGTAGTACAATATCAATATCAATGTCCATCGTCTTAGGTGTTTTTTTATTTGTTTATTTTTGTACATTGGGTTGAATGCGGGTGATATACATTTTGGCTAAATGTTAGTGTATTTTGGTTGTTGGATCGATTTTTGTATTGAATATTCAACTTTTAATTAAATTTTAATTTTATATTTTTTAGTGGTATTTAAAACACAATTTCTATCATTATTCACTATAAATGTTTATGAAAATATATTAATATTAAAATAAAAATAGAAAAAAATTACTTTGGACGTGTCTATCTTAACCTTTTTAAGGTTGTCTTAGACGGGTTTATCCCAACCTTTTTTAAGGTTGCATTAGACGGATCCATCCCAACATTTTTTAAGGTTGCCTTAGATGGGGTCTATTCCAACTTTTTTTAAAGGTTGCCTTAGACGGGTCTATCCCAACCTTTTTAGGGTTGCTTTATACGGGTCTATCCTAACCTTTTTTTAAAGGTTGCCTTAGACAAGATCTATCCCAACTTTTTTAAAAGGTTGCCTTAGATTGGTCTATTCCAACTTTTTTTAAAGGTTGCCTTTGACTAAGTCTTTCCGAACCCTTCAATAAAGGTCCGCTTATGTTGACTTATGCCAACGCTTTTTCAAAAGCGTCACGAACCCTACGCCAACCGTACTATAGACAACCTTTTTGGAAGCATCGGGAGAAGCGTCGCGAAACCTATGCCAACCTTTTTTGTGTCGTATTAGGTAAAGAAAATGTCACGGTAGGCCTGTTTTGTTGTAGTGGGTATTAGTCTAACAAGAGGTAAAAATTGGTTGACACGCAAACTGGTTTGAATGGGTTGACCTAAGCTAAAAACCTTAATAAAATAGTTGTTGAACCGATTTCAACTAGCCTGACCAATTGATTCCTAGAACGACTGGTCTAACTGGTTCAAAGCAAATAAATTATTAAAAATAAAAAATAAAATATTAAAAAGTATAAAATTTGGTTCAACTGCGAATTCAATTGATTTGTTAGCTCAGTTCAACAAGTTCGTATCGATTCGTTGGTCAATTAGTTTTTTACTTCTCATTGAACTCGATACCAGCTTGTTTCTTGATCCAATCGATCCGGTCCAATTTAGATAAAATTGAATTTTTTTATATTTTTATATTTTTAAAATATTTTTTGAAAAATCTTTTTATTTTAAAGATTTTTTAATTTTTAAAGAATATTTTTTTTTATTTTTTCTTTAAAAGAAGAAAAAATAATTTTAAATTTTCAAAATAAATTTACATACTTTTAAAGGGTATGGACCAAATTGACCAAAAAATGTAAATGTTGAGAACTAAAAAAGTTTAAAAATTTTAAAAATCTGTTGACTCAAAAACAAGTATGGACTAATTAAACTAGGCTCAAAATCAGTTGAACTAACAATTGAACCAATTTTTTTTAATAATTTATTTGCTTTGAACCGGATGAAGTGGTCATTCTGGGAACCAATTGGTTAAACCAGTTTGAAATCGATTAAAATGTTAGGTTCAATTGATTTTTTAGCTCGGTTCAATAAATTCGTACTGGTTTATGGGTTAACGATTTTTTACCTCTCATCAAATTAATACCCTAATCGGTTCTCGATCCAACTAGCTGATCCGGTCCGGTTTAAATAACATCAAATTTTTTATATTTTTTATATTTTTATTTTTTGAATTTTTCATAATTTTTTAAAATATTTATTTATAATATGAAAATTTACATTAATTAATAAATAAACTTATAGATGTGTTATAATAATTTGTTAATAAATTAATATATATATAGCAATATTTAAAATGGGGATTATAGTAGGTGTTGAATTAAAGAATGAAAGGTTTAAACTGATAAATTTTCTTTATTTGAGTCGGAAAGAAGCAAAAAGAAACATCATCATCATCATCATCATCATCATCATCATCATCATCATCAGAAATACAATATACGAGCAAACCAGAAAAGTTATACAAACACTATCAGCCACGTAGTAGTAATAGTATTATTACAATACAAGCTAGGAAAGGTCTATCGTTGGAGTTTCATTTAGGACTCATAATCCTCCTCCACACCATCGACATCATCCTCGTACTCCCCTTCATCATCCACGGCCGCATCCTGGTATTGCTGATACTCTGCAACCAAGTCATTCATGTTGCTTTCTGCTTCTGTGAACTCCATCTCATCCATCCCTTCACCAGTGTACCAATGCAAAACGCCTTGCGACGGAACATTGCTGTGAATTGTTCACTTACCCTCCTAAACATCTCCTGGATTGATGTTGAGTTCCCCACAAAAGTCGATGCCATCCTTAGGTTATTTGGTGGAATATCACAAACACTGGACTTCACATTATTGGGAATCCACTCCACGAAGTAAGATGAATTCTTGTTCTGAACGTTGATCATCTGTTCATCAACCTCTTTGGTGCTCATCTTGCCTCGGAACATAGCTGAGGCTGTTAGGTAGCGACCATGGCGAGGGTCAGCAGCACACATCATGTTCTTGGCATCCCACATCTGCTGTGTCAACTCCGGAACAGTGAGCGAAATGTATTGCTGGGAACCACGGGATGTAAGTGGTGCAAACCCGACCATAAAGAAGTGAAGACGTGGGAATGGGATCAGGTTCACAGCCAACTTCCGGAGGTCTGAGTTCAGCTGTCCAGGGAACCTTAGGCAGCATGTTACACCACTCATTGTTCCAGATATCAAGTGGTTCAGATCTCCAACTGCAAGATTAAAAGTTCACAGTTAGCTTCACTAATTTAATCGTTTCACCTTTATAGCAAGCCATTCATCAAGATGAATATGTTATCACTCACAGCTTGGAGTAGTGAGCTTCAATGTCCTGAAGCAAATATCATAAAGTGCCTCGTTGTCAAGAACCATGCATTCATCAGCATTCTCAACCAATTGATGCACAGAGAGGGTGGCATTATACGGCTCCACAACTGTGTCGGAGACTTTAGGTGAAGGGAAAACAGAGAATGTCATCATCATTCTGTCAGGATATTCCTCTCTGATTTTCGATATCAGGAGAGTTCCCATGCCAGAGCCTGTGCCTCCTCCAAGCGAATGGCATACCTGAAAGCCTGTTCCAGAAGTAATATAAACAAGTGCGCTTCATCAGACAATTCAAAGGGAAAATTTTCATGTTAGCCGATAATATGAACACTAAGTGACTTTTTAAACTAACCCTTATCTAAAAGCGAAAGAATTTACCCGAAAGATAAAAGTATCGCGCTCCAAACTATTGTTTTTAAAAGTTTATTTAAGGTATATGGTATTTAAATAATTTAACATGGTAATATATGGAGTATAAATTTTAAATATTTTTAATTAATTATTTAATATAAATTATTTTTTAAATTAATGATATATAAAATATTTTAAAAAAATATAATAATAAATTATATTTAAAAATTAATATAATGATAAATTATATTTAAATGATTTAATATAATGATAAATTAAATATTTAAATAATTTAAATATTGATATATTAAATATAAATTAATCTAATTTTTTATATATCATTTAAATAATTCATATAAATAAGAGTATTTTCATAATTTTAACTTTCAAAGGTAAAAGTCATAAATTAAAAACACTAAAATCACTTAAATCTCAGTTTTTACATTTGAATTGAAAAACATTTTTCCACCGCAATTTTAACCCAAAATACTAGGTGTTATTCATTTCTTCTGCTGTGAAAAACACTTTTAAAACCCTAAACGGAATCAACAACGGTCCTTAATATGGATTAATTCAATCATCCACCATTATCATGATCTAATCTTACTACAGTTATAATAGCAACAAACCAAATCTTTCACAGCAGTCAAACCATTATCAGATGATGACAACATTTGTCCTTTTCAGATAGATCTAGATCTAGAAAGATGGTTATCTCTTTATATTTTAAACTTACTACTCTTCAAAATTTTGCATAACACGAGATCTGATACTCATGCCAATGTTACAATTTACCATTTGATTGTTATTGTTTCTAGATTGATACAACAGTCACATGGTGTGTGCATTTAAGCATGTTAGTTATGATTCTCCATGCTCATCTAGATACTTTCATTTTTCTTGTTCTTCAAGATTCAGATGTAAAAATATTGGCCAAGCCATATGACGGTGAGTTGGTAAGGATCCCCAATGCTCCACCAAATGCATTAAAAGGTTTATCAAGGCTCCACCAAAGTTGTCGGTAGTATTAAAGACAAAATGAAATGTTGTTGGGCAATCAAAGTCATAACATGAAAAGAAAATAAAAAAAAAAACTATAGATAAATAATTCTGCTTATATATGTATATTTAAATATGTAACAAAAGGTAGATTAAGAACCATGGCCTCTTTTGCCTTCACACCAGACAAAAAGAAGCTTACTAATAACACCGCAGTTTGGTTAACTAAATATTACTGCTAACCATTAGCCAACTAAAGAGAAGGTTGATAATGGAACAAATAAGCAGTCATTTCATGTAATTTTCAAAGTAAATTGTCTTTTATAATTTTGAAGATTTTGCTATTGTTTACAGATTGTTGGGATAGGTGAAATTGAAATTGAGATGATTTCAGCTTGATATGGTCATCGTCGTAAGGAAATCAAACGATAAACATCAAAAGCAATTCTATATCATTATCGCAATAGTGCTATGGCAATAAAATAGATAAAAAGTTTCAAGCTCTGAGGTAAAAAGGGAAGAGTAATTATGATGGAATGGATCAAGTAAACTGCAATTAAAAGAAAACTGCTAGAATCAATTCTACGAAAATCAAATCCAAATTCCTAAGAAAAGAATCTTTGGAAAATAGATTTCGATTAGTATGAAAATGTAAAAGTAGGGGAATAATGCGTATACCTTGCAAGCAATCACAATTCTCAGCCTCTTTACGAACAACATCAAGAACAGCATCAATCAACTCGGCACCTTCAGTGTAATGACCCTTGGCCCAGTTGTTTCCAGCGCCAGATTGTCCAAAGACGAAATTATCAGGCCTAAAGATCTGGCCGTAGGGACCAGATCTGATACTATCCATAGTACCGGGTTCAAGATCCATGAGAACCGCACGAGGAACGTACCTTCCACCGGAAGACTCATTATAATACACATTGATCCGCTCCAGGTGGTTATCGGATGATTCACCATCAGCATTGTACCTTCCAGTAGGATCAACGCCGTGTTCCCCGCAGATCACTTCCCAAAACTTGGATCCAATTTGGTTCCCACATTGGCCTCCTTGAACGTGAAGGATTTCTCTCATCGTCCTGGCAGAGGAAAATGGAAGGAAATGAACGGGTAGTATAAGGTTAAGGTTTCTCTCATCAAAGTCGGAAACCAAAAAGACTTTAAAGAAACAATAAAGGGAATTAGAGAGGTTTTGAAAAATAAACCCCAAATCAGCCATCCAAACTTTCCATCTTTGGGATTGGAAAGAACGAAAATGGAAGACCACAAATCCATCCTCCAAAGAAGAACAAAGGCCACCACCTAAAGTGATTAAACAGGTAGTATAAGAGTTATCCAGGTGTCCGTCTACCTTCCAAAGCCATGGTGAACTATTATCCGGCGAACATGCCGTAAGAAATAGCTTCAAAACCTAACCCCAAGTATCCGATGTTGAGGATGTCCCAACACATTATGAATTGAGAGAGAGAACTACCACGGATACCCATGGATACACCAACAAAACCGCCCATCCAAATAAAAAAGATGCGTTGCGTTAGCTAGGGACGTAAAACCTGTAGGCGATTTCCTTCGAGATATCCTCTTATAAAACCAAAATGTATTTTAAAAGGACTCCTTCATGAACAATTTTATTTCTATTACATAGGCTCCATAATGAAATTGCAGTGCATTTTTGTTGCTCATCTACCTTAATGAAAGTGAAAGCTAACCTCTTATTGCACCGTGTTTCCTCAAGGTGCAGGATTATTTAGATGACTCCAAGTTGTTTCACCATACCACTAAACAACAACCGCTTTCGCCAAATTACTAATTTTTTTTAATTGCCATTGAATAAAATTAATACACTTCATAAGAAGAGAGGATGACATTTGAATTGAGAGAGAGAATGTACGGACACCAACTAACCGCCATCCAAATAAAAAAAATGGTCCTAAACTATCAATTTTTTCCCAAAATGGTCCTAAACTATCAATTTCCCAATTTACCAAAATATGATATCAACCAATAAAAATGTGACATGTGGAACATTCTTTTTGAATCTTGTTTAATTTTTTAGTAAAATGAGACCAAATTAATAGTTTAAGGATGACTTTAGATATAAAAATCTTTAAGGACTAATATGAAAATTAAAAGTATAGATCAGGAATCAATTAACTAATAAGCTTTTTTATTATCTTTTTGGTACAAGTTTTATGGAATGAAAGCGTGTAAGTTAATAGTTTCTGTTCTGATTTATTTTTTGGCTTAAATAAAAATTAGCCCCAAACTATAGTACTTTTTCCCATTTAAGTATCTAAATTAATTTCTTTTGTCAAATATGGTACCTAAACTTTAATTCTGTAATTAATTTTGGTCCAAAAAAAAAAAATCTGTGGCAATTTTTAATTAAATAAAAATTTTAAATATGATATTAAATTAAATACTTTTTCCATCCCTCACTTTCTTAACAAAGGCGGGAGCAATTGTGGGGAAAAGGGGAAAGATTTTGGTATTTATTCATGATTTTATAGGCCATGGCAAAAAGGAGAAAACCGGTGATGTATGGTGTGAATATTCTTGTTCAGAAAAATAATTAAATGAAATAAGATTAAATATATAAATTTAGTGTTCATCGTTCATGGGCTAGTTGAGGATTTGAGTTTTATAATAATAAACAAAATTAAAGCAGGAAAATGAAAAGGTGGGAAATCCTAAAGTTGGCATTACTCTACACTCTACACCTTGAGTTGTGTTAAAATAAAAAATAAAAAATCCCCTTCACTGGTTTGCTCTTTCCTTATGAACGACATATAAAGAGAAATTCCATATTTTCCCTTTCCGTCACAGTTGCTTCTCCCCACCGTTATGAAAAAGAGGGAAAGAAAGATGAAACATGGGATAATAGAGAGAAGGAAAAACTTGTATTTTATTTTATTTTATTTTATTTTATTTATTTAAACCTTTTATTTAATTAAAATTACCATTATCATAATTAGTAACGGAGTTCAAATTTAGATACCACTTTTTACCGAAACATAATTTAAGCACTTAAGTAGAAAAAACGATATGGTTTGGAAGACTTGCTCATGTCTCGGCCCGGCTCAAAGGCTTACCCGAAAATTAGGAGGGTTTGGGCAAAAACATAAACTCGAAAAATAAGCTTGGGCAAAAAAATAAGATCCGTTTAGAAAATAAGCCAGGCCTCAGGTAAGGCATTTTAGCTTGGGCCCTGGCAAACCCAAATTCACAAAAGGACAAAAAAATCTATTTTTTTGTTTTCTCCTATTTTCTTTATCGTTTCTTATTTATTCTACTACTATTCTGTTATTATTGTTTGCATATTGTATAATACTTGTTTTATTGTTAATTTTATTATTATTTTAGAGGCATTTGCTTGTTAAGTTGCATCTATATTAGTGTTATTTAAGTATACATATTTTTTTTAAAATTTATTTTTAATTTGTTAGAAAATATTTATTTTAATATTTTTAGTATTTTTGATGTATTATATATATTTAAAAATTATATAAAAATTAATACGGGCGGGCCAGATCAAACTTAGGTTTTAGCATTTTTATCAGGACCGGATTTGAATAAAATTTTAGTACCATTTTTTTGGGCCGGACCAGACCCAAGTCTAACAAATGGGCCAAAAATTTTAATTGGACCTGGCCCGACCCATAAACACCTCTAATTTAGAATTCAATTTTTATTCAAGCCTCACTTTTTACCCACCTTATAAGTTATATAATTACAGCGCGATTACAACTTCGAAATAAGAATTAAAATGAATAAATTATTTCATTTTTTTTATCTTAAAATCTGGTATGATTTTTTTTTTGTTTGTTTAAAATATGCTTAAGAATTTTTACCTTTTGTATGTTTACGATTTATTTTTTTGGCTTTTATTTTTTTGGAATATAGTTTCTCTATTATTGGATTTAAAAATGCATCAATTGTTATCATTATTAAAATTTTTCTATTAAATTCAGGTATATTACAACTTCATTTTTTGGTTACATGACTATAAAATGAATTTTTGTTATTTTAAAATATCACATTAACAAATTTAACAGATTAATTTTAATAGTGTTAACAATTAACTCTAAATTTTTAATTTTAAAAAAGAAGAAATATTAAATTCCAAATGTATGAAAATTATAAGGACTTGGAGCATGTTTTAACCCGTCAAACAGTCTATTTTGTAAATTTATGGCTAAAATACTTTTAAGAGTTAATTGCATCAAACATCCAAAAACTTTGACTATCATTCTAAATTGGCCCCCAAGCTTCAAAATATTCTTATTACATCCTCAAACTATTGATGTTATATCAATCAGTCATTCAATGATTAAAATTGTTACTTTAACCATTAAATGACATGTCAAATCTTATATGGCATAATTTAAAATATTTTTTAAAAAAAATAAAATGTTATCGCATAATTTTTAAAAGTAAAACACTAAAAATAAAGTAAAATAAAATAATAATAAAAAGAGTGAGCGATAAAGCTTTGTAAAAGCTTCAAAAACCTCAAAATCAATATTTTTACAATATTTATTTTTCTTTAAGCTTCTCATTTTAAACTATGACACATAAGATTTGGCAACTTATTTAACAATTAAATTAATAATTTTAGTAATGAAAGAACCTTATTGATATAACCTCGATAGTTTGGTGATGTAATTAGAACATTTTAAAGTTTGAGTACCAATTTAGAATGAAGGTTATAGTTTAGGAATGTATGGTGTGATTAACTCTTTCTAAAAAGAATCTAAATTGAACAAATTATTAAATATAATTATTTGATACACAACTTGTGGAGTTTTTTTAGACTTCACAAACGGGTTGAGGATGTAACAAGTGTCATATTTATTTATATATTTCTTTTTTTAAATATTTTTACTATACCCTATAGAATACATCTCATACCTTAACTTGAAATTTAAAAATCTTCATAAATTGTGTACAAAATAATTTTCCAATTGTTAATACCAAAAATAAATAAATTATTTCCTTTCTATCTTCAAATTTTGTATGTTTTTTTTAGGCTTGAAGATTAAAAGTTCTTGTAAAATAAATAAATAATAATTGAGCCCTTGAAAAAGTACATGCAGTTGAGGTATTGATAAAAAAAACAAATGTTAGCTATCAATTAAGAGTTAGTTTAGCCTTATTTTTTAGAAGTATTTTTGGTTCATAAAACATTTTTAAGCAAAATTTAAAATTTTCTACTTCTATTTTTTATCAAAAAAGTGATTTTACAAAAAAAAAAATTTATCCTAAAAGCACTTTTAAAAAGCACAAAAACATCTTATTTAGCAATACTTGTAACGACCCGATAGTCAGGGGTGTCAGAAAGTGCATTCCCAGGACTCTGTTCCCGTAAATCGGACTCGTAAATATTTTTAATAAATATTTACGAAGTTAGTTGTATAGTTAATTAGATTTCGGTTAAGTGAAATTACATGAATTAAGAATTATTATAGTATAAGAACTAAATCGCGTATAGAGTAAAAGTTGAATTATATATTAAAAATCAATTGAGGGATTAAAGTGGTAAATATACCTTTATATTAAGTAGTGGACGGCATTAATGGGGTATTATATATATAATAGTTTAATATATATAAGTTATATATTATGATTCATAAAATGAAATTAATATGTATAAAGGTTAAAATAATAATAAAAGTAATAATAATAAAAGAGAATAAAGAAATAGAAATAGAAAGGCATGCAAAAATTTGAGAAAGAAAAGAAAGGGAGAAAGGAGAAAGAAACGTGCGGCCAAGGGTTTTTAAGTTTCCAAACTTCAATTGGTTAGTTAATTTAGTCTCTTTTCTTGTAATTTTTTATATTTTTGGAATCCCGGTGTTAAGTACTACCCGACCCATGTTGAAATTTTAGCATTGATTAAGATTTTAAATGTTGATAATGTTGAATAGTTTTAGTATTAGGGATTAAATTGATAGATTTTTAAGCTAGAAATGGAAAAGAATTAAATTGTAAAACAAATTGTAAATTTTGAGTAATAGGGACTAAATTGTGAAAATTTTGAAATTTAGGGGTTTAATTAAAAATAGGGAGCTAACTTTATCTTAAAGTGAAATTAGCATAAAAATATAGGATTAAATGTGAAGAATAAAAATTAGTCTCGGCTTAGGGACTAAATTAGAATTTAAGCAAATGTTGTGTAAAAATTGAAATACTCAATGTAGAATTGAATTGTGTAGTATTAATGTATTTTAATTGTTTTAATTCCGTAGCTAACGTCGTACCGGAATCCTCGACTAAAAAGAGGAAAGATAAAATTGACATAGAATAGCTCGGAATCCACGATTTGTATTTCTATAAATCCGAACCTAGTTGTTAATTGTTATATTTCGATTTAATGCATATGGTAAGTAGTTGAGGTGAGTATTTTGGCACTTTGATGTTGAATTGAAATTATAGTTGATTGAAATGGATTGAATTGATATATACATTATGAATGTATTGATTATTGAATTGAAATGAATATATGTGTAAATGTGATAATGTGCAAATATGAGAATTGGATATTGGTTGTATTCGAAAAGTGAAATGAAACCCTATTAACTGTATCAAGCTGAGTTGGATATAGATGGCATGCCATAGGATAGGAAGAGTTCAGGGATTTCTTCGACTTCGAGTCGAAGAGGCACTGAGTGCCAATTTGCTTCAGTTTAACCGATGAGACACTGGGTGTCAATTTATATAGCACTGGGCGCAGTTATTACTTCAGATTTATCCGATGAGACACTAGGTGCCAAACTGGTGTGTTGGTTGGATCCGTATATCCGTCCGAGTCTGAGTCGTGTTAATAGGGGTAATTAAATAATAAAGTTCTACGATCGATATTGAAATGGCAAAATATGTGAATTGGTAATGGAAAAGTGGATTGATATATGAAAGGTGAAAATGTGTGATCATAAATGAGATATATGAGTAATGTACTCATGGATTGAATGTAGTTGGTTTATGCCATTGTTAAAATGAAATGTTGAATGATCTATGAAAAACTATTTTTATAGCAAGTGATATTAATTGAGTTATATGTTAAACCAACTAATGGAAGAATATTTGTGAAGTTGAGCAAATCATGATACAATGTGGTATTATGCATGAAATTGAGATGGTGATAAATTACAATTGCTTGTTATATTGTAATGTGATTCTACAATTCAAATTGAGCATTCTTGTATCATTATGTCTTTAATTGTTTGGATTATAGAAATATCACTGAGTTTTACTCAACGTACGGTTTTGTTTTCCGTGCGTAGGTTAGGTACTTCTCTTTTGATCGTCGATTCAGTATCCAGCAACGATCCCGATCTCAAATGTGGTGATGTTTACCTTTTGTAATGGCATGTACCTAGGATGTGTTTGGTTTTTAATGAATTTGGTATATGTGATGTAATTGAGTTTAAGTATAATGTTGGTTTAGTATATATATATATAAGCATATGTTTGTGTTTGAAGCCATAAATTGGGCATGTTGATTTGAACCTAAGATTGTTAGGTGTATGTGAAATTAGTATTGATGTTTAGGTGGTTATAAACTAGGCTAAATGGAGTGATTTTGGTATGTTTTAAACTTTGATTTGAATGATGCATTGATGATATGTTTTGATGATATAAATGTGGTACCAATGAGAGTACATTGGTTAGGCACCTAGGATGATTGTTTTGGCATATTTTGAGTGTGTTTGATCATGTTTTGAATAGGTTAAACGAATGGTTTTTGAGTTGCTTAATGCCCAAGCAAGTAAAAATTGGTAAACTTGTTGTTTAAGGCACATTTTAGGTCTACACGGCTAGCACACGGGCATGCGAGGCCATTTCAAGAGTTACATGGCTTGGCACACGGGCGTGTGACTTGGCCGTATGACCCAAGTTAGAGAGTTACACGGGCACAGACACGGGCTGGGACACGGCCGTGTGTCCCTACTTCGAATGTCCACACAGCCTGAGACACGAGCATGTATCCCAGCCGTGTGAGTTACACGACCTGGCCGCACGGCCTTGTGACCCCTGCAGTTGAATTTTTCTAACTTTTTTCTAAATTTTTCAAATGTTCCCGATTTAGTCTCAAATTGTTTCTAAAGTGATTTTAAGGCCTTGAAGGCTTGAATAAGGGACGTATTGTATGTTTAATGATGAATTATATTATGATTACTGAAATGTTTGAAATGAATGATTTAGATTACGTTTTTTCTTTGTAATGCTCCGAAATCTTATTCTGGCGACGGATACGGGTTAAGGGTGTTATAATACTTTTACCTCAAAAGTGTTTTTTGTCCCAAAAATATTACTGAGAAGCAATGTTAAACTAACACTAGCCTTTAAAGTTACAGTTTCTATGGAAGCCCTTAACATTCATTAAGTGATAATATAGCAATTGATGACATATTAGATAACATAGCAAATTGACGTGACAATAAAAAAAAATGGATGATGTGGACACTTGAAGAGCAAAACAAATTCGAAATTCAATTTAAACTATAGTATTTGATTTTGGTTCAATTTTATCAAATTTGATTTAAGTTCGATTTAATGATTATTTAAATACATTCAATTTGATTTTCGGTTCAAATTAAAATATACAAACCAAGTTGAGTTGTATTTCTTATCATATTATAATTAATTTTTACTAAATAAAAATAAATATTTTATATATTAAATTAGTGAAAAAAACTTAACATAATATAAACTTTTAAAACGAATCAAACCAATTACTATTTGATTTGGTTTTAGTTGAAGTTTTTAAAGCTCAGAATATTTCTCCAAAATCAAACCCAACGGTTATCCCCAGTCCACTAGCTAAAATATTTAAAGAGCTGTTGCCCTTTACAACTTCATTTAAATAAGCCCACATATGCTTTCTACACCTTCATAAACACTTGGCCCTTATTTCCTTGTTAACAACTTATTTAGGCATAAATTAAAGGCTAAATTCATTATTTAGTCTCTCAAGTATATCCATTTTCCTATTTTTTGGTATTTAATTTTTTTTGTCTCAGTTTGATACTTGAAGTATCAATTTCCTCTATTTCTAGTCCATTTTATAACATCCGTTAAATTTTTTTTGTTAGGCCACTTTAACCAATAAAAAAGTGTCACATGACTTGTTTTGGCCAATGAAAAAAATGACACGTGACAATTAGATTTATTTAAAATAAAAATAGAAAACTATAATGTTTAATATTTAAATATTAAAAACACTGTTGATTTTGATCGGTCATTGACCGACCATTGACCGAGTATCGACTTACCACGTGATGCTATTAGAATACGCAACGTGCCCCTTTTTATTATTTTTTAATATTATATTTATTAAAAATGTAAAAAATCATATATAATATATAAAAAAGTGTATTTTTTTATAAAATTCTATAATAAATTTTAAATTTTAAAAGTCAGAATAATATATAAAATTCAAAATTGTTATAAAAAATAAAAATGTAATTAAATTTCAAGTAATTGAAAAAAAAAAACCTTGAAATTTAAATACTTTTTAAAAAAATTTTAAAAATTGTTTTTAAATATTTTTTTTACAATTTTTTATAATTTTTACAATTTTTTTTACGTTTTTTTAAATAATATTATTGATTTCAACTAATTCGTGTTTTTTTAAATTTTATTTTTATATATTTTTTAGATTATATATATTTTCTGAATTTTTTATATATTTATTTTCATTATTCATTTTTCTAAATGTATATGTACATTTTTTACATAAAGCCGTCGCATAACACTTTGTGATTGGCTATCAAATTTCAAAAATACAACAAAGACATACTTTAAATACCAAATTGAGAAGTGATTGATACTTTAGGTACTAAATTAGGACAAAAAAAAATTAGTACCAAAGTAAGAAAAGGAGAAAAATTGAGAATTAAGCCTAAATTAAAAGTTAAAAACTTAGCTATAGGTTAAAAGTTAAATTAATTATAAAAAAATAAAATAAACGATTTACCTGAAAATAAAGTAGTAATATTGAAAAGTTTCTTTCATATTGTTGGCTTTTATTTATTTATCACATTACAAACTAATAAAAGTAATGTCATTATGGAGACTTAAAACTATAAACCTTCAGCTGCCAGCAAATAATTTCAATCACTTGCTCTTCCAGAGTTTGCTGTTTATCCATGTTTATGAACATTAATTAACGTAAATACGTCCATAAATCTAAGTTGGTGTTGGACTATATTAAGAAGCGAAAGATAGATCTTTGCATTTCCTTTTTACAACTTAGACACCAGTGTCGAAATTGTATTAAAAGAAAACTACCAAATGTTCCATTAAGCATTTTTTTAGACAACTTGGATGAATAAAACATAACCCATACCAAACTTCAGCATCCCCTTATCGTACTAGTGTTGAGGTTGAGACTCATTACAGAACCGTTTGAAGTTCAGAGACTCATCCGCCAAGAAATCGCTGGAGAAACCGATACATGTTAATAAAACACACTGAAAATGATTGAGAATCTACTAAGACTAATGAAACTCACAATATCCGCTCCGCCATTAATGATGCTTCCCATCTCGGACTCCATGGATATTCTGCTAGAAGAGGTGACTTTTTCGGTATTCCTTGTGGCGATATATGCTGCAATAGACAATCGATGTTCATGTTCTCCAACGAGTAGAGAAACTGATATTCAGCAGAATCATAAAAGCTAGTTGGTCCTCAAACTTATTCGGTAATATCTTCCATGTATCCTTTCAGATACATCCAAACACCTTTTTATCGATCTGTCTAAAAATGGGATCTAAATATTGTACCCAAGAACCCGAGTGCTTAACATATCAGGAAATACTAATAGTATTACCTGAGAACTTTGGAGCATCAGAGCTGGCTGCTGCTTAGGAAACAGAGTTGAAATATGGAAGTGCACCTACAACAAACAGTACCATCAAAAGTTGACTTTTAGCAGAGACCGAGTTAAGTAAAAAAATATGGGTACTAAAAGTTAGATACAAAAACTTATTGCACTAAAATCAAATGCAATCATAGTCTAGAACTTAATCATGTTTATTGAAACAGTCCTCTATTGGTCTAACCAGAAAATGGTAGAATCAGCAATTATCTAATGGTACCAGGAAAACAAAGGATCCAGAGGAAGCAAGAAATGTTGCCTTTCTGCAAAAGACCTGCCAAGGAAAGCAATGAGAAACTAACAATCAATGTTAAATAAACTAATGCTTCATATAAAAAGATAAATGGCAAGACTAGTGCACACCGGATCAGCTTCCAAAGGTCTTCCAAACAATGGGGCTAATGCCTCTACAAAGTGTCTTCTTATGTCAATTAATGAAACAGCTTCCAGGACCTAGAGAACAATTACAGATCACTCCTACTCTTAGACCCTCAATACACAAACTCAAAGCAAACCTAGATGACCAAAAAGGAGCCAACCTGTTTCTGAAGAGATTCTTCTAGATGAGGAAGATATTCAGCCATGCACCTTCAAATGAGAAGGTAAAAACCAACAGAGGTTTGTCAGCACAAGATGTGTCTATCTTTTAAGATATGCAACAAATGCAGGATGATTTACATAACTCACATTCCATCCAACCATGAAGGAAGCTTGACATCCTCGATTGTAAACAGAGCTCTCAGCTCAGTAGTTGACATCAATTTCAGACGAGGTGCTGAAGGAGTAGATGCATACTTTTTTCCAACGGGATATATTACCTGCAATATTACAAACTTCATTCAAGGTGGGGAAGAAATGGAGGACAGAAGAGAAGAAAGAATTTTAACAACAAAAAAATTACATACAAGTTACTTTTTAAGAATTAGATTACACATAAATGAGAGGGAAAAGAAGGAAAGGTACCTGTAAGTATATCTTTTGTGGATGTCTCCAGGGGCACCCATGCACCATTTTGTTTATGTTCATATCCATTAGAGGCACAGCAAATTTGACCTCTTCTGGCTACGCTAAGATTCAAAGGCATATACACCATGGATTTAGTTAAAAACCAATTATGTTTTAAGCACACATAATCTACTTACAAAGATCATATTCCATAAAAGGAATACCTTTTCAGCACCTGAACTAATTTGCATCTCAATTCCCTGCAGCACAGTAAAGGAATTGGAAAAGAGAAAGGAGTTAAGGCACTAACCAATTAGTTCAGTTTACAGATGCAAGCATCTCATAAAATGAAAGAGCTTCAATAGTGGCAAACAGTAAACTAAGTTTAAATACATGGGTAGACAAATTTGAATACATTCAGATTCAAATAATTATGGTTAAAAATTTTGTACATTGATTCAATGACTTCACAGAGTCTAAAGATGCTAAAAAGTTCAATATGCAACTATATGACGGCTAAATTTTTATCTTTCAGTTCATACATACGGAAATAGACATGCACAAAAAGCAGAAAGGAAATTAAGGATAAAGACATGTATATTACGGCTAAATGTGTCATGACAATGGTCAACATTTAAGGACAGACTTCGTGTGATTAAACAAACAAACATTGAGAAAAATGGTAAAGGAAATGTCTCTGAATTTGCACATTTCCTCATTCGTTACTTTAACCTCAGCTAATATCTATAAAAGAGTCACAATTCAGTTTAAGAAAACAACACAGCAGGATTTTCAAAACATTCTCCATCAGAAACCAAACATAAATGCCAAGAGATTACCTCTCGTGAACAAATAGTGCTAATCTCAAATGTCAACCTATCATCATCCACTTCTCTAACACGTTTCTTCTGGTAGGCCATATACCGGTCCCTATTTAACAAGAAAATAACATGAACATTTTGGCTATCTTTCCCCCCACAACCATAAAAGATTTTGATTTCCATTGCAATAGCAAGTGTCAGTAAACATCTAGCCTAACCTCAATTCCTGAATTAAAGCTAGTAGCCTTGTCGAGTCTTTATAGTTCCAATCAGACAAAATGTTCCAAAACTTCAAGTCCCCCTCTCCTACACGGCCAGTCATGTGTAATGGGTGAAAATCTTCATCTTCAGGTCCAAATATTATATCCGGTGGAGCCAATGGGAACTCCAAATTGTATATAATATCCCCTGGATCAATGTAAACAAAAATATCATCTAAATAGAAAGCAGTTTTACTGATAAATCTTACATTTTGCAATTAAAAATCTTACAGACATTTAATATAGTCTAAGCAATATGGAATAAGCAATGTAAATCGATCTAGGCCCCCGGTGTAGGTTTTTCCACCAGACAGCACTTGCTCAACCTGCAAATCAAAATTACAAGAGAAATTGAAACTTTCGTTACTGTTAAAACGGAACCCTAGTTCTTAATTGAACTAATGTCGTTGATTGAAATGGGCAATTTGAAGATATGGGGGGGGGGGGGTATAGGGTTAGACAGAATTACCTTGATTTTTTCGGGAAAGTGATTGATGAGATAATGGAGCTGAGCTGAAATGAATGGAGGGAAGCCATCGAGAGACATGCCTAGCTCCTTTAACAGGCTCAAAGAGATCACTTCCGATGCTTCTTGCTTTGATGAAGCTTGAAGCCGATGATTTTACGGCGACGGGTTTTGAATTACGCGCCGGCAATCAACTGGTCGACCAATAAAGAAAAAAAAAAAAGGAGTGACCAGTGAATCACCGTTTATGGTTGAGTACTTTTAAGTTATAAGTTTAAGAATATGATGACAACGGGCATCCTCTTATCAGCCACCCTGACCCGGTATTACCCGACTATGGTGAAGACGTGAAAGTTTGTATTTCGCTTGCATCATATTTAAACTATACTCATTTTTCTTAAATTCTACTTAATTTTTGTTTTTGTTTCTTTTTTTTTTTTATAAATAGTATTTAAATTTTACTCCATTACTCAAAATAGTACTTAAACTATACTCTATTATCTGAATTATCCGGCTATTAAAAAGACTTTTTGAACCCTATGTGATGCCTGATGGTTAAGGGTGTTCACTGCCCTAGGTGTGACCTGGGTTCGAGTTGCACTAGTTACATTTGTTGTTGAAGGCTTTACCTAGTTATTATAATTCACCAAAACAAAAGATTTTTTTAACCGATCATTTAGTAACACTATCCATATATTTTTCCTACACCAAATGACGTAATGGAAAATTCAAGAACTAGTTGAAAAACTCATTCGAATCCAATTTTCGACTACAAAACCAAAATTTTGACAATTTCTTTTTCTTTTTCTTTTAACACGACACATATAACACCTTCAACTCGCTTATGGAATCTAAAAAACTCCACAAGTAGTGTACGAGATAATTTTTCTTTAATTAAATTAAAACTTTTTTACACTCTTTCTTATATGATCATTTCTTATCTTTTGATGCACTTTTTTTTTTGCAATCTTCTTATCATTTTTTCTACCAACTTTTTCTTTATATTTGAATTTCATGCTTTATCTGTTTTTATTATTATAAAATGTGGAGTATTTATAGCATTTAGATCAAATTAAGACACAAATAGAGAAAGACATCGCGACAAAGAGCCACGTGACGTCACGACAATGCGACGATAAAACAAGAGAGAAACATAAACGACGCCGCGACGACACGATAGGGGACGTCGCGACGTGTCATGCAATTTTCATTGATTTTTTTCTTGCAGTCAAATTCTGATTATTTGTCCCAGTTGAACTCTGATTAATGTAGATTATTTTAAGATTAGTTGACCTATGAATTTAGCCTATAAATAGGTCATTCTCTGCCCTAAAAAGATTAACCCATTCTTATTTTCAGGTTCCAGGATTTAGTTTTTATCTCCATTTTTGTAGTCTTCATTTTTTGTCGATTTAGTGAATATCTTTACTCGTGGTTTTTTATCCTCTTCGGAAGGTTTTTCCACGTAAAATTTGTGTGTTTGATCTTTTCAATTTCTTCGTTATTTTTCTTATTCGTTGCTTACACGGGTTTATCCTCAACATAAAAGTTTACCTAGCATTAACTATTTTATATAAAGTAAATAGAAAAGAGCGGAGAAAGTTATTTTTAAGAAAAATAATACATAAATTTTCAATTGGGTGAGAAAGGGATCAAAATTGAGGTTTAAAAAGGAAAAGAAGCTCGCCATAATCTGGGTTTTGTCGTCGAAAATTGGGTTTGGATGAGGTTTTTAACAGGTTCTTGAATTTCCATCACTAGAATTCTTAAGTGAATAACAAAATATATGAATATGTTTACAAGTTTTTTTTTTTTTTTAAAAAAGTTAAAATGAAATAATTTTTAATCTTTTTTGGATTTTTTAGTTAAAATAGTTATGTGTCACAAAGCGATTGGTTAATAGATTCTTTTTAACGGATGAGGCAATTCGAGTAATGGGTTATATTTTTTAACTTAAATATATTTGATGTGTTATGCTATCAATTGCTAATATGTGGTTTTGTTCTAATTCTCTTGGTATGTAACATCATGGCATATTTGTATATTATGATATGTTCACATTGAAAATTTGAAATGATCGTTTTATAAAGCATGGGTTACCATGACTATCGATTTCTGATTTGTATATGATTGCATGTTTAACATGCTTACCGCTTTAATATTGAGTTTGTCTACCATGCCATATTTCACGGGGTTGGGACTATAAGGTAATGAAGAAGATTTGATAGTTTAATAATCTGCATTATTTGGTGGTTTTACCACACATTTGTCCTAACAATTTGTCTGCAATTCTGGTGACTTTGTCCACATATATATGTTGGTGTGTTTTGGATGGTTGAGTTCTGGGGAACTCCATTTGGTATGTAGCGGAGATGGGTAGGAAATTTTAGAAAAATCTGCATATATGTTTTTTTATAAAATATTGCATTATCATAATCATGCTCATAAAAGTCTACACAACTAATTGTTATGATGTGGTATTTTTATTCAGTGTATTATAATTCCTGTTAACAAGCTTGATATAAAACTCACACTGAGCTTATTAGCTCACTCTTTTAGTTTTCTCAAACTTTTTAGATGACACTAGTGGATAGAATTTGGATGTAGCATTTGGAGAAGATTCTCGGATTTAATTAAATTAAAGTATTTAAAAATTCTTTTTGGGATTGCTTTGGACTTTGGATTGTTTTAATTATGTCTTGAATACTTTGATATGTTAGCTACAATACATGCATAAACATTGGATTTTAAATGTTTTAAATCACTGGTTTTTATTATATAAATTGTTTTTATCAAATAAAAATAATTTTTAATAAATAGATTTCATAGTTATATTTAATCCGTTGTAAATTTTTGATAAAATAGAATTTTTACAAAGTAACATTTTAACACTTGTAAGACAAGGTTTATTATCAAATCTATCAAAATAATAATAACTTGAAATACTACGAGAATTTGTTTGAATTAAGCATATTTTATTAACGATTTTTCGTTGACGATTTTTCTATTAAATTCAAACAATGTTTTTCAAAAAATGATTTAAGCAAAGATTTGAAAATCTTTTCTTCGCAATTGTTGTAGCTTCCGAAATGTGGCCATAACGTTTAGGTCGCGTTTGGGGGGTTACAGGGACGAGTGTATATGTAACACCCCCAACCCGTATCCCTCGCCGGAACCGGGTTATGAAGCATTACCGGAGTTTACAGATCAAACAGACAGAAATTTCAAATATTTCATATCATCAAAACAAGTCATCAAGGCATCATTTTAATCCAAATTATAAACATACCAAATCCAAATCAATTTGCCTAGTTCATGAGCACTTAAATATAAAATTAAATTCACATGCACCTATCTAGATTTAGTTCAATTTACCATGCCATAATATGTCTTCAAAAACAAACACATATTTATATGTATAAAACCAACCAAAATTAAACTTATAACCTCATTTACAATCAAACCACAAAATAACTATTATTTAGACACCTAGGCACATGCCGATCAAAAGTTAAGTACCTAGCCTGCGCACGAAAACAAAACCGTACGCTGAGTATAAACTCAGTGGTATTTCTATAATCCGAATATTTAAATATAAGAAATTACAAATATACAATTGAAATATAAACACATATTAATATTTAATTATTACAACAACCATATCATATTTCATTTGTTTCACAAATATCTCAATTCTCATACTTGCTATATAAATAACTTTTCACAATTTATTTCACATTTCATTATACAATTGCAATATCCATTCCATAGTTATTTCATGAGTATATAACTCATATATTCCATATATTTGCAACATATTTCACATTCTATTTTCAATTCACTATTTCACTTCCATTTGTCATACCATACCATTTCAATATCAATTATAAAACTTTATTATTCATTTACCCCTATTAACACGACTCGGACTCGGACGGATACACGGATCCAACCAAAACACACCAATTTGGCACCCAATGTCTCATCGGCTAAACTGAAGTAAATTGGCACCCAATGCCTCATCGAATTAATCCTTTTCAACAACTATCAATAGTAGTAAATTGACACTTAATTACACATATAATTATGTCTCATCGACTCAAAAAGTTGAAGAAATCCACGAACTCTTCTAATCCTAATGGCATGCCATCTATAATTGACACTCAGTGTCTCATCGATAAAGTTAATAGGGTTTAATTTCACTTTTCAACAACTATCAATATCTAATATCAATTTTTCATATAATCACTTAATTACACATATAATTATTTTAATTCAAAAATCAATCCATTCAAAATATATATTTATCTACCAATTCAATTTATTCAATCAATTATCAAAATATCAATTACTCACCTCAACACTTACTCTATACATTAAATAAAAATTTCAACAATTAATAACTAGTTTCAGATTATAGAAATACAAATCAGAAATTTCGAACTATTCCTCGTAGACTTTATCTTTTCCCTTTTCAGTCGAGGATCCCGATACGACGTTAACAATTAAGCTTGGAACTCTTGAAACCCCTAAAGCCTTCGTCTCCTTCTTTCTCCTTTTTTTTCTTTCTTTCCCTTTCTGTTTCGTTTTGCTTTCTCTGTTTCTTTCTTTCTATTTCTTTTTCTTTATTTATTTATTTTGTTTGTTTTATTATTATTATAATATATAATATATATACTTATATATTAAGTAAACTTATTTTAATATAATATATATTAAATTCACAAAAATCTTCCTTATGTCGCCTCATTTATGAGCAATGACATAATTGCTTATTTAGCCCCTTTAATTTTTCTTTAATCTATAATTCAACTTTCACCCTATATGCAATTTAGTCCTTATACCTAATTACTTTTAATTCAAGCAAATTCACTTAATCGAAACCTAATTAACTACACAACTAGCTTCATAAATATTTATTAAAAATATTTACGAGTCCGATTTACGGGAACGGAGTCCCGAGAATGCATTTTTTTAATTTGATCCTTTTTAATTAATTAACCATCGAAACATTAAAATTTCTTAACGAAACTTTAATATCACCTTAATGACACTCTGTAAATATTTATAAAAATATTTACGACTCAATTTATAAAAATAAGGTTCCGATACCTTATTTTCTAAAACCACTTGAACTTAATAAATCACTTATATAACATAAATTATCAAATCAAAAAACTTTTTTAAAAATAACACTTGTCTCGTAAATATTAAATAATAATATTTACGAACTTACTCGTCGAATTTGGTGGCCCTGAAACCACTGTTTCCGACACCACTAAAAAAACGGGTTGTTACAACTCTTCCCCCATTACAAAAATTTCGTCCTCGAAATTTCTCACCTGAACTTAATTGAGTAGCTCTGATGTTCTCCTGTCATCACTTTATCACTAGTAGAATAACTATCGATAAATTCCCAGTAATCGTCTGTCGAAACATAACCGAGAAACCAGGATTATCAAACTCTAACTGATGTTTCTGACGTGGTTGCATCTGTAACTTTCAACTGATATTTGTTCCCCTTTTTCCAGGAAAGCGTAAAGCAATATCATTTTACACAAGTGCGATAACTTCAACAATCGGGATGACTTTAACCCATAATAACATTTCCCGATTAGAACTGACCTGATAGATATATTTCTGTATCAAGTCTTCTAGAATATGAATTTCTCATTGTGACTGTCTGTCTATGTACCCATGAATGCACAAAATTTATTCTCGGACCTGAGGATAGACTCAAATGCGTATAACTCAATTAACTTTTCAGTGAATAACCCATTTTGATTAAAACAACTGAGTCGATTTTATCTATCAGATAATAACATTTCAGAATAATCTCTTCTTCTTGTTGTGTAACACCCCCAAACCCAGCCTAGACGTTATGGCTATATCTGGCAATGTCACACGATAGTGTTTTTGAAACCTCGTTGTTACGATGAAAACATTCCATGTTATTATCTTTAGTAAACCTTTGTTTGAACTTAGGAAGTCGTCTTTATTCATTTAAAACATTTGTTTTGAAACATTCCTCGTTGTGGAAGCTTTAATAAATTAATCTAGGTAATCATGCGTTTAGAAAATACTTTAACTTTTTTTTTTGAAAATCGAATTTCCTACGACCAGCAGGTATAAATCCATAAAGTAAAATAAATAAATAAAACCCAAATTTAAAACCAAAGTCCTAGAGGGTCCTTAAATAACAACCCAAATAATCAATAATAAACAAATCATAACTCGTAAATTGAAAACCATGAAGTCCAAAAATTACTGTGGTCACCGCTGATTCATCCGTCGCACCGATCCGTCTAAGTCTGGGGATTACCTGTGCACATTAAAAAAAAAGGGTGAGTTTACGTAAACTCAATCTGTAAACCCGCAGAAACAAACAAACAATCAGTATTCACAGTGCACAGTTGAACAGTCTTGGGCTTAAGCGTTTTTGATGATCGATGTGATTTGGGCCTTAGCCCATCTCGATCTGATGTAAAAAATGCAATAGGGCCTTAGCCCATCACAGTACCAGTAGCAATAATAGTTATACAGTAGCAAAATCCTACCCAACCAGCCTCTACACACCATCTCCGTCCAACCCTACACTCCATGTGGGGATATAATCAACCCACCCATCCCTACACTCCAAGTAGTACCGAATGCGGCACAAAGCTTGATAGTTTGCGGTGAAGTTTGCTGATAAATTAGGCTTAAAGCCTTTCAGTACACTTCCTCCTAATAACAACCCCAACCCAATGCAATGCAACATACAATGGATGATATGCTATTATACAATTTCAGTACATATATTTAGTTCAGATATTAACATGCTCAGTACAGATATCATTCAGTCAATTTCACACATTTAGGGATCTAAGTAGCGCTTATCGACCCTACAGTAGGTCCACAGTCGACTTGGGCAACCCGTGCAACCTTAAAAATATTTCGATAAAAAAGGGCTCACATGCCCATGTGATCTGCCCGTGTGGCCCCACACGCCCGTGTGGCCCACCCGGCCCAAATTGGCCTTGGCCGTGTGATCCATTTTTAAAGTAACCCATGCTAGCTCAATACTCATATATGTTTTCACTATTTACTTATATGTTCATTCAAAGTTGTCTACTTGAGTCATTATCACTAAATTATTTATATCTTGAGCTACAGAATTCAAAATTAAGATCCTCTTGATGTTTTTGAAACTAGACTCAAATACCTTTCTACCATAAAATTTTCAGAATTTATAGTTTATCAAATAAGTACAGTAAAATCTTTAAAGTTATCCCTATTCTGCTGTTTGACAGCTTCATCCTTTCCTCACTAAAAATTATTAATCTCTTAGTACGGAATTTAGATGATGTTTCCGTTTGTTTCTCTTGAAAATAAACTCATTAAGGATTTAAACATATAAATTTAAGCCCCTAATTATTTTTTTACGATTTTTGATGATTTTCCTAAGTTAGAACAAGGGAACCCGAAATCATTCTGACCTTGTCTCATAAAATTATTATATCTCATGATTTACAATTCCATTGCTTACACTGTTTCTTCCATGAAAAACTAGACTTGATAAAATTTAATTTCATATTTTATTCAACCTCTAACTCAATTCCCACTATTTTTGATGATTTTTCAAAGTTAGACTACTGCTACTATCCAAAACTATTTTAGTGCAAAATGTTGATTTCCAAGTTTATAACACCCGTATTTCCTTTCTCTACAATTTTTCGCATCATTTTCTCTTATTTCTCGACAGCAAGAAATTTCGGTTTTTCACCAAATCCCAGTTTTTTGCGTTTCGGGTACACACCTGGTATCAATTCGCTGTGCAAAGTAACCTGGGCCTTCAAAAACCTATATTTGACCAATATATCCATTAATTAATCACTTGATTCGTCAATCAAACCAAATATCCCCAACATAAAACTCGAGAAACTAAACCAACGATGATCCGAAAACTTACCACGATGAATCTGATAACCAGTCGTCTCCACACACTGGAATATCCGCTTAAAACCTTTGAACAGCACCTAAACGAGAGTAAAACGAACCATTTGTTAATTGCCTACTCGAAATACAATAACTAAGGGGAAAAATTCCACTTAGAAGCAGATGAAGTCAAAAGTTGCACCCAAAGAGATGACTCACAAAAATACAGAAACAAAAGAGAGTGGAAAGAGAAGAAACAAGATTCGCCAAAGGGAACAAAACCAAAAGTGAACAAGAAGGAGAAGAAAGCGAGAGAAACAAAAGTCTAACGTCGAGAAAATTTGTTGGGAAAAAGAAAATAGAAAAGCGATAAGAAGAAAATCTTATTTTGATAACTTCTCCCCAATTATCTCTTAAAAACACTCCTATTAACCCACTAAAATACAACTACTCGTGATTCAATTTAATTTGAACTCCAACATGCCACACGCCTCAAACAAAAATTAGTTCCCCTTGCTTGAGGACTCGATTTCTGAGGACCTCCTACACACTAACACTCCGCTTAACCACGGACAGCGAGGCTCATTCTGATATATTTTTACCAACAATAAATTAAAAGCCTACTGAACAAGAGTAAGGCCTAATTCATTCAAAATACCAAAATTTGACCAAGCGAAGGCTTGAACTTGGGACCTCCCAAATACTCCCAGAACACATAACCACTAAAGCTGACAGATATTTGTGTCATATTTTCACAATAACAAAATTAGAAATTTTGGGGCGTTACAAATCTACCCCCCAAAAGAAAATTTCGTCCTCGAAATTTACCTGATCAGAATAGATGAGGATACTACTGATGCATCGCATCCTCAGGCTCCCATGTGGCCTCCTCAGTGCTGTGATTACGCCATAGAACCTTCACCAAAGGGATAGACTTCCTCCTCAGAAACCTTTACGTCACGATCTAGAATCTAGACAGGCTCCTCCTCAAAGGTCAAGTCGGGCCTAACCTCAATCTCATCAATAGGGACAATATGAGTAGAATCAGAGCGGTAGCGCCTCAACATAGAGACGTGAAACACGTCATGAATCTGATCCAACTCTGGAAGAAACTCCAACTAATAAGCGATCGGTCCCACTCGTTTCAGAATCCTGTACGGTCCAATAAACCTAGGACTCAACTTGCCCTTATGACCAAACCTCAGAACCTTCTTCCATGGCGAGACTTTGAGAAATCTGAAGTCCCCCACAAAATACTCAATCTCACGCGCTTGGTCGCGTATAGATTTTACATGCATCGGATGTCGCTTGCAGGGCGATCATGAATCAGTCTAACTTTATCCTCAGTCTCAGCAACTAACTCAGGACCCTGAACACATTGTTCACCCAACTCAGTCCAATACAAGGGAGTGCGACACTTAAGACTATACAGTGCCTCGTAAGGTGCCATCTGGATGCTAGATTGGTAGCTATTATTATAGGCAAACTCTGCTAACGGAAAATACTCTTTCCAACTACCACGAAAATCAAAACTCGCACTTGCTAAACTTAGCATAGGGCTGGAATACTCGGTTCATCAGGTCCATGAAAGCTGTCGGTGCATTTGTCAGTCTAAAAGGGCATCCCTAGGAACTCGTAGTATCCATAACGAGTCCTAAATGCCGTCTTAAATACATCAGCCTCCTTAACCCTCAACTGGTGATATCCAGAACACAGATCAATCTTGGAGAACCTAGAAGCCCCTCAAAACTGGTTAAACAAATCATCAATCCTCGAAAGTGGGTACTTATTCTTAATCGTTAGTTTAGTCAGTTGTCGATAGTCTATACACATCCTCATCGTCCCACCCTTCTTTTTCACAACCAGCACAGGTGCTCCCCATGGAGACACATTGGGACGAATGAACCTACGATCCAACAGCTCCTGAATCTGAGCCTTAAGCTCCGTAAACTCCTTCGGTGCCATTCGGTAGGGGCGATAGACACCAGAGCTGTACCAAGAAGAAACTCAATCCCAAACTCCACTTCACAATTCGGAGGTAAACCCGATAGCTCTTCAGAAAAAATGCCATAAAAATCCTTTACCGTTCTGATATTCTTAACTGTAGAATCCCCAAAATCCGAAACACTTACGTGGGCCAAGAATGCCTCACATCCCTTACGAACCATCTTCTCTGCCACCAGTGTATAGATCACATTAGGTAAGTAATTCTGGCATTATCCAATCATGACTACCTCCTTATCCTCCTCAGTCCTTAGTACGGCCCTCTTAGTTGCACAGTCCAAGCTAACACGATGCTTGACCAACCAGTCCATTCCCAGAATTTGGTCGAACTCCCCAAATGGAAGTTCCATCAAATCAGTCAGGAAGATTGCCCCTTGTACCTCTAAAGGAACGTCCCAATACATGTTGCTAACTCTAACAGATTGCCCTAGTGGGCTCAGTACCATAACCTTACTTGTAGTGCTCTCAACTGAAATTCCCAAGTTTCCAGATATGTTGCTAGCTATGTATGAGTGAGTAGACCCTATGTCTATCAAGGTAATATACAGTACATCAAGAATAAAGAATGTACCCGTTATGACTTCCGGAGCATCTCTATCCTCTCGGCGACGAAGCGGTATAAACTAGGTAGATTTGCGCGCTCGCCTCGCACTGTCTAGCACATCGCCGGTGCTCGCGCCCACGACCCATACCATTACCACCTCGCGGCTGTCTCGGCCCCTCGGTGTGCTGCTGCACTACCCTCGTGTGGTACATGTGCGTGCGGTGTTCGGAGCTTGCATCTGATCGGCCCTCAGCGGACACTTCTAATACGATGCTCCAAGGACCCACACCGCAAGCACGCCCCAGTCCTTCTACAACACTCGTCTTGATGGCGTTTACCACAATCAGTACATGTTGCGATCCGAGGCGCAATAACGGGGCCAACTCTAACCGGCCCATCAGCTCTGGCCTTTTTCTTAGGCCTCTGTGCAAAACTCGAGGGATCTGAATCCCTCTTGTTCTTACCCCTCTCGCGATCTCAGTTCTAGCGCTCAGCGCGCTTAACCTCCTCGGCGATCATCGCCTTCTCCACCAGTGCAGTAAAATCACGCTCCCTCTACGGAGCTATCAAGACTCTCAAATTATCTCTGAGCCCATCCACAAAATGAATACATCGCTCATACTCAGATGCCACCGTATCTCGCGCATAGCGACTCAGTCGCAGGAACTCGGCCACATTAGGGGCAACTCCAGTGACACCCCTTAAGAGTTCAACTCCATTGGACCGAAGTCGTTCCGTAACCGACCTTCGGCCCCCAAATCCAGTATTGGGCCCAGCAACCCTCTCCAAAATCCTTAGCATAGCCTAGGACAATGCATCATCCTCAGCCATGCAATCTTGAGACCTAGTCTCAGTAGCAGGTGACACTAGCGTCTCACTCGTATCCAAATTTGGTACGTTACCCAGTGAAGAGGACTCAGCTCGAGCTCCTCTGCGGCCTCTACATCGGCCTCTAGTACCCCGTCCGTGGATACCTCGTGCGCTCATTGTCTAATCACGTTTATCTGTATTAATAGTATTATGAATCGGTTACAGTTCCAGTGTTTATTAACAAATGTTTTATGTAAAAAGCGATGCTCGATTATTGAGTTCATTTTCATATGATCTCATTCTGATTTCAGTTTCTCTACAATTTTCAGTATACACTAATTAGAGTGTTTTCAGTACAGTTTACTATATATAGTAGTTTCAGAATATACTATCAATAACAGTTTCAGTTTAAAACAAATCACAGTTCAGAATACTTACAGGATTGGCGCCGGAGAATCGGTGTACCACTTATTCAGTAAAAACATTTCAAATCATTTCGAAATCAATCAATTTTTCGAAAACCCATTTTTTTATAAAACCCATAATTCACAGCCGAGTTTTGTAACCTGGCTCTAATACCACTAAATGTAACACCCCAAACCCGGCCTAGACGTTATGGTCGTATCTGGCAATGTCACACGATAGTGTTTTTGAAACCTCGTTGTTATGATGAAAACATTCCATGTTATTATCTTTAGTAAACCTTTGTTTGAACTTAGGAAGTCGTCTTTATTCATCTAAAATATTTTTTTTGAAACATCTCTCGTTGCGGAAGCTTTAATAAATCAATCTAGGTGATCATGCGTTTAGAAAATACTTTAACTTTTTTTTTGAAAATCGAATTTCCTACGACCAGCAGGTATAAATCCATAAAGTAAAATAAATAAATAAAACCTAAATTTAAAATCAAAGTCCCAGAGGGTCCTTAAATTACAACCCAAATAATCAATAATAAACAAATCATAACTCGTAAGTTGAAAACCATGAAGTCTAAAAATCACTGTGGTCACCGTTGAGTCCTCCGTCGCACCGATCCATCTAAGTCTGGGGATTACCTGTGCACATTAAACAAAAAAGGTGAGTTTTCGTAAACTCAGTGTGTAATCCCGCAGAAACAAACAAACCATAAGTATTCACGATTACCGCAGTTGAATGATCTTGGGCCTAAGCCCTTTCGATGATCGATGTGATTTGGGCCTTAGCCCATATCGATCTGATGTCAAAAATGCGAAGATGGCCTTAGCCCATCACGATGTCGATGCGATAACAATTATACAAGAGCAAAATCCTACCCAACCAGCTCTCTACACACCATCTCCGTCCAACCCTACACTCCATATGGGGATATAATCAACCCACCCATCCCTACACTCCAAGTAGTACCGAATGCGGCACAAAGCAATGAGTTTGCAAAATGGTGGCGGCCTAATAAATTAGGCTTAAAGCCTTTCAGTACACTTCCTCCAAATAACAACCCCCAACCCAATGCAATGCAACATACAATAGATGATATGCTATTATGCAATTCCAGTACATATATTCAGTTCAGATATTAACATGCTTAGATCTGCGAGATATCATTGGTCAATTTCACACATTTAGGGGTCTAAGTAGCGCTTCACCGACCCTACGATGAGGTTCACAGTTGACTTGGGCGACCCGTGCAACCTTAAAAACATTTCGGTAAAGAAGGGCCCACATGCCCATGTGATCTGTCCGTGTGGGCCCACACGCCCGTGTGGCCCACTCTGCCCAAATTGGCCTTGGCCGTGTGATCCATTTTTAAAGTAACCCATGCTAGCTCAATACTCATATATGTTTTCATTATTTACTTATATGTTCATTCAAAGCTGTCTACTTGAGTCATTATCACTAAATTATTTATATCTTGAGCTAAAAAATTCCAAATTAAGATCCGCTTGATGTTTTTGAAACTAGACTCAAATACCTTTCTACCATTAAAATTTTTAGAATTTATAGTTTATCAAATAAGTATAGTAAAATCTTTAAAGTTATCTCTATTCTGCTATTTGACAGCTTCATCCTTTCCTTACTAAAAATTATTTATCTCTTAGTACGGAATATAGATGATGTTTCCGTTTGTTTCTCTTGAAAATAGACTCATTAAGGATTTAAAAATATAAATTTAAGCCACTAATTATTTTTTAACAATTTTTGATGATTTTCCTAAGTCAGAACAGGGGTACCCGAAATCATTCTGACATTGTCTCACAAAATTTATTATATCTCATGATTTACAATTCCATTTCTTACACTGTTTCTTCCATGAAAAACTAGACTCAATAAAATTTAATTTCATATTTTATTCAACCTTTAACTCAATTCCCACTATTTTTGATGATTTTTCAAAGTTAGACTACTGCTACTATCCAAAACTATTTTAGTGCAAAATGTTGATTTCCAAGTTTATAACACCCTTATTTCCTTTCTCTACAATTTTTCGCATCATTTTCTCTTAGTTCTCCTATTTCTCGACTGCAAGCAATTTCGACTTTTTGCCGAATCCCGTTTTCTACGTTTCGGGTACACACCTAGTATCGATTCGCTGTGCAAAGTAACCCGAGCCTTCAAAAACCTATATTTGACCAATATATCCCTTAATTAATCACTTGATTCGTCAATCAAACCAAATATCCCCAACATAAAACTTGAGAAACTAAACCCATGACGATTCGAAAACTTACCGCGACGAATCTGATAACCAGTTGTCTAAACAAACTGGAATATCCGCTTAAAACCTTTGAACAGCACCTAAACGAGAGTAAAACGAACCATTTGTTAATTGCCTACTCGAAATACAATAACTAAGGGGGAAAAATTCCACTTACCGAAACAGATGAAGTCAAAAGTTGCACCCAAAGAGATGACTCCCAAAAAATACAGAAATGAAAAGAGATGGGAAAGAGAAGAAATAAGATTCGGCCAAAGGGGAACAAAAACCAAAAGTGAACAAGAAGGGAGAAGAAACGGCAGGGAAATAAAAGTCTAACGTCAGAAAATTTGTTGGGGAAAAAAGAAAATAGAAAACTGATAAGAAAAAAATCTTATTTTGATAACTTCTCCCCAATTATCTCATAAAAACACTCCCTATTAACCCACTAAAACACAATTACTCAACAGTCCAGTTTAACTTGAACTCCACCACGCCACACGCCTCAAACAAAATTAGTTCCCCTGCTTGCGCAGGGACTCGAACATAGGACCTCCTACACACTAACACTCCGCTTAACCACCAGAACAGCATGCCCATTCTAATATATTTTTACCAACAATCAAATAAAAGCCTACTGAACAAGAGTAAGGCCTAATTCATTCAAAATACCAAAATTTGTCAAAGCGAAGGCTTGAACTTGGAACCTCCCAAACACTCCTAGAACACATAACCACTAAAGCTGACAGATATTTGTGTCATATTTTCACAATAACGAAATTAGAAATTTTGGGGCGTTACATGTTGTCAAGACAACTCAGACATACAATCTATCACAATTCCCTGAGAATACTAATCAAAGATCCTTAAAAATTGCATTAACTTAAATGAAACATAACATCCCGTTTTAACTTGTTGACATTAATCAAGATTACCTGAAGAATGAAAACCAATATACAAGATTGAGCTCAATCTTTCACCGTCTACTCTTTTGCCGATGTCAACCCTTTCACGAAAGCTAGAAATGAATTATATATAATAAAGCTATTTCAATTATTAACATCGAAACTTTGAACTATATCGAAGCTATAACCATCAAATAGATTAAAAACAATATTGCTATAATAGGACCGACGTTTCAACCGTATAGATAAAACAATACCTCAACATCAATAGTGCACTCCAAAATAGAAGAGGAAAACCGAAAGTAGTCCCAATAACAACTAGTGCAGTAATACAACTATAATCTGAGATCCATATCACCGAGCTCCCATGATTGAACCAGGATTTATAACAGTAATAAATATAATTACCTCCGGCCAATGAATATCTTTTATAGATGAACCATGTTTGATAAATTAAATAATAAGAATGACAAGAAAACCGAGATAATAAAATCCAAGATGAGAAGCTATACTGAATTTTCGAGAATAAAAACCACATTGAATGATAAAGAGATCGATGATATCCCAGAGAAAGTCCAGAAGAACAATATCGCTCATACGCACTTGAAATAGTTGTGATAGAGATAATGTAAATTGCATATATGTAATTTAGAACATCAACCAGTAGAAGTAGAAAATAGCTTCATATGAGTCTTATCATCAAGTCTTCTATCTAACATAATGGATTAGAAAACCAAAGAAAGATAGAGCAATGCCGATTATGAATCAACCAGACTAACAATAATTCCGTCTAACATTATGATTAGCTAACGTTATCTTACAATAAGAATCACCTCTAAAGATGAATTATTACATATACCTCTGAGAATAAATGAACATACAGAACACCCAGAAGAGATCACTATAAGATACTCGACTATAACAGCTGCATTCAGATATCTTTGCAATTTCAACACTATCCCACTGACTACGACAGTCATCAATGATCCCACATTATCCCAATCACTAAAGAAATCAATTCAGAAGAAATTTTGATTAACCCGTTCTTTAAATGCCACACCTGAATAAGTCGATTACTTGTAAATAACTTCTTCCTTAAAAGTGACATTGCGTATCCCGAATAATCTTTAAAAAAATTTGATATCTCTTCTAGAACTCTCTTTACTTGCTAACCCATCCTCAGCTGTGGTCGCATTATTATTCATTCAGCTGTTGAACTCTTCATTTTCACACTTGTAAGCTTAATGAATATAAATCTTATAAATTCCATTGTATAAGACTGTACATGTGAGGGGGTGAAGGTCGTAAAGCCTCAAAATTTGACTCTTATATATACACACGTATAACATAATATTTATCATCAAAATAATCATTATAAACATTCGACATTTTCAACTATAAAACAAAAACAAATATATCAGCATCCTAATCCCAACTCAATTCGACTCAATTATGGCATGTACCTCTAGACTCAATTTCGAGCTCGATTTAGTTTGAGAATCGGCTAAACTTGTAAAGTTCTGATACCACTAAATTGTAACACCCCCAACCAAATTCCCTCGCCGGA
Organism: Gossypium sturtianum; assembly: GCA_025698515.1. Taxonomy (NCBI): domain Eukaryota; kingdom Viridiplantae; phylum Streptophyta; class Magnoliopsida; order Malvales; family Malvaceae; genus Gossypium; species Gossypium sturtianum. The sequence continues at coordinate 127,219,887 of CM046943.1, forward strand.
ACCGGGTTACGGAGCATTACCGGAGTTTACAGATCAAACAGACAGAAAGTTCAAATATTTCATATCATCAAAACAAGTCATCAAGGCATCATTTTAATCCAAATTATAAACATACAAAATCCAAATCAATTTGCCTAGTTCATGAGCACGTAAACATAAGATTAAATTCACATGCACCTATCTAGATTTAGTTCAATTTACCATGCCATAATATGGCTCCAAAAACAAACACATATTTATATGTATAAAACCAACCAAAATTAAACTTATAACCTCATTTATAATCAAACCACAAAATAACTATTATTTAGACACCCTAGGTACATTCCAACACAAAGGATAAACATCACCACATTTGAGTTCGAGATCGTTTTTGGATGCTGAATCGGTGATCAAAAGTTAAGTACCTAGCCTGCGCACGAAAAACAAAACCGTACGCTGAGTATAAACTCAGTGGTATTTCTATAATCCGAATATTTAAAGATAAGAAATTACAAATATGCAATTGAAATATAAACACATATTAATATTTAATTATTACAACAACCATATCATATTTCATTTGTTTCACAAATATCTCAATTCTCATACTTGCTATATAAATAACTTTTCACAATTTATTTCACATTTCATTATACAATTGCAATATCTATTCCATAGTCATTTCATGAGTATATAACTCATATATTCCATATATTTGCAACGTATTTCACATTCTATTTTCAATTCACTATTTCACTTCCATTTGTCATACCATACCATTTCAATATAAATTATAAAACTTTATTATTCATTTACCTCTATTAACACGACTCGGACTCGAACGGATACACGGATCCAACCAAAACACACCAGTTTGGCACCCAGTGCCTCATCGGATAATTCGAAGTAATAATTTGACACCCAGTGTCTCATCGGCTAAACCGAAGTAAAGTGGCACCCAGTGCCTCATCGAATTAATCCGAAGTAGTAAATTGACACCCAGTGTCTCATCGACTCGAAGTCGAAGAAATCCCTGAACTCTTTTGATCCTATGGCATGCCATCTATATCCAATTCAGCCCGATACAGTTAATAGGGTTTAATTTCACTTTTTAACAACTATCAATATCCAATATCAATTTTTCATATAATCACTTAATTACACATATAATTATTTCAATTCAAAAATAAATCCATTCAAAATATATATTTATCTACCAATTCAATTCATTCAATCAATTATCAAAATATCAATTACTCTAATGCCCCTAATCCATATCTATCGCCGGAACAGGGTTACAAAGTATTGCCGGAGTTTACAGAACAATCATAAATAAATCATGTCATTTACTATTCATTTTCCGAAATTAATCATATCGTCCCTTGAATGGGCCCTCGAGGCCCAATTTAAGGATTAGAAACGAGTCGGGACTAAATCGAGAACTCAGAGAATTTTTCACAGATTTCCAAAAATTTTCCTTGGTGCAGGGCACACACGCCCGTGAGGTCAATGGACACGCCCGTGAGGTCAAGGGACACGCCCGTGTGACCCTTTGACATGCCCATGCTTCAGGCCGTATCCTACCCCGTGTAACTCCCTGACTTAGGTCACACAGCCAACCACACGCCCGTGTGCTAGGCTGTGTGATCAATTTATTTTTTTGAAAATTAGGTGCAGGTTTATAACAGCTAGGTCACACGCCCGTGTGTTAGACTGTGTACCTCACATGGCTGAGATACATGCCCGTGTCTCTGCCCGTGTGCTCAATTCTAAACATTCTGTTTCTAAATTTTAAGATGCAGGGGATACACGGCCAGACTACACGCCCATGTGCATGGCCGTGTGTCACACACAGCTGAGACACACCCCCGTGTCTCTACCCGTGTGGATGAAAAAAGGCCATTTTTCTCACCCTTTTTACTATCAACCTACATACAACACTTTCATATACCATTATAATCCAGCCACGCAACCAATGCAAGCCAAAAATCAAGTTCTATATATAATATGTCATCATAAAACTCATTTACATAAACTTACCATATTAATTCCATTCATTGATTATTAAAAACTACTACTAAGTATATGCATACAAACATAAACATATGTATCTTTCACAACCATATTTCAAGTTTAACTCTTTTCTAAACTAATTCTATACATGCCATATAAACCATAGGTTGTATTACAAAATCTACCAGAGAAATCTAGATAGTGTAGCCCGATGTGTTGATCCAATCCTCCGAACTCACGTCAATCTACAAGGAACATTTAACACACAAGAGTAAGCTTATAGAAGCTTAGTAGGTTCATAGGCTTTAAAAATAAATCTTACCGAACAAACTATAATAAAACATTAAACATGGCATTTCACTAACATTACCTGCCAATCACAACTTCAATTAATAAAATTCATTTGATTGAACTCAATATGAAAAACTTCTTATATTCTTACACAATAAATCCATATGACACTTACCAATACTTGTCAAATTAGAGAACGTCTTACGGATTTGAGTACATCATTTTCTTGATGCCATAGTCCAACTATGGTCTTACACGTATATTGACATGGCCTTGCCATGGTCTTACACTCGTAGTGCCATAACCCAGTTATGGTCTTATCATCAGGATGTCATAACCCAGCTATGCTCTTACACATATATTTACTGCCATGGTCCAACCATGGTCTTACATTCACGGTGCCATAACCCAATTATGGTCTTTTCACTGAAATGCCATAGCCCAGCTATGGTCTAACATTTAAACATTGCCATGGTCCAACCATGGTCTTATCCGTCAATTCATCTTTCATCACTGAACGATCGTACTCAATCCTGCGTTCTACTCAATGATGACGTCACGAACTAACTAAAATACGACAAAGGCAAGCGCACCTATCGAACAGTAGTATAGCTATAGTGAGTCCGGAATATCGTATCCACGAGGACTAAAAGTACTAGTAATTACTATTTTTTTATTATTTAGCCTAATAATTAAAGGGTTTGGTTTTAATCTAAAATTAAACTAAATAATTAACTATGAACGTGACAGAGAGTGAAATGGGAAAAATACTTTAAGAAAATCAATGAGAGAGACAATACCCAGGAAAGAATCCACCTAGACTTCACTTATTATTATGATTCTAAATTAAACGATTTATTCACTTACCTTGATCCGTAGAAATCCCTAAATTATGTTAATATCTCTTTCGAGACTACTAACAACTGATTCTAGGTTGATTAATTGAAATTTCTTTCTAATTAAAACCCCTATTGTCGCATTAACTCGATCTATGGATTCCCTTATTAGATTTGACTCTAATCCGGCAGATTTATGTCGTCCTATTTCTAGGATTGCAATCAACTTCGCTTAATTATGCTAGATCTACTCTTAAGCAGGGAATTTTGCTCCACTGATTGAGCACATCAAACTTGGATTAATATCCTAAAAATATTAAGGCAAGGATTAAGAACACATAATTAAGAACAAAAATAAGTATTTATCATGTAATTCAGATAATTAAATAATAAGATATATCATAGGTTTCATCCTCTCTAGGTATTTTAGGGAGTTTAGTTTATGATGTAAAAGGAAAACATCTCAAAATAAGGAAAACAACAAGACATAAAGAACCCAAAAACTTCTAAGGAAATTTGATGGGGATCTTCAAACTTGAATGAGATCCTGCTTCTGCATTGATTCCGACGGCTTCTTTCGAGTAATTTCTTTGTTATACTCTGTGTGTCTCCTTAGGTCTTCTTCTAGTGTGTTTTTATAGACTTTGGAATGCTCAAAATACCTAAAAATTGTCTTTTTTCCGCGTGAAAACGAAACAGGGTGCGATAGGGACACGGGCGTGTGATCAGCCCGTGTAAGAATGCCCAGGCCGTGTGTAATACTGACATGGTTTGAAATCAACACGGGCTGGCACACGGGTGTGTGGCCAGCCCGTGTGGTTCACACGGGCATGTGCTTAGCCCGTGTGGAATTGGCACGGTCGTGTGGATCCTTAAGACAGCCCGTTTTGTCCGATTTTGCCTGTTTTCCGCTCCTTTTGCTCCCCTATGCTCACCGTATAGAAACATGAATTTAAAGGATTAGGAGCATCAAATTCACTAAATTATATAATAAATCATCCAAAAACATGCTAAGCATGGGACTAAAATGTATTACTTTTATGGTTTATCACTCAATTTGAACTTTTAATTCGATTTTCATTTCATTACGATATTCATAATTCAATAACAAAGATGTAAAATAATACAATATATCATCTCTAATTTAACAATTATTCATTAAATTCAACCATATGAACTTACTTGGGTAATTTGTTGCAGTTGTAGAAATTCTGGGACTATTCTGTTAATTTCTCTTTTCTATGTTTATCTTCGGGTTCTTGATCTATAATATAAAATTATTCATTCATTAGCATCTAATTAAATTACAATTCACTTCACAATTTATGCCCTTCAATTTTTGAAGTTACACATTTAGCCCAAATTTTAAATTTTTACAATTTAGTCCCTAATCAATTAACCCATCAATTGAGCTTATTTTTCTCAATTAACATTTTATCTAATCATTTTAGGCTACTATACAGCCTTTTATATTCATAATTTTAACACCAAGCCCTAATTCTTAACTTTTTAACAATTAGGTCCTAAAAATCAATTCCTATTGAAATCACTTAATAAAATCATCAAATAACAAAATTAGAGCTTCAAATCCATGTTTATTCATCATAAACTTCCAACACTCATCTATGGTAACTTTCAAAATTACCCATGAAATCAAAAACAAATGAAACATATAGTTGGACCTAGTTGTAAAGTCTAAAAAACACAAAAATTTCAAGAAAAGAACAAGAATTGAACTTACATGTAGCAAAAATATGAAAAACCAGCTTAGAAGAAACTCTTCAATGGCTATTTTTGGCAAGAGAAATGTGAAGATTTGTCTACAATTTCAATTTGGTCATTATTTTATTTAGTCAATTTGCATAATTTCCAATTTTGCCCTTAGTTCACAGTACTTCCTTACTAATTTCTATATTTCTACCGTCCAGCCTATGTAATTTAGGCCCAATTGCCCTTTAAATCCCTCTTGTTTATTATTTGAGCTATTTAGTCACTATTTCTTTAATTAACAAGTTTTGCACCTTTTTCAATTTAGTCTTTTTTAATTAATTAACTATCAAAACATTAAAATTTTCTAACGAAACTTTAATACTAATTCACCTAACACTCCGTAAATATTTTTCTTGTTTCCTCGTTTTCAACCCAATTTACCTAATTAACTACACAACTAGCTTCATAAATATTTATTAAAAATATTTACGAGTCCAATTTACGGGGGAATGCATTTTTTTTAATTTGATCCTTTTTAATTAATTAACCATTGAAACATTAAAATTTCTTAACGAAACTTTAATATCACCTTAATGACACTCCGTAAATATTCTCAGTTTATAAAAATAAGGTCCCGATACCTTATTTTCTAAAATCACTTGAACTTAATAAATCACTTATATAACATAAATTATCAAATCAAAACCTTTTTAAAAATTACACTTGTCTCATAAATATTAAATAATGATATTTACGAACTTACTCGTCGGATTTGGTGGCCCTGAATCCATTGTTTCTCACACCACTAAAAAAATGGGTTGTTACAGTATACCATTGCATACTGATAAACCATAATTTATACATATTTTAACCCCATGCTTAGCTTATTTTTGGATGAGTTTTCATTAGATTTGATGAATTCGATGCTCCTAATCCTTTAATTTCATGTTTTACACTCAAGAGAGCTTAGGGAGTCGAAAAGAACGAGAAACGGGCCAAAAGGGACAAAATGGGCCTATCTTAGAATTCAACACGGCCTGGGCCATTGGACACGGCCGTGTGCTACGAGTAGGATCGACCACGGGCAGATCATACGGCCGTGTGTGGTCGACAGGAGCGAGCACGGCCTAAGGCAATCGAACACGGGCGTGTCCCTACCGTATCAAAGGTTAATTCTATCCGGAAAAGGTTACTTGTAGGCAAAGAAAGACGTTCCAAAGCCTATATAAACACCCTAGGGGTGACCTAAAAGGGGACGCTGAATAGAACGCAGAAAATACTCGAAGACAGCCGTCAGAAGCAGCTCGGAGGAAGGATCTCCATCAAGACTGAAGATCTCCCATCACGTTCTTTAGAAGTTTTTGGGTTTTCTTATGTTTTGTAGTTTTCCTTATTCTATGATGTTTCCTTCTATCAGTATGAACTAAATCCCTTAGATACCTAAGGGGATGAAACCTAAGACAGATCTTATTATTGTTTGATTTATAAGATAAATACTTGTTCTTATTCTTAATTGTGAGTTCTTATTCTTCTTTGATAATTCAAAGTTATTGATTCAAGTCGAATGTGCTTATTCAATTGTAGCAAAAGTCCCGTTTAAGAGTAGATCAACACAATTAAGCGAGTTGATTGCAACCCTAGACATAGGGCTTATTTAAAATCTGCCGAATTAGAGTCAAATCTAATAAGGAATCCATAGATCGAGTTAATGCGACAATAGGGGTTTTAATTAGAAAGAGATTTCAATTAATCAACCTAGAGTCATTTGTTTTTAGTCTCGAGAGAGATATTAACATAAATCAGGGATTTCTACGGATTAAGTCAAGTGAATAAATCATATGTATCAAAAGTAATAAGTGAAGTCTAGGTGGATTCTTCCTTAGGTATTGTCTATCTCATAAAGTTGTCTAAAAGTATTTTCCTAATTCTTTCGTTGTCGTGTTTTTAATTAAGTTTTAGTTTAAAAGAATTCACTCCAATACTTAGGCTAAATAATAAGAAGATAGTAACTACTAGTACTCTTGGTCCTTGTGGATACGATATAACCGGTCTTACCATAACTATACTATTAAACGATAGGTGCGCTTGCCTTTATTGTGGTCATAGTTAGTTTTAGACACATCACATACATCAAACTTCCAACTGCGCTTGAATAAGGTACTTTTGACATGTACCTTTCATCTTCTTCATTTTGTGGGGAATCTGAAATTGAGAGTTTAAAATGTGCAGCTAAAATAGTACTTATCGGTTTTGTATCTTGCATCTCAAATCGCTTAAGGATATTCTTGATGTACCTTTATTGCGATAAAATAATTTCTCGGAATGTTTATCTCTCAAAATTTTCATCCACAAAAATTTTTTTGTTGCACCTAAATCCTTAATCTCAAACTTAGAGTTAAATATGGTTTTAAGACGATCAATTTCAGATGGATTCTTAGCCGCAATTAACATATAATCAACATAAAGCAAAAAAATTATTTAAAAGAACCATCATCAAAACATTATAGATAAACACAACTATCATACTTACTTCGAGAAAAACCAATACTCAACATGAACGAGTCAAACATTTTATACCACTGCCGAGGAGACTGTTTCAAACCGTACAAAGACTTTTGTAAGACTTTACATCTAACTGTTCTAAGTCAAGATTATTTGATGCAACAAGGACCAAAAGCATCCGAATGGACGTATGTTTCACTACGGGAGAGAAGACATCATGAAAATCAACTCCCTCCACTTGATTGTAGCCCTTTGCAACTAGTCTTGCCTTGTACCTAGTGTGGTTAGGACCCGAACCTTCATTCTTTTTAAACACTCATTTGCAACCAATGAATCTTTTATTGATGGGTGGTTTAACTAGTCTCAAAGTCTCATTCTTTTGAAGTGATTTCATCTCTTCTTCCATTGCAACGAGCCATTTGCTAGAATTAGAAGCTTGAACTGCCTCATAATAACACAAAGGATCGATTGAACCAATGCTCTCGACAACACTTAGAGCGTAAGCCACTAGTTTTCCTTCACAATATTTCTGTGGTGGTCGAATTTCTCGTATTTTCCTGTCATGAGCCAACTTATAATTAGTTATCTGAGATAGTGAGAGTACCTTAAGGTCAGATGGAGCCCCAAACAGATTCGATCCAATTTTAATCTTACAGGAATCAGAATTTTGATGTGTCATCGCGGCATTGTGTGACTCTTCGTCGAGATGAGACCTCTGTTTGTTGCATCGTTGTGACGTTAGGCATTTGCTCGTTGGGACATCGCCCCCTATTTTGGCTTTTGACTCCACCTTGATCGAGACACTCTGATTTGTTCTGTCTTTAAAAGTAAAAGTCCCATTTTTTATCGAAACATGGCAGATTCATCAAACGTAACATCTGTACTAACAATTATTTTGTCAGATTTCAAACACCACAACTTAAAACCTTTTCTACTGGCAGAGTATCCCATAAAGATGCATTTAGCAACCCTTGATTCGAGCTTTCCCTGGCTAACTTTAGTATAAGCAGGACAACCGAAAATTCTAAGATTAGATTAATTGGGAGGATTACCTGACCATATATCCTTTGAAACTTTACTATTCAATGTTTGATGAGGAGATCGATTTACCAAATAACTTGTCAGGTTTACGACTTCAGCCCAAAATTCATTCTCTAAGACTGCATTAGAAAGCATGCATCAAGCCTTTTCCAGTAAGGTTCTGTTTTCTTTCTACAACTCCATTCTGCTGCGGAGTTCCAATAACAGTTCAATGTCTTTCAATTCTTTCCTGTTTGCAGAAATCATTAAAATTTGACGAACAGAACTTAAGACCATTATTCGTTCTCAATCGCTTCACAGATTTTTTGGTTTATTTTTCTAACAGTGTCTTCCACTGTTTGAAGATTTCGAAGACTTCATTTTTCTGTTTCAAGAAATAAACCCAAACTTTTTTGGAGTGATCATCAATAAAAGTTAGGAAATATTTATTACCTCCTTTTGAGTGTTAGAAGATGGACCCCCATAAACTGAAATGAATATAATCTAGAGTCCTTTTAGTTCTGTGCACTGCTGAATCAAAATTGACTCGGGTTTATTTCCTTAAAACGCAATGCTCATAGAAACCTAACTTATCAACTCTAGTGTCTTTGAGAATACCTCTAGTGCACATCATATCTTTCTCACTCATATAACCCAGTCACATGTGCCAAATTTTGGTTGAATCAAAATCGATGTAGAGAAAATCACATCGTGTCATCGCGGCGTCAAGTTGATTCTTGTCGCGACATGGTGGCGATTTTAGCTTTTATTTGGTAATCGCAGTCGCACCAGTAACCGTTGACCCTTATAGAGCGTATAGACTTCTTTTTCTGTCCTCTCATCACAACAAGAATCCCACAAGAAACTTTTAAGCCATATGACTCAATGACTATCCTGCAACCGTTAGAACCCAAAATTCTAAATGAGATAAGATTTTTCTTTAAATTAGGAACATACTTGACATCTGATAGTGTCTGAATAATTTCGTTGTGCATCCTAATTTGTACTATTCTGATTTTAAATTTTTTACATAGAGAGTTATTCCCCATCAACATTACTCCACCTTCAACTGAACTGTACATGGAGAATCATTCCCTATTGGGACACATGTGATTGGAGCACTCTGAATCTAAGATCCATCCGGAAGTAAGATGAAAATTTTCACTTGTTGACACCAACATGAAATAATCACTTCTATCATTGGCTACACTAGCATCATCAATTTCGACTTTTTGCTTATCTTTCTCGTCGTTTTTAGCATCCCTTTTGATTTTATTTTGAAGTTTCCAACATTATGCCTTGACATGGCGCATCTTTTTACAATAACCACAATATTTGTCACAATTTTCAGATTTGGACCTTACTTTAGACCTGTTTCGATTTGTCTTTCCGCTTTGTTGTTTGCCTCTTGCAACTAGAACTGAGGCTTGTCGTATGATTTTTTATTTGGGCCTAACTCATTGTCAAGTTTATCCTTACTCAGAAGATTCCTCTTCACATCTTCGAACAAGAGATGATTTCTCTCATAAATCAAAGTTTCTCTAAAAGTTTTATAAGAATACGGCAAAGAGCATAACAACAACATAACTTTATCCTCGTCACTAATCTCTATTTCAAGATTCTTTAAGTCATTAAGAAGGGTAACAACTCTCTAATATGAGTTCTAATAGACTTACATTCAGCCATTCTGAATGTGTAGAGACGTTATTTTAATACTAATCTGTTGGCCAGAGATTTCGTCATATATAAGGCTTCTAGTTTCCTCTATAATACAAACATTGTTTTCTCCACCAGAAGCTCCTGTAACACATTATTCATGAGGTATAATTAAATAGCGGATAGAACATTTTCATCGAGCACTTCCCATTTTGGTTGATCCATATCTAGGGCTTCTTCCTTGTAACGATCTTTTTCAGACCATTCTGAACTAGTATTGCCGTCATTCGAACTTACAACACAAACTAAAATTTGCAATTCCGTTGAAATTCTCAATATCGAACCTTGACGCTTCCATCTCTGTACGAGTTGATTGTGAAAATCAAACTAGCTTTGATACCAGTTTGTAGGTGATAAACTCGATTAAACAATGAACAAAGTGAATAAAATAATAATCGAAAAGATTGAACACATAAATTTTACGTGGAAAAACTCCTCAAAAGAGAATAAAAAATCACGGGCAAAAGGAGATTTCACTATAATAAATTACAGTACAAAATTTGGAGAGAATTAAAAGAAAAACCCAAAGTTCCACAAGAAAAACTCTTCGAAAAAAAGAACAAAATTCTCTCAATCTAAATAATTTTTGTTGTGTAAAACCTAGAGTAACTGGGACCTATTTATAGGCTGAAGTTTGTAGCACATATGATTACAACAACTCTATATTAATTAAAGTTTAATTGGGAGAAGAAAAACCAAAATAAACTTTGATCAAAATAAGAGACATTCTCCCACACCAACAAATAGAAAATACATATAAAAAAAAGTATTTATACTTAAATAACACTAACATGGTTACAACTTAACAAGTGAATGCCTCTAAAATAATAACAAAATTAACAATAAAACAAGAGTTATATAATATCCAAACAATAACAATAAAATAGTAGCAAAATAATAGTAAACTGATATCAAAACAATAACATAACAATAACAAAGTAATATAATAATAGTAAACAACAAATTGTAGCAGATTTTTTTTTTTCAAATTTAGGTTGGCTCGAGCCAAAAAATTCTTGTTTGAGGCCCGGTTCATTTTTTTAAACAAATTTTATTTTTTTGTTCAAACCCATTTTTCGAACTTATATTTTTACTCAAACCCTCCCACTTTTTGGACGGGCCTTCAGACTTAGGCAGGTGATCCAACCCATATCTATTTAAAATTCAAAAAATCACAAGATTAATATTTGTAACCAGTTTTTGAATTGTTAATTTTTTTCGAATGTATTGCTGCTTTTAAACTTATTTCAAAATTAAACCTTTGTAAAAATTTAATATATTATCTTAATTTAACAACTTCATTATTTCCTTTAGAAATTTTGATTACAATTTGATTAAAGTTGAGACTTTAATAATAATTTAGATTTTTAGGAGTTTAATAGTATTGAAAAAATTATATAAAATGATTAATTATATTTTTTATTAATAAATACAATTAATAATCTCATTTACAAAGTAGAGATAACAAACTAATTCATATACAAATCCTTAAACATAAGTCATTTAGCCCTTCATCGTACCACAAGGTGGATTTTGTATTTCTATAAACGAATTTTGCCTTCTTCTTTTTTTGTTAAAAATAATATTAATATCATCAAAATATATTTTCTTGATTAATTATTTTAGTTAAAAATCTGGAAAATATATATATATTTGAATATTAAAAAATAATTAAATTAATTATAAAAAATACTATTTTTTATTTTCCAATTTTAAAATATGTTAATATTTAAAGTTGAATGTTGAAAATAAGTAGTTAAATTATTATAAAAATACTGTAAAAAACCCATATTTAATTTCAATATAATTTAAAATTCAATAGATTTTGAGATATTTTAAAATTTAAATGTAACCGATTCATTCTCCACTTATGGGCTTCCATCCTATAGAAAATCCATTACAATTTTTTGTTCTCTTTTTGTTAAGCCCAACCCCCAAGCAACTTAACAAGTTAACCCTAGGATCAACCATCTATATATATTTGGTAGATGGGTAAGCCAGTCACCCACAAGTTCGCCGCTGTCGATTTATTGATCTCCTATTTGTTCTTTCGACACTGCATTTAGGTTACTTCTTCATTTCTGCGAAAGCGATTCAGTTTGAAAAAAAAATAAGTAAAGAAATCAGATGATGAGATTGGATTAAAATTTCTCACGACGGTCGTCTGAGAGACACCTTAAAAGTGTCTGATTGATGCATCAATCCAATGTTTCTGATGGTTTCAGGTTTCCTTTCCATCCTTTTTCTTTTTCAAAACAAGAATTTATGTTGCTTTAACATCACGAAATTTGTAGTGAAAAGAAAGAAAGTCTCATATTTATGAGACTGGAATTTTCTCTTCTTCTTTTTTTTTTTCATTGATTTGGCACGATGAGGATATTTTCAACATAAAGATTGAGATATTATTTATCTTTGAAATTCTAAAAATTTTGAAGTCCTTTTCATTCTGAGTGCCTTTCACTAAACACTATTTACAAATCTAGATTTGTTCTATTTTTCATTTAAATGTAAGAAAATATGAACCATAATTAGACTACAAGATTATTGAGGAAGCAAATAAAAGAAATAAATGTATTGATTCGTTGAAGATTATCGGTTTGAAATGCTGACCGTAAACGAAATCACTTACTGAAAATTGTTTAATTTCACGCTGCATTAGTTCCCAAAGTAAAAGAAAATTGTAATCTCAATTAATTATTGATTTTAAATTTAAGAAAACTGTAGTTTATATAAGGTATTCATATATATAAAGTATTTAAATAATTTGTTATGATAATTTAATTTGAAGGAAAATATTATTTTATTACTAATTTTTATTTTAGTTCTTAGTGGTTGATTTGAAATTGATATCTAATCAATTAACGAAAAAATAAAAAAAAAATATTTAAATTATAATTATTTTAAATTTAAATCATATGTAAGGTTTGAATTCAAACATTTACTTGGGTTTTTAGAATTCTTTTGGTATGGATTAAAAGTCTATTATTATTTTTTGTATAACATTTGTTGATTTATTTGCAATATATATTTTTTATTTTTAATGATGTATTTATTTTGTTGTTTTAGTATCCATATATCCAATTGGCTTGAGAATTTTTTTTTCTTTTTTCTTTAATTTATTTTTAAAAATATTTTTTACAAGTTATTAATAATTATTTACATTTTAATGATTTTAACCATTTTTAATATTTTTAATAATGTTTTACAATTTTTAATAATTATACAAATTTTAGTAGTTTTCATATTTTTTTCAAATTTTATTAATTTTTGTATAATTTAAATTTTTAATTTTTTTGCAATTTTTATAATTTTTTTATATTTTTAAAAATATTTTAGTCTAGTTAATATTTGGTCAATGACCCCGTCATCGGTCAATGGCCACATAAGAACATGCGGTATGTTTTAATTGGTTTGATTTTTTTAACATTGTTAATGGTGAGGGCCTAAAAGTGTAATAAAATTATAATTCAGTACCAAAATAGGATAAAGAAAAAGTTTAAGTATCAATATAAAAAATTGGCAATAGTTTAAGGGCCAAATAGTAAATAAAACAAAATTATGTGAAATCTATCGGATAAATGTATGATTTGAAAGAATGTTATCTTCATTTTTTAATTTGCAGGAAGGTTTAAGATAAGTTAGCAATTAATTAAATGTACTTGTAAATTTTAGTCATACATAAAGAGAATTTTTTAGTTGAACAGCTCAACTCATTCACCAACTTGATTATGGTTACCTATTGGACCAATTCCTACGAATGGTTGGAAAGAATGGAATAGGGCTGTAACATAATATAATTGTAATCAGTAATTTAGTTGTTTAGTTGTATGGAATAGATCTTGTAATAGCATAAGAAAAAAAGCTTAAATAATTAGAATAACCTTAGTAGAATTTTAGTAGATAGATGATTTTAATAGAATTGTTATTAAAAATAAAAACATATAATTTAATAATATTCTTAATATAATTTGGTTCATTTATAGGGGAAGGATGTACTTTTGACATTTTGCAAGGGGAATCTATGCAAACCAGTCCTCGACAAATGCTACTTTCATCCCACATACACACTTACCTATCACCCATCTAATTTGACACAATTTCTTTTACCAAATCTACTACATCATCTCACTACATGTCTAATATGAAGGATAAAACATAATCTCATGGAATCATAGTTACCAAAATTACAAATATTGATCCAAAAACAATAATTATTCTCATATATATATATATATATATATAATATCAAATATCTATACACCATACAAACCCAATAGTGACATTTAAACATTTATACACTAAATATCCAATTAGCATTGAGCAATGTCTAACCTTATATACATGTTTGTAATGATTTCATGATCATACTAAAACTTCTCAAAGTGAATTACTAACAGAACTAGAAAAGAAATGTCATATTCATTTTTAAACAAACACTGTCAAATCCTAAACTTCACTTGTAATCTCCTCTACAACGACATTTCCAATTACTATACCCATATCCCTCTTCTGGGATTCAAAACCATTCTTCCATTCCTGGGTTGAATTAATCATATCCAGCTCTAACAATTACTTAATGTCGGATTCATCTCCACATCGTTTTCCCCATCCCTTCATATTTTCACATCTAACATCTCCTCATTAGATCCTTTAAATCTTTGCCCTTTCTGTTCCTTCTCATGGTTATTTTCCACCAACTCCCTAACACAATCAAAGAGAAGCTGCTTTGTTTGTTGCAAAACCCTCTTTGACATGGACGATAGTCAGGAAAAAGTAGACCAGTAAGGCACTTTAAGTTGTTTGAATCCTACACAACTCGATTTTTCTGGTCTGTGTTGAAGAAGTAAATTCAAGGGCCAAGCTGACAATATTGAGTCCTCTTTTACCAGCTTAGACCAGAACAACCTTTTGTCAGAAACTTGTTGTCTTGATGCTTTTTAACTTCAGGGGAATTAGTAATGAATTCTAATCAGAAGGGAAAGTAATTATGAAAGCTTATATCAACTTTAAATATACTAACAATTATCGAGCGGACAACTGCTTGTTGAAGTAGATACCTGTTCTTTAATGCATCTCCATTCAAACTCTGTATCTGCAGTAGCCTGTTTAGCTATGTGAGTTTCAACTAGAATCTTGCACCATTAAAAAGATTAAAAAGAAGAATAAGCACCCAAGAGCTCGAAGCTCAAAATGCTCCTAAGTCAGCATACTTTACATGTCAATATCCATGTAAGGCCCTAATCCTCCAGATCAGGCCACCCGTTGAAGCTCTGATCATAGTTCGAGATATTAATATAGAGGGTATCGAAGGAGGCACCTCAATCATCTGATTAGCAATCACACACACAAAAGACATCAACACATCATAAAACTAACATCTTAAAGTTATGAGTATCACCACCAGAACAATATAGATCCTAAAGAAATTGATTCTTTTTACACACTTTTTACATACATTAGATGGATAAAGATGATAAACATTATTAGCTTGTGCATAGCAACAAGCCATCAAGATTGCCTTTGCCAAATCAACTTCATATTGACATGAATAATTAACCAATAATCAACAACTTAAGGCCAATTTTGTATCATAAACATACACAGACACTACCTATGCAACTATTAGATGCTATACTTGGTAATGTTTGATACAATATGATTGCATGACACAAACTTAACATAGAAAGAACAGCTACAAAAGCAATACAAAATACGACATTGACACGAGGGCTAAATATATTGAAAGAAAAACTACACAAGTCATTAATCCCTCCAGACTGCAAAGGATAAAGTCTTAAGCTTATTGTGAAGCCATAACCAAGTTGGTCACTAAAAGAAAGAATAATTTAAGAACAAAAGTCATATACATTTGGAGGTGCAGGAAGCATAACAAACTAAAAATGATAGCAGAACTGACACCCTAATAATTAGAGTGGTTCTTTTGTTGGCGTACTTGGATCACATGGATATTTTCTTGGTGTGGGGCGATTTTTTAAGCAAATGATAGCAGTTCTCTAACAATGTGGGCTGTGTGATTCCACTACATGAAGCTAGCAAAGAAACATAGAAAAGGTTAATATCACTTTATAAAGACATGCTACAAATGCAAGGTTTGTTTTGAAAGTTGAAGTAAATAATTAAATGAATGAAAAGAGAAAATGATTATAAAGTTAAAATAGATCTTATTATATAAACAAAAATGAAAGGTTTTATTAAAACGACATCCAAAATGAGAAATGTCATTTCAGCAACCAGACAATCTTTACAGAGCCAAAATTCGTCCACTCTTCTGGCACATGAATCTGTATCATTTTCATTTTAACATAAATAACCATCGTCGTAGGTCCTTCAGATCCAATCTATGATAAATTGTCTGAGAAAAAGTTGTCCTTCTAATCCATTAATTTCTTTTGCCATCTTTTGTCTCTCTTTATATCTAAAAAGACCTTACCCCTATCTTCCTCCTTAAAAAAGCTGAAATAATATGATGCTAAACAATATAAAATTAGTTTAAAATTTTGATTTCATTGAAATACAGAAACCAATCAAAGCTATAAACAACCATTAAGAAGGAAAATTTGGCTTGGCCTTAATTTATTCTTCATCAAAAGAGAAAAAGATAATTAACCACTTGAAATGAAACCCAACAAATCATCACCACATTTGAAGAACCAAAAAGAAAGAAAGAAAAGGAAAACAAGAAAAACCTTCCGTGAATGCCTAGAAAATCCCACACAAGCAACAAAATAAACAAGTAATTCATCAAAAAAAAAAAAAGAGATACTATTACTAGCCAATTAGTAAACCTTTCTAATTAAAGAAAAGGGAAAACTTTGCATAAGAAATTTAAACTTCTCTTTGTTATAGCAAAGTTAGATTTATTTTGAATATGGCATGTATAGGACTTGGTCATTTTGTTATGTCATATTTGTTAGCCAAAGTGTTGGCTATGAATGTTGTTAAATTCATTTTGTAAGTGGTCATTGGAAATGGGCCAATACTTGACAAGTTTATATATTCAATGATGATGAAATTTATTAAGGGTATGCTTGTATGGTTGTCTTGATTTTGAGTCTCTAGAAGTGCTTTATAGTCATGATACATGTTGGATGGAATTGGTATAAGTATGTTTGCTGTGTAGGGTGGCATTTGGCTTGGTAGATAGCCTTTCAAATGTCCACAAGGGTAGTCACACGGGCAGTCATACGGGCGTGTGTCTAGGCCTTGTGTGACACACGGCCAGCCCCATGGGGGTGTTGATTGGCCGTGTGTCCCCTTACATGCTAGGTTTACAAGTCAGTATGCTCAGTAGTAAACACACGGGCAGAGACACGGCCGTGTGTCTTAGCCGTGTGGGAGGCACGGCCATGGATATGGGCGTGTGCCCAGGCCGTGTGAAGTCTACACTTGAAATTTAGAATTTAATTCGACACACGGTCTAAGGACACGGGCGTGTGCCTTGGCCGTGTGACCTTAATGAGGTGATGACATCATAAATAGAATGCCAAGGTTTTTACACACGGGCTAAGACATGGGCGTGTCGTGGCCGTGTGAGGGACACGGGCGTGTGTCCGGCCATGTGAAAACCCCTGTAGGTTCGAATTGAGAAATAAATCCACACGGGTGTGGAACACAGGCATGTGATATTCCACACGGGCGTGTCCCATCCTTCACACGGGCGTGTGGCCCTATTTTAAGCCAAATTGTCTATGTGTTTTGAAGTTTTCGGTTTAGTCCCGAATCATTCCGGG
This sequence comes from Gossypium sturtianum, assembly GCA_025698515.1. Classification (NCBI taxonomy): domain Eukaryota; kingdom Viridiplantae; phylum Streptophyta; class Magnoliopsida; order Malvales; family Malvaceae; genus Gossypium; species Gossypium sturtianum. Next base: position 127,237,708 of record CM046943.1, read on the forward strand.
TGTAAGTTTTGGGTCTCGCAGGCCCATAATAGGGACATTATGAGTAGGAATGAAGAGTCTTAAGTTGAAACGAAATTTTATGGCCCGATGTTGTATGTTTAAGCAAGTTGAGTTAGGTAATGCCTCGTATCCGGTTCTGACTTTGAACACGGGTAAGGGGTGTTACAGTGTAAAAGCGTTCATCGATTTTTTAAAATTTTGTTAGGGTTAAGGTTCTTTATAAGAATTAGATTTATGGTTTCATGAGTGAAAACGCCAAAGTTTAGGAAGATTTGAGGGGTCAGCGATGCGATAACGTGTCTCAGAACACATACATTTTATATGTCATGCCGTGATAGGACCATTACCTCAAAAACCCATTTGATACGGTAACGGGTCAAAGTTTAAGTGGAGGTCTCAGTCGGCGATCGTGATGTGGTTAAGGGTTAGTTGATGGTTGTTATGCGGTCACGAGTTCAAGTTTTTTGGATACCCGCAAATGGTGCCTTATAAACACCATACATAAGATTGAGGTCATAAACATAGGAAAAAACGAAGGGATTTCCAGTGTAATCAACGTAATTTTTCTCTATTTTCAGACAGTCGATATCTTTAACCTTTCATTTTTATCCGAAGGTTGACACCAAGGTGGACACAAGAGGGTTCTCAAGCGAAGAGTGAATGTTTCGTTAAAGTAGAAGTAAAATTCGGGTAGGTGCGACAGTTGCTGTAGTTATTAATAATTTGTTTAATAGCAACTACCGTTGTCGCCTCGAAAGGAACATCACCTTTAATCCAATGTCACAGTCGCTGCTCGCCTGAAAGTTCTCTTGCGTCAATGGTGGTGTTGACCTTCGAATAAGAAGGGAGGTTAAAGATACTGGTTGCATGAAAATGGAGAAAAAAGTAATGCCGATTATAGTAGGAAGCCTCACAGTTTTTCTCTATGATTATGCCTTCAAACTTCTATATGGTATTTATAAGGCAATATCTCCAGGTATCCAAAAAGTTTCAGCTTGTGCTCGTGTAACGACCATCAACTAACTCCCTTGTTATACTTAGATTCATGACCACATAACGGTAATCGATTAATACCTCTACGTAGACTTCCACTCGTGACTGTATAAAGCAAAATAGCCCCGAAACCCGACTTCCATAGGATAGGTTTCAAAGATAATGGTCCAATCTTGACAGTATATGTGAAATATGTGCGTCTTGGAGTGATATCTCATCATCAACGACTCAAGAATACCTCAAACCGAAAATTTTATTAGCGATGGAAAATTTTAACACTTAAGTTAGGAAGAAAACTAAGGGAGAAATATTGTAAAGTAGAGGGATGGAGGTCGAGAGAGATGATGGAGTATGGAGGGGAGCCCCCTTTTATAGGAGCGGGGGATGGGTGAGATTGTAAAGGAAAAAATTCCTTGTGGTCGAAAATGCATCGCAGGACCAGCGTTTTTATCGAATATCTTTAAAACATGCTTCAAATTTGAAAAAAAAATTCCTGAGATCAAGGTACTTTTTTGGCACGCTTTAGTGGAAATGTTAAGAAAACTCGTCCAACTAGGCTAGCTTCCCTATTGACATGGCGTCTAGAGGGGGAGCCTGTGAAAACGTTGACTGAGATTTCTTTCGTAGTCGATTGCGCCATTGCATTTGTGTAACATCTCGTTTTTCATTAGTATTGAAAATGGTGGTTTCGAAATCTCGATTTTCGAAGATCGACTCAGTAAATATTATATTATAATCTTTACGAGTCTATTATAGAATTATATTAAGTCTCAGTCTAGTAAATTTAGCAATTGAATAGTTAATTAAAGAAAAATGACTAAATAGTAAAAGATGTAAAACTTTATCATGATTGATTATTATTAGCTAAAATGTATAATTACGGTTAGTTCAAGGATTTATTTGTTAATTTGCCACTTTTGAATTTGTGGACGGTTGCTATTTGGTTTTACTTTGAAAATTTATAATAAAATTTAAGTTAAAAAATTAACTACTAAGATAATAAAACATAAAACTTAAGTTAGTGTCCACTTTATCATCTTTTCTTCTTTACAAAATCGAACACCATTGTTGAAAGCTTGGGGGAGATTCGACCATTTTCTTTTCCTTGCATGGTGAGTAATTGAAGCTTGTTTCTCGTAAATTTTATGTTTCTGAGATCGTTGTAGCTTAACCTAGCTAACCAATGGGTTATTTTGTAAAACTGTTAAATATTTCGAGACTTGCCATTGATGAATTTTAAGTGTTCATAAGGTTAAATGATGAATTTGTAAATTTTGTTGTTAATTAGAACTATTTTGTAAAGAAATTTTCATTAGTTTTGAGTTTAGGGACTAATATGAAATTGTGTAAAATTTAACATGTAAATTCCATAAAATTTCAAGTGTTTGAAGGCTGATCTAGGCTGAAATTAGAACCGGTTTTATGTATTAGGGGTTAAATGTGAAAATTTTAATTGTTTCGGATTTATGGACCAAATTGAATAAAGTGTAAAAGTTAAAGGAAATATGTAAAATGAACTTTATAAGTCATATGCATAAAAATAAGTATGAAAATATATTTGAAATTGATAGATTGAATTTAACTATTATATAGATCAAGAATTGAACCATACAGAGAAAAATAAGGGAAAAGGGAAAATCACAGAATAGTCCATACAAATCGGCTCGATAACCGAATATATTATGTAAGTTCATAGTATTGATATATATGTATATATTCATGATTTGTGTTGTTATGAATTTGTTAATTAAATTGTGGTTGAATTGTAAATGCTAGATTGAAGCTATTAATTGTTCATAAATAAGTATAATGTGAGTAGTACCTATTTGAAATTTGATAAACATATGTGAACTACGAGTTATATGATTTCAAAAAGAACATAATTGAATTACAACATGTGTAAGGATAATTTGGAAGTGTCTTTGATTTATAAATGTTATAAAATCTGTTAAATGCCTGTCTGAACTAGTAAATGATTAGGATACGATTATCTTGTCAATAGGATTAGAATGCTTGTACGAGATTGCACTTCGGTGTCTTTGTTTGCACTTCGGTGCCTCTGATTGCACAATCATGCCTTTATTTGCACTACGGTGCCTCTGTATAGCATTTTGATACTTTCTGGTATGGTGTAGTTACCCGAGTATTCGAGTTATGTTACTATAGTTCATCCAACCAACAAAACTTGTGAATGATTTTCATAGAAATTGTTAAGATATGTGATTAAATATCAAAGTATTTTTGCTATTGAATGATTTAAAGACTCATAAGTGTAGATAATATTTTATGGTTTAAGTGCTAACATATTTGTTTCGGTTTCAGATGGGCCACGTCTCCAGGAATTGGCGTGAGCAAGACATTAATAATTTACTGCCGGATGATAAAGGTTTCCGCCAGATATAAAGTAATATATATATATAATTTTAATTCAGTAACGTTGATTTAACTTATTTAATTTTTGCATGTGACTTGACCCATTTTGTTATATTGTGTAGTTCCTGTGGATGTCGTATTTTGCACCAAATGTTGCAACCCTTATTCCAAAGTGAGTTCACGCCGAAGCAAATGTGTGGTGCATTAACACGCCGGTGTTGAACTTTTCAACTGTTGAGTGGTACAACACCAATTGGGTTATGCGACAGTTTAGGTGCAAACAATTTGTGCCGACAATCCACAACAATTTGATGATGTCCATAGTAAAACCATGAGTGGAAAAGATGGAGCGAATTGGGGCGTGGAACATCAACACTATATATCACTATGAAACGCTTGGTACGATAGGCGACTTGAGATGCACTTTTATATGTTTGACTTCAATCCCTCGGATGAATACATATAGTGGTACATGGCCCAATGGCGCATTTATTTATATGGTGGGCAACTTATGATAGTACCAGAGAACTTATGATAGTATCGGAGCACGGCTACAAACGTGAAAGTCAACTTATAGCAAAGCCCGACCCAAAGGACCAGTCTCCGAACACACGCACTTCACCAGACCAATGGGTTGGCACTTTTGGTGAGGGGTCCCAGAGCAATGCATATCACCCGGAGATGGGCGGTTCCAGTTCAACTTACATGCAAACCGTAATTAGGGGTGAGTATTCGATCGAGTAGAGTCGAATCGAGTCAAAAAAATTTTGAGTTAGGCGAGTTAACGAATCCTATTTTAGCAACCGAACTCAATTTGAATTGATTTCGAATTGGATCGAATCGAGTCAAAAAATTTCGAGTCAAGTCGAGTCGAGTTAACGAATCCTATTATTTATACTCAATGTTGCGTTTACATGAACAAATTATTTAACTAGTAAATGAAGTATAAAATTATTTAACTACATAAACAATATAATGGTTTTGCCTTTTAACTTAATGAGTAAACATTTTTCAAAACAACGTAGTTTTGCTTTTTAACTTAATGGTTTTGACTTTTAACTTTAGAGAAGGTAAATATTTATCAAAATGGCGTAGTTTTGCCTTTTCTTATTCGAATTTTCGGATAACTTGAATTGTGTAATTCATATTCGAGTTAAACCAAAAAACTTAATTTTTTATTCGAGTTAATCCAAATAACTTGATTAACTCAAATAACTCGAACTATTTAATTCAAAATTTGAAAATTTTATCGAATTTTTCAAATCGAATCGGATTTTGCTCACCCCTAACCATAATCACCGGTACCATTTGATATGTTTTGTGATACCATGTACTTCACCCTGCCTCAGGCCAAATTCGATTCGATGCCCTGTCATCCTAATGTGTACAATACAACCCAGCATCCACTCCGTCAACAGAGACCCGTAAATCGTTACATCCTGAATGACGATACCACTCCCAGTTCATTCCAATTTTGATATTTGTAAATTTCAAGTGTTATGTCATATTTGTTTGTTTAATTTATTTATAATTCCACAACTTATGTATTTTTTTTGTATAACTTATAATATCATTTTAAATTATTAAAAGTTATATGTGTGTTTATAATTAATTAAAAATATAAGTTAATTTTAAAAATATAAGCTAAAATTAAACACTAATGGTTTTGAATAAAACTAAAAATAAATTTCATTTCCATAAGACCATAAAATTAAAAACATCAAGTACATCATTTAATTTTCTTTAGATCGTGAAGATTCGCTAGCGTGGACGTTTCGATGTGAACACTTGTTGTACTGTTTGATGGCAAACACACAGTCTGCATTGTTCTCAAACCGTTGTCCAACGAACCACTCCTCCAATTGCAAATTTGACGCCAATCTGTGAGCATGGACTATATCGGCATACTCGGAGAAATCAGGTTCATGCACTGCATCTGGATCTACACTTAATATGTTGCTTTCAGGGTCATTCCGTAAAACAATGCCACGATTCAGGTTACCTGAAGAAGGGGCGTGAACGTCTTCAATCTCCTCCGGGCCTTCATCGTCAATATTCTCTGAAACCTCATCAAGATCGGGGTCACTATAATCTTCAACATCGTGATCAGAACCTTCACCATTATTGGACCCTTCTTTGACATATGCATCGGTACCTATCACCTCTGGATGTATTTGTAGACGGGGACTTAGGACAGGGTTATTACACGAACTCCCACTATAATTTGGATTTTCGAGCAACTACTATGTCCCTCTACAGTCTGACTGATCTGTCCATCCGACATTAAGATCAAAGTCAAACTCGTGATGTTGACTTATTGGACTGACATTTTTAACGGGCTCTAAGTCGGCTAACTCAGCAAATAACTCAACTGGTTGAGGGTTCTCATTCCCGGTCGACCACCATATTTCCATCATAGTGCCCAAGTCATCATCATCTAACTGTTGCATTTCACAAAATTTCAACAGATCTATAGAGATTGGAAACTTGTAAAATAACCTTGACATCGCCATTCCACAACGAATAGCAATTTTTGCACTGATCTTTCTTTTCATTTCTTCAAGCTTCACAGTTTTATTGAATCGCAACCCAACTTTCTGCCAACCTTGAAATACAACCAACATCACCTTCTACAATTTCACCATAAAAAAGAATGTACACAAAAATACCGAGTTATTCATTTTCACCATAATTTCTGAACTCTTCTATTAAACACAACGATTTCTCTCTTTTCTTCTTTTCCAATTCAACTGTTACCAGAATGTCAACAAGATCTATATATATAGCACCACCAAGGTGGTCATACCTGTAACGCCTTAAAATTTTAATTTTTGTTTTTGGGTATAGGTGACACTAACTGTGTATCTGCTTCAATGGTTATGTGTTCTGGGTATGTGTGTGAGGTCCCAAGTTCAAGCTATGACTTGGGAAAGTTTTGGTATTTTTATGAATAAAGCCCTATCTTTGATCAATAGGCTTTTATTTAATTATTGATAAGCTTATATCAGAATGGGCCTGCTGGTCTGGTAGTTAAGCAGTGTGTTGGCTTGCTGATGGTCCTGTGTTCAAATTCCTGCGTGAGTAAGGGAGATTATTTTTGCTCGGTTTGGTGGCTGAGAGTTTAAGTTGTATTGGAAATCTGAGTAGTGGGAGTTTGATAGAGAGAATTTAGGAGTGAATTAAGGGATTTCGGGGTTATCGGGATTCTTATCGAATTATCTTGTTCATCTTTTTTTTTCTTTTCCCTAAAAATAAAATTTTTTATTTTCTCTTCTCCTCTTCTCTCTTCTCCCTTGCCGAAACTTACCCTTCTCTTCCTATTTTCTTTCAATTTTTGCTCCCATCTCGACTGCAATCGCACTTTTGTTCCTTATTTTGGCGTTTCGTGGACAACTTCGATAAGTGATTTTATGTGGTTTGTAGTTGAGAATGTTAAGTTTTTACTAGGGGTTATTATGATGTTTTGGGCAGCATCATTTCGCTACGATCGAGACTTTTCTGGTACTACTTCGTAAGCAAATCGACTTGAAGCATTGGGGGTAAGTTTCAATCGCTCAATAGTTGAGTAACTCGCTCGGGTTGGTTCTAATTCGTCGGTTAAGTGATTAACTGAGTAGTATTTTGGTCAAGTATAGGTTCAGGATTGCTTAGAGTTGCTCTTGCGTCAAAAACGATACAGGTGTGTACTCGATTGCATAGAAAATGAGGTTTTGAAAAAAGCCAAAAACCTCACTGTCGATGCTACACGGGCGTGTGGTCGCCCGTGTGGTAGGCCGTGTGCCCTAACACGGGCGTGTGTTCGACGAGGTCAGGTCGTGCGCGCATGACACGACCGTGTGATGGCCAGGTAGGGCGTGTGTGACACACGACTTAGGCTGATTTGGGCCGTGTAGGTGACACGAGCGTGTGGGAATTTGGGCCAGGCCGTGTGATCCACATGGGCCAAGGCCAATCTGGGTGTGTGGGCCACACGAGCTTGTGGGCCTACACGGGCAGGCCACATGGGCATGTCAGCCCATTTTTACTGAAATGATTGTTAAGGTTGCACGGGTCGCCCAAGTCGACTGTAAACCTTCCATAGGGTCGGTAAGCACTACTTAGACCCTTAACTGTGTGAAATTTATTGTGTGAATTATGTACTGAGCATGTTATATATATATAAGCATGTATACTGAACTGTATGTGTATCTGATAGACCTGTGATGGCATGACATCTCATTGTATGTTGCATTGCATTGGGTTGGGTTGATTATATTTGGAGGAAGTGTACTAAAAGGCTCTTAAGCCTAACATACTGACAGCTCAGCTGCAATTACTATTTTGTGCCGCATTCGGTACTATCTGGAGTGTAGGGATGGGTGTGTTGATTTAATCCCCACATGGAGTGTAGGGTTGGACGGAGATGGTGTGTAGAGGTTGGTTGGGTAGGACTTTGTTACTGAAAACTGCACAACTGATACTGATACTGAGATGGGCTAAGCCCAAACCGTTACTGATACTGAAAGGGGCTTAGGCCCAAGACTGTTTGACTGTGCACTGTGATTACTGATTGTTTGTTGTTTTCTGCGGGATTACACACTGAGTTTACGAAAACTCACCCTCCCTGTTTAATGTGCACAGGTAATCCCCAGACCTAGATGGATCGGTGGGGCAGAGGACTCGATGGTGACCACAGTTCTGGACTGTCATGGTTTTAATTTATGATTATTGGTTTTATTTTTAGTTTATTTTTACTGTTTAAATTTTTGGGTTTTAATTGGACTTTCGGACTTTGGTTTGGTTTTGGGTTTTAATTATCTTTACCTTATGAATTACAACTGCTAGTAGTAGGAAACATCGGTTTTCAAAAGAAACAAATAATTTTCGGAAACGCCCGATTGTTTAAACTGTTTTAAAAGCTTCCGCAACGAATAACGTTTTGAAACTATCGACTAAATGAGTAACACGATTTTGGAACTAATAAGATATTAAGATAATTAATTCAATGGAAATGGTTTTATCGCGACGACACGGTTTTCAAACACCCTATCATGTGACATCTCTAGATCCGGCCATAACGTCTAGGCCGGGTTTGGGGTGTTACAATACCAAAAAAAAATGGCTCCACCAAAATAAAACAATAATTTCACTAAAAAACTTAAATAAAAAAAGAAAGATAGATTACACTCGTGGCGCTATTCTGTATGGCTCCACTAAATAAAATAATTTTTTTAAAAAATTAAAAAACTAAAAAATTATCATTTTTAATTTTAAATTAAAAAAAACACGATGACAACATTGGTGGCGCCATTTAGAATGGCTCCACTAAATAAAATAACATTTTTTAAAATTTAAAAATTAAAATTTTAATTCTAAATTTAAAAAAAAAAACATGGTGGTAGATTACACTAGTGGCACCATTCAGAATGGCTCCACCAAATAAAATAATATTTTTTAAAATTAAAAAAATAAAAAAATATCATTTTTAATTTTAAATAAAAAATTTAAAAAAAAGATAGATTACATTGGTGGCGCCATTTAGAATGGCTCTACCAAATAAAATAATATTTTTTAAAAATTTAAAAAAAAATTTAAAAAAATTATACCTAACATAAAGTGGTGGCACCATTTTGAATGACTTCACCACCATTATTTATTTCTTGGCCCCTCAATTATTGAAAAATCTTAGTATTTCCGTGGTATTTATACATGAGGCGTTATTTTTATGGCTCCACCCAAAAAATTGATTTTTTAATCCCCATTGTTGATGTGGCATGTTGGTGGCAATAATCTCTTTGGCTCAACTAGCTTTTACTATTTATTTCAGGTCATTTATGTACATAATCAAGAAAGTGAGTCATTTCCATAATTTATTAAAATTTTAGGGTCATTTTAATAAAAAAACCCATTTTCACCTTCTGTTTCTTTGCAACTCCGGGGGAGCCACCATTTATGCTACTAGTTTTAGTTCATTCTGATATAAAAGCAGCCATAAAAGGTGGGAACAACTTCATTCATGGGGCGGACATTGCTATTGCCAAGACAAGAGTGTTTTTATCTCTTCATGTTTTTAATAAAATATTGCTATGTTAAAATTTAAATGTGTGACACATAAGTTTTAAATGCTTAATTTTACCATTTTAACTAATGTATCATTTGGTTTTGAAATGTATGTTTTCATGATTCATAAAAATTAATTTTTTCAAGGCTTGTAATTGTCCCTATTAATTAGGGGTGAGCGTTCGATCGAATCGAATCAAATCGAATGAAAAAAATTGGAGTTAATCGAGTTAACGAATCATATTTTATCATCTTAATTTGATTTGAAATTTTCTCGAATCGATTCGAGTGAGATGGAATTCGAATCGAATCGAATCGAATATATTTGTTCGAGTTAAATTTTTAAAAAATAATTTTGGGTCCTTGTAACCACTATCACCCACCGTAATCAAATTTTTTATTAACTTTCATCACCTCATAATTTATTTATTAATCTTTTATATACGAGTTAGCTTATTTGCTTGCTTAGTTATTTTAATTATTTTCAGATTCTTGTCACTATGTATTTTGGAATTAAAAAATATATTAAGTGTAAAAATGTGATTTTTTTAATAAAAGTTATTTTAAAGATAAAATATGAAATTGATACCAATATAAAATTTTAAGACGAATATTTTATGGTATCATTAATAATTCAATTTTAATATAAATATTCAATATGACTAAACAATTCAATAATATAAATAATATAAAATATGAAATTTAATTTAATAATATAAATAGTAGATATAAATAAAATTATTACTATTTATGTTTAGGGATTTTTTTAAGATAATTTTGATTTTTTATTTGAGAGTAAAGGGTGAGAAGTAAAAGTTTAGGGGGGAGTAAAAGTTTTAGGGAGAAAGTGGGAGAGAGTAAAAATTTGGGGGGAAAATAAAAAGTTTTGAGGGCTTTTTGGAGTAAAATTTTGGTGGGAAATGGATTTTGGGTAGATGGGGAGTTGGGATGGGAGGGAAGTAAAAGTTCTGGGGAGAAAGTGAGAAGGAGTAAAAGTTTTGAGGGAAAAATAAAAAGGTTTGAGAGTTTGGGGTAAAAATGTAAAATATTATAGTTTGATATTTGATTTATTCAAATTATTCGAGTTATTCGAATTCGTAAACTCAAATCGATTTGAACTCGAAATTCGAAAAAAAAAATTCGAGTTGACTCGAATAACTTGATTCGTTTAACTCGAAATTTAAAAAAAAATCGATTTTTTCGAGTCAAATTGAGTTTTGCTCACCCCTACTATTAATAATGTCGAATCCAAAATTCAAATCCAAACTTTTTCATTTGAAGTGTAATATATCTTATCATTGTATCACTAAATTTTTTAGTGGCATAATTATTCTTAAAATAGACTTTATACCTCGTGTTGTAGTTCCAAAGCTGTGTTTGGGTCTAGGTGCCTTGACTTTTTTATTTTTTTTTTTTTGCTTTATGGGACTTTGTCTATCACAATGTATGAGCTAGGGGTGAGCAAAATCCGATTCGATTCGAAAAACTCGATAAAAATTTTAAATTTTGAATTAAATAGTTCGAGTTATTTGAGTTAATCAAGTTATTCGGATCAACTCGAATAAAAAATTAAGTTTTTCGGTTTAACTCGAATATGAATTACACAATTCGAGTTATCCGAAAATCCGAATAAGAAAAGACAAAACTACGTCGTTTTGATAAATGTTTACTTTTTTTAAAGTTAAAATTCAAAATAATTAAGTTAAAAGGCAAAACTACGTCGTTTTGATAAATGTTTACCCATTAAGTTAAGAGGCAGAATCATTATATTGTTCATGTAGTTAAATAATCTTGTATTTCGTCTACTAGTTAAATAATCGGTCCATCTAATCGCAGCATTAAGTATAAATAATAGGATTCGTTAACTCGACTCGATTTGACTCGAAATTTTTTGACTCGATTCGATTCGAATAAAAAAAAATTCAAATTGAGTTCGGTTGCTAACATATGATTTGTTAACTCGACTAACTCAAAATTTTTTGACTCAATTCGACTCGACTCGATCGAATACTCACCCCTAGTATGAGCCCATCTATTATCTAATGATTTTTTTTTTTTAGGTTTAATTCACAAATTTGTATCTAATTTTTTTTTAAAATTTTAATACTTAAACTTGATTTGGTCATAAGTGGTATCTAAATTATTTTTTTAAGTTGGTATATCCATTAGCCCCACCGCTAAACATTTTTTTTTTTGTCAAAAGTACTGAGTTTCATTAATGAAATTGGAAAGTATCTGACATACAAAGTTGAAAAGGCAAACATCAATAAATAAAGGAACCAACAAACGCCTAGGAAACCAAAAAGACAAAAACCACAACACAAAACCCTTAACTACAATACGAAAAAATAAAAGAAGAAAACAAGCAGGCCACTGGGAAATAAAGAGTCAGGAAACCCTTGAAACCCAACCCCTTCACCAGCACACGGAAAAGAAACAAAACCAACAAAATTAAAGTTATTAAGAATCCAGAATACTCCCTACAACCAAATCTGGTGAAACTCAGCAAAAGACTTCCAACGATTATCAAAATCATATTCGCCTTCAGGAAGAAAAACTTTGAAGAAACCATAACGATGGAGATTCTAAGAACCTTCTCCAACCTTCAAAGAACAGAAATATACGCAACAATCAAGTTTGTGCACGGAGCGGACTTCCCAATCCTTCATTACAATGCTATTAACGCTATCAGGGACCTCCTCAATCCAACAACAAGGTAAGGGCCAACGATAACCCTCCATCGCTAGGGTGTGCGCTGCCTGATTCCCATTTCTTGGAGAAAAACTGAAGGAAACTTCTTCTACCAAGGTAGCAATCATGCAAATATTCTCGTATAATAGAGCGGATCAACGATCTATCATTTTTGCAGAGCGGAGTTTCTTTATGATCACAACGAGTCCCCCTCCGAATAATTTTCCGAAAACCCATATCAATCGCAAAAAGAATCGCTCTTTCGCATGCTCGCTTCCGCTACAAAGGCATCTCGCAACTTCGTACATTTGGTAAACACAAGCACCCATAATTAACCCTTCATCATTACGAGCAACCATCTTTGTAATAGTGATTTAGATTCTTTATCAAAGGAAGCATCAAAATTTAGTTTGACAAAATCCACTGTCGGGGGCCTCCAAAAAATTGCTTTTTTAGTATCAGGAGTAAGATCAGACTTACAACTCATCTGTAGTTCATGCACATACCTCTGTATAAATCGTGACGGTTTCTGCATAGAGAACTTCCTTCCTTCATGAATCAGTTTATTACGCATAAACCAAATAGCCCAAAGAGAAATTGACAACAGCTTTCTTTTTTCATCTGTCATAGCAGTGAAGATACTAACCAATTGATCTTTTCCTTCTGAGGTACTACTCCCCAAACCAGCAGAGAGATCCAGAAGCTTCCATAGACGGCACACAATTTCGCAGGACCATAAAAGGTGATTAGCATCTTCCGGGCTGGCCTTGCATAAAGGACAAACAACCTCCGTAGTTAACTTTCGCTTGTTAAGATTGCATAAATGGGGAATATAGTTTTTTATTAGTCTCCATATATGTACCTTGATTTTAGAGGGAAGTTGTAGTTCCCAGAGTTGTTTGTAAAAATTTTTGTATTTGCCAGTGTCATCCATGTTGTTACTGATAGTCTGTGAACGACTAGTGATAAGCACCCTATAACCACTTTTAACTGTATAGATTCTTGTATTGTCATACCGCCATACCAAAATATCATCTGCATCAGGCCTTGCCAAAGGGATACTAAGTATACGATTAGCTTGGTCCGAATCAGCGATCTCGCGGATAACCTCTTCTTTCCAGGTAAAGGATGATTCATCGATTAAGTGATTGACTGTAGTCCACTGAATATTCATATTTTGTACTAACAGTCGATTGTTGCCATGTCCAGGTAACCAAGGATCATTCCAAATATTTACCTTCTGCCCATTGCCTATCCGCCAGATTAGACCATTATCAATCAGCTCGCGAGCACCACAGATGCTTCTCCAAGTAAATGAGGGGTAAGATCCAGTACTAGCTGATAAAAAATTGGTAAAAGGAAAATATCTTGCTTTATAAACCTTAGCCAACAGACAATCAGGTTGAGTAAGTAAACGCCAGGCTTGTTTAGCAAGTAAAGCCTTATTAAAAAAAGAAAGATCACGAAAACCCATCCCGCCATCATTTTTGGTATAACAAAGATCCTTCCAAGAACACCAGTGAATACCTTTACCAGTTTTACCATTAGCCTACTAATATTTATTCATGATATTCTCTAGAGCGTTACATAGCGACTTTGGAAGCTCAAAACACTGCATAACATAAATAGGGATAGCTTGTAAGATAGCTTTGATAAAAACTTCCTTACCACCCATCGAAAGAAAGCGAAAATTCCAACTGTCAATCCGTTTCCGAAATCTGTCAATAAAATTAGCAAAGGCCCAACGTTTCCTTCTTCCAACCATCATCGGTAGGCCTAAATATTTTTCCGGATTGGTAGCTTCGCGAACCCCTAAAATATTAGTAACTTGCTCCCTTACTTGTTTATCCACACTTTGGCAAGAAATAGATAAGAGATTTCTCAAAATTTACCTGTTGACCCGAGGCATTTGCATACTCCTCCATAATACTACGGACAGTAAAAGCCCCTGTTACGGAGGCGTCCCCAAATAACATGCAATCATCTGCAAATAGGAGATGGTTAATCGCAAATCGTTCCCTGCCGATCGGAGCTCCTATCATCAGCTTGTCCTTTTTAGCCTCGTTAAGCAATGTTGAGAGACCTTCCGCACATATCAAAAAAGGTTTAACATATAAATTAGTACTTAAATTATATGCTCTTTTTCCTCTTTTGGCACCTAAACATTTTTTTATTAAAATTGACATCTAAACTATTTTTTCCTAAGTTGTTACCTATATTAATTCAATTGTGAGTTAAGCTGTTAAATATATTTAAAAAATATAATCAATTAACATTTTCTATGTGGAAAAAAAAACAAAAGTATTATTTTCTATTTTTATATATTTCTTTTTAATTTTTTTTCTTTCTTCTTCCTCTTATCTTCAGCTACTTCTAAAAGTGTGAGCATTTTGGGCTTCATTGTTTTGATTAAGGTTTTCAGAATAGGATAGGTGATTGAATCAATCAAGCCACAAATTTGTGATTTGTTTAGTTTTTCCGATTCGATCACATAAATCATTAAAAATTCATAAAATTAAAAAAATAAGAATATTTAAAATAGAGAAAATTGGTTTAACAAGTTTTTAGCTCGATTTAACCGGCCTATATTGGTTTATGGGTCAATTGGTTCAACCTCTATTTTTAGACGGGTATCTCGATTGGTTCTTGGTCTAACCGATCCGGTCTAGTTTTGAAAACACTGATTTTGATCGACGAAAGAACTTTTTCGATCCTATCAAGTCGAGCCAACAGACTGTGAGGTTCGAAAATATAATTAATTGCCAGCGTCTCGACTTTAGGAAGACAAAATTTGAGCAAGAGACATACTATAAAATAAAATAAAGAAAATAAAAGAAATAAAAATATTAAATTTTTAAGATTTATAGAATGTGATAGTATATCATTAATTAAAATTTTTTAACAAATATAACATTTTGATATAAAATGAAGAAGGGAAAGTTGTGGTGGCTAAGGTTTGCTTCTTTAGAAAATGAGTTGGCCTTTGATTTTCGTGGACTTTTGAGCCCGTTTGTTTTTACCTTGATGGCCGATGAAACTTTATCCAAACAAAAGCCTACCCAAGATACACTTGTTGTATTGGTAATTCCAAAGTACTAACTGAAGTTTAATTTCTCAAATGCGTATTAATTTAATATATTATTTTTAAAAATTATTTATATTTGACGAAAAGATCATCTATATTTTATTTTGAAAATTGCTTATGTTTAATATTTTGCTAAAAAAAGCCATTTTAAATATTTTTAAATATTTTAATATAATGATAAATGATATTTCAATAATTTAAGATAATAACACATAAATTATAAATTATATATTTAAATAGTTAATATAAATAAAAATATTTTAATTATATTTGGAAAAACGATTTTAACTTTTCAAACTCCTAGATTACTTCTTAAAAGTATTTTTGAGTAAAAATATTTTTTTTATCCTAAAAACACTCTTAAAAACTTAAAAACATATTGTTTAATAATATTTTTATCTCAGAAATAATTTTTGTCCCAAAAATAGGTACTGACAAATAATGGTAACCCTGAATAGTGAAGCCTTAAAAAAAGGAAGAATAAAGGGAGAGTAATGTCACGTGAATGTTCATTGTCTAGTTCTCCCCCTTTCTTCACAGTCTTGTCTCTTCCCGCACCCACACAACTCCCTTCAAATTACGAAACATTCAAGTCCAATCTTAGAATTCGCCCGCTCCAAACCGTCCCTTTCCTGGAATCTCGACACGTGTTGCCAACGTTAAACACAGTTACTCAATCTTCACATGCTCCTCACATGGCACTCATCCGCTCATTTCACATTATCCAATTCCATGCCATTTATTATTAGGAAATTCAAGGAGATAATTTTGAATTTTGGTTATTAAAATTGATAAAATAAGGGACATGCTATTAATGTATTATTCTCTTAATTAACCAAAAGAAATTTGGAATCTAATCTCATGGCGAAGTTAAGGGGAGAATTGGAGCAAAAGCGATGTACGAAGTGTCAAATCAAGGCTCCTGCTTGCCCAAGACACGTAGATATAGATAAGGCTTACAAACTACATGTCTTTCGCCTTATCCATCCAAAACCCGTTGTTTTCGATTTGCGCTTCTTATCCACTATAATAAATTGTGGGCTGATAACGCCGGTGTAGCCCTTATCTAATAAATACAAGACTAGATGTGAGGTAGAAGCCACACCACTTGATAACTAAATTTCTCCAAATCCATTCCATATAAGCTGATTTGTGATTCTACAACTCAATTTATTATTTTTCGCCCTCTCTCATAAGTGTTGAAAATTTTCAACCCTTTATAGTTTTCAATGCGCTTCATGAAAGTTGATTTATTCCATTTCCTTTTGAATTACAATATCCTTGGATGCAATTTCATCTTTTAGGATAAGTAAAGTTAATTCATCCTAGAGTAAAAAAGTTGATGTAAATAACTACTCAATTATTACACAAAAGTAGATCAACTTCCATCTGTTTCACTCAACCCCTATCCCTAACTAAATCTGTTCAAACATTCCCTACCTTTTTATTACTTTAACTCTCTCTTTTAAAATTTAAAATTTAGTTTCCTCCATTAATTTTTTCACTAGAATTGTTAGCTTAGTTGTTATAAAAAAGATAAACTAACTTTTTTACCTCTCAACATTTATAGTTTTCTTTTTATCAATTTAGTCATTACTCTTTAAAATTACATAAACAATTACAAAAAGAAAAAAAAGTTTTATTTACTCTAAATCTATATATTAGATCAAAGAACAAATTAATCATTCAATTAAAAATTTCATGCATTTCTATTGTTAAAACTTGGTCTCTATACATCAACAAAAAGAGACACGTGACATGCCACATGTTATTATTTAATTATTCCGTCAATTACGTCAGTTTTTAATAATACAAATATATAAATTTTTTAACATAAATGAAATTTTTTTCTTTAATTTAACATATAAAATTTAATTTATCTTTAAAGAAGATAAAATACAATATGAATTTTAATATAAGTATTTTTTTTTTCCTACTTTGACCACTTTTGTCTATCCAACCTTAATAGTACTGTAGCGTGAATTCATAGAGAAAGTACTGTAGCGCCAATTGGCTACGCCTTGACTGCTCCTTTTGTTTCGTCTGTTTGGTTTCATACGACGCGTTGTCTTCTAAAACACGGTTGTCGGTACCAGCCATATAGATCCAAATGTACCGTTAACCAAGTCATTTATGTTTCATTGTAATCAATTTTTTTTTTATATTTTTTAACTTGTATATGATATTTTAAACATTTTAGTTTTTTTTATAATTATATTTAAAATTAAACTATAATTATTAAATTAAGTGATTAAACTTAGTTAATGATTTTAAAAATTATATTCGCATATAATATATTTTTATGAATGTAAATGAAATGTATTTTCACATATATAATATTATAATATACTTAAAAATATCAATCAGCTTGAAATGATATATTGAAATACATTTACTCGCCGGTATGATATTTACTAATGGAAAGCTATAGTTTGACTTTAGGTATTGAATAATTTTGGGGCTCTATTTGATTTCTAAATATTTTTTTATTTTTTATTTTTAAAAATTAGAAAACATGTTTGATAAATAGAAATAAAATCTGGTTTGAATAATGAAAACATATTTGGTAACTCTTTTTCTATAAGAGAAATAAAATAAATTTCTTTTTACATTTAAATGAATTTAAATTAAGATGTCTGACTTAATATTTGAAAAACTACTAAAAGAATATTTTTACTGTTTATGTGAACTTGAATTGTGGCTAATTTATTTAAAGTTAAAAATCTTTATTCCCATCATTTTTCGTGAAAATAATGAAATTTTTTACATATTTTTATTTTTAAAATTTCCAATTAAAACACATTTTTTTAATATTTTCTATTTTCAGAAAATAAAAGCAACCCTATTTCTTAAAATTAAATTAAAAAAATGGAGTCTTAAATTTGAACTTTCCTTTTCTTTTTATTTAATCACGAAATTTTGGAATATATTTTAAACTTTTGCAAAATATAAAACTAAAATCGAAGCAAAGCGTAAAAACCGATTGAAATCCTAAAAAAAGAAAAAGGAAAACCAACTTTTAAGTTCGTCGTCTTTCACATCTTTCTAGGTAAAAAAGTCTCTAACTGAAGGTGAAAGCTAATTTTGGATCTATCCACCTTAGCTTTTCACTAAGGCTTAAGGCTCCCATGGAATAAACTAACCCTTAGCTACTCAACTTTCTTTTTTTTTTTTTTTATATAAAAATTAATTTTAATATTTTTGCCAATCATAAGAATACAAGTTAAAATTTTCTTTTTTATAATTTTTTTGATATTATATAATTTTATTAACATTTAAATATATTTAACATTAATACAATTTAAATTTATTATTTAATATTTTTCTACATTTACTATAAAATGAACTTATTTTGATATTATGTCTTTAGTTTCAGTTCATCACTATTTTTAATTTCGTTCAAGGGGATTGCGTAATCAAAATTAAGCATTTATATAAAATCATATTTTATTTTTTTAAAAAATTTGACCTGTATATATTTGTCGGCTTCATTCATTTGTTATTGTGAATCATAGATGCAAAGTTTGAACTTTACTCTATATAATGGAACTTGAAAATAAGGAAAAGATGATGATAGCGTAAATATTTTGTGGAAAAAATATATGAAAGTGAGACAACGTTGGTGTTCCATGTTGACAAGATCCGTTTCAAACAAATCCAAAGCCTTCCAATTTTTGTTATTCTACTTCCAACATCTTTTTCATATATGCTTATGTAAGTAAGAAAATTGAATACCAATAACCAATTGACTTACCGTCAAAATAATTTCTGTTTATTTTATTAAAATTTTCAGGATAAAAACTTAAGAACATATATCTGACGTAGTACCCTGTAAGCGATGATAAAAAGTTGTGGACACGATGTTCCAGAAAGAATAGAGAAAGTGAGTTAGTGCCAGCTCGACAACGCAACCTGTGGGTGTCAGAATCGCCGACGGTTCGCTGAGTCAGCGCGGATTCTATGCGTATGGATAAGCTATCTGTAGAAATTTTGTTAACCCAACCGATCTAACTCCGGTTGAGTTAACTCTATAAATACCCTTTAACCATGTCCCTGTTCTCCCCAACTTTAATTTCTTCAACCGCAAATCCAACAATCAACCATCATGGCTTCCGCATCTTCTGCATTGGCTTCTTTCACCTCTTCCTCTCCACATTTCATGGGCCATAAGGTTTCCATCAAAGAACCGAGCTCCATGCCGGCACGTGCTCATTTTCGGCAACTTCGTGTCTCCGCCGCTTGTGCGTCGACGGCTGAGAGAACGGTTTCCCACATTGCTTGCCCATCGTCACTGTACGAGGTATTGGGGATTCAGATGGGCGCCACGAGTAAGGAAATCAAGGCTGCTTACCGGAGACTGGCGCGCGTTCTACACCCTGATGTCTCGGCTAATGGTCGAAACGACGTAGCTGCCAACGAGTTCATCAAAGTACATGAAGCTTACTCTACGCTATCGGATCCTGAGAAACGGGCGGATTATGATCGAACGTTGTTGTTCAGGCCAAGGCGGTCCTTTTCTGTTTCCGTCGAATCGATGGCCGGTCCAACGTCTTCAGGGTTTTCTGGTTATTCGAAACGAACATGGGAAACCGATCAATGTTGGTGATACTTGAGATAAACTGTGAAATCCATAGATGGATTTGGTTTATTTTCATTCTTTTTGGCTTTTGGGGAATTACTGATTTTGTGCTAATTTCGCCTGTAAATATAGAAATATGTTAACTAAAACAAGGCTGTTTTTTTTTTTTATATAGCCTGGGTTTATAAAGATTAGAATTTTGTGTTATGCTTTTAGTGCTCTGTTTCTTATACTGCAAAATCCCAATACGCATCTCAAATCTGCGGATTGTAGTTGAAATTCAAGCTTAAATTGCAACAGAAAAAAAAAGAGAGCGTAAATTCCAAAACAAGCAATTCAAATTTCGGACTGTCATATAATAAAGTGGTTTGATTCCCAACAATGAATGATGAAAAGATAATACCTTTGGCTGCCAAAGACGGTAAACTTATACAATGGGCAGATTTGAGTTGAGCATTTGCAAAAAAACATCTGTTCTGTACCCACATTACAAACCCAAATAGACTATTCCTACTCAGCCCCGCCTCCAAGACGAGTCAAGTACCAAGACTCCTCTTTAATGAAACTGTTCCTCTGCCAAAAAAGAAAAATTCCCGAAACTTCTTCCTCTCTATGGCAGATCCAGGCCTCTTGTCATCCTCCTCCACCGCCATTATCACTGACCTCGGCATCCGGCCTTCTAGGTAAGTGGATTCATTTCGCTTCAAACCCTCTCTTGCAACTGCATGTGCCGTTCCATTTCCCGTTCTAGAAATTTTCTTGAACCAGCATCCGTCAAATCTTTTACTTGAAGACTTTTATATCAGAAATATAACACCTTAATACTGATCTATCTTCTTCTTCGTTTTGGACTTCTTTAATAACACTGAGAGCGTCACCTTCAACCACTACCCGACGAAATCCCAACTCCAACCCCGTCCGAACTGCCTGTAAACAGGCAATCTTCTAACTTATACAATGGGCAGATAGAAGTCTACCGATTTTGTCCCTTCGCTTTGCGCCATTTATTTGATGACGTTTTGATTTTAGAAGGTGAATTATCAGCTCAACTCGTCAAGTCTTACCTCAAAACAGGTCGTATGGTTCAAATTTGAATGTGGAGTCAATTCCTTTCTACTGGATCTTGTAATATTTCTTTTTCAGTCCGTTTGGTTTTAGCTTTGATGCCCAAGCCCAACTGCTAACACCATCCAATAAACACAATATCCATTCCCCCTAGTTTGGGCCTACAGCGAATTATCTGTAAGAAAAGATAAACGAGGAGGCGTGTCGCAACTTTAACGATTTACCAATACCATATACCATCATTGTCTTCCTCCAGGCGGCCTGGCAACTGTGACCGGAGCATGGCACGGTTGATACGGTCTCTAAGGCAATGGCCGCCATTGCAGCTGCAGCAGCAGTACCACTGCTGCTCTCGGATACTAACAGTATCAACTAAAACTCCCTCCCATTGTTTCTCTTTCGCCACTTCAACTTCCTCCCGTCGGAACGCTCGTCTCCGCCCACGCGGAACCAGATTACCCAATGGCCCATCTACATCTGATCTCAGAGAAAACGAAATCAGCGACGACTCGGAATCCGATGTTAAGAAGAGCCGCAACCAGAAGAAGCGCGAGGCTCGTCGCGCCGTCCGTTGGGGCATGGACCTCGCTTCCTTCTCAACCCCTCAAATCAAACTTATCCTCAGGTACAGTGCAACCTACGAACATATATTTATTAAAAAACAACATTTTTAAACTTTTCAAATCAAATGGTATAATACTGAAAGCTAACATCTTTGTTTATTTTAATTTCTTTTGCGGCGTGGATGTTTAGAGCCTCTTCTCTCGAACAAGATGTTTTCGATGCTTTAATGCTAGTTAAGGTACTTGAGGAAGTGCAAGTTTTACAATTCTGAAGCTTCTTGGTAGTTCGTTGGAAAATATGTTATTGTAGACAAGGTGTTTGTCTTTTTGTTGCAGAGACTAGGGCCTGATGTTCGAGAGGGAAAGCGAAGGCAGTTCAATTATATTGGTAAGAAAAGTATATTGGAAGTCAACCTATTCGCGTTCCTTTATGGATTGCGGTGAATGCTTTATACTTATATTTTGTGTTAGGGAAACTGCTGAGAGAAGTAGAGCCTGAATTGATGGAAGCCTTGATCAAGGCTACAAAAGTAGGTGACCAGAAAACATTGCAGGCTTTAGCTGGTTCAGAGACACAAATCATTGAAGAAGAAGATGAAGAAGAAGAAGATGATGATGACGATCAATTTGAATATAGTGTAATTCAAGTTTTGATTTGAAGACTTATTGTAGGCTTAAACTGATTACACTTATATGTATATTCTCTTACTATATGTGCTATTTTTTTTACATGCAGCAGTCACAGGAGTTTTTTAACACTGCAAATAGATGGTTTGATGGGTTGATCAGCAAGGACATTGAAATTACTAATGAAGTATTTTCAGTTAGCAGTGTCGATTTTGATCGTCAGGTAAGCAAACCAAGTAAACTGTTTCTCATTTGTTGCCAAATATCTTTGAATCAAGAATGTGCTAAACCCGAATTTTAAAGCAAGGTGAGAACCTTGCTTTGATCAGTATGTACCATTGGAGGAAGGAGGCTAGTTAGGCAAGCAAATTCATCTAAATTCTTCACCTTCAAATTGCTTCACTGCCCTGCATGAACAACTTAAATGTTGCATCGCTCAAAAGTCAAATTGTTGTTTATTTTTTATTTGCTTTTATGTTATTTTGGATAAGTAACAGACTTTATTTATCCAAGAAGCTGTTAAACTGCTACTGGTACGCAGTCCTCTAGATACACAACTTAGAGCATCTCAACTGACTTGAACGTAGAGGGATTTAAACCCCAGGCATTAGAAAGATGATTGAATATGTTGCAGTGCTCATTAGACCAGCATGCAAGCCATAAGCATACTGCATCATTGATAGTTTATATAGCCAAGTACCACTGCCACTGTTGCCAGTTCTGAGCCTAATTTGATACATATTCCGTGCTATCCTACCACTTCCCTTGTTGCCAATTCTGAGCCAAATCTGATAGGAAATTTCAAGCTATCCAAGGAATAATTGGAATAAGAGCCTTTCCTTTGAGCATGGCAACGGCTGAGTGC